>CM074724.1:122463724-123063724 GCA_037306005.1 Rhinophrynus dorsalis
AGGATCTCCTCGCCCAGGGCCGTGTACCGGAAGGATACCGACACTGATATGCTACAAAGTTATTGTAGACCAGTGATAAAGAATGTTTTTGGGCCAGAGTGCCCAGTTTTCTGCAGGGACACTAGGTTGGAGATATCAGAGTGCCAGTACTCAGTGTACCATGGAAAGCAGGATTCTTGCTGTATACATCTGTAAAAAGACATCAAAACACATAAAACAAAATTCCTGTGCGCTATAATTTTTATTGTGAATAACTGCAATATCATTGTGTCAATGTTTTGTACAACCTACGTAAATGTAGTTTAACGCTTCAGTTTATTTTCTGCAATGCCACAAATGTACAAATTTAATTTGTAAGCTTATGCCCTATTAATTCAAATAACAATATGGCTTTGAGCAAAGCAGACTGACTTCACAGTACTTTTCCTGCACTGACATTCTGGGGCAAACTGCTAAACTGGGAGCCATATAAAATACTCCATTGCTTTTTGCTCCTACTGTGGCACTTTTCCCCAGAATTGCTCTAGTTTTGTCGTGATAACTATGACTATCATGGACACTTGAGGAAAAACGTGGCTTCGGCCAAAGGAGGCTTTCCATTCACAATACCTTTTCTACAACACCACAAACTCCTGCATCGTTCGGGGCAAAATGATAAATTGGGAGTAATATCCGTATAGATAACAATGAAGTGTTTCCAACTATTTCTCCTATTTTGAACTACATCCGCTTAAAATGTTTTAACTTGCATTAAAACGGAGTGGAAACATGGGTTTGGCCAAAAGAGGCTTTCATTACCTAGTACCTGGATAGGTTTACATGCTGATTCTTCCACTTTCACTGGCTTAATATGAGCAGGGGATAAAGACAGAAATTGTCTATTGGGGGAAGCTAGGCACAAAACAAAGGCACCATGTTTTTTAGCTTGTATTGGCAGTGCCTAAACTGTGTCAGTATTCCACTATAATTGAGCATCAATCCCGCATCTAGCCTCCACCACTATTCTGACTGACATCAGATTTGTCTCTTCTTCCCCTCCCTCCCCCTTACCATCGCAGCTAAATCTGCACCTTCCCTCACATGAATTAGAAAACCAGAACTGTCAAACTGGTCTACTGGGACTGTCTGGGCTCCTTCCTTATCTACCCACATTAATAATCCCTACTGCAGAATGCTCTGTTTGAATTTGACCCTCCTACTTACCCAAATAAATGGCCAGTTACCTCAAGCTCAAATTGTTCTAACCACAGGTCACTACACCCAGGAATTTTCTTTTCTCTTCCCTCCAATAGGGAGCACAGGTACCATGGGTTGAGTCCCTCCACCTGGAGGGCAGGACACATCTTGAAAAACAGTCCTAGGGATGGAGACTCCCTTCTTCTCCACCAACTCAACCCTCCCCCTACTAGCTCCCAAAACTCATGCTTCCTGCTTGAAGCTGGAAGGGCAAGACTCTTAGATTTTTTTTTTAGTTTATTGTTTTGGTCCTGAGATATGGGGCGTTATAATCCTCCATTAGGTGGGTTACCATTACTGGGCTTCCCTGGAGTGGATTGACCAGTGTACAGGTGCTGTGTGGACCTTTCAAGCCATATAGAGGGAATCATGCAGCCAAGTTTTCCCTCTCAGCAGAGTCTCTTGATGCTCTGATTGCTTCTCTCTACAATAGTAACCTGAAGACTGGTAAGTAACCCTTTTGAGTGCCTTGGTCCACTTTTGCCTGTCATATTGCTGCTCCGTACAGAGACATTATGAGTCTTGCTAGGCTCTTGCACTCACATTGGGTATGTTTATATGGCTGTGTGTTCTCTAAGGGGCTTGCAACCATTCAAGCTACAATGGTCAGAAAGGGCTCTATCTTCTTCTGTTTTTATCGTCTACTCATGCCCTGTTATCGGGTCCACTTCCTGAGTGTCCAGGGGGCTTTTGGGGATTCCATGAATAGGTTTTGTTGGTGTTGTTAGGCAATAGTAACAAGAAAAAAATGTTTTTTTCCTACTAGATGTATATAGTAACCAAATATATTTTTATATTCTATATATTTGTATTTATCCATAGAAATACTTGTGTGCAATCCCCCCAAAACATAGATTTAAAAAAAAAGTGTAAATTAGTTTTTAACCCTGCAATGCTGAATTGCTGCTCACTACAGTTAAAAACTGTGTGAGAGATTGAGCTAAGATGTATGGGAGGGTAATTGTTGACGCAACTGGTAACATTTTAATGTCAAGGCTAAGGCATAGCATTTAAATGAAGGGCTGATGTCACCAGAAGGGTGTGGTTAGTTATCCGAATGCAAGCTTTAATATTTTTCTAATTAAAAAGTTGCTATAACTTGTATAGTTTTGAAGCAATAGCATTGTAAAGTTCCCCTTCCCGTCCCTTTTATTCATGTCCATGCTCTAGCTGACCAACTTGGATTCTGGTCCCAGGATGGCTCGTCAGCAGAGCCGAAATAGCATGGCATACAAAGAGAATTTTCATGAGAACAGGCTATAAAGTGTGCCTGGTTTGACGAATTCCACACTTTTCTGCTTAGTTTTTAGACTGTTATTGTTTTCTATGTTAGTTATGAGGTGACACCATTCCCCCATTAGGTGGTTTACCATTCCTGGCTTCCCCTGGAGGATTGTCAGGCATGCAGGAGCTGTTGTGGACCTTTGCAGCCCTGGGGAGAGAATATTGAAGCCCACGTTTCTCTCTCCTAACTGGATCTCTCTGATGCTCTGTTTCTTTTAATGGTAATCTGAAAACAGAAGATCAAGTTTGAGTAACTTGTCCCATTGTTCCTCTACATATAGGGGTCATCTTGGAGTCCAGAAAACCTGTTCTCATGTTGGGTACGTTTTTCAGTTTGCTCCCTGGGTTTTTGGAGCTTGGATGGCTGCATTTTATGTAGGTAACTCCCTTCCCTGCTGGTTTAACTGGGTTTAAGGGCCTGTTTATGGGTTTTCTCCTCCGTATCATTCTTTTTTTTTTTTTTTTTTTTATCCTTACATGATCCTTGGGTATTTGGGTAATATTGGGCACTTTTGTAAAATAATATATTTTTATGTACAGCATCTTTAAGGTACACTTCCTGAGTGGCTGCACTTGCTCCATTGACTTCTGTGGGACAAACTGCTTTGGGACATATCTCTGCAATGGTTTGTCATACAGATTTGAGAGAGGGCTCATTCTTCTTGTCTCTTCATGCCGTACAATCTAGTTCACATCCCCAGTGTCTTAGGGGCCCCTGGAGCCACTCAAGTGCGAGTTCAAGCAACTGGAAAAAACAAACTCCTAGAATGCCAGTTTCCTGGGCTTCCTTCCGATTGGCTAATGTTTTTTACATGTCTTTTTATGTCTTTTTCTCCTTGCTGGCTTACCCTACGCAGAGGTTTGACTCTTCTTGCTCTCCTTCTCAGATTAATCCTTCACCTGCCAGATATGTACCACCTTGGGCTTTCTAAGGTGAATTATTCTGGGACACCATATTTGGGCATTTTATACTGTTCAGACACTTCTCCTATTAGGATATCAAATCCAAAGGGACATGGGGCTAGACTGAAGACTAAGGATGCCGGGGCATCTCTGACCCCCCCGACGTACTGTTCCTCCTGTCAAACTGAGCTCCCTAGAGAAAGACACTTGTGCCCCATAGGCGCTGGGGCCCTCCTGCCTTGAACAAGAGCCTCTCTGGGTGAAAGATTTAAAGTCCTCTATGACACAGTTTCATCTATCCCTCCAGGGGGTCCTCCATTCCTGGAAGCCCCCTACCACCTTCAGGTTTGTAGACATACCTGCTTTAACTGAATAGATTCTCCATGGTGTCATTTTAATTATCCTCCATGGCTCAGTAAAAACAGCAGCGGTGCCTAGTTAAACACTAATGCCTAAACCCAATGTACATTACAGATTCCTTAGATATCCTAATGTCTACACTTCTAATTTATCAAATTCATACAGTATATATAGTCCTCTCATTTTTAGAACTGACAACTCCCTGTAGCCCTCCTTATCTCTCAACAGTTAAGCTGTAGGATGCTATTTGGTACTGGATCATACTTTTGTGTGCATTTTAAATCATTTCACTGTAGTAGAGGTTAAAATACAGTAAACTATCTAAGCACTGAGCTCTTACTGAAAATATCCACTAGGTGTCACCATTGGCCCAAATGAAGTACAGCTGTGTTTTAGCTTGCAAGATCAGTCCTCAAATTTTATCCTTGAATTGTAGAATAGTGACAGTGTATAGTTAGTATTTATGTTTAATGATCTTATCATCTTGTATTAGTCAGTTTTGGGGGATATTTAAAAATTTTGTTTCACATTAGAATAAAACCTCTCTGGGGCAAACAACTTCACCATAGGGAACAAACAGAATTTCCATTGATGTTAATGTGTATTTTAACCTCTTGAATGTTAAGGATGTCTCAGCACATTGAGAAGCAATGCAATGGTGACATCTCTAGCATTTCATGAATTCTTCAAATTTATTTTTACATGCAAAATCCCTAAAATTGGCAAGAGCAAGCAATTCCTGTCTTCAGATGCTGCTTACAGGCTACATTTTAACCATTTGAGTGTCAGAGGGATGTGCAGACATTCAATGTTAAGGAGACATGTACTGGAACAGTTGTATGTTGTAAAGGACTGCTGTAATTCTACATATGTTCAATTAGGGATATCCATGACATTGGAGATGTAAATGATGACTGAGCACTAACATAGCTGGATTTCACATAAATAATTGTAGTCAGGTGCCTATGGTTGCTGTGAACAAGCTGGCCACTCCCAATGCACTGAGTGACAGTCTTGGCTGTAGCAAATACAGGGCCCCTGCATCTACAAGGATTTCCTATAAACTGTACTGCTGTGATATGAACTCTCTACACTTATTAGCCACAGCGAGGCACTCTGTATCTGTGTCACTACGGAAATGGGGCATACTAGGGTTGGGAGCTGAGTGAGGCCACATAGTTCTTTACAACTGATATATTCTTGTAAGGTCTAAAACTTCCCCTGGAAAAAATACATCAATTTCTGGGTATTAGCAGTTTGAATTGGCATCTCACCTCAGTGGTCAGTACTCTTCTTTAGGAATCCAAGTGATATCTTGCGAGAGTCAAAGTTGTCTGTCTACGTGCACGGACTGTGATGTTTGAGTGGTTACAAAGGCCCCTTGGTATTATCTCGCTGTATAAAATGTGTACTCTCACAGCTGAGAAATATTTGAAAGAGAGTGAGAGAGAGACACACAGAATCTATGATCCATCTATAGTGTGACCTAATATTTAAAAAAAAAAAACAAAAAAAAACAACAACCATGTAAGACTATCCGATAGTACAAGTGTAATCCTGTAAGTGTTTAATATGTATGAACTGAAAACACCAATATATAAAAGTGATAGAAAGCAAAAGGTAAAAGGGAAGTCAGTACCTAACGCACTGATGAGATCCTCTTTCACCTTATTTGTCTATTATAAAGTGTAGTTTGATGGTTATCCTTTAATGGCAATGATATCCAGTAGTCAATGGTCTCTAAATTATGAGTCCAAACAATGATATACAGTGTTCCAATAATCCAAATGTTTGTGAACAGAGAAGCTGTCAGACACTATGTAGTGATATTCTAGGGTCCGCCCTCCATTGTAGGGATCTCTTAATTGCCCTTTATTGTGCATATGGATGGATTCTTGCTCAATAAAAGCTCTCCCTACTCTTTTTTTACCCCCACCAGACATTCTCATTTTTTTAAGTGACCTCATTGGATATGATCAAGGCAAAGATTCTCTTAGCTTGCTTTTTTTTATTTTTTTTATCTATATGGGGCTGTTGAAACTCCAGAGGGGCACATATTCCCCCTTCCTCGAAGATGGCTATGGAATAGGGGGTAGACTTTTACAGAAGCAAGGATCTGCTTGAGTTTTGCTTTCAGAGGTTTAATTAGCCACTCTTCCCCCTTTTTTTTCTCCGTTTTAATAGAAACCTGAAAAACTGAAGGGAACTACAGTCTAAGAATTCACAGGTCCTTGCTGTCTGATTGACACAGTATGAGATCTGTGGCTTCTTCCTATATTTAGCACTTTGGCCCTTTAAACTAATTTCTAACAACGCTCCAGAAGTTTCAAGGATGAATGGACATGTTTTATACCCTGTTTTTTTTATTTTACACACACTACTGGGTCGCAGCTCATTTACAAAATAGGCTACTTCTCACCCATAGCAATGATGGATTCTAGTCTGTAGGATTGGGGAGCCTTATTTTCTTCTCAGACATCCCAGGGCCTTCAGTCCAACAAGTCTCTTCTGTCCATCAATGTACTGGAACTGTGAACTGTTTTGCCTTGTTCTCTTGCGTTGGCCCATGTACTTTGGGGTCAGCACGCCAATAATTCAGTCTGGCAGCAAACGGTGGTGGCTTATTTCACTACAAAGGAGAGACCAAAAGCTCAGCAGCATGGTCAGACGTTCATCTGATAATCACTTTGTTGGAAGATTGTGATCTGCCTATATTGACTGCTCACATTCTGGGAGTAGACACTGCCGTGGCAGACTTTCTCAGCAGTCACCTGGATCCCGAGGATGGGGAACTCAAACAGAAGGTGTTCGACTCCATAGTTCAGGTATGGGGGTTTTCTGGTTGTGGATCTGATAGCATCTTGGTTGAGTTGAAATGCAATGTTCCTCTGTTTTGTACAGGGACCGTTGCACGGTCTCGGTGGATGTGATGGGCATTCTGTGACTATTCCCCTGGCGTATGTTTCCTCATTTTCCTCTGATTCATAAAGATGTCAGCTTTGAGAGCTTGGCTCTAGAAGCCAGCTTTATGATGAAGTGTTTGTAACCTATCATAGCTACTATGATTAAAGCTCACTATCCGTTTTCATCAAAGTGTGTGATTTGGGTCTGGTCCTTGTTTTTTGAGTAATGTGAAGACCAGAGGTCATTACCATGTCCTTCTTATCTTCATCATTTTGACCTTTTTTCTAGGATGAGCTACAGAAAGGACTTAGTCTTGGCTCTCTATCAGGGTCCAGATTTCCAGAGGTACATTGCCTGTTTCTGGATATACCAAGCTTTGTGGAAGGAGTGGCTCATGCATACCCTGTCTTTTAGGCATCCCACACTTCCATAGGACTTTAAACCACTTCTGGGAGTGTTTCAAAAGGAACATTTTGAGCTTTTGGCTTTTAATCTCTCTAAAAGCTGGCTTCCACTGTGCCATTTTTTTGTGTGTGTGGCTGGACTAATGGCTTTGCCTTGTAGGGTGCATTTGTAAACTCACTTGGGATTTATTCTCAAGGTGGTTTCTGAATTTCATATTCACAAAGAAATTGTTCAGCTCTATCTAACAGACTGGAGCAGGGTCTTAACTGCTTTGATATAGTTTAGGGTGTGAAATTTTACATTCGTTGCATGGAAAGGTTCCACAAATCAGTCTGGTTTTTTTGTCTTTCCTGAGGGCCCATGTTTGGACCAAGTGGTGTCTAAGGTGACCATTTGCCTGGCCTGTTCCCTTTAGGGCCACTGCTTATTACATCAGAGCCGTAGGTGCTTTCTGGGTGTGCAAGAACCAGACCTCTGTGGAGCAGTTGCGCAAGGAGGCGATGCGGTCATCACTTCACACGATTACTAAACATTACTGAAGTCCATGTCCTGGCTTTTTCTGTAGCCAGTTTTTGGGCAGAAGGTCCTTCAGGCCATAGTACCTGTTTAGGGGCCTTTTTTTTACATTTCTTTAATTTTTGTCCTGTTACCTGTTTTAGTGTGTCGATGTCCATTGACACCGGAGTTTATAATTGTTTCTGGTTTGTCTCCTGATGCCCCCCAGTTATTGATTGTCCAGTCGATTTGGCTTGGAGAACAATAGCGACTGCTTTGGAGAGCAGTTGGCTCCCTAGCTTTCACACTTTTTTTTTTTTTTTTTTTTTTAATCAATCAGACCTCCTTGGGAGCATCAGGACAGATTACAAGCAAAGTCTTGAAGATCTCTTCCTGCCTGAATGCAGATGAGGTATTTTTAAAATGACAGAGTTTCACCCATACTCAAGGACAAAAATCTTAAAGGCGTGGCATGCAAGTGATGAGGACGTTTGGCAACTTCAGTCACAGGGAATCTGATGTTTTCAAATTCTTATAACCTGTGGAAAATTCTGATTCCAGATTACATTGTCAGTCCCTATAAACCTTGAAATCCAGTCAGTATTTTTGGAGAATTAGGGACTCAAACTTTTTGTAGATTAATTTAATTTACTTCAGATATAACGTTCTCACACAATCAAAAGCAGGAAAATTTGGGGGTTAAGGTCCCATAAACCTTAATTTTACTTCAACTGAGCTGTGGAAGGAAATAAGATCTAATTTGTAATTATGTTACCGTAGTTAATTGAACATTTCTATCTAATCTTTGTAACTGAAGGGTTTATTTTGTTGAGTTGCCACTAGGTGGCACATAAGTCTTTGTAAATCCCCTTGCATCATAGTCATTGATTGACTTGTCAGCTTCAATTAAACTGCACCATGTTAAAGGTCTTTCCATTCATGCTGTTTGATTACTGGTGGTAATCTGAGTATTTTCGTTAATTAACCCCATCACCTAAGGGAAAGCATTTCTATCTTCAAGCTGTCATTGTAACAGTGGTGAAATTCTTCATTGCTCTTCTATAAGGATCATTCCTTGATTCAGACTTAAAAAGCAGAGCTGAAAGTGTCAGTCATGTAAGTTGGGGGAGTGTGCATAAACATCAGACTGTAACTATATTTAACCCTACAAGTGCCAGAGAGTTGTCCAGCGCATTGTCTGGCAGTCCAAAGGATTCGTCAGATAATTTAAACTGCTGAACCTTTGAGAACCATTGTTACGTATTCAAAGGATTAATCACATCATTTGAAAAGCTGAACCATTTAAAAAATAAAAATTAAAAAAAAAAAAAAAAAACTCAAAAAGGGGAAAGAATGCTGACCTGTAAATACTGAAACCCCCCCCCCCCCCTTTCCTCCTATGTGAAACACAGGAATCATGGAAGGGACTTCCTTTCTCAGGAGTACTGCACACTTGGAAAAAGTGATGTGAGGTGAAGACTTCTATCCTGCACCACTTTTTAATGCGTTGCGTGCCCCTCTGGCACTCAAAGGGTTAACATCACCCAGACCTTGGCCTGTGTACACGGGCTTTTATACCAGTTTGGATATAATTAACAATTATTAAGTATTGGATTGTTTTGTGAAGTACAATATACAGAAGTATGATAAAACCTGATA
Organism: Rhinophrynus dorsalis; assembly: GCA_037306005.1. Taxonomy (NCBI): domain Eukaryota; kingdom Metazoa; phylum Chordata; class Amphibia; order Anura; family Rhinophrynidae; genus Rhinophrynus; species Rhinophrynus dorsalis. The sequence continues at coordinate 122,472,971 of CM074724.1, forward strand.
CAGATAGAATGTTGATTCTGGAAAAAAATTAGAGGCACCATTTTATGTTGTCTGTAAATTTTCTCCCTATTGAAGCAACTTACATCCTACCGTAAAAACATATTGGTGTTGGTTTAGTAGCGTTGTGATACTGTATAAACTTTTGTTGTGTTTTTTTTGTTTGTTTTTCCTGAAGAGATTCAAGAGCAAATATGGTTTGTCCATCATATTTCAAAAGGACTATAAATATTGCACCATCTATAACCATGAAAATAAAATTTACAAAAAATAGCAATTTTCTCTCATCGCAACATGCTGCATTTGCGATGAGAAATTCACACATTGTGGTCATATTGATGTTCTTGAAAACCTTTAATTGGTCATGTTGTATATTATTGTGACAAGTCCAGGCAGGACAAATGTCTAAAATGCATACAAAGAGCACAGAGAGAAAACAAATCAAATCATCTCGCTTATTATTTAGACTGATGAAGGAAGTGACTCCCCTTAAAGATACTGTAAATTTCTTCTGAGATGTGCCCCTTGACATTATCAAGTTGATGGCAAAATCTTCAGCTTTGTCCATAACTACAAGAGGAGCCTTATGGTTAAAATCATGGGGAGACACTTCATTGAACAAGCTTGTGGACCTTCCTTTCCTTAGTTCAGTTTGCTTGGACTGCATCTTCCCTTACAGATTGCTCTTTCGGAGACTGCCCTTTCAAGAGTCTAAGAAAGATCTGTCAAACAGGTCATATGAGCAGCAAAGACCAGCTTCCTCTCAAGGTTCCAGAGGGAAAGAGCGGTCTCTGTCTCCTGTCTCAGCATGGGGTTGACTAGGTCAGTTTTGCCATGTCTGGATACAGAAAACCAATCCAGACAAATTGATTTTTCAGATTTCAGAGACCAGAAATCCAGTAGAGTTTGATATGTTCCTCAAGTAAGGTCTACAGGATTTCCACGGTTCCGTCAAATCTTTAGAACGTGACAGAGTTGAGAAAGTCAGTCCAGAACTTGACACCTAAAAGTCATAAAATCAGTACCCTTACATCAGAGGGAATCGGGTGTTTACTCAGAGCTATTCATAGTACCCAAGCTTTTTGAGATATGGGGCTACAGACTCCTCTTAGACCTAAAGTTTGTCTCCATTCTGAATGGTCAGTCTTGAATGAAGGTTTCAACAGTTTCATCTGTAATCAGAACTATCCCAAGAGGGATGTTTTTTGACTACAGTAGATCTTCAAGATACATATCCTCCTATCATGTTGAAAGTTGCCCACCAAAGATTCCTCAGATTCACTTTTGAAAACCAGCATCTGCAATATCTTTGTCTTTGGCTTATCTGCCCCCAGGTTATTTACCAAAACTGTGGCAGTTGCCTTAGAAACCCTCACAGTAAATGGTAACAGTAAATTGTGTCAAAAAAAGACACAAGTCCATCAAGTTCAACCTGTGCCTCATCACCCAGAGACATGAGGATTATATAGCTTTCCTGCTGCTAAATAAGTTAGTCTTTATCGGACATTCCTGTTTTGCCTACTAATACACAGTATAACTCAGTTTCATTTTGAAAGAAATGTATCTAATCTTCTCTTAAAGTTATCCAAGTATACTCAAGGAAGACATGATCCAGAGTCATAGATGAACCGCCCAACCTATGACTCCAGAATACCGGTGATCCAATCGAGCCACTTCTGAAAGTTTTTAAATAGCCGCTCCGCTATTCCGTGCAACTTGTGGTTCTATATTGCTGAGGAAGCAGTGTGAATCGCTGTAAAATGATTTTAAATTGTTTTATCCATTGTTTTTATTTTGACATACAATAAATGTTTTTGGGAAATTGTCTGGAGCGACAGTCCCTTTGATTTCTCATGGTATCTAGAATCTACATGAGCCCTGTAACTTCCTTTCGGATTGCTGTTTATTATGTGAAACACACGAAGAGGGAGAATCCATATGGAGTGTGGAGGAGTCCAGTGAATTACTGACTGAACAGGGATGGCAAGATACCCCTGTATGTGATAGTAGCTGTATTTGTCCATATGTATTAATGCAGCAACTTGTAAATGTGAGTGCATTTATCATACTGTTATATATTTATTGATGGTTTTGATAAGGCACTAATGGCGCCCCTTTTGTTCTTTTCCTTGTTGTCTGTTTACCAGAATTGTTTCTCTTTTCTTAATGCATTTTGTCCTAAGGCCAAAATAGAATAAGGGGGATGAAAGTGTGAGGTCTGAAAGAGGAAGTACCTTGGCCCAGCAGTGTTGATCTCCACCCCTGTTTACTACCCTGACATGAACACTCACTCTCCACCCATTTCACTTCTATTCCCTGCTCCAAACTGTCATGAGTGTATCCCTGCATTCCCACTTAATCTTCTCTTACTACCTACTCTTGGTATTAATTAAATACCCATTGAAGGTCAAAATTATGAACAGACAAAAGGAGGGGATTATGCTGGGTTTTTTTTTTTTTTTTTTTTTTTTTTTTTTTTTAACTGTAGAAAGAATGATGGATAATATTTTTTATCAAGTATGTTGTTACACTTGTTAAAGCATATATGGAAATGGCTCCAAAAAAGTAAAATACCATAAAAGCAAATGAAATGCAGACCCATATGGCAGACAACTTGTTCAAGTTTGTGTATTTTGGTTGATTACTTAAAGCTGTTACACATTTAGTGCTGCAGTTTACTTTTTTAACATCCATAGAGCACATCCTTACACAAGCCTTTGTTTGCTTTGATCTCTCTGTACCCTTGCCTGGGTTTCCTTACAATGTTGAATGGCTAGCCCTCAGGCCAGGATGTGGTTTTGAACTAGCAATAAAGGACAGCATTCCTCTGGGGAACACCGTTATTAGATGGCTCTGTTCCCTTCGCTACACCTGTTTACTAGGCTTAGAACAGACAAACATCAACACTTTAATCAGTGGGCTAGACCACAATGTATTTATGATAATACCTATTCCTAATAAAAGAGCTTCATATGTGATGAGTATAAGGAGGAACACAATTGGTGGCTTGATTTGGTGGATTCTCAGTGAGTGAAGCATTCTTGAAGGTGAATTGTAGCTGAAGAACAAGCCGAACACTGAAAAAGTGTATTGCAGTTTTGTGAGTGCTTTATCTCCTTGATGGTTCCAAAATATTAAATTAGTTAGCAGAGTTCAGAGGAGCTGCAGATTATTGCCTGTGAATGAGTTCTGAGCAGACCTCTGCTTATCCAGTATGCATAGGTGTGTCTCCCTGACGTTAATGGGGAAAAATCTAAACCAGACGTTTCATACAATGCTGCACTTGCTTACATAAGAGCTGTCTTTCAACTTTAAATTTAATTCTCCCCTGGTTTCTTATGAAATTGGTTGGTGGAATTAAAAGGAAGTGTCTTACTTTCCCATCTTAGTGATAGTTGGGGTCACATTTAGTGACTTTCTAGCCTGGCTCTTGGGCTTTGTCGAGCCCTGACATGGTTGTTGAAAAATACATACAATACATATTTTTCTATATCTGTCATAAATATTAGCACTTAAAATGCTACATGTTGCTCAGGTTGTTGCTGGTAATAGACCCCTGGCATGCACCTCCTTTTCTTGATGGCTGTACAGCAGTGCGAGTCTGTGTAGTGGGATTGCACTCACACCTTCGTTAATCCCCCAAATAGGTGTTCTTGTTGTGGGTCAGCTCCAGGAGCAAAGCCAATTTTACTTCTATACAATGTAATATACTAACATTCAAACAAATACATCCCAAGGACTGACTTACATGTCTCTGAGGTCCATCAAAGTGGCTGCAAATTAAAGTAAAAAAAATACTAGATTGCATTTGAAAAAGTAGCTATCCCCTTGGATGGTAGAGAGGCTAGCTCCCAAGAGGTCATGGTGTAGTAGTATAATTGTAAAGGGAGGTATGCTTCGATGAGAACAAGAGGGTTTATTTGTGTTTTTGTGGTGAAATAGTTGTGATGTGGTAGAGGGAAAGTATCTCCCCTTCCCTCTGTGAAATGGGACACCTGTTGTCCACAAGTGATGTATATTTGACGGAGATATACAGGATGTGTATTAGAAACTACAGTCCAGCACCACTAGGTCACCTTTCATGGTGCAGTAAAATAAATCCCTCCTTTTCCTTTAGTGATGCTCTTCAGAAATTTGGAGTCTGCAAAAACCCTTGTATATTCTGTATATGGAATCAGGAAATTGTAACTCATGACAAAATAAGTAGAAAAATAAGGAACTGCACGGTATTAGAAATTATAATATCTCTGCCTGTTATTACTGTATTCCCAGTTGTGTACTGTGTAGAAACTTTGTCCCAGCACATCAACTGACTTTTTAGGCAGCTAAAGAGGGGCAATTCTGGAGCAAAACTACATCACTGTTGACATATTAACACTTTCAAAGCCAGAGGGGTATGCAACGCATTGCAAAGTGCGTTGCATACTCCTCTGGCACTAAAAGGGTTAAAAAAAAATATAATAAAAAAACAGTAGTAGTACTGAAATATGTAATTTATTTTTATAGTGCCTTTTATCCTCTTGATTACAAGGTCTCCAGCGTATTGCAAAGCAATGCCTTGAAGACCTGGTATTCAAGGGGTTAAAAAACACAGATTTAATAACATGAGCATTAATTTGTCCCCTGAGATGCAGTAGGTTTGCAAAAGATTTTTTCCCCAGAACTAGTCTGCAATTTAGTATAGCATACGGTCCTTTTTAATTTCTCTTCATAATGAAGTAAATGTATTTTACAGTGGTACACCCACTACCTTTTGATACTTTTGCAGTATGATTAGATGCTATCAGCCAGCAGCATGATCTGTAAGTATTTTCGCTTGTATCCAAACATCCTTTTTATCTAGTTTAATTTATTTGTTGGATGTTTTATCTTGCACCCCTGGGAAAAGAACCAGCTACACTTGCTCACTTTCCAAAGAAATAATTTCGTAGCTTGCTGTTTGAGAATTTGCCTTTGTTTCTCCTCTTTATCCCTTACTCTGTCCCTCCCCTTATTATTGAAGCAAACAATTTCACTATTGAACTATTTCTGCCAATAATTTGAAGTCCTCACGTGCAACATAACTTGCAACAGATGAGACTGTAAACAGACTCCAGAATGTTGTAAGGCTGCATGGCATTCTGGGATGCTGGGAGCAGACTGGGAAAGGCTCAGTCTGGGATGCCGAATAAAAGAGGAAGGGGGTGTGGGGATTGTATCCTAATCCTCCTGCGCTTGAGTGCTTTAGAAAGAGAGCCTTCTTCAATCACTTAAACTGCTCTCTTAATGTCCTATTCGCCACTAGAAAAACCTAGAAATCTTTTTCCCAAGGCAGTCGATATTAGAAGCACAGCTTTCAATTGCTTACTTTGTGTATGTGTTTCACTCTTCCTGTTTAAACTGTTCAGTGGCTTACAAAGTTGTCTTACTGATTTTGTGATGCATGGACTATTAAACCCTGGCACATGTCCTTTTTTTGAAGTGTTCATGAAATGCATGGTGTCTAGTGTGTACTCGTACAAGGGACTTTAGTTTATTCTGCTTTGAGCAAGTTTAAGTTTTAATACTGAAATGGGATAAACTGTGTAGATTGCAGCTGCTCATTCTATGAGTTTATAACTTGTAATTTGTGCCAATAGGAAAATAAATTAATGTTGATGCTTTCAATTCAGAACAAAAATAAATATTTAAACGTATTAAAAGCTTTAAGCAATTCTTAGTGTAATCCTTTAGTTTTCTTTTATCACTTAGTGCATACAAATGTATATATGCATACAAAAAAAAAATAAAAAAAAATATATATATGCACTCTGTATTGACGACATTCTGAAATCTATTGGAACTGCATAGTGTGTGTGTGTGTGTGTGTGTGTGTGTGTGTGTGTAAGTAACTCGGGAGAGAAATGCCAGTTGCGTTAACGGTTGATTGGTTAAGTATGATGGGAGTTGTAGTCCCTAAAAGCTGGAGACCCACTCATTGTTAACCACATTATATAGATAACCAAGGCTGTCTACGATGGAAGGATTTTATATCTCCATGTTTGGACTGCCACCATAAAAAAAAAAAAGATGTGGTTAGAGATGCAGGAGATTATAAACAAGAAACTGACCTTGATCAGATCCTTGGTTGATGAGGAAACAATAAACAGATTGGCCAAATTAGCCTTGCAACTAGAAGAGATTGCAGAACAAACCCACAATCCGAAACATGTAATTCCTACAGCATAAAATACAAGTGAACTATGAACCTAGAAAGTACAGTTAGGTCTTTATTCGTGAAACACCATAGATTTCTTAGCTTCCCACAAAGTTTTCATAAAGTAATCCTAGCCGGGAGTACAGATATCTGAATTTGGAAACAAAGAACCTCCTGTATAAATACAAAGTGGAACAATTCTGGGGCATTTCATCTGTGCTGTGGGGACAACCATTCCCGTTGATTTTAAACGAGTATTTTAACCCCTGTGTGCTTCAGATGCCTTGTATTATACAAATGTCTGAATACATATTTTTTTCCACAATTTCTTGGAGGAATCACTAGATTCGAGGGGTTTAAAAAAATAAAAAAAAAATAAAATTAAAAAAATTGTCTTCTACAGTGCAGATGGTTTGCCACAGAGTTATTCCACTTTAATTGTAAACAGAAGGCTAAATTCCTTCCTGGATTATACTATCATCATGTACCCCCTCTCCCACCCACATTTTTCTCTTTGTATCCCACCCCCTCTGTCAATAAAGCTTGTTTAAAGTGCAATTATTGTGCTTTACCAAGTCTTCTCCTGTGGGAGAACAGCTGAGTCTGCCATTTGGGGGCAAAAACGGACCCCACAACCTGCAGTGGGGTTTTATGCAACCTGCAAGTGTTTGCCTCATACACACATAATTTGGTGGCTATGAGGCACACACTTACAGGTTGCACAAAACCCAGGGGAGTAGACTTGCCAGATAAAGCACTATGCTTGTGATTGTTACACTTTAACAACTTTGCTGCTGAAGTCATATGGGGAATCAACAACCGGGCAAAAAAATATATGTAGGGGATGTTATACCAACATGTTGACCTCTGTTGGAAGACTTTATGCTCCCTGGTGACCTTAACAATTGTATGTGTGATGTGCAGACTTTCTGTATTAGACCACCAGGAAGTATTTGAAGCCAGGAGTTTCCCTCTCTATATGAATCTGTAATTGGTCCCCTGCAGCCACACGTGTCTATGGTTTGTTTATTCAAGTTTATAATAAGTCTTAGAAACGATGGCTGTAGTAACTGCAATCACTGATGTAAACTGGAAGAGAGGAGATTGTGTAATAATCACTGCTTTAGATCTTATTCAGCTGACAGTAATGACAAATGTGCTTATGTAAGGGAATAAACAGTTTTTCTCTGGTGCAGGAACTTGGCTTTTTACACATTCATAAGAAGTGGACGTTAGCGGTCAAATTTTAAGAATTCCTTAAAGATTATATATATGTATATTTTTTTTTCTTACATTTCAGATTATAAATGGACGTACATTTTCCCTGTCAACTTTTACAGACTTTCTATCACCTGAACATGAATTGTGCCAGTCTTATAAATCCAACATGCAGCTTTTGCATTCACAAAACTTCCAGGCTTCATTTAAAGCGGAACTTTCAACTATTAATAAGTCGCAATGCATTCATTAAGCATATGGCGACTACCTTGAAAATACATATCTTACCTATAAAAAGTGCCATATTCTAATGAGATCTTTACTGTTTAGAGACTGACAGGCAGGTTAGTGCAGTCTGAGCGCCTGCACTGTCAGTCCCTTCCGGTTACCATGTGGCACACTGCAACGCTTTACAGGAGACCTGGATTGATGGCGTTGCCATGCAGACAAGATGTCTGCTCTGTTACCTGGATTCTGGTCTCCAAACGGTAAATATTAATTTAGAATGTGGTACTTTTATAGTTAAGACGTATTTTCACGCTAGTCGCCATATGCTTAATGAATGGCGACTTATTAATAGGTGAAAGTTTTGCTTTAAACAAGTTAAAACGTCTGCAAACCGGACCAACACTACTGCAGATTCTGGTAGTTATATGCTTCTATGTTGGTATACCATACCATGTTGGCATGTTGCATTACCTCTTGTAATACTCCCTTAAAGCATCTTCTGAGTGTATTGCGATCCTCTGTCGTGTGTGCGCTCTACTGAATCTGTTGCTTTATAAATATACTGTAAGAACTTATACTGTACTATGTTATTATAACATGATAATAGTATTAGACACTTAATGCAATCTTTACCAGTAGTAAACACCGTAAGCAGACCTTTCCTGGAGTTGAAGCTTGAAGTGGAATCCGGAAAGGTAGAACACACTTTTTGTTAAACTTCAATAAGAGAAAAGCTTACAAACAGGACAATTTTTAACCCTTTGTGTGCCAGAGCAATGCATTCCGTACCACTCTGGCACTCAAAGGGTTAACATCTGCTAGCCTAGTAAGTGTGGAGTTATTAATATAACATGGGCTGAGTTATGAGATGTCCTAGAGTTTGTACCGTGTTAGCCATAGAAATACAGTGGACAATTATAGTCAAGTTGATACCTTTATTGGCTAACTAAGCTCATTTAGAATGCAAGTTTTCAAGATCTGCTTAGTTAGTCAACAAAGGCATCATCTTGTATATAATTGGCTCCTATGTTTAGAGTATTGTAAATGTAGTTTATTATGGAATCAGGGATTGTTGTGCTATATTTTGCTCGGTTGCTTGTTCTCAAATGTGTTTACTGGGGTGCTGTATTTCCCATTAGGCAGTGTAGACCAGGGTGCCTCAGACTGACTTGGTACACTTGCAGTGCTCAGTAATGTATGTGCACCACAATATCCGTGCTCCCGCACAAGGTCAGTAATTGTTTCTTGTTAGACAAGTGGAATAGCCTACCAGCAGAAGTGGTAGATGTCAATACAGTGACAGAATTTAAGCATGCATGGGATAGGCATAAGGCGGTCCTTAACATAAGAAAAGACCAAGGACCAAAAAAGGTTTGAGGTTTTTTTTTTTTTTTTTTTTTTTTTTTTTTTTCACAGTAGGAAATTGGGCAGACTAGATGGGCCGAATGGTTCTTATCTGCTGTCAAATTCTATGTTTCTATGTCTCTATGAATTAAAAAAAAAAAAAAAAAAAAAAAAAAAATGAAACCAGTTTACCGGTGTATATACCCTTGTACTGAAATACAACAAAGAAGTTGGCACCCATTCCAAAGTGCATTTCTCTTACATCCAATATTGAACACAGGAACCATAAGGTTGACCTCCCCTCCTCCATAGGGCAGGGCACTTCAAAAAGAAACAAGGTCATTTAGGCAGATACTCCCTCTTTATATTGTAGATCAATCCCAGCCTTAATTCCCAGATCCATGTGGCCTCTTTAGGAAGAAGATTGATATTGCACTTGTCTTAGTTTTTAGGTCTACTTTTTATTTTTACCTTGGATATGGGGAAGTATAATCCCCCATTAGCCAGACTCCCATAACGGACTTCCTTGGAGTTGATTTGCCCAGTTCACAGGAGTTTTATTTTGACCATTTCCCTGAGGAGGTTGACTTTATTATAAGTCTGTTCCTCATTGCTGAACCTCTGAAGTTCTGCTCTATCTGGAGGAGCCATAAAAATACACATATACCATAAAATAACCCTACGCGTTTCAAAACAAACATTACTTCAGGGGTAAAGGATAAAGAAAGAACTAACCTTCAAAAATCCCGGATTAAATAGTAGACCGTAAAACATAGTAACTATTTCTGTCTCACAATGATGTTGTACAAAGAGGCCAACCATTCTTTTGGAGTCCAGGTTTTGGTAAGCACAGCGAAAGGGGGGAAAAAAACACATTTAAAATTGCCGGAGTACAACCAATTTTGACAAAAATCGTTAAAAGCGAAAATGCAAAGTATTGTGGCACATCCATATTTTCATCATTATTAATCTTTTACTCTGCAACATTTTGCCTGCATATCTCCACTAAATTAAATGTAAGAATTTAGTCACATAATCTCTACATAAAAGGCTAAGCTTGCAAACACACCATGGTACCCTCTTTATAGGCAAGTTCCTACCCTTAATATTCTTTGTCCTATGAGCTGAATCGCTCCTGCTTTAGGCATTTACTAATCTTAAAGTGATAGTAATACTTAGAAATAAGTATTTCATTCAATAACTATTAAATATCTAAATTACTTGCACCAAGCCCTATCTCTCAAACCTCGGTGGCACACGTTGTAGACTGTTCAAATTAAGTATTTCTGCCTAACTAGCGTGATCACGGCACTGCTGAAGAGTGCAGGACAGTCTATGGACCGGAATCTGCTTCTGTAACTCGGAAAGCTGACGTGCGTGCAAGGGGAGGGAAATGGGAACTTGGACAGCTTAGATCTCTCAAACCACCGAGATAGGACTTGGTGCAAGTAATTTAGTTTTTTTAATACTTATTGAATGAAATATACTTATTTCTAAGTATTACTATCACTTTAATTTACTTTATCCTGAGAGCTGAGTCTTAGCTTTACTTCTTGATGGAGAGACTTTGACAGGCATTATATAGTGTCCTAAAGTCAATGAACATTGCACCCTGGGGATGGGAGGGTGCTTAAACCAATAGAAACTGGTCAAAACTTCCAAAAATACAATTCCAAAACCTGCACTGGTTTTTAGATATTGGGAAGTTGCAATATCTTTTTAACCTTTGAGGCTGGAAAATGAGCCCAGAGGATTACATGCAACACATTCAGGGGTAGAAGTGTACCATGTTCATGTTTCTGTGGCACCTTCTTTCACCTAACGGTTGCATCACAAAGACAACATCTTATTATCTGGTGCTATTAGCTGTTAAGCAGAGCCACTTTGTTCTTTCCCCCCACTAAGATTAATCTACTTCTTTGCTTTTTCCCTTTTTCATTTTAAGTTTATCTGTCCATTTCACGTGCAGCATTTGTTATTTATTTTTTTTTCTCTTTCCCTGCTAAAGGTGACCCTGTTATGTTTCACCTATGATACAGAGGAGACAGAACAAGCTGCATAGAGAAAGAAGGGAAGGGGTGGTGGTGGCAGGCTGTGGCGTGTTATTTTTAGTGCTTGGTATTTAAAGCTGGAACACTTCATTCTCCTGGTAATGAGTCATCTAAAGAAAATGGGCCTCTTGCTTTCAGAGTGTGTATGCGGCAGCTAATCATCCCTTGAACTCCACATGAGATGCTCTGTCAAGCGACTAAAGCCTTGTGAATTAAAGGGAAAAGAGCTTTTGCAATCGAAGATATTATTGCACTGTTTCAAACTACTGTTTACAAATGATGCTGAAAACCTGCAATTTATGATTAAATGAAAAATCTTGTAATGACCATGGTGTCATTTATTCTGCTGTATATTTATACAGTGCTAATATACTAGATTTATGCTGTGAATGCAAAAACAATAGATCTTGTATAAAATCTAATTTCTGTCATCCAATATAACTCACAGGTATCATGGGGAGGCAACAGCTTGTCCCAGTGAGCGGGAACAATTCTGAAAAGTGCAGGGGTGGAGCCTCTCCCTCTTCTATATCAGGCTACCTTAGCCACTCCCCACCAGATAGATTTGTTCCAAGATCCTAGTTAGTGGGCTGAGAACAGTTCTGCTTAGTTTTTAGTATTATTATTTTTATTAGATATGGGGTGTCCAAATTCCCTCATTAGGCAGATTACCATTACTGGCTTCCCCTGGAGGATTGCCTAGTTCTCAGGTGCTGTTGTGGATCCTTTTCAGCCCTGGGAGAGAATCATGCAACCCATGTCTCTCTCCAGCCGCAATTGCTCCATTGACTTCTTCAGGCCAGGCTGCTTTGGGACATATCTCTGCAACTGCTCCATGTACCAAGTTGAGAGAGGGCTCATTCTTCTTGTCTCCCCTTGTCCTGTACTCCGGTTCACCTCCGCAATGTCTTGGGACTCCCTGGTAGGTTAGGATTCTGTTTTTGTATACCTTCATGAGAGAAACTACTTTTTTCATAACACTTGTTTCTCTTGCTTTTCTCTGATAGGCTTTGATTTCTGATGCTGTTTTCTTTCTCTCCTGTGCTGGTCTTGGAGTCCTTTGCTCTTCTCCTCATGTGAACTCTTGGCCTGCCAGATAAGTACTTTTTAGTCTTTCTGGGGTGATCTGACAGTATTTGGGTTCCCTATTACTGCTAGACATTTTTTCTCCTTTTAGGATGGAGGATCAAAAGGAACATGGGGCTAAGGAATCAGGGGGGGTGTTAACCCCCCTTGCTTACTGTTCCACATGCCGAGCAGAGCTTCCCAGAGAGTACTCAGGTCACTTATGCTCCTCATGCACTGTGGGCCCTGCTTCTCTGCCAGGGCCCTCCAGCCAGGAACAAGAGCCACAGTGGGTCAAGGGCTTAAAGTCCTCTATGGCACAGTTTCCTCTTTCACTTCAAGAGGTTCTTCAGTCTTGGAAGCCCTCCACATTGTTCATTTTTGTGCCCCCTAAGGCCCCTGGTATTCCTGTTCTATCTGATTCCTCTGAGGAGGATTGATTTGAAGAGTCTGAGGATGGAGAATATGCAGAAGGGGCTTCTTCCCATACTTTTGGTGACCCTTTGAGGCTGACCCTGAACTCTCTGCTGAGGGTCTCATTTAGGCGGTTTTGACTACCCTACTTCTGACATTTTTCAAAGGCTCAAGAAGTCCTATTCTATATTTCCACCTAATCCCACTTTAGTCCAGGTTATCCTGGATTAGTGGAAGATTCCAGACAAGCGTCTTGCTCTATCTAAGAGATCTCTAAGCTGTACCCCTTTTCAGATGCAGCCTTGGCTTAGCGGGCTACACCTCCTCAGGTTGGTTCCCCCCTGTTTCCAGATTGTCTAAATCCCCTGCTTTGCCCCTAGCGGATGCCACAGAGCTTAAGGATTTAACTGTTAGGAAGCTTGAAGCCATCCTGAAGTCAGCCTTCGCTGCCATAGGTGCCTTCCCGAGGCCTACCTTGGCTTCTGGCAAGGAAGCAGCTTCTTTTTGTCCCCACCAAAGTGAAGCACAAAAGCAGAGTCTGGCTGGGTCTTAGGCCAGTACACCTCGCTTCACCCCCAAGCCAAGAGAGCAGTGGAGGTCCAAGCAGTCCTCCACCAAACCCAAGGCCACCAAACCCCCTTCGACATGTCTCCCTGAACCCTGGTCTGCACCCTCCCAGTGGGTGGTCACCTGCAACATTTTTCAAACATTTGGGCAGGCTCTGTTGCGGATCAGTGGGTATTACAAGTGGTTTCAGGACTTAACAGGTTTCCCTTTGTATCCCTGCCTCCCTTCAGATTCTTCCTTTCTCGATCCCCTCTGGGCCATGAAATGCTCAGTCTTTTCAACGGGCAGTCTGACAAGGGAGTTCTGGCTCCTGTACCTTTGCAAGAGAGAGGTTTAGGTTTTTATAGAAACCTCTTTGTAGTTCCCAAGAAGGATGGCAGCAGTTTCCCTATCCTGGACCTCAAGAACCTCAATTCTTGTGGTCCATATGGAGTCTTTGAGCTCTGTCATTGCAGCGATATGTCCAGGGGAATTTCTTGCCTCTGTGGATCTGCAGGATGCCTACCTTCATATTCCAATACATTCGGACAGTCAGAAGTACCTCAGGTTCACTTGCACCTTGGGGCACTTCCAGGTCACCTCTCTTTCCTCCGTGTTCGCCACTGCACCTCAGGTGTTCGCACGGGTCTTAGGGGTTTTGATTGCCTTCCTGCACACCAAGGGGATTCAGGTGACTCCATACATGGACGACCTGCTGAAAGCTCCTTCCAGGGATCTCCTGGACCATCAGGTGCAGGAATATGTTCAAATCCTCCTTCAGCATGGATGGATTCTAAATATGGACAAGTCTGCTCCAGATCCCTCACAGAACCTGGTTTTCCTGGGTCTCCGGTTTGACACCTGTCAAGGCATGGTCCATCTGACAGAGGACTCTGTGTAGCAGATCACGAACAAGGTGTCCCGAGCTCTGGGGTGTACCTCAGCCCCGGTACTTAAGTTCTCTTCTCTGGTGGACAAGATGATATCTCCATGGAGGCGGTTCCCATACTCCATGGAGCACACCAGGGAGCTTCAGAGGTTCACTATCCAGGCTTACAGGTGGAATCCGGAACTCTTGGATCATCTGGTCTCTCTTCCCCAGGAGGTGAAACAGGACCTCCTATGGTGGTTGAACTGCTCCACCCTGTGGAAGGAGAGACCCTTTGTTGTACAGTACTGGACCCTGGTGATGACGGACACCAGCCTTTTCATTTGGGGAGCTGTCCTGCGTCACCTGGGGGGGAGTTCAGGGTCATTGTGCGGAGGAGACCCTCCTACCCATCAACATTCTGGAGCTCAAAGTGATTATCCATGCTCTGGTGTACTGGTCCTCTCTATGCTGTGGTGTACTGGTCCTCTCCACTGAGGGGCTGTCCATTCTGCTTCCAGTCAGACAATGCCATGAGGCACAAGGAGGCACAAGAAGGTCTTCCGCTTGGTTAGAGGTTAAGACTATTTTGGCATGGGCAGAAGAACACGTTCCTCCTATCTCTGCTGTGCACATTCCAGGTGTAGAGAATGTTCTGCGGACTTCTTCAGTCGCTGGACGGTGGACCCCAGGGAGTGGGAGCTCCATCCGGAGGTCTTCAACCTGCTCCTCCAATAATGGGGTTGTTCTTGCCTAGTCCTGATGGTTACCAGGGACAACAGGAAGGTTCCAATGCTTTGCTCTCACTGGGGGATCCTCTGGCGTTTGCAGCAGACACCTTGTCCATTCCTTGGCACTGTCATCTAGCCTACATTTTTCTTCCTCTTCCTCTCATTCCCAGGGTGTTGAGAAAGATTCGGATGGATGGTTCATCGGTCATACTGATTTGCTCCTTACTGGACCAGGCAACCTTTGTTTCCAGAACTCTTGACGTTGTCTGCTCAGGATCTATTTCCTCTGCCACGGAGACCAGATCTTCATCTCCAGGGTTAACGCTGGAGAGAGCACATGGACAGTGTGGCTCTATATTAAGGAGCAAGGGCTTTTCTTCTGAGGTGGTCTCCACGATGATCCAAGCCAGGAAGCCAGTTTCTTCATTGGTCTTGAAGAATCAAGCTACAGTTGACCAGTTGTGCAATGCAGCTACTTGGTCATCTGTTAACACGTTCACTAAGTTTTACAAAGTTAACGTTTTTGCATCTCCAGATGCTCATTTTGGCTGCAAATTTCTGGAGGCCATTGTTCGTTTTTCTTCTCTGCTGCTATTTTGCAACTGGTTTGGTACATCCCCATGGTCCCTGCATCCCACAATGATACATTTTTACTAGATTTTTTTCTCACAAGTAAATTTTTTTCTTAGTCCATTGAGGGATGCAGGGCATCTCACCCACAGCAGACGTTTTGGGTTAGGATGCCCTACCATTACTGGTGGATCTTTTTTGTATTGCTGACTCTCTGCTAGACGAAACCTGAAAGCAGTTAGGCATGGGAGGGGTTAGCAGCTAGGAAGTGGGAGAAGTTTTTGATTACAGTGTTCTGCCTCCTATAGACACCCTGCTTATCCACAATGTCCCTGCATCCCTTAATGGACTAAGAGAAAAGGATTTATCAGTATGTAAAAAAAAATCAGTCTTTCTTCAAAGTGACCACCAGAACTATTGATGATTGCTACACACACTTGGTACATTCTCTCCATAAGTTAAGGGCTTCAACTCCAATTTTCTTCCACTAGTTTCAGTACTTCCTAAAGTTGGGTTACAATTAACAGAGGATCTGGATCATTAACTTGTTGAAGCATTTGCTCCCTAGAGAATGCTGCTGAATGATGCTGTGGTATTGCTTTGGATCCATAATGTGTTTCACATTTGACCAAGTAATCAACTGAATTGCCTCCTATAGACCTCCCACCATGCTTTACTGCAGGCTGAATATCTAATATAAGCTCCTCAATATTGTATTTATTAACAAAAAATACATTTTTCAACTATTAGGCACTGGCCTGTTAATCTCTTGGCTGCTAGTAAGGTCTCAAAACCATTACTTTATAGCTCTTTGGAGACCATTGTATTCAGGGCTGTAAATTTCCTCTACTCCACTAATCTGTGATTAGTTTAAAATCTGATTTTGGATAACTTTTCACTATGAGTTATAAATATAGGTGCATGCTTTGTGCTGCCAATCCTAGACACTTGCATAGGACATAGAGAAAGATGTGCATTTACGTTTTTACATTGTAGAATAAATAAACTAGTAAAACTTTTTCTAAATAAAGTGTGAAAGTGACTGACTTTACAATTTAGTAATGCTTTGTTTTTCAGTTTATTGCAGTGCTGTAAAGTAGTAAACTGAAGAACTGGTTGGTGTTTGAGAAAGTTGAGGGGGATGGATTTAAAAACCTAAATTGATGACTATAGTCACACTTTATCCCTTTGAGAGCCAGGGAGGCATCCAACTCCATGCAGTGCAATTATTGAGCATGCAAACTACACACGCCATGGGGAAATTAATTCCAAAAATTCCTTTCATCTGTCCAGTATGTCCAAATACGAACATACTTTGTATGTATATGTATATACAATGAGCATGATGTTCTAAAAAGAACTGGAGTTATTCTGAGACAAAGTGATTTGCACCAGTGGTGATAAAAATCTACAGTAAAATCTCTGGTGTAATACTCTCCTGTGTATAATATGTAGGTGTACATTATACCCAAGATTTTAGGGGAAAACGAGTGCCTATGTATTATACGCACCCTTGTTTTCCCCTGTCTCTCTCTCTCTTTCTCACACTCACACACTCACACCAATTGCTGCACTGCTTCCCTTCCTCCCTGTTTACCCATAGTCTCGTGTCCCCCTCTCCGCGTGTATTGCATCTATGGTATTGGCAAGGCAGAAGAGGTCCTTACAGGGCAATGCCGAGACCTTGTCAATCTGGCGAAATTGGATAACCGAGGGGGACAGTAAGTGGGGAGGGAGGGAAGCTGTGCATCAATTCATTTTAAATTTTAATTTTTTTGCTCGTGTATAATATGCGCCACCCACTACAGAAAAGGTGAAGAGAGACAAAATTGTGCACATTATACACAAGATTTTACTGTACATTGATTTAAATGAGTGTTTTAACCCAGATGCATCTCCAGTGCATTGTTTCTCAATGCATTGGGGTCTTTTGAAGCATTTAAGAGGTTTAAAGGCCCATTTAAAACTGGTGCAGTTAGTTGGCTCCATAATTGCCCCTTTTATTTTGTGCATATGACCACAAGTGCTCGGTTTACCGTATTACTGTACACTGTTGCTCCACCATTATTTTAGGATTCATGACTGCAAAAGTATTTGCCGTGTGCCATCCCTCCCTGAAACAGTCTGCTGGTGATCTTCATTCCAGCTGCAAGATATCATAATCTGGAAATAAATTCATTTTTTAACCCCTAGGATTCTAGAGTTTTCCCTTGCATAGTTTGTATGGGCGTTTGAGACCTCTCTGTCATCTGGGGTTAATACAGCTTTCATTTTTCCCTCTCCACATTGTTTCAATATGTTTAAGTGTAAACACATGTTGTGGCGGGGGGGGAAGTCTTTTGGCTTTTATCAAACTGACATTTAGATGTTGTGTTTTTTTTTTTTTCTCTCCCCTTTTTAGTTTTTCTCGTTCAAGCCCACTAACATTTTGTGCTAAAAATTTGTTTTTCAAAGCTTTGAATCTTAAAAAACTTACTGAGACATTCCTCTTTCTGGTATATATTAGCTTTTTTGGAACTCCATTAGGAGCCAGATCTGCCCAGGGGCAGCAAATATCTCCTTCACTGGCTTTATCATAACTTCAATGTGGTTAACTCTTAAAGAGCCAGACTTCCATAGCCTGTGAGCTTGATCTAGTGCAAGGGCAAACAGAGACATGGTTTAGAGTAGCCCCAAAGCCCTTTCTTCATTCTATTTCCCCTATCAGGTCAAAGCTTTAGCTTCCCAATAACAAGAAATATTTGCTGATTTTGTGCATATGTCTATGACAGGTTTAGGCAGCATGCGTTCCTTTTGTTGGACTACAACTACCCTCATACATAGCTGGCTCTGTTGGCCTGCTTAGGATGATAGAATGAAATTCCTATCGGCTGGAGACCAGTATGTTACCTGTTCCTTATTTATGCTTCTGCAGCTCCAATTCTTTTTTTTTTTTTTTTTTTTTTTTTTTTTTTTTTTTTTTGGTTCTAGAGTGTTAATTTACAAACACCCTATTTTTGGGAATCCTCTGGAAATACTGAGTTTGCCCCCCCCCCCCCTGTAATGTGTCTGTTAACCTGTTTATTGGTTAACATTTTTATAAATGCATTTTAAGTTTGTTTCATTTAGATGTTGCAACCCTATACAAAAATTATGACGCTTTTTTTTTTCTCCTCTTGAATTAATTTGCCATAAAAGAAGCAGCAACACATGCAGTGCAATGGACCATAGTTTTTATGCAGCACATAGTGTTCTGTTATTACTCCTCAGTCTTTAAGGCCTCCCCGCAGTACGGTAATGTTGTGCATCTGGTGTTCCTGTGGGAGCTTCAAGAGCTGGGGGTGAAAGAAGAGTTGCCTGTCCTACTGAGTTGACTACTTCAGGACAGGCAGTGTTAATTACTTTGTATGGAAAGGGAGGGAGTGGTGAAATGAGGTGGTGAAAGTGAGGCTTTGAGGGAGAGTTGTTGAGAGGAGAAAATAGAGAGTAGGTGAAAGATGAGGGAGCGTGCGAAGGAGGGTCAGATGTGAGTGTGTGACGTTACATTTTCTCTGTTTAAGTCTTTGCACTGAGAGGTCCTTTCATTCCTGTCAAAACCAAGCCTTAATGTATGCTGTCATCCTTTGAAGTTCTTGAAGAGATTTTGGCAGGCATGGCCAAGATCATGTCCCTAGGCCTCTACCTATTAGAGAGGCAGTATGGAGGGGATTACCATCACTTCAAAATAGTTGTATGAAAAATGTTGGGCACCCTTGACGAAGTTGTATGTTTTATTAATTTTGTAAGTTAAAAGAAGTTAAAACAAACTTTGTAGTTAAAAAAAAAAAAAAAAAAAAAATGGAACTTGATACAGTTATGCAAATTGTAATGCACAGTTACTATTTGCTGGATTTCAAAAAACAAACCGTAAACTGTGTCATGTGCAAATGCTTTGGTGTTCTATCAGTCCGTATTTAGTAACGCCACCTTTGGTAGAAGTTTCAGCCTCCAGATGTTTCTTGTAGCCAGCTAACAGTCTCTGTTATTTATTTCGGAATTTTTTCCCACTTTTCCTTGCAGAATGCTTCTAGTTAAGAAATGTTCTTAGATCATCTTGCATGCACTGCATGTTTGAGATCTACTCACACATTTTCAATAATCAAGTCTGGGGACTGCGAAGTCCATTCCAAAATGTTAAGCTTTTTGTTTGTTGAAGTACTTCATGGTTGATTTTGAAGTATGTTTTGAATCATTGTGTTGTAATATCCATTCTCTTTTCAGATTCATTTTCTTCACTCATTGTGGGACATTGGCTTCTAGGACTTTCCCTCTACCTGCACATTACTTTTCACTGGCTGTCACACAACCCCTAAGTGCAATAGATCCACCCCCATGCTTAACAATTGGAAAGGTGTTGTTTTTTTTTTTTTTTTCTCGCTCGCTCGCTCTCATGCTCTCGCTTTCTTTCTCGCTTTCTTCTAGCAAACACATTAAATTTTAACTTCTTCAGATCACAGCGCTCTGTTCCAAAACACCTCTAACTGCTGAGCTGCATACTTCAGACACTGACTTTTGTGATGAGATCTCAGGTTTTCTTCTTATGACTCTTCATGCAAATCACGTTTGTTTAAGCATAGTTGCACGTTGCACCATTACTCCAGTGCCAGCTAAGCTTTCAGTGATGTGGGTGTTATATGTCTCTTCTGTAATGTAATCAAACCCAGTTTGGCCATATTCTCTTTGTAACTCAGATCCTCCAATCTCTTTATTGGATGCCACTTTTTCTAGTTCAATAATGCCTTTTTCAAGAACTGGAGCCCAAAACTGTACTTCATATTCTAGATGAGGCTTTACCAATGATTTATATAGAGGTAGAATTATATTAGCTCCCATGCACCTATGGTTTTTTTTTTGTTTTTTTTTTATTTTTTTTTTTTTTATGCAGGATAGTACCCTATTTGCTCTTGCAGCAGCCGCGTGACTGTGCACACTGCTGTGAAGTCTGTAGTCTATCAGTACTCGTAAATCATTCTCTAATGAGGATTTCCCAAGCTATTTTCCATTTAGTGTACAGCACATGTTGTTGACTACAGCTTGCCACATTAATCCGGTTCATGCACTTAAACATGTCCTTGGCCATTTACATGTGTACTCTGCAACACCGACTCGTTGAGTTCCCATAGAGGTCTCTTCTTAAGATCTTTCGGCTTGTTACTGAATGAATTTGTTCCTATTAGGTAAAAGGCAACCATGCTGTCACTTTAAGCTTGTTTTACTTCCAGGTAACTTGCACAGGAGCACTTGTCACATCTGACAGTGCTCCATTACGCTAGGATTGCAATAGGTTAATGGAGAGGAAAAAGCGCATAGAGCTGATTGGAAGCTCTTTACAATTTCAGGAGATTGATGCTGTCAAGAGAGCCTGTTGCAGTCTCCAGCAGTCTGGGAGCTCCAAAGGCCTGTGCCTTTTATTAACCCTTTAAGTGCCAGTGGTATGCAATGCATTGCAAAGCAATACATTGTGTACCCCTCTGGCACTCAAAAGGTAAATGGCATAAGGGATCTTTAAAGGAAAAGGAAGGCCCCATAAAAAAACATTTTTTTTTCTTCCTTACTGCAGCCAGAAAATCCTATTGACCCCAGTGTATTTTGGGCTTGTGACTTTGTTCAAGAGAGAACATCTTCAGTCGGTACTGGATGTCATGTACATGGAAAACAGATATGACCATTACTAAGAGGGTATAAACTCTACCCATTGCACATGGTAATCTGAACTCTTTAAAGTTTAGAGGGGTGTGAAATGCATTGCATCCCCACTGGTCCTTTACCCTTTGAGTGCCAGAGGAGTACGGAACCCATTGCAAAGCACATTAGACACATCAACTTATACTATCCTGCAGGAAGTGGCAATTGGTAATGTGAAGCAGTGAGGAATGTTTGAATGCCTGTGCCTGCCACATTTGTATTTAACTGACAGACAAAGCTAAATATTTTAGGCTTATTTTTTTAAACAATTCATAACAAATATAGGTGGCTTTTAACCCCTTAAGGACCCAGGATGTGCCAAGACAGTCATAGGAAAACTTTCGTTAAGGACCCATGATGGGTGCACGCTGTTCAGGGAGTTCTGATTTGATTACATAAATAAAACGCCCCGTGATCATTAAGGGGTTTAAAGCTTATGCAAAATTGCATTTATTACAGTATGAAAAAGATACACTTAAATGATATTCACCTGTTTGTAATGTGATCCAGAACATTTCTTCACTGCTGTTGTGTCCAGAATTCTGTAGTCGGGAACCAGTGCACCAGGAAAAGAGATTTTTAATTTAACAGGTTTATTTACCTAAGAAGGTGCCCTTCGTATAGCATCTAAGTATAGATTTGTACATACTTTTAGATTATATTTTCATTTTTTTTTTTTTTTTATATATAATGACCTCTAATGAACCTTGACATTAAATTACACCTCCTAGACTCGATTATTGCAATATTCTACTCTCTTCCTGCCTTTCGTATTTCTCCGCTTCAGTCTGTTCTCAGTTCAGCTGCAAAAAGAACTACTCTGCTCCCAGATACCTTTCATCTCGTCTGCTCCTGAAATCACTCTCTTGACTGTCTATAAGTTCTCGTATTTATTACAAAATTCTTCTCCTCTACTTGAGTCGCTTACTTCTTCAGCACCCTCTTACATTTCTGCTCTTGTCTCCTGCTACATCCCTTCCTGTCACCTGCGTTCTTCTCAAGGGTTCTTTCTGTCCTCTGCTTACACATCTCGAGCCATCTCTTGGCTGCAATCATTTTCTCTGGCTGCCCCTCGACTTTGGAGAATGGTGATAGGGAGGACATTTCAATCATCCATATTCATCGATGTCAAGCACCTCCTAAAAACCCACCTGCTCATGGAGGTATCTTCGTAACAATATTATCTTTGTGCATACTGACCGTCACATTAGTCATTCTGCACTTCCTTTATGGAAGTCTTGTACTTGCATTTATGATCCTCCTCCTACTGTCTCTGTATGTTGTCATGATTACTAATTAGATTGTAAGCTCCCAATGTATGATTCCCTTTACTGCGGCCCCCTCCCCCCATAATGCATTGATTGCACTTTAACCTGATCCTCTTAACCCTGTCCTGTATTGTGCTATTACTGTTTCTGTAAAGCGCTGTGTATATGTATGGTGCTATATAAATAAAGATACGAACATACATACCTCCTCACAACAAACAGTAGCATTTTGAATGAGTGGCATTAGTCTTTATCAAATTTTAAACTGAAATAATTAATCGTGGAGTACAGCAGTGATCAAATCGGATATCTTCCTGTTTCAGTATTTCTGATAAACTGACCCAGGATACAGTTCTTTAACCCCTTAAGGACCCTTGACGTACCAGGACCGTATTGAGTATCTCAAGGACCGATGACGGTCATGGTACGTCACGTACTTTTTACTTACAGCGCTCTACCGGGAGCGCTGTAAGTAAAAATAGGGCCTGAAATTGACCGCTCCAAGATCGGAGCGATCTCTATCAGGCCCCATAATGACGCGCCGATACACGTGACAGGTCACGTGTACCGGCGCGTCCAAGTTCGCCTATGAGGTCATTATGGGATGGAAATGTCCCATGACCGCCAGTCCTTAAGGGGTTAAAAGATCAGTTAAGTTTTATTATTAAAAAAAAAAAAAAGTATTGCAGAGCTTGTACTGCTGAGTAAAATAAGGGTGCTCCCAGCACTGGCAGTTGCTTTATTTGTGTCATAGCTGTTCAGTCTGTCACAAAGGGGTAAAGCCGTTAATGTGACATTCTGTGGCAGCGCTGGTCAATTTTTTATTTATTTATTTTCTTTGCTCACGGCACCCCTAACACACAGTCTGGAATTTTCAAAGTGCCCATGACATTTTGTAAGTACTTTTAAGCAAGGTCATATTGAAGGGTAAAATGTATATAAAAGTTCCATCAATATACATTTACTCCCCTCCCCTTTACTGAACATTCATACCTTTTATCCAGTCCCTGTTAAATATGCACTAATTGACCGCAAATCACAGGAAAACATATTAATTCTTTTTTTTTTTTTTTTTTTTTTTTTTTTTTTGTGGTTCTCAGAATCTTATTAAATTAATTTAATTATCAAATTGATATGGGTGTTCTAAATGAATTATAGGGAAAATATTGTTGAACAAAAGCATATCAAAAAGGCCAGAACTGCTTTTGTCTGCTAGTTTAAGAGACCTCGTCACCAATGGGTTAATGTAAAAGGACAACACTTTGAATTGTAATAACTTTGGAACAATACATGTTCCCTCAATGGAAGTACTTTTTTTTACTCTGCAGAAAAAGCCCTAAAATGTTTTTGTTAAATTTTTTTCATAACAATAAAATGTTTACTGCTCCTTTATTGCTCTGCCAGTTTGCTTTAACCCCTTAGTGACAGCCGTGTTTGTACACGGCTGTCACCTAAACGCCCGAGGAACAATTTTTTTTTTTTTCTCCCCAAACAAGTCCAGAGTCTCCGAGCGGCGTGCAGCTGCATGGAGACCCAGACTTCCGTGACTTACCAGGTACGTCCTCTTTCACTAAGTGACAGTTTCTGCGGGACGTACATGGTAAGTCATCCGTCGTTAAGGACCCATGATGTGCCAGGACCGTCATGGGTATCTTTACTTTTAAGGATCTATGACAGTCCTGGCACGTCATGGAATTCAGGGGTACCCCGCACAGCTGCTCTGGGACCCCTTAATTGATTTCTGCAAAAAAAAAAAAAAAAAAAAAAAAAAAAAAAAACCCTCAGTGGTCCTTGACTGCTGACCAAGCGACCAGTCTTTACAAGGATAGTAATGTTTCACAAAAACAGCAGCACCAATTAATCTTCATTGTATTTGAGCCATAGAGCGTGTTATTTCAATACTGTCAGAGTTGTAGTTCAAGAGTAATTGAATGATAAAATATCCCCCTCCCACCCCTTTTATCTAGTGTAAGCCACCTCCCCTCAGATGTGGAATCTGGTTCACAGACCAGACAGCTCACAGCAAGGGACAATCTTCTTACTGTGAGAACAATGAAAACACTGCCCCCATTGACAGGTTTTTCAGGTTTTCCCCTTATGTTAATTGAAGATTGTCCCTCTCTGCAAGACATCTGGACACCACCTTTCTGTTCTGAGGTGAGCAGTGTTAAATCCGTAAAAGGGGATGGGGATACTTTATCATTCAATTACTCTTGGACTACAACTCTGACAGAATTGAAATAATTCTCCATGGACCAAATGCTATGAAGATTAATTGGAGCTACTTTTATTATGAAACATTACTATCCCTTTAAGGGGTTAAGTGCTAATGTTTATTGGTGGGCAACAGACAGCTATGGGGCCTCCAGAGGTCCTTAGATACTTCTGCTGTGGCCCCAACTCTGTTGTCATGTACAGTTGGAAGAAAAGTGGATTTCCCTCTACCCACATCACACACATCCATTTTTCACCCCCTTACATATACTGTTCCTCCTTAACCCTTTGAGTGGAAGAGGGGTACGTAACACATTGCTTTGCAATTTGTTCCGTACCCCTCTGGCACTCAAAGGGTTAACCTCTTTCTGTGCTACAGAGGCATTTGAGATCTATGAAGCATCCAAGGGGTTAATCACTCCCCCCCCCCCCCTTCTCAACCGCTATTCAGAATATTTAACCTTAAAGCAATGCCTTTTGATGGGCCTGAAGGGCCACTTAGGTGGCCTTTATTTAAGCTGGTGGCCTGTATGGTTTAACCATTTGAGTGCAGACTGAGCCATGCTTTGCTTATACCCTGGCACTCAAGAGTTTAAATGCGCCCCAGAAAAACAAGAGCGAGATTGTAACTGTTATTCATAGAGTAGTTTTCTGTTTAATAAACGCTTTTGCGTCCTGTCTCACACTCCAACACTTGTCTCTCTGCCAGTATTGTTAATGTTCAGGTCGTGCCTCCGTTAGTCTCTTTATGTGCCTCTACCCTTGGTTTTCTCAGCTCACACCTTGTAAAGGAGCTAATGAGCACAGCGTATCCGGCTGACCCACATCCACCCTCTGAGGTTTCACATTTTTTTGGCTCTGAATTCCTTTCTCACAGGAACTCCATTCCAATGTCCCTTCTCTTGTGCTTTGTTGCAGGTTTGAAGAGCTGGTGAAAAGGTTCCAGGCTGATTATCATGCTGGCGGCTCAACGCAAAACTCTGTTAAAGTGGCTCAGGTTAGTTACAGCTATGTCTGGTAACTATTGATATGTCGCAATAGTTTAATAAATCAACACTTCATAATTCCACAGAGTAACTTTACGGACCTTATGCACAAAACAAAAGTGCAATAATTGTGGGGCAAACACTTATTAAAAAGGGGGGGGGAATCCCCAAATTCCCAATCATAATATATTATAATTTTATTAGTGATATTGCAAAAGGTCTTCAAGGTAAGGTATGCCTTTTGCAGGTACCAAGATCTGCAATAGGGGAGAACGTCCCGGGGGGGGGGGGAGCCAAATGACAAGTGATTTAGGGAAATTAGAAGAATGTACAAGAGTATGGTAGCTGCAGTTTAATGTTGATAAATGTAAAATAACGCACTTGGGAAATAAAAAATACAAAGGAAAAAATATAGTATTAAGGGTACTGTGCTGCCAGAGACAACAGAGGAAAGGGATTTGGGAGTAATTCTAATGATTTAAAGGTAGGCAGGCAATGTAATAAAGCAGTGGGGAATGCAAGCAGGGTGCTGGGTTGCATATCTAGGGTCATTAGCAGCAGAAAAAGGGAAGTAGTCATGCTACTCTACAGATCTCTAGTTAGACCTCACCTAGAGTATTGTGTACAGTACTGGATAGCCCATCTCCAGAAGTATATAGATACTGTAGAGAAAGTTCAGAGAAGGGCTATTAAAATGGTGACTGATTTACAGGACAAGAAATATCAGAATAGACTAAAGGATCTGAACATGTATAACTTGGAGGAGAGAGGGGATATGATAGAAACATTCAAATACATGAAGGGTCACAGGTTTAGACATAATGTACGGAAGTTTTACTTCACTGAGAGGGTAGTAGATAAGTGGAATAGCCTACCAGCAGAAGTGGCAGAAGTTAATACAGTGACAGAATTTAAAGGGATAGTAATACTTCGTTTTAACTTTATTTTATTTTGTAGTCATTAAAAAAACATGAAGAATGATATAAGTCTTGTCTCTCAAACCTTTATGGTTTGTGAGATATTCACAAGCAAAGTTTCCCCCTCCCGCCCCTTTTACCTAGTGTAAGCAATCTCTTCTCAGATGTGAATCTGGTTGTAAGACCAGACAGATAACAGCAGGGGACAAACTTCTTTGTATGAAAACAATGAAATCCCTGCCCCCCTTGACACGTTTTTCAGGTTTTTCCCTTATCTTAATTGAAGATTGTCCCCCTCTGCAGTCTGCCTGGGCACCTCCCTTCTGCTCTAGCTGAACAGTGTGACATCAGTAAAAGGGGCGGGAGGGGGACACTTTGTCATTGAATTACTCTGGAACTGCAACTCTGACAGAACTGAAATAACACTCTCCAAAGTCCAAATACTATGATGATTAATTAGAGCTGCTTTTATTATGAAACATTACTATCCCTTTAAGCATGCATGGAATAGGCGTAAGACTGTCCTGAACATAAGACAAGACCAAGGACCAAATAAGGTTTGAGGTTTTTACAGTAGGAAAATGGGCAGACTAGATGGGACGAATGGTTCTTATCTGCTATCAAATTCAATGTTTCTATGTTTATTGAAATGGTACTACAGTGGTCTCCAAAGGGCAAGACCTCACTACCTTTCTTCGGTTTAAAATCCCCATTTGGAACATGGGAATTGTTTTAACTTCTTTCCTGTGATGAACATGTTCTTGTCCCTGATCTACTCCACTTTTGGTTTCTTTATATGGCCCCTAAAATAGAAGTGAAATCTACCCATTTTCAGAAAAAGCATTCTGCTTCTTAAATCTTTTGCAGCTTAATCTTTCAATAAAAGCATGTATATTCCAGATGTTGTTTTATTACAGAATCAGGGCCGTATTTAATATACTTAGAGGTACAATTCTAAAGCAGACCAACTGCTTGTAACCCCTTGAATGCAAAAAGAAGTTTCTCTGTCGTCCAATACAGGTTACTGGTAACCTGCCTAACTTTTGGGTAGGCAATCAGCCCCTTTAATAGGCAGGAACAATTCTAAGAAGTGACTGCTGGGTGGAGACTACCTCCTCTCCTGAGCTTGCAGCTAGCCAATCCCCAACCAGTAAGATTTGTTCCTTGGTCAAGACACAAGGCAAGAGAACAGTCCTGCTATAGTTTTAGCTTTTTGTATTATTTTTCTGTTAGATATGGAATACCACCATTAGGTGGATTGCCATCACTGACCATTCCCATCACCCAAATGTGGATAGCTCAGTTTACCAGGTGCTTTTGTGGACCTAAGCCCTAGGGGGAAAATCTTGGCTGCAAGTTCTTTCCCCAGGAGTTGCCCACTGAGGCTTCTTCTTGATATATGGTAATCTGAAGACATAAGATCTGCTGAAAAGGTGAGCACCCTTTGAGTGCTGAGGTCCACATGTCCCATGCTTCACCTCCGCACAGGGGTCTTATTTGGAGTTCCTATTACATACTCATTCACTCATTGGGTTTATTTCTGGAAGTCTGTGCAAGTTTCTGTGGTAACTTAACCATTTTGTTGCTGGTTAGCACGTTTTGAGGGGCTTTGGACACATTACCTACTGGGACCAGTGTTTATTGGGTCTACTGTTTTATTCTTGTGGGCTTTTGAGTGGTTTAACTTTTTGGTATTCACCTCGTTAACTATATGTTTGCGCTTTTACTGCATAGACGCCATTGCTCCATTCACTTCTATGGGACTTTACAGTTTGGGACCTATCTCTGCAACTGCTCCACGTAGCGAGGTCAGAGATGGCTTATGTTGTGGGTTTTCCCTTGCTCTGTCATCCGGTCAATGTTCTGGGGATGTTGGGGGCTTTAGGGGGCTTATGGTACTGTTGGGGGGTACTCTGTCAGCGAAACTACTTTTCCCATGAGCGCCCGCTTCGCGCGCCTGTTTCCAGTTGGCTCTCATCGCGGCAGCCATTTTGTGTATTCGCAGATAGAGTATCCTACGCAGGGCTTGGACTCTCCTTCCATCCTTTGCGGTTTAACTCTTTGCCTACCAGATAAGTCTTATATAGCTTTTCTTGGGTGCATATATTTATCATACACACTATTTTGTGGTTGTTTTGATACTTTGGCCGCTTGCATCTGTGAGAATGTCTACTCCGTTAAACTCTGGGGCTAAACCTAAGACTAAGGATACTGGTGTGTCTTTGTCCCCCATTGCTCATTGCTTCTCATGTCACTCAGGGTTACGTAGAGAATACTCAGGTCATGTTTGCCCAGCATGCTCTGCTTCCCCTGAATCCCCTGCAGGGGTCTCTAGCCATGCACTAGAGCCACTATGGATGCAAGAGTTTAAGGGACCTCCGGTCCACCTTACATCTCGTTCCATCCACTTTACAGGGGGTCTTCCACTCGTGGCAGACCCCTCTCCTATCAGATCTTCTCTGCTTGCTTTCCACCTAATCCCACCCTTGACTGCTTGGTGTCAGAGGAGTGGAAATTTCCAGACAAGAAACCTTCTGTGTCTAAGAAGTTTGCTAAATTTTACCCATTTTCTGAAACGGCCCTCACTCAGTGGCTTCATTCCCCCCCCCCCCCCCAAAGTGGATGCCTTCATTTCCAGGCTTTCTAAGTCCACTGCCTTGCCAGTGGCTGATGCCTCTGCTCTCAAAGACTGGACTGATAAGAAGCTTGAGACTTCTCTCAAGGCTATTTTTTCGTCAGCCGTATATGCCCTTCGCCCTACCTTTGCTGCTGCATGGGTAAATAGGGCTGTGGCTGTTCTGACTGAACAGCTCAATTCTGCCGTCTGTCAGGGGGCACCTACTTCTGACATGTTGGGACTTCTCGCTAACATTGCTGAGGCTCAGCATTATGTCTCTGCTGCCCTGTTTGACACGGTGCGTATGGTGGTCAGGGCATCTACCATGTCTGTGGTAGCTGCAGGTAGGTGGCCGCCTACACCACTACCTTTCAGCTTGGCAGGCCTCTGTGGCGAACCCATGGGTTTTACAAGTGGTGGCCTCAGGATACAGGATTCCCTTCACCTCTCTTCCTCCTCCAAGGACCTTTGTTTCTCGTTCTCCCTTGGGAGCAGAAAAGAGACTCCTTTTAGAGGAAGCTATACAGACCCATCTGGACAAAGGCGGCCCTGGAGCAAGTTCCCCCTCAGGAGAGAGGCGCTTGGGATTCTACTCCAACCTCTTTGTGGTTTTCAAGAAGGATGGGGGATGTCGTCCCATTTTGGAGCCGAAGGATCTCAACTGCTTTGTGGACAGGTCCCAGTACCGCCAGGAGTCTCTGCGCACAGTGATAGCGGCCATGTCTCCTGGATCTTCAAGATGCCTATATGCACATCAACATTCATCCAGAGAGTCGGCAGTATCTCCGCTTTGCCTGCGACCGAGGGCATTTCCAGTTTTCTGCCCTCCCCTTTGGCCTGACCACGGCTCCTCAAGTCTTCAAAAGAGTCCTAGGAGCATTAATCTACGTCCTACATCGGAACGGCATCAGGGTGATGCCATACATGGAATACCTTCTTCTGAAGGCCTCGTCTCTGGAACTCCTTCACCAGCAGGTGCAGGACTGCATTCATGCTCTCTCCCATCACGGGTAGATCATCAGCTTGGACAAGTCAGACCTTGTTCCTTCCCAGTGGATGGTCTTTCTGGGCCTCCTCTTCGACACTCAGAGAGGGATGTTGTTTCTCACACACACAGTTGGCTCATCAGATAGTACGGAAGATCCAGGCTATCCTCTCTCAGGATCCATTTCCAGCCAAGAAGTTGTCATCCTTGGTGGGGAAGTTCATTTCCACAATAGATGCAGTCCCATTTGCCATGGCTCACACCAGGGAACTTCAGTGGTTTCTAATCCTGGCATGCAGGGGCCGTCCAGATCTCTTGGAGAGATCCCTATCTCTCCCTCTTGTGGTGGCTCAACCTGGAGAAACTCCTGAAAGGCAGACCCTTCCTGGTGCCCTTCTGGACCATAGTGACGACGGATGTCAGCCTCTCCGGTTGGGGAGCAGTGCTGGGGCACTTGAGTGTTCAGGGCTGGTGGTCTCAGGAGGAATCTCTCCTTCCCATCAATGTCTTGGAGCTTCTGGTGATATTTCATGCCCTACATCACTGGACATGGCAACTGGAGGATTGCCCAGTCAGGGTACAATCAGACAACGCCACAGTGGTAGCCTACATCAGCAAGCAATGTGGCACAAGAAGTCTTGCAGCTTAGCTAGAGGTCAAGACTATTTTATGATGGGCATGTCCCTGTCATTTCCGCAGTTCATATTCCTGGCATAGACCATGTTCTGGCAAACTTCCTCAACTGGCACACAGTGGACAGCTGAGAGTGGGAGCTGCATCTAGAGGTGTTCAACCTCATCATCCAACAGTGGGGGTCTTCCTTGCATCGGCCTGATGGCAACAAGGTACAACAGGAAGGTTCCAACGTTCTGCTCTCGCTGGACGGATCCCCTGGTTCTGGAAGTGGATGCCTTGTCAATCCCTTGGACGTTTCCTCCGGCATACATCTTGCCTCATGTTGCCCTGTTGAACATGTACATCTGAGTCATTCTGATTGCTCCGTACTGGCCCCAACAGGCTTGGTTTCCAGAGCTTCTGGACCTCTCAGTGGCGGAACCTCTTCGACTACCACCGCACCCCCACCCCGTATGGACCTTCTTCTAAAGGGTTACCTCTGGAACGAAGACTTTCATCATCTGTCTTTGACGGCATGGAGATTGAATCCTCAATTTTGAAGAAGAAAGGATTTTCTTCTGGTGTGGTGGCTTCTATGCTTAGTGCCCGTAAGCCTGTTTCCTCTAAGGCCTACCATCCCGTTTGGTCTACCTTTCTGTCTTGGTGTGCTGTTCAGGATTTTGACCTTCTGACAGTTCTTTCCTTCCTCCAAGATGGTGTGGCTAAGGGTCTTAGTCTGGGTTCTCTTAAGGTTTAGACTTCTGCATTCTCTGTCTTCTTTCAGAGGCGCCTTGCGAGCATTCCTGATGTCAAGGTTTTCTTCCAGGGTGTTGCTCATACCCGTCCAATGTTTAAATCCCCTGCTTCTCAGTGAGATCTTAACCTGGTCTTGGGAGTACTCCAGCGTCCTCCTTTTGAGTCCTTGGCTACCATTCCTCTACGTATGCTGAAGATGGCCTTTCTCCTGTTGTTTCTGTTCACCGAGTTGCGGAGCGGCATGCCCTGTCTTGTAGACCACCCTTTTTGGCCTTTCACAAGGACAAGGCGATACTTCCCACCTCACAAGAGTTTCTCCTGAAGGTATTGTCTGAGGTCCACATTAATCAGGAGATTGTGGTCCTTTCCTTCTGCCCTAACCCTACTTCTGACAAAGAGAGGGATCTTCATCTGTTGGATGTTGTGCGTTATCTCAAGTTCTATGTGCATCGCACTGAGTCTTTGAGGCAGTCTGACACTCTTTGTCATTCCTGAGGGTCCTAGGGCATGGAAGCCTGCTTCCAAGGTAACCATATCTTCTTGGATCAAGTCCACGATTCGTAAGACTTACGAACTTTGGAAGAAGCCTGTTCCCTTCAGGGTCTCTGCTCATTCTGTGAGGTCTGCTGGGGCTTCTTGGGCCTACAAGAACCAGGCCTCAGCTGATCAGTTGTGCAAGGCGACCACTTGGTCGTCTGTGCACACTTTTTCTAAACACTATCGTGTGGATGTGCTGGAATCGGATGATGCTAGTTTTGGGTGGAAGATCCTGCAGGTGGCCTTGCCTGTCAAGGTCTCATTACTCTCTCAGTACGCTTTCATGTTTGAGCCCTGTTGGCTGTAGTTCAGTGTGCTGTGTAACAGTTCATGGGGTTTGTTTTCCCTCTGTTCAGTGTCCGTTGACACTTTGTGGTTAGTGTTGAGCTATTTATGATATGTAGGTTCATTGGTTCTCTGGTGACTTTGGGGGCCTGCGTCTGGTCCTTGCCTTACTTCCCACCCTGGGGAATTTAATGGTTGGACATCCCAAAGTTACCAGTAACCTTTACTGGACGACGGAGAAAATAGAATTTTAGTCTTACCTGTTAAATCCTTTTCTCTTAGTCCATAAAGGTTATTGGTCTCCCACCCTGTCAAGGGACCATGCTTGGCTCTCCTGTGAGCATGAACACAAAAGAACCCCCACACTTTGCCAGAGGAGTCTTCCTTTACCTTCTTACTACCTAGTCAATAGTCTGCAAATCTTACTGGTTGGTGATTAGCTTGCAGCTAGCCAAGGAGAGGAGGTAGGTTCCACCCAGCAGTCACTTCTCAGAATTGTTCCTGTCTATTAAAGGGGCTGATCACCTACCCCAAAGTTACTTGTAACCTGTATGGACTAAGATAAAAGGATTTAACAGGTAAGACTAAAATCCTATTTTCCAACACATTGATTCCCATTTATATCAACTGGAATTTGGGACTGGCTTTTCGTGCCCTACGGTGTGGCTGGTTTGCTTCAAAATTCCAACTGAATATGTGAAATGTCCATCTCCATTAATATGCAATAAGAAAATGTGATCATTTCAGAATCTTCATTAAGAAAGTGGCACTTTGAGCTGGTGATCAAGGCACACCCAAGTGCCATGTCATCCTGGTTGAGAATCTGTGCCCTAGGGACACAAGGTGCTGATGCAGATATTTAACCCTTTGAGTGCCATAGGGGTACCCAACACGTTGCTTTGCATACCCCTCTGGAACTCGGGGTTAAATTTGCGACCCTGCTTTTGGCTATGTGGGGCAAACGTATAAAGACCAAAGAGGACTGCTTCACACGTACCAAACACTCCCACTGAATGAAACGTGGTTTCTAACACCTTCAATGCTAGTGAGGTCTCCAGTGCATTGCTTTACAATTCCTTTGTACAATTCATGAGTTTAAAGGCCTCACTTTATTAAATGAAAATTGTATTTGTCCCCTAACTGCTGTTCGTTTTGTCGCAGAATTGCTTCACTTGTTTTCTGCGTATGTCCCCATATTGGCATGTTGAGCTATGTCATTCTCTCTTCTGTTGCCTTCACTGGAACCAGAGTGGTGTTTCAGAACGTGGAGAATAATTTCAAACCTCTAAAGCAGGGGTTGCTGATTTTTAGGTTTATATCTGATGAGAACTACCACCCCCACTGGCTGGTTTAAAGATGTTGGGAGTTGTAAACAGACAGCTGGAGTGCAGACAATAGAATTCCCCTTCTTTAAAAGTTGTGTCTCTTGAAACTGCAGTGATGCATTCTTTATTCCAGAAAATGGGCAGGTTTGTGCTTGAAGCCACAGTCTAGAGGGATTAATAATGAACTCCCGATGCTATAAATTATATTTTAAATCTATAAATAAAATGCTTACACCAGTTGATAAAATTAGCATTCAGCTGGGTTAATTTCGTGGTTTCACTAGGTTTAGGCAAAATTTTGAAGGATTATAAAGATCCCATGCTTGCATCCACAAATTAGTCATCTTCTATGTATATGGTTAACCCTTAGTGTCATTGGGATATGTAGTTTATTGCTTTTCCATGCTTGCACACCTCATTGTCATTCAAGGGGTTATGGGAAGGCATTATGGGCTGGAAATATGGTGTCCGGATGCAAATAGATTTTTACTGAATGATTACAGAAACCTCTCTTCCCCCACCCCAACCTCTCCTTACGCGCCCTCACTGTTTGGTGCCAATATCTATGTAACCTGATCACTGTTCGTAAATCAGAGCAATCACAGTTCCACAGTGCCTGAGAGTGCTGACAGTACGTTTTTGTTTTTTTTTGTTTTTTTTGAGACTGGAATTCCAATCTGTTTAATTCATGTCTATCTTATGTTCCTGCTGGAATTTAAGGCTTCCTTCTCTAGCCTATCCCTCCACCCCACTTCATCACTCATAGAGCAGCTCTCCTCGAAAACATTTCTACCTGGGAACTCTGCCATTCTGAATACAGTGGGCCATAGCTAGGAATGCATTCATGGGAAAAGCACAGCACTTTAAAGGGATAGTAATACTTTGTTTTATCTTTTTTATTTTGTAGGCATTAAAAAAAACATGAAGAACGATATGTCATATCTCTCAAACCTTTATGGTTTGAGAGAGATTCACAAGCAAAGTTTCCCCCTCCTGCCCCTTTTACCTAGTGTAAGCCATCTCTTCTCAGATGTGGAATGCAGTCCATAGACCAGACAGATAACAGCAGGGGACAATCTTCTTCCTATGAGAACAATGAAAGCCCTGCCCCCCTTGACAAGCTTTTTCCCTCATCTTAGTTGAAGATTGTCCCTCTCTGCAGTCTACCTGGGCACCTCCCTTCTGCTCTGGCTGAGCAGTGTTACATCAGTAAAAGGGGCGGGAGGGGGACACGATGTCATTGAATTACTCTTGATCTACAGCTCTGACAGAATTGAAATAACACTCTCCAAAGGTCAAATACTATGATGATTAATTAGAGCTGCTTTTATTATGAAACATTACTATCCCTTTAAGCACAAAAGCCCATAGACAGGAAGCAAAATAAGCGCAATTCTGGAGCAGACCAACTACACCAAGGGAAGGGAGAATAAAAATCTTAGTGAACTTAAATGTGTGTATGCCTCACTAAGAGCTATGGACATGCGTTATACAACCTCAAAAAAGGTGGCTAGTTTATAACTTAAATGCAGTTTTCTGCCTTTTTTCTCTCTCCATCCTTTTAAAACATAATCTAACCTTGGGGGGCATTAGGACCCTCCTGATGCCCCCATGTTATTGATTGCTTATCTGATTAAGATAGATGAACTGGACGGTGTACACTGTCTTGAGCTGACCCAACTGAGCCTTCAAAGATCTTTAAGTCTTGAGAATGCTGGGTTGAGGAGGTAGGAATGAACGATAGAAAAAAGCAATGTATTACCATTGGTTAAGACTGATGACGTGCAACTTCAGTTTCTTTTGAAAATTAGGAATGATGGGAGCTTCTTTAGTCTATGATTAAGCACTTCGGTGCGAAACGCGTGAGACTAATGCGGCATATGTAACGTCTGTCTTGACTTTGCAATAAAGATCTATATTGGTTTTATCCATTGTACGAGAGTGCGGCTCACGTTTGTTCATTTGAGGAGGTAGGAAGACATTGAGTTGACTTCCGTGCTATGCTTGCCCCCCCCCCCCCCAATTTTATGTCGTTACAACTATTTTAGTATGGGCATGTTCTATCTGGAAGGAAGAAAAATAAATAAAAATGGCCTTGTAATTGGAGTGTTGGTTTTCTGCCAACACTTACTTACAAGAAAACAAAAGAAGATGATTGAGGAAAACTATTTTATTGCTTTGGTGTATCTCAAATTCTAATTGTCTCGCTCATTTTCCTCATCATAGAGACAAGTTCAGCGTGATTAATTTATGGCCATATACTGTCATCAAGACTTAACTTTTATTGGCTTAAATAAAACAATTTTTTTTTTTTTTTTTTTTAACCCACCTTTAGTAAGCTTATATAACTAAAATGTCCCTTGTGCCGTTGCTTGTAACACCTCAGGAAGTTTGAAATTAAAAAGGAATAAGGTGTTGATTTTAAAGTGTTGTCAACTATACTAGTTCAGTAGGCATACTTTAGTTTAATAATGACCATATAGAAAACATAGCTTGATCCATATTCCTTTTTATTTAGAAAATGTTTTACCAGGAAGTATGCATTGAGATTTCTCTCATTTTCAAGTATGTCCTGGATGTGGTTATCCATATCACCTAGGTATGTCAATTATTGATAAGTGAGTAATATTTACATGCTTACATCAAATATGGAAGAGGCATGCCCACCATACATTGACTAGTTCTCTGTACTATTGATTATCAGTATGTTGTTATGGAGGCAAGGCTCTATCCTTCATATTCTAGATGAGGCCTAACCAAGGATTTTTACAGAGTTAGGATAATATTAGCATCCCTTGCATCTACACCTCTTTTTATGCAGGCTAGTACCCTATTTGCTCTTGCAGCAGCTGAGTGACTCTGCACACTGTTGTGAAGTCTATCGTCTATCAGCACTCCTGAATCTTTCTCTAATGAGGATTAGTGTATGTGTATCAAGTTTTTCTACAGCCTAAATGCATAACCTTACATTTATCTACATTAAATGTCATCTGCCACTTTTCTGCCCATTCACTCAATTTATCTAAATCCTTTTGCAGAGAAAAACATCCAGCTCTATACGTATTTCCTTACATAGCTTAGTGTCATCAGCAAAGATTAAGATGCTCCTTTCAATTCCCACTTCTAGATCATTAATAAATAAATCAAAAAAAGCATTGGGCAAAGGACTGAACCCTGCGGAAACCCCACTTATAACTTTCATAATTTTCATAATTTGAAAAGGTTCCATTTACAACTCTATGCCATCTATCATTTAACCAGTTCTCAATCCATGCAGCGATAACACCGCCAAAACAGAAGCATTTTAATTTATGCAATAACCTGATACACTGTACCAAAGGTTTTTGCAAAATCCAAGTATATACTACATCCAGGGCTTAGAACTTGAAGTCCTTTGCTACTAGCCAGACCTGAAAAGTTACTCTCCACTGCAGGATATAACATACCCACCAGGGCTGAATTTCTGTTCACCAGGGCTAAATTTTCACTCGCCATTGGCTAGTGGCGAGTGGAAATGTTGAGCTCTGCTACATCTACAACAATTCACCTGTCCAAATTACTACTTACTCTTTCATAAAATGCAAGTAAATTAGTCTGACATGATCTGTTCTTCATGAAATCATGCTGATTCCTACTAATAATGTTGTTTATCTTCACATAGTTCTGAATAGTGTCGATCAGTAACCCTTCTAGTATCTTGCCCACTATGGAAGTCAAGCTCACAGGTCTATAATTTCCTGGTTTGGCTCTTGATCCCTTTTTTAACAATGGAACTATATCAACTTTCCTCCAATCACAGGGCACTATGCCTGATGAAAGTGAATCAATAAATATTAACTCCTTAACGATCGGCGCATTGCGGTCACTTGAGCAGGGCTCAAAATTTCCACTAGCCAATGGCGAGTGAAAATTTAGCCCTGGCGAGTAGAAATTCAGCCCTGGTGGTAGAGGTGCACCGATACCAATTCTTTTTAAGACTGTGTAAGAGTAGCAATACTTTTTTTTCAAGTACTCACCGATACCAATTACCGATACTTTTTTTTTTTTTTTTTTTTTTGCGGTCATTTGCCAGTTTTCAAAGTACCTAAAGTGTGTGTGTGTGTGTGTGTGTGTGTGTGTATATGTATATATATATATATATATATGTATATATATATGTATATATATATATATATATGTATATATATATATATATAATACACACACCACATCACCATCTCTTGACTCCCAACTTTTGATTCATTCTCCCCCTCTTGAGCCCCCTCCGTTTGCCTTGGCTTTTTCTCTCCCTTTTGATCCCCCTTTCTCCCCCTCCTTGACTCTTGATACCACTCTTTTGCCTCCCTTGCTGTCTCCTGATTCCCCCTCCTTTTTGCCTCTTCTTGGTCCCCCTTCTTTTGTCTCCTGATCTTTCCTCCTTTTGCCTTTTTTTTTTTTTTTTTTTTGTCCCTTTTGCCTCTTTTTCTCCCTCTTGACCCCCCCCTTCCTCTTTCACCACCCACTCGATGCCCCATCTTGCCTCACTTACCCTCCTCTGCCGGGTGCTCGCTGTTCTCTCGCGAGCCCAGGAAGAAGTCGGCGTCGGAGCATTGCCATGGTAACCCGCGGCAATGCTCCGACACTACAGGAGGGAGAGAGGTGACCAGGGAGCATTGTGAGCAGCTCCTCGGGCTCACTCTCTGCAGCACCGACCCTGACACAGGGTATCGGTGCTGGCATCAGCCACATTTGCGCGAGTACAAGTACTCGCGCAAATGCCGGTATCGGCACCGATACCAGTATCAGTATTGGTGCAACCCTACCTGGTGGGTATGTTGTCTGGCTAGTAGCAAAGGACTTCATATTTTAATCCCTGACTTAAGGACCACAGAGCATTTTTTTTTTTTTTTTTTTTTAAATTTAAATTCCAGTTCCGGACTCCCCGAACGGCGTGCAGCAGTGTGGGAGCCCGGAATTCCATGATGGTCATAGTACTTCATGGGTCGTTAAGTCAGATCGACCCGTGATGTACTATCACCGTCAAGGGTCATTAAGGGGTTAAGTATAATGGTCTTGCTATTACTGAACTAGGTTCCTTAAATACCTTTGGGTATATACCATCAGGTCCAGGTGCTTTATTCACCAAAACCCTCTCCATTCTCTTTTGGACCTTGTCCTCAGTAAGCCATGTAAAATAATGGAGGAAATGCCATTGTTTTGCCAGTTTGCCCATAGCCCATCATTGCTGCTTCCTTTGTATATAATGAAGCAAAGAATGTATTTAGGGTGTCAGCCATAGCCTTATCCTCACTAATCAATTCACCTGTCTCAGTCTTAAGCGGACCAATATCAACCTTAACTTTTTTGTTATTAATATACTTGTAGAATTGTTTAAGTTTTTTTTTTTTTTTTTTTTTTTTTTTTTTTTTTTTTTTTTTTGCTCTCATTAGCCATTTTTCTCTCATTTTCAATTTTGGCTGGCTTAATTGCTTGTTTGCACATTTTATTACATTAATTATATTTTGTAAATGATGCATCTGACCGGTTTGACTTTAAACCCTTGAAAAGCCATGCATATTTGTCTAAGAACATTTTAATCCCTTAATGACCGGCCGTGCAGGCACGTGGCGGTCTCTAAAGGACCACAGAGCATTTGTTTTTTGCCGATCCAACTCCAGGCCCCCCAAACGGCGTGCAGCCATGCGGGGAGCTCCGAAGTCCATGACGGTCCTGGTACGTCATGGGTCGTTCAGTCACTTTTACCCATGACATGCCAGGACCGTCAAGGGTCGTTAAGGGGTTAAATACATTCCATGATTCTTGTGCATGTTTATCTTTGAAAATTGCATCCCACTGAATATCCTTTAATACTTCTTTTGTTTGTCCCTTTTGGTGCAGTTGATTTGCCCCAGAACTAGTGCTCTTTGCCTATATACATAATTTTATTCTCCTTTTATGGTGTGTACTTTGGCACGGGTTTAACTTAATGGAGTCTTTGAACCTAGTTTACTGTGCAACTGTAAAAGTCAGGATTTGATGCACAGACTTTCCTTTTGTTTACTTTGTATATGTAGCCAAGATATAGTTCTTGCTGCTCTTAGAACTATACACACATGTAACTAATTGGACACTTAATAAAAGCTATTTTCAGCTCACCAAGGACCTGTGTATTTTATATTTTTGTATGTATTTTGATTGGTAGCTCCCCAATAGGGTGAATTAGGGAAGGTGTAAATACCACCCCTCATTTCCCTCACAAGAGTTCTGTTCACAGTACAGGTAAGGTAGTATCACTGCTTTTTAATTGCATTACACTAAATACATGTTCACAGATTGGAGGACGATTTGAACTTGTCTGAATCTGGGGTGCCTCGGCAGGGCAGGCAGGCTTTTTACATGCCTTTGGAGAAGAACCTGTAACTAAAACACCACTATTCTGTTTGTAGAAAGTCATAGGTTATTTATTTGTAAAAGTCAGTCTATCTCTTATGTCATTTGCCACTCTATACTGGTGAAGTCTTTGATGACCCCTCTGGTACCAAAATGTGGATTGCCTGTTTTTGCAGCTCTGCTTTTTTAACATAAGTTACAAAGTGATGTGAGCTCGTCCATGAATGATAGATCAGTAGGGGTGAATCTGCTAGTTAGGAGCGTTTGGGCAGTGCCCTCCATCAAACTTTGCTGAAAGGTCTGTGGGTGACCTCATAGGCAGCTGAGCCCTGCGGCAACTTTATTGCTTTACTGCTTGAATTAATAAAGCTGCAGAATTCTGCATATCGATACATTCATATGAGGTGGTAGTTCCACATGTGAAAAACAAAATAACTGAGGGGTCAGTACATGTGACATTACCAGTGCAACATCACTGTGTTGAAACAGACCTCTTAGTCAAACTTTTGTTTGTTTGTTTTTTCTCCTCTGCTGTGGAACACAGGAACCATGGGGAAGGGAAGTTTCTGTGCCTTTCCACTTAGTATTTACTGCTTTGGGTGACCCATGAGACATGTTCTTTTTAGCTCTCACTTTTGGCAGCTAAATCTCCTTCCTGGCATAATGTCTTTAACCCCAACAGGTAGACAAGTGTATTTTCTTTTTCTATTCTGAGCAGCTGGGGTGTGGTTCTGGGTCACCTTGACCAGGAAGGCATGGTTTGCAGACCAGCTCAGTGTTTGGATTCAGGACGTGTGCCACCTCTCTCCCAGACCGGACCACCTCCTTCAAAGTTATCTGATGAAAGAGGATGTGGAAAAGATGGCTTTGACGGCATAGCTGTTGAAGCCCACATGTTGAGGAGAAAAGGGTTCTCTACTGAGGCAATTTCCTCTGATTCTTGCCCGTAAGCCTGTGCCTTACAAGGCCTACAATAGGGTATGGTCTCTCTTTGATTCTTGGTGCGTGGGCAAGTCTGTGTTCTCTCAGGAGATTGACTTTCCTTTGGTGTTATCCTTTCTCCAAGATTGAGTGAACAAGGGACTCCGCTTGAGGTCCTTAAAGCTACGAATTTCAGCTCTTTGTGTTCTATCAGAGACATATTGCCACCATTCCAGATTTCTAGGTGTTCCTTCAAGGGGTTGTGGTCCATGCCTTCCCTGCCTTTAAGGCTTCCATTCCTCTGTGAGACCTTAATTTGGTTCTGGGAGATTTGCAGAGGCCTCCTTTTGAGGCCCTTGCTTCCATTCCTCTGTGTCAGTTGACTCTTAAGATGACTTTTCTCTTGGCAGATGTCTCTGTCTGCGGAGTTGCAGGCCTCGTCTTGCATATTCTCTTTCCTGGTTTTTCATAATGACAAGGCGTTGCTTCAAATCTCTCAGAAATATCTTTCTATGGTGATTTCTGAGTTCCACATCAATCAAGAGATTGTCGTGCTTTCATTTTGTCCTGGCTCTAAGTCTGACAAGGAGAGGGATCTCCAGTTGTTGGACATGGTGCGGTACCTTAAATTCTATGTGTACTGCACTGGACCATTTCTTAAGATTGACTCAGTTTGTCATTCCTAAGGGTCCCAGGGCAGGTCAAGCTGCTTCCAAAGTTCCTGGGGCCCCTTGGATTTAGGCTACCATATGCTTAGGCGGATGAGCTCAGAAAGAAATCTGTTCCCTTTAAGGCCTCAGCACATTCGATATTCTGACTTCAGCTAAAGTCATCTGTGTCTGGAAGGTCCTTCAGGCAGCTTTGCTGTCTGTGGACCTGCACATGTGTTTGCCTTACTGTTGTTCAGCAGTTTCGCATCCGACTGGCTCTTGTTCTTGTGTGCTGTTCAGTGTCGTTGACAATTTTCAGCGTGGCCTATTCAGATTCCGGATAGTCCTAGGGAACTGATATCGTGGGACAGGCTTGAGGTCCTTTCTCCTCCTTGGAGCTATAGGAGAGGGGAGGCATCTGAAGGAGTGGCTGGAAGTCTCCACCTACAAGACTATCTTTTGAGATGTGTCTTGGCCTCCAGAGGAGGGACTCAACCTCATTGTACCTGCATTCCATATGGACTATAGAGAAAAGGATTTAACAGTTAAGACCAGTAAAATCCTAATTTGTGGCCTATGGGGGTGCATTATGTCAGACCTTCACTACTTTTAAGGTTTCTATGGCTCTGACTGTTTGGGGGAGGGGGGAAGCAACTGTTACAAACAGGCCATGTGGATGTGCCTAAAGAGAACGTTGTTCTTACTGTATCTAAGATCATTGAGGCTAATGCATCTCTTATAACTGAAGCTGCATTTGATTCTGCTGGGCACACTGGGAAGTCCTTAAATCTGTGTCTGTTTGATGTACCCTTTGGCTAAAAACAAGGCCTTGGTCTTACTGGGTGGGACATTGGCCGCATATGTTCAGTCTCCTGCAGTACCAGCTGGGCACTGGTTTGCAGGAAAAGTCTGATTTTCTCTGTGGATTATGTGAGGTGGGGCACACCTCAGGAGGTGCTACCATCACTGGGGAGGTGAACAGATGTGATGCCTGGAGAGCCACAGCACAGTTCTGACTATTTGGAGGGAACACGTTTTTGGTTTGGTTTTGTTTACCATGAGGCCCAGTTTATTTTCCCCTGGCACCACATCAGGGAAGAAGACAGGAATGTGCTATTTCAAGTTAGCAGTACATCTAGACAGTTTATAACATCACAAAGCACAAAAAATAAAACTCTGTTGGTATTCATGTTCTTAGCACAAACACGCACACCACACTTAAAAATGGTTCCTTTCAGCAATACTGTATCTCAATGGACAGATTTAACTGCATATAAAGGCATCAAAATGATCAACATAATTAACCTGCTGCCATTGCATATGCTACATCAAAATAATTATTAGTTCTTTTGCAAATAGCAGTATAGTGTATGTGCAAAAACCAAATGAAACCTGGCAGGGGTAATCTGGAGGAAACCTCGCCGGATGTGCCTACCATGATATTTCACTAAATCAACAATTGTGTTTATGCATTCAAGCTTGGCAAGCTGTGCTGAATTTACAGCTCACAGCCATGTAAGTCCCTGCAATGTACAACACACTCGGGGTTTTATTCAGATAGCATGTACGAGCAGTTCTGGAGCATGCCAGCTGTACCATAGGGAACAAATAAGCATCCCCAAGATTTCCACTTATTTAACCCTTTGAGTGCCAGAGTGATATCCAAAGCATAGCAATGAAATGACATTAATTTTTCTGTGAACAATGCACACAACAATGGTAGTGTTTTTACAACACACTGTTAAAAAAAAAATTACTATTGATTTATGGATACTCCTTAACACAGGTCACAGATGGGCGGGCAGTCAGTGGATATGTCATTGTGTTTTTTCAGGGAGATTTTCAAACCTTAACTGTTGGTGTGATTGAGGACTAGAGTTGAGAATTGATGACCTAACATGAGCAAAAAAAAACAACTAACTGTAATACCCCCAAAAGTGCATGTGTGTGTGTGTGTGTGGGGGGGGGGGCTTGGGTTGTTTTGGTTTTTAATTTTGATTTTCCAAAGTAATTAAAAGGTAAAGTGGCTTAAATAGGTATATGTCCTTTATGCATATATAAAGCACACTGATATCCATATTTCCATCCATGCAGGTCATCAGCGTTTCCTTTGGTTTTCTTTTCAAGATGGTCCTTTTCAATTCACCTCCCTTCATTTTGGGCTGGCTTCCTCTCCATGTGTCTTCGCAAAGGTCTTGACAACCTTTGCTTCTCACATCCACCATCTAGGGATCGCATTGACTCCCTGTTTGGATGACCTTTTGCTAAATATTTCTTCAGGGGAGTGTCTGCACCTTCATATTGATACTTGTTTGCCTGTTCTGGAACAACACAGAAGATTTCGCAATTTCAAAAAGTATTCTCTGGTTCTGTCCCAGGTCCTTCACTTTCCTGGCATGAGATTCGACACACTTCTGGGGAAGGCCTCTCTAACAGAAGACAATATTCTTTTGTCTCACCAGGTGTCTTGGGTCCTTTTTCATCCATCTGCAACAGTGTGGGAGTACATGAAGGTGCTACACTTTCTGGTTGCTTCCCTGGCTTTCTCCGCTTTTCATAGACAGTGTTGTGGCATACTTCCTCAGTTGCCAGCATCTGGACCCCAGGAATTGGGAGCTCAACCATACAATATCAAACTGTATAGTGTTAATCTGTGAGGTCCTAATGGCTTCTCATCTGAATTGCAAGGTTCTTTGTTCTGTG
Source organism: Rhinophrynus dorsalis (assembly GCA_037306005.1). Taxonomy (NCBI): domain Eukaryota; kingdom Metazoa; phylum Chordata; class Amphibia; order Anura; family Rhinophrynidae; genus Rhinophrynus; species Rhinophrynus dorsalis. The sequence continues at coordinate 122,517,029 of CM074724.1, forward strand.
TCAGGTCCTGGGATTCTCTAGCTCTTGCAGTGGACATGATGGTCATAACATGGCACTTTTCCCTGGATGGAGTGGGCTCAAGGAAGAAATGTTTTCTGACTCTGACTACTATTATGGTGAATTCTCCAAGGTGTACTGTAGGGTATGGACCTTGTTTTATAAGTGGTGTCAAGACCAGAGATCATGGCTAAGACATTTTTGGCTTTTTTTTATATGTTGGCCTTTCCTCAAGATGGTATTCAAAGAGGGCTTGGTCTTAACTCTGTTAAAGTTCAGATTTCAGCTGTCTTTTATTTTCCAGAGGCACATCACTTTGTTGCCAATGTGTAGACTTTTGAGCAAGGGGTTGTCTCATGCCTACCCAGTCATTGGGGATCTAAATTCTCTGTGGACTTCGTCCTGGGAGTGTTTCACAAGGCTTATTTTAAGCCTCTGTCTTAAGGTTCTGCATGTTATGATGCTGAAGACAGACTTTCTTCTGGCTATCGTGTCCGTTCTGCAGGTGGCTGAACTTCAGGCTTTGTTGTAAACTTTCCATTCAGATAGGGTAGTTTTGAAGACTCCTATATGGATATGTCCTAAGGATGTCTGAGTTTCATATTAAACATGAATTTGTTTTTCCTTCCCTATCCTGTGCCGTCTAACAGATTGGAGCAAAAGCTTAATTTTTTGGATATGGTTAGGGGCTTGAAGTACTATATTCATCGCACGTAGCCTTTTCAAAAATCTCATTTGCTTCCCCCAAACTGATTTACCAAGTGTATGTTGTTAGGAAAAAAAAAAACTGTGCCCTTTTTGGTCATGGCATATTCTATTAGATTGGTGAGATTCTCTTGGGCCTAAAATAAGCAGTCCTATGCAGAACTGTGTACGGTGTAAACATGGTAGTCTGTCTCAACATTGGCAAACGCTCCATGTCAATGTGATGGCGTCTGCTGTAGACCATTTTGGCCAGATGTTCTACAGGCCTTTGTCTGTTTAGATGTCGTCTTTGGTTTCATTTTTGCAGATAACCTGTTTGTTTCCTGTTTCTTGGTTTGCAGCTTCTATGTCTATTGACACATGAGGTTCATTTTGTTCCATTTTTCTTCCAATGTGTTAGTACTGGATTGAGGTTTTTTTTTTTTCCTTCCCTCCCTGGAATCTTGGCTAGTGCATCTTTAGTAGCTCAGACGTATTGCAGGGTTCCGAGGCAAAATTATTCTGGGGCCCCTTACACAGACATAATTATCCAGGGCAATAGCTAGAACCTGTTGGGTCCCCTTAGATGCTGGACCCAGTCATAGTAGTATATTCTAAACCCCCAGTAATTATGCTCATGCACGGACAAAAATGTGACTTCCATAGCATGCAGTTGTTGAAGAGCAGGGATTAAAATGGAATGACAACGCTGGCTTCTTAGCCAGTACTTAGCAATGCATATTACATAACAGTGAAGGGTTAATCGAGGTGTATACTCTTACACTCTATATTATGGATAAATGGTTTTTTTGTTGGCTACCAGCAGGGTGCAGAATATTTTTTTTTCTTTTCATTTTAACTTCACTGCATGTCCTCTGCTTGAGGAACCCCAATGTGTTAAATGTCTGTGTACTAGGTTTTCTCTGTGTATATGCAAACTAATTATTTGGGTTTATGCAGGTATTCTTGTAACATGCAGGATCCATATTATCTATTCAATTACTGTCAACTGCGACTTCCTGTGATGAATTTGTGAGGGAGTAATTTTTTTTTGTTCTTTTTTTCATCTATGCTCAGTCTTGGTTTCTTTATATATATAAATAGCAGGCATCAAAATTGCAGCACAAATCATAATTCGCTCTATCACTATAAACGGTTTATTTCGATTGCTTACTCTGCAAACCTAATTATTACAGATGTGATCTTTTTTTCCTAGGCTAAAAGCCTGCTTGAGGGTTTAATTGCTCAAATTGTAATTTTTAATTTGAGTTTGAATCCCACCTGGTATCGCTGTTGCTGTCAAGCTGATTACTTACATGACAACAAACTGGCTAAATAGCTAATTTATAACTATAACTTCTAGTGGTTTCTGTTTATGTATGTACTTGCATGTCTTTATCCTTATGCATACCAGTGAGCTTGCCATGTCAGTGTAGGTAATGACTGACCTCCATCAATACTGGCCAGCTTCACAGGCCAAAGCTAATGGTAAAATAGAGAATTATATACCCTATGAATAGTTATTTTTAACAGAAGCACTTACCTATGTAGTTGTCCTTCATGCAACATTAATTTTTTTTTTTTATTTGGCCATTGTGGAACACCGGAACCATGGGGTAAATAACTTCCTTCAGGAGGCAGGGCACTTGCACACAGACTTTGGTGATGAAAACCCGCTCTCAGGACCACATTGCTATTGCCTAGAGGTCTGTTTCAAAAGTGTCCTGATGGAGACACAGCATGGTGAAGAATCTTGGTTATTTGTGTTATTTTTGTAACTTACATGTGCTGTTCAGTCCCCCATTAGACCAGTTCATATTCCCCTTTCATCCAGACTGGATTGGGTAGATTTTCTCAGGACCTGAGGTCTGCATGGTGATGGCTTCTGGTTCTTTACATGCCATTTTCCCTTTTCTCTTTGTATTGCTTGCTTTACAAGACCAATATTTTCAGTTCGCTGCCCTCCTTTTTTGTGCTGGAGTAAGCCCAATGGGTTTCACAAGTGTTTTTCTTACTGCTTTATCTGCCCACATTTGTTCACTTGGGATCTTTGACTACACAGCTCTTGAAGCCCACATCCTAAGGTGGAAAGGTTTCTTAGCAGAGGTCATTTCTACCATGATTCAATCCAGGAAACCTGCATACCATAGGCAGGGCTTAAAATTTGAAGTCCTTTGCTACTAGCCAGACCTGAAAAGTTACTCGCCACTGCAAACCATAACATACCCCACCAGGGCTGAATTTCTACTCGCCAGGGCTAAATTTTCACTCGCTAGTGGCAAGTGGAAATTTTGAGCCCTGCCATAGGGAATGGTCTATTTTTTTTTATAAGTGGGGTACAGGCAAGGCCATATCTGCACAGGATTTTTACCTCCCCTTAATACTGTTTTTCCTCCAAGATGGAGTGAATAAAGGACTCCGATTGACAGTTCAGATCACAGAACTTTCTATGTATTTTCAGAGCCTTATTGCCACTCTTCCAGATATCAAGGTTTTCTATCAGGGGGTAGCTCATACTATCTTAACCTGGTTCTGGGTGTTTTACAGAGGGCTCCCTTTGAGCCTCTTGCTTCCATTTCTCTGCTTCTTCTGACACTCAACATGTTTTTTCTCTTGGCAGTGGTCTCGCTCCAGAGAGTCGCTGAGTTACATTCTCTGTCTCGTAAACATTCTTTCCTGGTTTTACATAGGTATAAGAAGGTGCTTAGAACCCTTCAAGAGTTTCTTCCAAATGTGGCAGTAAAGTGGAGCAGGGAGTGAATCTCTGCCTCCAGCGAACCTTCTAAGGGAAGTGCCCTGCCTTCCTGGCTGGAGGACTCTTTACCCTGTGGTTTTTGTGTTCCTCATGGACGAAGGGAAAAGGATTGATCAGTAAATACACAAAAATCCCCTTTCTCTGTCATCCAATACAGGTTACTGGTAACTCTGGGTAGGCGATCTGCCCCTTTAAGTAGGCAGAAACAATTCTACAATTGTATGCAGGGGGTGGAGCCTACCTTCCCTCCTTGGCTGCAGCTAGCCAACCAGCTCCGGAAAGATTTGTTCCTTGATGAAAATAACACAGCCAAGGGAACAGTTCTGCTATAGCTTTAGAAGTTTTTTTATTTTTCTGTTAGAAATGGAATACCACCATTAGGAGGATTACAGGAACTGACAGTGCCCTTAGATGTGGCTAGCTCCGTGACCAGGTGCTTTTTTTGTGAATCTTAAGCCCCAGGGGGAAAATCTTGGCTACAAGTTCTTTCCTCAGGAGATGCCCACAGAGGCTTCTTCTTGATACATGGTAATCTAAAGACAGAAGATCTGCAGGAAAGGTGAGCAACCCTTTGAGTGCTGTAGGTCCATCCACATGTCTCACAGTGCCCCTCCGCACAGGGGTTTACCTTTGGAGTTCCTATTGCACACTCCTGCACTCATTGGGTCTATTTTTATGTCTTTTGGGTGTTTGGCGCAGGTTTATGTGGTGATTAACCCTTTAGCTGCTGGTTTGGCATTAATTTAGGGGGGTTTCTGTCACTTTTCCTACTGGTTCAGTGTTTTTGGGTATCCTAACATGTTTTAGTGATGTTTAATGTCTTTTAATATTACACCTTCAATTTTGTTAAATTTGAGTTTACCGCATAGGTGCCATTGCGCCATTCACTCCTATGGAACTGTACAGTTTGGGTCATATCTCTGCAACCATTTAACCTAGCGACTTCAGAGATGGCTCATTTTACTTGTTTGCCTTTGCTCTATCATCCGGTTCATGTTTCTAGTGTATTGGGGATCTCAGGAGGCTTTGGGCACTGTTTGGGGTACTTTTCTGGGAAAACTACATTTCACGTGAGTGCTTGCTTCTCACGCTCTTTTCTGATTGGCTCCCGCCGTGGCAGCCATTTTGTACTCTTTCCAGAACGAGTATCCTACACAGGGCTTGGACTCTCCTTCATTCCTCTGCTGATTAACCCTTTGCCTTCCAGATAAGTCTATTTTAGCGATTTCTGGGTTGAAACATTAACCATACACACTGTATTTGGGTGATTTCTTATACAGTAAGGTTATTGACACTGTGATAATATCTATAACATTGGAGCTTGGGGCCAGACCTACGACTGATGCTGAGGTCGCTGTATGCCCTGTTGCACATTGCTCTTCCTGTCATTCAGGGTTACCTAGAGAATTCTCAGGTCCTTTATGCCCAGCATGTTCTGATGTCCCTGAGAGTCTCCCAGGGACCTCCAGCCATGCATTAGATCCAGTTTGGGTGCAAGAGTTCAAGGCTGCTACTAAGGACCTTAGGTCCTCTTTGCAACTCTTTCCATCCCAGTTACAGGGAGTCTTTCATTCTAAGCAGACCCCCTCCTTCGTCAAGTCTTCCCTGCCAAAGCCTCAGGGTGTACCTGACCTGTCAGATTCCTCTGAGGAGGAACAGTTGGTGGATTCAGATGTTGAGGAATGTTCTGTGGAGGGCTTCTCATTTTTTGGGGACCCGTTTGAGGCTGATCCTGAGCCCTCGGCTGAGGGCCTGATCAGGGCTGTCTTGACTACCCTAAACATTCCCTTAGTTCAGGAGGTTTCTTCAAATCCCTCTGTTTCAGGAACCTAAAAAGCCCCTTACTTGCTTTCCACCTAACCCCACTCTTGACCGCCTTGTGTCTGAAGAGTGGAAGTCTCCGGACAGGAAACCTTCTGTCTCCAAGAAATTTGGTACACTTTATCCCTTTTCTGAGGAAGCGCTTGCTCAGTGGGTTCATCCTCCTAAAGTGCATGCTCCTATCTCCAGGCTATCCAAGTCTACTGCTTTGCCAGTGTCTGATGCGTCTCCTCTAAAGGATTTGACTGACAAGAAACTTGAGGTCTCCTTCAAGTTCATCTCTGCCATGCGTCCAGCATTCGCAGCAGCATGGGTGAACCGGGCCATTGGGGTCTGGACTGAATAGCTCACTCTTGCCGTCCGTCAGGATGCTCCTACTTTGGATAAGTTGCGCCTCCTTGTCAACATTTCTGAGGTCCAGCACTATGTTTCTGCTGCCCTATTTGATGCCATCTGTTTGTTGGCTAGGGTTTCCACCATGTCTGTGGTTGCCAGACGGGCTCTTTGGCTCAAGATGTGGTCTGCTGATACTGCTTCTAAGAAAGGCATTGCTCTTTGCCTTTTCAAGGTACTTCTTTGTTTGGGCCAGATCTCAACGATCTGATCAGTGAGGCCACAGGTGGTAAGAGTACATTTATACCCTTGGTTCCTAGGAAGAAAACGCTGCTTAAGCGTAACCGGTATTTTCGTTCCTTTCCGAATGAGACACATCCGGCGAACCAGACGGTTCCTTCAGCTCTGCGTACTTCCTCCAAGCCTAAACAGCAATGGAAGCCCAAGGTCTCCTCCAAGTCCAAGGCTTCCAAGCCTCCTTTGGCATGAATCTCCGAACCCGGGTCCACACTCTGCTTTGGGTGGTTGTCTGCATCACTATCACAGCATTTGGGAGGATTCCGTGGCTGACCCATGGGTTTTGCAGGTAGTGACGGAAGGGTGCAGGATCCCTTTTGTCTCTCTTCCTCCCTTTTTCCTTCTCATACGCCTCAGTGTGCAGAGAAATGCCGTTTGTTCGGCGCTGTTCAGGCTCTTCTGGACAAGGACGTTCTGGAGCCGGTTCCAGTTCAGGACAGAGGTATGGGTTTTTACTCAAACCTCTTTGTGGTCTCCAAGAAGGACAGCAGTTGTCGTCCCATTTTGGACTTTAAGGATCTCAATTCCTTTGTGATCCATGCTCTTCACCCGGAGTCTCTACGCACGTTGATTGCTGCCATGTCCCCGGGTGAATTCCTTGCATCTCTGGATCTTCAGGCCGTGTATCTACACATTGCCATTCATCCAGAGAGCCGACAGTACCTCCGGTTTGCCTGTGACCAGGGGCATTTTCTTCAGTTCTCAGCTCTTCCATTTGGTCTGACGACAGCTGCTCAGGTCTTCAACCGTGTCCTGGGAGCCATAGTGGTAGTCCTCCACCGAGATGGCATCAGAGTTACTCCGTACATGGACATCCTGCTTCTGAAAGCCTCTTCTGCAGAACTTCTTCATCAGGAGGTTCAACAATGCATTCATGCTCTCACCCATCACGGGTGGATCATCAACTTGGACAAATCAGAGATCTTGTCCCATCCCAGCGTCTGATCTTCCTGGGCCTCCTCTTCGATACCCAGAAGAACATCGTGTTTCTCACGGACGAGGTGGCTCACCAGATCACCCACAGGGGTTCTGCGATACTGGCTCAAGATCCAGTTCTAGCCAAGAAGCGGTCATCTCTCGTGGGGAAATTAATTTCCACCATAGAGGCGGTACCGTTTGCCATGGCACACACCAGAGAACTCATGCGGTTTGTGACCCAGGTGTGCAGGGGTCAGCAGGACCTTCTGAAGACATCAGGGTCACTTACCTTTCATGTGGTACTGAGTTTGTCGTGGTGGCTTGACCTCTCCAGTCTGCTGTAGGGCAAGTCCTTCCTAGTTTCCTTTTGGACCACAGTAACGACGGATGCCAGCCTCTCTGGATGGGGAGCAGTCCTGGGTTGCCTGAGTGCACAGGGTCGGTGGTCTCCAGAAGAATCTCTCCTTCCCATCAACGTGTTGGAGCTTCGGGCGATATTTCATGCCCTTTGTCATTGGACATCTCAGCTGGAAGACTGTCCAGTCCGGATTGAGTCCGACAACGCCACGGCAGTGCTTTACATCAACAAGTAGGGTGGAACAAGAAGTCTCGCCGCTTGGTTAGAGGTCAAATCTATTTTGTCCTGGGCAGAAGAACACGTTCCTGCCATATCTGCAGTGCACATTACTGGCGTGGACAATGTAATGGCAGACTTCCTCAGTCGACACACAGTGGACAGAGGTGAGTAGGAGTTGCAACCAGAAGTGTTCACCCTCATTGATCAGAAATTGGGTTTTCGTTACATCGACCTGATGGCGACAAGACAAAACAAGAACGAGATTCTGCTCTAGATGGAGGGACCCTCTAGCTCTGGCCGTAGATGCAATGTCCATTCCTTTGTTATTCCTTCTTTCCTCCCCTCTCCATGTTGCACAGGATGTTACGGAAATTATGACTGGAGTGTTGTCCAGTCATTCTGATTGCTCCGTACTGGCCTTGCCAGGCTTGGTTTCCGGAGCTTCTGGATCTGTCAGTGGCGGAGCCATTCCGGCTCCCTTGCCGTCTGGATCTTCTTCTACAGGGTTACCTGTGGAAGGAGGATGTTCATCATCTAGCCTTGACGGCTTGGAAATTGAATCCTCAGTATTGAGAAAGAAGGGGTTTTCTTCTGGTGTGCTGGCTACTATGCTCCGTGCCCGCAAACCTGTTTCTTCCAAGATCTACCATCTTGTCTGGTCGACCTTTCAATATTGGTGTGCTGACAAGGACCTGTCTCAGGAATTTGACCTGCCTATGATCCTGGCTTTTTTTGCAGGACGGTGTGGATAAGGGCCTCAGTTTGAGTTACCTTAAAGTTCAGACGTCTACTCTCTGTTTTCTTTCAGAGGCGCATTGCCATCCTTCCTGATGTCAAGGTTTTCTTCCAGGACGCTGCTCATACTCTTCCTGCCTTCAGGATTCCTGCTCCTCCGTGGGACCTTAACTTGATTTTGGGCGTTCTTCAGCTCCCTCCATTTGAGTCTTTGGCTACTATTCCTCTACACTTGTTGATGTGGAAAACGGCTTTTCTCCTGGTGATTGTGTCTGTTCGTCATGTTGCGGAGTTACATGCTCTGTCCTGTAGACCACCCTATTTGGTGTTTCACAAGTACAGGGCGGTGCTTCGCACCTCTCAGGAGTTTCTCCCGAAGGTGGTTTCGGAGTTCCACATCAATCAGGCGATAGCAGTGCCTTCTTTCTGCCCTGACCCCACCTTTGACAAGGAGAGGAATCTCCACTTGTTCGACATGGTGCGTTGTCTCAAGTTTTATGTACATCCCACCATCAGGCAATCCAATGCATTGTTCGTCATTCCTGAGTATTCTAGGGCAGGAACACCTGCATCCAAGGTGACTATTGCTTCTTGGATCAAGTCCACTATTCGTAAGGCTTATGAGCTGAGGAAGAAGCCTGTCCCTTTCAGGGTTATGGCTCATTCTACTTGATCTATTGGGGCCTCTTGAGCTTGCAAGAATCAGCCTCTGCTGATCAGTTGTGTGATGCTGCCACCTGGTTGTCTGTGCACACCTTTCCGAAGCATTACAGTGTTGATGTGCTGGCATCGGCTGACTCCAGCTTTGGAAGGAAAATCCTGGAGGCAGTCTTGCCTGTCTAGGATTTTCTTTGGTTGGTGCTTCCTTCACTTTTGAGCTGTATTGGCTGTAGTTCAGCGTGCTGTGCAACAGTTTGGGGTGTTATCCTTGTTAAGTGTCCGTTGACAATTAGTTGTTGGGCTGTTTTTGATCTGATGTTTCATATCTGCTCTGGTGTCTTTGGGGGTATTGCATTTGATCCTTGCCTTACTTAATGGTTGGACATCCCACAGTTACCTGTAACCTGTATTGGATGACAGAGAAAAGAAGATTTTAGTCTTACCTGTTAAATCCTTTCCTCTTAGTCCATACAGGTTACTGGTCTCCCATCCTGTCAAGGGACCATGCTTGGCTCTCCTGTGGCAGACTGTGGGGGGTCCTTCGGTGTCATGCTCACAAGAGTCGTCTTTCCCTTCTACTATCTACTATCTAGTTAATAGTTAGTGTCTCAAATCTGTCAGGAGCTGGTTGGCTAGCTGCAGCCAAGGAAGGAAAGTAGGCTCTACCCCCTGCATATAATTCTAGAATTGTTCCTGCCTACTTAAAGGGGTGGATCGCCTACCTGGAGTTACCAGTAACCTGTATGGACTAATAGAAAAGGATTTAACAGGTAAGACTAATTTTCCTTTTTTTTTTTTTTTTTTTTTACTATATAATCACCCATATTCAGTTGAAAATACTTTCTTTAAATTGCTGTGAATTGTTGAAGTCCACATAGTACTTGTGTTGCTCCAGCTCTGCTCTTTGTTATGGGGTAATGAAAGCATGTTATATAAAGGCAACATTTTGCAGCAAATCAATTGCATAAAATAAAAAAACTAAAGCTATCCATTGGTTACAGTGGTTATTTTAACCCATTGAATGCTAGAGGTCTCCCATGATGAAGCCGATTTTACCTTAGAATAGAATTGGACAACTTTTACTTCACACGCATGCTTTAATTGTCTTATCTTTGCAGTAGTTTTAGTACTCCTTGTATATGCTCAAAATGTGACATCTTTCAAAGACAGTAGAATAGATTTTTTTTTTCATTTTTGTGCGGCATGTTTATTGTGCTTAATGATGGCAGCATTCTTTTATTTATTTTAAATCTGTCAGGATGCCTTACAGAGACATTTTGTGAGTCACGCATTTTGTACAGTTGTCTCAATTTCTTACCACTGAGTGATCTGTAAAACAAACATTAGGTTCTCTTGCAAAACTTGGAATGAAAAGCAGTGCAAACACAGTAGTGGAAGCAAGATGAAGTTGGGTGGAGATAAAGAAATGGATGTATTTTTCTTTTATGATATGACACTCTTCTCTGAGACCAAACTGTACTAATTCCAGTGACCTGTTTAATCCTTCATAGGAGTCACATTGGAGTGATTTTGTTTAACACCTTAAAGACTGGAAGGGTGCACAATACATTGTGAAGCAATGCAGTGCACACCCGTCTAGTCCTTAAGGGGTTAATTTCCTCACAGTGAGCTTCACCTCACTTTATCTCTGCAGTTTGGACAAAGAGCTATATCAGTCTACAAAGAAACCAAATGTAGCAGTAATCGGACTCCTTTTAATTCTTAAATCGAATGTTATAATATAAAAAGGAAAAGGAGTGCAGTTACCATAATCTAAAAGTATGTTAGGCGTAGTGTTCCCCCCCCAATGAGCAACTGGGAACAACTCGGCACTGAAAGTTAAATTATCAGTTGAAACTAGGCAGGTCTGCATGATGCCAATGTAGCTTTGCTTAAACAGCCTTCTTAAAGGGATAGTAATATTTTAAAATGTCCATAGTATTTGGGCCATGGAGAGTGTTATTTCATACTGTCAGAGTTTTAGTTCAAGTATAACTGAATGATAAAGTATCCCCCTCCCCTAACACTTCTCACCTCAGAACAGAAAGGCGGTGTCCTGATGGCTTGCAGAGAGGGACAATCTTCAATCAGAATAAGGGAAACAACTAAAAAACTTGTCAAGGGGGGCAGGGTTTTCATTGTTCTCACAGTAAGAAGATTGTCCCTTTCTGTGAGCTGTCTGGTCTTAAGACCAGATTCTACATCTGAGAGGAGGTGGCTCCCCATTGATTACTTTTAGAGGGATCACTGGTTAGGAGTATAAAAAGTTAGAAGTCACTGAAAGACTTAAGAATTTCAACAGGATTTGAAATTATGGGATCCGGCTTTCTCAGTTGCCAGTAGGTCCTGAAAAATGGGCGCACAAGTAATCATTTTCAACTCCATAACAACAAAGTGGAGCTTGGGTGTTGCTAAGGAATTGTAATGTTTTGTATGTTTGTATAAAACAGTAGCTACATGGGCAACAGCCAAAAGACATAATGATATGGTCCTGACTGTTTGAACTAGAGTGTTTTCCATCTTCTACCTATGATTCCAAGGTGGTTTTATAGATCAGGATGGAGGCATCCCATCTCATCCCCATTATTTCAACATGGGCAGGTAAGCTTGGTATACAGATCATCTCAGTTTGGCAGTTGAAGACCTTTGGTGACTACTTTTTGTTCCATTTCTTCACTATCATGGCCTACTGCACCATCTGCAAAGGCTGGAGCTAATGATGGCATCTAGAGTAGTGATGGTCTTTCTTCGCCATCATCTCAACACTAATACAGATACACAAGCTGGCTTTGTCCAGATGAGTTGTAAGGTCTGGCCTTTTTATTTATGGTATGTTCTCTTTCCTAAGGTGCTCAATTTCTCCTCACTGGTTTGCAGACTGTTTTGCACCTAATTTCTCTTATGGTACTCTCTTGTTGCTTTTGTTTTCTTCTCTGACTGTCCCTTTTTATCTTTGTAGTCACTCATTTACCCCTGGATTTTATGGAGCATATGCCACTTTTGTGAGTTCTCTGGCCTCTGTGTGTGTTTGTAGAGGCTGTAATTGGGTTGAAAGTGGTTCTAACATTAAATAACACCTTAATGACTGGTCTGTTTTCACTTTTATAACTGAAAAAATTTCAGGTGTCTAGCAAGCATTAGTTAACTACAGTTTTGCCATTTTTTTAAATTAAGTGTGCCCATGTGAATATATACTGTGCACATGTTAAAATCTAGGTTTTTTTTTTGTTTGTTTTTGTTTTGTTGTTTTTTTTGGGGGGTGGGGGTGGGGGGAGAATCTCATTTGGTACCATATGTAAATATAAAGGTAATATATAACAATATATCCAGAAACTAAATTTGTTTTAATGATTCTGCCCCAGATTGTTTGCACAGCGTTAGTACAGTTCTCATAGAAAGTCCCTGATTAAATTTCATTGTTTGCTGTTTACACCTTGTGTGTTGTGGTTTGGCATCATTTTAAAATATGATTTAAGGGCACACAGTCTCTGTCGTACAATACAGGTTACTGGGAACTTTTGGGTAGGCGATCTGCCCCTTTAAATAGGCAGGAACAAGTTTAGAAATTACTGCAGGGGGTGGAGCCTACCTTCCCTCCTTGGCTGCAGCTAACCAACCAGCTCCAGAAAGATTTATTCCTTGATGAAGATAACACAGGCAAGACAACGGTTCTGCTATAGTTTTCGAAACTTTTTTATTTTTCTGTTAGATATGGAATACCACCATTAAGCAGATTACCATAACTGACAATGCCCTTAGATGTGGCTAGCTCAGTATCCAGGTGCTTTTTGTGGACCTTAAGCCCTGAGGGGGAAAATCTTGATTCCAAGTGCTTCCCCAGGAGTTACCCACTGAGGTTACTTACTACCTGGTACAGGATCCCTTTCGCCTCTCTTCCTCTTTGCTTTTTCCCATCTCATACGCCCAAGGGCGTGGAAAAACTCCGTCTCTTAAACGGCACTATCCATTTTCTTCTGGACAAGGATGTTCTGGAACCCGTTCCAGTTCAGGACAGAGTTACGGGTTTTTACTCAAACCTCTTCATAGTGTCCAAGAAGGACAGCGGTTGTCATCCAGTTTTGGGCTTGAAGGATCTCAATTCCTTTGTGATCCAGTTTCATTATCACCAGGAGTCCCTAAGGACGGTGATTGTTGCTATGATTCCGGGGGAATTTCTTGCTTCTCTGGACCTTCAGGAAGCATATTTACATATAGTCATTCATCCAGAGAGCCGGCAGTATCTCTGATTTGCCTTCGATCAAGGTCATTTTCAGTTCTCAGCTCTTCCCTTTTGTCTGACTACAGTACCTCAGGTCTTCAGCCGTGTTGTGGGAGCCTTAGTGTTCGTCGTTCCCCGGGACGGCATCAGAGTTACTCCATACATGGACGACCTGCTCCTGGAAGCCCCCTCTGCGGAACTTCATCATCAGCAGGTTCAGCAATGCATTCACGCTCTCACCCATCACGGGTGGATCATCAACTTGGACAAGTTGGATCTTGTCCCGTCTCAGAGTCTGGTCTTCCTAGGGCTTCTCTTCGACACTCAGCAGAGCACGGTGTCTCTAATGGAGGATGTGGCTCACCAGATTGCACACAGGGTTTCGGTTGTTTGCTCTCGAGATCCAGTTCCAGCCAAGAAGCTATCCTCTTTGGTGGGGAAATTCATCTCCACCATGGAAGCAGTCCTCTTTGCCATGGCTCATACCAGGGAGTTCCAGCGGTTTGTGATCCAGGTATGCAAGGGTTAGCCGGACCTTCTGCAGATTTCAGTATCCCTCCATCTTCATGTGGAACTGATTTTGTGGTGGTGGCTCGACCTCTCCAATCTCCTGAAGGGCAAGTCCTTACTGATATCCTTCTGGACCACGATGACGACGGAGAGGTCCTGGGTCGCCTGAGTTCTCAGGGACGGTGGTCTCTGGAGGAATCTCTTCTTCCCATTAATGTATTGGAACTTCGGGCGATATTTCATGCCCTTCGTCACTGGACGCCCCAGCTGGAAGAATGCCCAATCCGGGTTCAGTCCGATGCTGCCATTGCTTACATCAACAAGCAGGGCGGAACAAGAAGTCTTGACGGTTGATTAGAGGTCAAGGCTATTTTGTCCTGGGCATAAGAACACGTTCCTGCCATATCCGCAGTGCACTTTCCTGGCGTAGACAACGTTATGGTGGACTTCCTCAGTCGACACACAGTGGACAGCGAAAAGTGGGAACTGCATCCAGAGGTGTTCAACCTCATTGTTCAGAAGTGGGGTCTTCCTTGCATCGACCTGATGGTGATGAGACGGAACCTTCCGATTGTAAGGTTCTGCTCTCTCTGGAGGGATCCTCTACCTTTGCAGTGGATGCCATGTCCATTCCTTGGTTATTTCCTCTGGCTTACATCTTCCCTCCCCTTCCTTTGTTGCACAGGGTGTTATGGAAATTGAGACTTGAGCAATGTCCAGTCAATCTGGTTGCTCCGTACTGACCTTGACACTGGTTCCGGATCTTCTCCTCCAGGGTTACCTGTGGACAGAGGACGTTCATCGTCTAGCTTTGACGGCTTGGAAATTGAATCCTCAATATTGAAAGGTTTTTCTTCCGTCATGGTGGCTACCATGCTTAGAGCTCGCAAGCCATTTTCCTCAAAGGCCTACCATCGTGTCTGGTCAAACTTCCTATCTTCGTGTGCCGATAGAGACTTGTCTCAGGAATTTGATTTGCCCACGGTCTTGGCCGCCTTGCAGGACGGTGTGGATAAAGGCCTCAGTTTGAGTTCCTTTAAGGTTCAGACTTCTGCTCTCTGTTTTCTTTCAGAGGCGCATTGCTATCCTTCCTGATGTCAAGGTGTTTTTTCAGGGCGTTGCTCATACTCACCCTGGCTCCTGCTATTCCTCTATGTCTGACGTGGAAAATGTCTCTTCTCCTGGCGATTGTGTCTCTCCGTCGTGTTAGTTACGTGCTCTGTCCTGTAGACCACCCTATTTGGGGTTTCACAGGGACAAGGCAGTGCTTCACACCTCTCAGGAGTTTCTCTTGAAGGTGGTTTCGGATTTCCATATCAATCAGGAGATTGTGGTGCCCTCTTTCTGCCCTGACCTCCACCTCTGACAAGGAGAGGGACCTCCACTTGTTAGACGTGGTGCGTTGTCTCAAGTTTTATGTACATCGCACTGAGTCTGTCATGCAATCAGACATGTTCGTCATTCCTGAGGGTCCTTGGGCAGGAAGACCTGCATCCAAGGTGACTGTTGCTTCTTGGATCAAGTCCACTATTCGTAAGGCTTATGAGCTGAGGAAGAAGCCTGTCCCTTTCAGGGTTATGGCTCATTCTACTCGATCTATTGGGGCCTCTTGAGCTTGCAAGAATCAGGCCTCTGCTGATCAGTTGTGCAATGCTGCCACTTGGTCATCTATGCACACCTTTTCGAAGCATTACTGTGTTGATATACTAGCATCGGCTGACGCCAGCTTTGGGAGGAAAATCCTGGAGGCAGTCTTGCCTGTCTAGGATTTTCTTTGGTTCTTGGTGCTTCCTTCACTTTTGAGCCCCATTGGCTCAAGTTCAGTGTGCTGTGTAACAGTTGGTTACCCCTTTTCAGTGTCTGTTGACACTTAATTGTTTGTTGGTTCATATCTGCTCTGGTGATTTTGGCGGCCTTGCGCCTGGTCCTTGCCTTCCTTCCCGCCTCTTGGAAACTCAATGGTTGAACATCTCAGAGTTACCAGTAACCTGTATTGGACTACAGAGAGAAGAGGATTTTAGTCTTACCTGTTAAATCCTTTTCTCTTAGTCCATACAGGTTACTGGTCTCCCACCCTGTCAAGGGAGCATGCTTGGCTCTCCTGTGGCAGACTGGGGTGCTCCTTCGGGGTCATGCTCACAGGGGTCGTCTTTCCCTTCCACTATCTAGTCAATAGTGTCTCAAATCTTTCTGGAGCTGGTTGGCTAGCTGCATCTAAGGAGGGCTCTACCCCCTGCATACAATTCTAGAATTGTTCCTTACTACTTAAAGTGGCAGATCGTCTACCCAGAGTTACCAGTAACCTGTATGTACTAAAAGAAAAGGATTTAACAGGTAAGACTAAAATCCTCTCGTGTGTGTCATTTGCTTCATCATATGCCCATGTAGTTTACTCTACATTGGCAAGACCACCACAAGCCTACGATACAGAATGGCAAACCACAGGTCTAGTATATGGGAAGCCATTCAAGGGAAAGTCACAGATAAACCTGTGGCTAGACATTTCGTTACATGGCCATCTATTTCCAACCTGAACTATCCCACGGAGGTGACAGAGGCAAATTATTGCTCCAAAGAGAGGCACGCTGGGTTTATAGCCTAGACACACTGATGCCCAGAGGACTCAATGATAGGCTACCCCTCACGAGTTTTTTGTAGGGAAGATAGTAAACCCTCCTGAATGTATCAGGGAGAGAGTTGAATATTTTGTCTTCCCACTTTGACACGTTCCATATCGACCACAGTCTCTCCAGGGTACAGCAGGCACAGCACCCTTTTCGAGGGGTGTTGCTACACCAAATGCTGACCCATAATAGGACTTGACAAGGGATCAATATACTTCTATTACCTCTGCTATTATAGCCCATGGCCCAAATATAGAGCATCTACCATTGATTTATGATAGCACAGTTTACACTTCTTTGCCTGTGCAGAAGATGCTAGAATCAGGTTAACCCCTAGACATACTGGATTTTCACATCTTACACTAGTTGCCATACTACCCCTACTGTGTCTACGATGGTCACATCAAGGTCCACAGACTACTGTGATTTCTATGTCTGGACATTTCCTCCTCCAGATCTGCAAGTAAATCCTTTTGGCCCCTTTATTAGACCTGTTATGGCTGGACAGGACTCTGTAATACACATATTGTCCCTACTTTATTTTTGATGGGCATATCAAGACCCACATTCCTCTCAGGGTTTGTCAGTTCGGTTCCTTTTCCATATCTGCGAGTAAACACTTGTGGCCCCTTTACTGCGATATTTTATGGCTGGACACAACTTTTTGGAAGACATCACTGAACACAGTTCACTACAGACTGGTTTTCAGCCCTACAAACTCTCATCTCTTATTTGATCTGAACAGACTGTTTGTTATTGTACCTTTTAGGTATATTTGTATACTGGATGGCGGGTTAGCCTTTTCACCTCAGACAGTGACTATCGTGTTTCACCCGTTATTTAGCACATATGGGTGCTTTTGCATATCAGTGGTTGGTTGAAGAGGACATTGAGTTTTAATATACAGTTTGTTTTGATGTGATGTGGGATGCAACAGAGACCTTGCACTCCTCTTACATGGATCATAGGCTGAGCGCTCACACACTGCTGCAATCTCAGCTCTTTGCCACTAAGTGAGGCGACACACAGGTCTCGTCGCTACCAGTACCACAAACTGGATCTTAGTAGTTTGTTCCCCAGTTACTATACATTGTGAACAATTTAGAACAGTAGACTTTATATTGTACGTTCAGAACTGACTATAATCCGTCTCTTATCTCAAAGCTACAATATTTCTGTGCTCCTCTATGTGACCAATGGGAGACGTCCACTCAGAGGGCTAACCAATAGTTTCCCGCTGGGTGATGACTTCACCATCCACACGAGCGATGCCCGGATGAGCTTGGGCATAAAGATGGAGGTGAGTCTTGATAAAGTTCTGTTTAGACTGAAACGTTGACCCTGTTTTTTGCTGCATTTTGATCTAATAAATTCTGTGAAAAGGCACACGGGTGCTGCCGATTTTCTAACCATCTTTCATTGTTTATAGGGAATGTGCACCTGAGTATATGCGATCTACAAGAGTGAGTGTTTTCCACCATGTTGTTTTTTGTGTGTGTGTGGGGGGGGGGGGTTATTTCTCCTTTACTTTGGGCCAGAATTGCAGTATTGTGTCTGTGTGTTTGGGTTGTGCAAATGGAAATATGAGAATAAAAGGAGCGTTATAGCAGCATGTTAACCCTTTGAATGCCAGTGAGTTGCAATGTGTTGTGCAGCCCTCTGACACTCAGTGGGTTAAGGTATAGAGTGGCATGTCAGAGTTAAATAGCAGTGGGTATGGGTATGTGATCTTATATACATAATCCCGCTGGATAGATGTGTAGCTTCAAGCATATAGATTGAGGTGAATGAATGAATGTGATGGGTAACAGGGGTTCCCTATCGGTGGAGGAAGTCCGGTCCCATATAGGTAGGATGTTAGTGCAACGCCCTGCTAGTCAGGATTCTATGCCCATCACTACCTGGAGATCATATATACCCATATACCACGTGGCTTTGTGGCAATATACACCAGCCACATGACATCTGCTCCTGCACCATGGCAATTTTAATTGTCAAGTGGGCTTGATTCCCCAGGTTGGTTGGTGCTGTGATCCTTGAAGGTATTTCACACTCCATCTGAGCACAGACTACTCACATCCCTGTGGTTATGGCACTTCAACTAAACCATACTCTTGCGTCCGGGTTACTTGTAACAAATATACACCGTTCCCCAAATGTCGTTATGGTTATTTTGTCGCATGTGGAGATTTGCATGTAGCATTCACCTAGTGTAACCGATTCCTTATTAACTTTTAGGACGTATATGACTCTGATACTTGAGTGAACACTCTGACATTGGTACCATTATTTGAGCATGGCATGGATAACAACACTCTGCTGTTGAGAGCGTGACTACTGCACATCACACAGCATGCAAGACATATCACTTAATAGTCTGAATTTTCGAGTGGGGTTGGATGCCTCCCGGGTGCCTCACATACATACCGGACTTACTCGGCTCGCCTTCCATTTATAGGAATAGCGAGTCTTCTGCTGCTGGTACTGTGGGAGGTATCAGCTTCAACGAATGAAGGCGGATCGGTTGGCACATTTGCCTCTGGCACAGTTAGATCAGATGCTCTGATTTTTAAGACTAACTCTACAATTTATTCTTTAACATTTAACCTATTTTGTATATCTTCCACATTGAGGCACATTTGTATCTTTGTAATACCCACTGGACCCGGTGGCCAATGAGGGACGTCCACCTGCCAATGCCCAAACAGCAGATAGGTGGTTGATGATGTCATCAAGCGACACATGTGACGCTGGGGTTACAGGGTATTTAACACTAGGCCCGCACACATTCTGGTTGTCTTGATATAACATAAATATATACCTGGGTGTTCATCAAAAAGAAGGAGAGATGGCACTTTCTCTTTTTGAAAATAAGCGCTGTATGCAAATTAATTGGAATCGACGTTTTGGCTACCAGAGTAGCCTTTGTCAAGTTTACAATCTTGATAAAGGCTACTCTGACGAAAAAAAAAAAAAAAAAAAAAAAAAAAAATATATATATATATATATATATATATATATATATATATATATATATATATATATAAAAAATTACGTTTCATAGTCAAGAACAATAGTTGTCCCCCCCCCTCATTCTTAAAGGGGCTGCCCCTTTAAAGGGATAGTAATGTTTCACAAAAACAGCAGCTCCAATTAATTTTCATAGTATTTGAGCCATAGAGAGTGTTATTTCAATACTGAAAGAGTTGTAGATTAAGAGTAATTGAATGATAAAGTATCCCCCTCCTACCCTTTTTACCTAGTGTAACACTGCTCTCCTCAGATGTGGAATCTGGTTGTAAGACCAGATGGATAACAGCAAGGGACAATCTTCTTACTGTGAGAACAATTAAAACCCTGCCCCCCCCCCCCCCCCCGACAGTTTTTTTCAGGTTTTTCCTTTATCTTAATTGAAGACTGTCCCTTTCTGCAGTCAACCTGGGCACCTCCCTGCTGCTCTTAGGTGAGCAGTGTTACATCAGTAAAAGGGGCGGGAGGGGGGGAATTGAAATAACACTCTCCACGGCCCAAATACTATGAAGATTAATTAGAGCTGCTTTTATTATGTAACATTACTATCCCTTTAAATGTAGTCTCTGTAAATGCATCAACCTCTTGTTAAGAAAAGTTTGTGTGTGTGTGTATATGTATATATCTATTGTATAGCGCTGTGGAATTAATTGGCCCTATATAAATAAAGAATAATATATATTAGTGTGTGTGAAAATATATTAGTGTGTGTGTGTGGGGAAAAAAAATTACATATATATATATGTGTGTGTATATATATGTGTGTGTGTATATATATATATATATATATATATATATATATATATATATTGTGTGTATAATGTCATCAATGATATTGGTTCACTTTCATTCACTATAATTCACAATATTGTAGTGTGGTACCATTCATATTTTTTGGAGATATGATTATGCCGATGAGGCGTGACTGACACACTGTTTGGCCTTCAGATTACAGTTTTAAAAGTTGCTGTCGATCACAGCAAGGGTCAGACACAGCTGAGCACTGAAGCGCCCTTGAGATTCCTAGCAAAGAGTTTTATGGACATTTGGCAGCCAGCGGCTAAGCCTGATAATGACTGTTGCTTGCCGTGGAAATGATTCCTGAATATCAAATCCCCTAGTCATCAATCATCTGACAGATAAAGGAGAGAACAAGATGCACAATGGGAAAATGACTTAAGAAATTTGTCTCTTTTAAAGCATATAGTGCAAGAGCTCAATTATGCAGCTGCACCTGGATGAACACAACCAAGTTGTGTTTATTTTATCCTGATGCATCAGCAGGTGGACAACGTATTCATAGGTCTATTATTCATCCCACACACTCCTCCTTACACAGTACATTAGCAATCTGTACCATGCACTCGTACAAATGTACACCCTCCTTGTCTTCAAAGGTTCTTAAGATATTACATCTGTGACTGGTATTATTTTTGTGTGTGTATGTGTGTGCGCCTCTATCTCTCCACCCCCCCCCCCCCCCCAATTTGCTTTTCACATAGAAAATTGTTCCTGAGCACAAAAGACTAAGGCAATGAGCCTATCTCGCATAATTGTCTAATTATCTTCAGCAGATGGGGCACTGCGTTAAGTAGGACACAGTGTTCTACTTATCATACATTACAAAAGGTTTTCTCTGTAGATTGAGGGGGTTTTAGGAGAAAGCGACTCAGCCAGTGTGTGTGTGGTATGGCTTCACTTAATCCTTCACCATTATTTTCTTTGCTCATTTCCTGGTGTTTGTGTTTATCTAATGCAACATTCCCTGTTTTACTTTTTATTTCATTAACCTCTTAGACAAATGCCATATTATCATATATTGTTTTATCCCTTTGGATGCTGCAGATTTCAGTGAACGGCTAAGCAATATGTTGAGAGGTCTTGAACAATCAAGTGATTAAACACTCTTCTCAAATAACCCTTTAACCCTTCCAGCGCCAGAGGGGTTTTAACCTTGTTTAAACACTGGTTCATGTAATGTCTAGTACATTCTGGTTTTCATGCCTTTTAAGTGTCAAGATAATGCAGAAGATATGCAGGCTCTCATCAAGCTGAGATGCCATTCGTGAGCAAATGTATTGAGCAGTTTGGTGGAAATTAAAATTACAGTTGACTTTAAATGGTGCTTTTTAACCTGTTTGTATGCTAGAGGTCTCCCAGAGCTTTGCAAAGCAAGGTGTTTGAGACTTCTCTAGCATCTACAACTGGGTTAAACCTGTTTAAATAAATCTTACGAACTTAATTTTCATTTTGGTCCTGTGGTGTACAATTAATTGTACCTCTTTAGTTTAATAAATTAAGGCCCAAAGTATCCTCCATGTTATACATGTGCTCAGCTGGAACCCTGAGACAAGTATTGCCACATTATACAGAGGCGACCATTTCCTTTCCAGATTGATTTAACCCTTTGAGTGTCAAAGGGGTATGTAAAGCAATGCATTGCATGCTCCACTGGCACACACACTTAAGATTGCTTGCAGGATTTCCCCTAGTTTAATTGATCTACAAGGTGATAATTTTGGAAAGACAACATAAAAGTGAATGTGCTACCACAATGTTTATAGTTATATAGGCTATCCTATATAATAGTCACACAACTGTGATTTAAGATAAAATCACTCCGGGCCGTATGCAGGAGGAAAACAGTGGCTGAATTCTGGAGAAAACTAACTGCTTCAGGGTACAAATGAAAATGTCCTTGATCGAAAATGAGGCTTTTAACACCTTGAATTCTTCATTGGTCTAACACATTGCTATGCAGTGTGTTTGAATACAAGAGAGGAATCTATTTCAGAAACCCCATTTTTAAACCAGCAGGAATGTTGTGCGTTTTTTACTCCCCCCCCCCCCCCCCAAACTTCCTCTTTCTTTTTGCATTCTACCCTTGTAGAGGAATTTGCCAAGTATTGAATGGATCGATACATAAGGAGATCGGAGGATTTCCTGTACAATTGCTATTCCCTAATTCTCAGTGGCCAGATCTTTGAGCGATGGCCAGATCATTGAGTGATGGCTAGATAGTTCCACATATTCCGATTGCCAGCTTCAAGCTGCCAGATCCCATTATAAGCAATGGAGGCAACCACACTCTTACACATGCATCTTGTTTTCAAAGAGTGTTTCTACCTTGCACGTGCAAGGCAGAGAAATATAATCAGTCACTGCTGAGCTCCTGAAGGTATCCTCCTAAGATCATGGCGAAGTGCTGGAGAAAAGCAGTGTGTTTGATACTTTGCTTTTCCTATACCTCAAATGAACCCCTCCTTGGTGTTTTCCAGTACCAGCTATTGATGCATCTGAAAATCCTATCGCATTTAAAGGAAAATGCAGAAAATTGCAGCTGTTTGGAACAAAACTTAGTCCAGTTAAAACTACACTTTATTTGGGTGGTGAAAGTATATGCGCTGTAAAATTAGCTGTATAAAAATATTGTCCAGTTATCTGTCACCTTTCTTGTTGATGTACTCTTACAATTTATTGAAGAGGAGGCAGGAAACAATTGTTTTGCATTGTGTGGTCCTCTTGAGGCCTAAACAGTATCAAGGTGTGGAAACCAGTAAATGATCTCCTTGTACTTATGTCCCAGCAAAAGTCTGCAATTCTCCAAGATTGACAACATCCAGTCATTATCAGAAATTACTAGTTACTACTGGCCTAAATTATCAGAATGGAGCATCGGCATATCTGTATTTTATTATTAACTACTAGTTGAGAAGCCAGTGTACATGGGCCACAGTGCCACCCATCAACCTCTCTGGTGGCTGGATCCTGTTGGCCGCACTGCATTCATGAGCAGTACTGACTGCCCGAATGCGCCGCGGCTGATAATGGAGCAGGGCTGTTGCTACCTAATTACGCACTTGCGTACAATTTCAGAATTATTCAAGATGAACAAGAACAACAAGTCTTCATTCCTAATTGGTACCTCTGCTAGTTAGGACGGGAAGTTGTCATTAAGCATAGTTGAGAAATTATTTACCTTTGTGCTGGAAGCCCCATTTCCCCAGTCAATTACAGGGTAATTAAATCTTAAGCATATTTCCTAACCTGCCTTTTCCATTTTCAACAGCAGTTGGGCTTCTTCAAACTCGCCAGTATTTAGGTGGATAGTAGGAAATGCCTATCTGCATATTTTTATTATGTTTATCCCAATTTTGTATTTCAACCCCAGGGCTTTTATATTCTCACTGGGCTCTTCATTTGCATCTTTCCTAATTGTAGATGTTTAAAGTTTCTTCTTTTATATATAAGACATACCCCTTGTCATTTCTTGTTTGCCCTATCCCTCCTAAAAAGTCCATATCCCTCTATATTGACTTTTCAGTCCTGCGTATAATCCAACATTTTGGACATCCATGAATAAAGTAAATGTTATAATTGGAGCAGGAGGATGGTTGGTCTCTAACAAAATTCATATCTCTGCCCCCTGCTTCAGATCATAATGGGGGGTAGAGTATCCACTTTCAATGGATGTTCCCTCATGAGGGTTTATAAACTAGTTTTGGTTTGATTTTATTTTGGTCATATTAGGTGTTGTTTATAAGCCAGTTGTATTTTTGGAAGAACAAAATAAATAAATAGTGTGTGTTCGTGTTCCCAGAAAAATGATTGAAGGTTATTTGGCTGTGAACGGCAACAAAAGTGCTAGTTGAGAAATGCCTCACCATGACCGTAGTTAAAAGGTAGTTTAACCTTTTAAAGGGATAGTAATGTTTCATAATAAAAGCAGTCTAATTAAACATCATAGTATTTGGACTTTGGAGAGTGTTATTTCAATTCTGTCAGAGTTGTAATGCAAGAGTAATTCAATGACAAAGTGTCCCCCTCCCACCCCTTTTACCGATGTAACACTGCTCAGCCAGATCAGAAGGGAGGTGCCCAGGTAGACTGCAGAGAGGGACAATCTTCAATTAAGATAAGGGAAAAACCTGAAAAGCTTGTCAAGGGGGACAGGGCTTTCACTGTTCTCATAGGAAGAAGATTGTCCCCTGCTGTTATCTGTCTGGTCTATGGACTGCATTCCACATCTGAGAAGAGATGGCTTACACTAGGTAAAAGGGGAAACTTTGCTTGTGAATATTTCTCAAACCATAAAGGTTTGAGAAGGAAGACTTGTATCGTTCTTCATGTTTTTTAATGCCTACAAAATAAAATAAAGTTAAAACGAAGTATTACTATCCCTTTAAATTCCAGATAGATCTTTAATGGAGGACACATTCTGATACCAACTTTATATCCTTTTGTATTTGCAATAAAGGTATTACACCTTCAAGAACCAGAGGGCTACTAAAAAGCATTGTGCAGTCCTCTGGTTCTTAAACGGTTAATTTACCAGTGATTCTTAGGTGTAAGATGTTTTTCTCAGCAGTGGTATTTTTTTTCTTTGTGTTTTACCCTGTCACATAACAAGCTATTTGCAGAGATTGAAACATCTGGTCAATATCTTCTAACACCACCATTTCATGCGCAGCTAGCAGCAGGGGGCCCTTTCTCCATGCGTTTCAGAGAAGCCCAGAAGGGAGGGACATATGGCAAGCGATCTCATTCCAAGAGCATCCTCTCCTAGGCATTATGTACAATTGTCTTAAGTCTATCAGACACCAGTTTCCTTTCCATCATTACTGCTCTGCTCTAGTCCTTGTGCACTAAAATGCTCTGCAGATATGACAAGGCACTAAAAGCTTCACAGCTTCTGACTGCCAGTGTTAGTGTGTTTAAAGAGGAGGTGAGTTTTCTAAGTGGCAGCACATTGGCTTGTTTAGGAAATCAGCCCGTACTTAGAGACATTTATCAAGGTCTTTGTGGTGTAATAAAAAGCAGGGGCTCCTAAAAATATCACTGTCCGCAACGTCTTTGAAAATTAACATTGCATTGTTTAACATCATGGTGTACAGTCGTTCTCCCTCTGGCATAAATAGCCTTTCATCTGCAGGGAAAGCAGACCCAGCAGGTGTTTTACAACTACAAATGTAACCATTTGAGTGTCAGAAAAGATAGTAGCCCCTATACTATTAAAAGTTAACCACTTGAGTGCCCGAGGGCTATGCAACTCAATTGCATAACACTCTGGCTGTCAAAGGTTTAAACCTTTTAGCTGTAAGATGAGCTAGTGAAGCTGATGCACTAATCAGCAGCAGAGCAATTCTGGAACAAACCAGCTACACGTTAGGGGAAACACAGAAATTACTATTAATTTAAAATGGTCTTTTAACACCTTGAATGGGTTCAAGAGATTAAAAAACCCCAGCTGAAACATTGATCAGTGTGTCCAATCTGGAGCAATCGGTTTTAATCCAGAATTGCCACACAATTCATCAGCCCGAGTACGTCTTCACAGATCACATTACTTTGGTGATGGCTTTTCTAGCCTCAAATAGGTCCAACCCCCCCCCCCCCCCCCCCCGGTGCTACTTTATGCCTTTGAGTGCCTAAAGGTTATGCATCCTTGCCAGTCAGTGTTGGATAACCAGACCTCTCCTGTTAACCTTGGACAGGGCTGCTTTGATCTCATGTCAAGGGTGTTGCTATACAGTAGGCAAATATAGTCAAGTTGATACCTTTATTGGCTAACTAAACAGATTTAGGATGCAAGCTTTCAAGACCTATATATATATATGAAAATATCTCTTATATACAAGTAGACATTGCATTGTTTAGAATGGAAATCAGATAAGAGAGCTCAGTCCAGACCCAGATGTTTTCATATTTATCTGAATAACATGCCTGAGGAAGAGACCTAAATGGTCTTGAAGGTTTGCATCCTAAATCTGTTCAGTTAGCCAATAAAGGTATCAACTTGACTATATTCGCCTCCTGTATTTCTATGGCTAACATGGTACCAAATCTCAAGGTATTGCCAGGTTCCCAAAACACCCAGAGCTTGAGCCAGCCTAACACATTATCAGTGCAGTGTGCAGCCTCGGTGAACCATTACATGCTCAAAGCTGGAAACAGGTCTTAGGGCTAGAAACGTGAGACCTTGTGCTTTAACCCCCTGCCACAACCTAGTAAGAGCTCTGATCTTTAGGCAGCCTTGAAATCAGCATATTTCATATGGGTAAACAGTTGTGTATGCCAAGTTAAAGGAGAGAGCTGGTCAGATTGGCACTAGTTAAAGGGCCAATATAAGGTCAAAAAAATTATTTTATTAAAAAAAATGGCTTTTGCTTACAACAGCAATGGTCAAGTCAGTGCTGTATCTTCACTGCTTTAACAGTGTTACTCTTCCAAAGTTGTTTTTTCCTCAAGCAGGGTGATGTCACAGATTGTTTTGGTACTCATGGGAAATCCCCATAGCGTCCACTGTAATTATTTGTCTGAGATACTCCACTTTTCTCATGCTATAAGAACGGTACCACCTGGCTGCAAATCATCTTGAACTCAATGTGTCAGAACAATGGCAAGGATTTTTAAAGGGTTAGTAATGTCCAAAACAAGTTATTTTGCATTTAGAAGAATGTAAAAAGCTGAGCTAAATGCAAAAAACCTTATCTCTCAAACAGCTATGGTTTGAGAGATACAGGCATTTAAAGTTCGATGTCTCCTACTGACAGCCGTAAAGCTGTCAGCAGGAGATCCGTGCCGGTCGACACGAGAGCTCTGCAGCAGAGCCGCAATCTTGTTAGTTACAACGAATCCCTTCATTGGAATGGTCTAAAACCTGTGCCTGGTTTGCAATAAAGGTGCTCAGACCTATTGACTAGTATGACTAGCAGACAAGAACGTAGCATTTCACTGCTTGATTAGAGAATAGACAGAATGACAGAGCTTCTGATTGACACAACTGTGCTCAAGTAGGAAAATCTTGAAATCCTGGATAGGTAAATGGGGTACGTTCCTGAACAGTTTTGAGAATCAATGTACTGATGGCAGAACATGATGAGCTCTAATGGGAAAATTGCTTACACAAATTCACCTACAGATGTGACACTATATATGGAAATTAACGTATACAAATGGATTCATACAGCCTTATGTATAAACGCAAAGTAGTGCAATTATGGGGCAAACCAACTGCGTCACCAGGGATACAGGAAACTTCCTAAACTTTCCATAGGTTTAAATGGGGATTTTGGTCCATTACATGATAGAGGTCTACGATGCATAGCAGAAAATTGCTTTGGAGGCATTTCCAGCCACCAGTGGGTTAAAATCCCCATTTAAGTGCCATTTGTTTTGTCTCCAAAAGGGCAGTTTGCTTTCCCCAGAATTGCTTCAGTTGTCTTTATACATAAGGCCCATCAAGCCTCTGCAAATATGTATACAGACCTATAATGCTGCTTGGCCTGGAAGTATCCTTATAGCCATTAGCTTCAAAGAGCTTAACCCTTGTGGATGCAGCTGATGTCTCCTTGCATTGAGTTTGAGACCACTAGCCTCCAAGGTTTTAACCCTTTGAATGGTTGTGCAGATCATTTCTCTGCAGTGTGTTGCACACCCTTCTGGCACTTAAATGGTTAAACACTTAATAGACTAGAAAAGCATTAGCAGATATTTAATTAAATAAAATCATAATCTTGATTGCATTCTCAAATCAGGACACGAGGGGTGCCGTGTGTCCCACCTTCCAGAAATGCACATCTCCGTTACCTAGGAAACTGCTGTTTGGTCAGGAACAAAATGCACATTACACAATGTGCTTTCTTTCTAACTCCTGGGAGCCCGTCGCTGTTTGCAGTTGTTTTTTTAGGCAGGAGAGGATGGAAAAGGGGGGCTGGTTATAGAGGTGGGATGAGCGCAGAGCTGCACGGCCTAGAAAGTTGCCCTTAAATCCCCCCTTCCTGCAAACTGAAATAACCTAAAGGAGGAGGATTTTGATTTCCTATTTATTTATTCAGTTCTGATCAGAATAAGAGACAGTACACACCTTGTCACTGAGACTGATGTACTAATAAGAACTGGAGTAATTCTGGGGCAAACCAATTGCACCATACAGGAAAATACTATTTACCCAAATTGATGTAATAGGGACTTTTACATTTATTGAATGCTAGAGGGGCAAGGCTTAAAAACCACATTTAAATTAATGTGACTTTATTTGTACCCTATGGTGCAGTTTGTTTTCCCAGAATAACATCCATTATTAGTATATTAGGTTTGCTAGGCCTACTGCTTATCATAAAGCATTGCTTTGCCATTTAGTTTGCTTGTTAATGGGATTATTAAGCACAGAACAGTTGAGGTCTTTATCGTATAGGCTACATTATTGTAGTAATACTAGTACATGTAGAAGGCGTGAGCTAAGTATTAGTTTAGTACTTTCCCCAGACATCTTGCTGAATAATTCAGCAGTGAATTACCCAGATTTCCGATTATTTCAATAGGTCTTTTAAAGGGATAGTAATGTCAGGAAAAAAATTAACAACTATATGCTAGATACAATTAAAAAAAGAATACTTGCACTTATTCATATCTCTCAAACCCTTATGGTTCCTGGATCACACGGCGGCTCTTCAGAAGCGCTAACATAGCAATACCTAAAAATAAATACTTCATTGGAACAGTCTACATGTGCCTGGTTTGCAAGCACACGTAGACCATTCCTATGAAATATTTATCTTTTAAAAAAAAAAAAAGTAAACTTAGGGTGAGGAGTCAATTTTAATTATAATATATATAGTGTTTATATGTGTGTGTATGAATAGAAACGGTGTCTGTTCTCACACACATGGACTAACCCACAGTATTTTGGAAATTAAGAGTTGAAAACGGTGAGTGGGACTCGTACTAAGAAGAATGAAAGCAATTTTGGAACAACCAGTGCTAGAGAAGTTTCTAGCAGTCAAGGGGTTAAAATCCCTATTTAATGTGAATTTTTGGAATTTTTAGTTCGAACCGATAGTGAAAATGGTTTGCCTTAGAACTCATCCACTTTTCTTTTGAGCATTCTGCCCGTAGGCATTACCTGGAGAGGGCTCATATTCTGCCGATAAATGAAAGGCAATGATCAGATTTGTCTTTAAAAGGGGTGGGGATTAAATGGGTGGGATGGGCTTAAAGGGATAGTAATACTTAAAATGTAAAAAAAAATATGTTGTAGGGTTTATCCCCCTGAGTAAAACAAGAGTACTCCCACTGCTGAGAGGTGTTTTATTCAAAAGTTATTAATTTTCAAAGTTGAATTTTTTAGGTGCAATATCACAGTGGCCTGAAATTGTACAGTGGCGCTGTTGCTACACGATCCTATGGACAACTCTGGTCAGTTGACCATAAATCTCCATAGGATGGTGTAGCAACAGCGCCACTGTACAATTTCAGGCCACTGTGATATTGCACCTAAAAAATTCAACTTTGAAAATTAATAACTTTTGAATGAAAGACCTCTCAGCAGTGGGAGTACTCTTGTTTTACTCAGGGGGATAAACCCTACAACATATTTTTTTTTACATTTTAAGTATTACTATCCCTTTAAACATGTTTGTGACATAAAGTGGGTGGGAATTGGGCAGAACAGACTGGGAAGGCGGAGAAGTGGGGGTGGAGTCTGGTTAAAAGGAGAATAAACTTGCAACTGCTGGAGAATCCTCCTTTGTCCCAGAAACCTGGTAATTCAGTCTGAAACCAGAGTCTCAGGACCGATCTGGAGAGTTCCGAGGTATGCCCAATAGGGTAGTACATACAGGAAAGGAAATCTTCAAGCCCTGTTATTTTTGGCACTTGTCTTGTTAGCTAGATTAGAAGCAACAGCAGCAATCTTTGGACCATGCGGAGTATACATTTTTCTTAACATTGTAACACTTTTATCAAGTACATTTGTAAACCTCTTGGTTAATTTCAGTTAGATGACAGATGATGACATAAAGAAAAAAAGGTGTGTTCATAAATTAGTCCATGAATTCGAAAACAGATCTTTTAATATGACTGGACAGGTCTTTTGCTGCCCTGGAGAGGATTTGTAACCAGTAGAAGTGGAGGAAGGCTGCCAGTAGAAACTTAACCCTTTAAGTGTTTTGCAAAGTGTTGGACACCCCCTGTCGCTCAAAGGAGAGAACGATAACAATGTATATAAGGGAGCCTTTGGCACTCCTTCTAATGGAGACTACAATTTCCATTATTCCCAACCAGCTATTGGCTGGTTGGGTTTCATAGGCGTTGTAGTCCCCAACAGTTAGAATGTCAAAGGTTACCTTTCTCTGTTGCCCAATACAGGTTACTGGTAACTTTGGGTAGGCGATCTGCCCCTTTACATAGACAGGAACAATTCTAGAAATGAATGCATGGGGTGGAGCCTACCTTCCCTCCTTGGCTGCAGCTAGCCAACCAGTTCCAGTAAGATTTGTTGGTGAAGACACAGGCAAGAGAACAGTTTTGCTATAGTTTTAGAAACTTTTTTATTTTTATTAGATATGGAATACCACCATTAGGCGGGTTACCATAACTGACAATGCTCTTAGTTGTGGCTAGCTCAGTATCCAGGGGCTTTTTGTGGACCTTAAGCCCTGAGGGGGAAAATCTTGATTCCAAGTGCTTCCCCAGGAGTTACCCACTGATGTTACTTCTTACTACATGGTAATCTGATCACAGAAGATCTGCAGGAAAGGTGAGCAACCCTTTGAGTGCTTCAGGTCCACTTGTCTCACAGTGCCCCTCCACACAGGGGTTATTCCTGGGAGTTCTTATTGCACAATCCTGCACTCACTGGGTCTTTCGGTTATGTCTGTCTGTGTTTGGAGCAACTTTATGTGGTAAATTAACCCTTTGTGTGCCAGAAGACCTCTGGCACTCAAAGGGTTAACCCTTTAAATGCTGGTTTGCATATTTTGTGGAGGTTATTGGCATTTTCCTTACTGGGTTCAGTGTTTTCTGGGTCTGATTACATGTTCTAGTGAATGTAATTTTAATTCTCAGTTCTAACTTTGACAAAATTGAGTAAAGGCGCGATTTACCCCATAGACGCCATTGCTCCATTCACTTCTATGGGACTGTACATTTTGGGACATATCTGTGCAACCGCTCAACCTAGCAACTTCAGAGATGACTCATTTTTCTTGCCTGCCCTTGCTCTATCATCCGGTTCACATTGCAGGTGTTTTGGGGGGCTCATGGGGCTTCGGGCACTGTTGGGGTACTTTTTCTGGGAAAACTACATTTCCCATGAGCACTTGCTTTGCACGCTCATTTCTGATTGGCTCCCGCTGTGGCAGCAATCTTGTGAGCTTTACAGAACAAGTATCCTATGCAGTGCTTGGACTCTCCTTCTCTCCTTTGCAGATTAACCCTTCAACTGCCAGATAAGTGTATTTTAGAGATTTGTGGGGTGAAATTATAATCTTACACACTGTAAATTGGGTGAACATTCTGACACTGTGAGAATGTCTACTCTGTTGGAGCTTGGGGCCAGGCCTAAGACTAAGGACGCAGGGTCTCTGTATCCCCCATTGCGTATTGCTCCTCATGTCATACAGGGTTGCCTAGAGAATTCTCAGGTCATTTATGCCCAGCATGTTCTGATGTCCCTGAGTCTATCCCAGGGACCTCCAGCTATCACCAGGAGTCCCTGAGGACGGTGATGCTGCTATGATTCCGGGGGAATTTCTTGCTTCTCTGGACCTTCAGGACGCGTATTTACATATCGCCATTCATCCAGTATCTCAGATTTGCCTGTGACCAAGGGCACTTTCAGTTTTCAGCTCTTCCCTTTGGTCTGACTACAGCTCCTCAAGTCTTCAACTGTGTCCTCGGAGCTTTAGTGTCCATCCTACACCGGGAAGGCATCAGTTACTCCATACATGGACAACCCTGCTTCTGAAAACCCCTTCTGTGGAACTTCTTCATCAGTAGGTTCAGGACTGCATTCATGCTCTTGCCCATCACGGGTGGATCATCAACATGGACAAGTCGGATCTTGTCCCATACCAGTTTCTGGTCTTCCTGGGCCTTCTCTTTGACACTCGGCAGAGCATGGTGTTTCTCACAGAGGAAGTGGCTCACCAGATCGCACACAGGGTTTCGGCTGTTCTAGCTCAAGATCCAGTTCCAGCCAAGAAACTATCCTCTCTGGTGGGGAAATTCATCTCCACCATGGAAGCAGTCCCCTTTGACATGGCTCACACAAGGGAGCTCCAGCGGTATGTGATCCAGGTATGCAAAGGTCAGCCGGGCCTTCTGCAGATGTCCGTATCCCTCCCTCTTCATGTGGAACGGAGTTTGTCATTGTGTCTCAACCTCTCCAATCTCCTGAAGGGCAAGTCCTTCCTGATATCCTTCTGGACCACTGAGACAACGGATGCCAGCTTCTCTGGCTCGGGAGTGGTCCTGGGTCACCTGAGCCCTCTGGACACCACCGTCCCTGAGCAATCTCTCCTTCCCATCTATGTATTGAAACTTCTGGTGATATTTCATACCCTTCGTCATTAGAAACCCCAGCTGGAAGAATGCCCAGTCCGGGTTCAGTCAGACAATGCCATGGCCATGGCTTACATCAACAAGCAGGGCAGAACAAGAAGTTTTGCCGCTTGGTTAAAGGTAAAGGCTATTTTGTCCTGGACAGAAGAACACGTTCCTGCCATATCCGCAATGCACATTCCTGGCGTAGACAACGTCATGGCGGACTTCCTCACTCGACACACAGTGGACAGCGGAGAGTGGGAGTTGCACCCAGAGGTGTTCACCCTCATCGTTCAGAAGTGGGGTCTTTCTTGCATCGACCGGATGGGGACAAGACACAGCCGGAAAGTTCCAAGGTTCTGCTCTCGCTGGAGGGATCCTCTAGCTATAGCAGTGGATGCCATGTCCATTCCTTGGTTATTTCCTCTGGCTTACATCTTTACTCCCCTCCCCATGTTGCACAGGGTGTTGCAGAAATTGAGACTGGAGCGCTGTCCAGTCATTCTGATTGCTCCGTACTGGCCCCGACAGGCTTGGTTTCCGGAGCTGTCCGTGGCGGAGCCATTCCTGCTCCCTTGCCATCCGGATCTTCTTCTTCGGGGTTTCCTGTGGAAGGAGGATGTTCATCGGCTAGCTTTGATGGCTTGCAAATTGAATCCTCAATATTGAAGAAGAAAGTGTTTTCTTCTGGTGTGGTGGCTTCTATGCTCAGTGCCCGCAAACCTGTTTCTGCGAAGACCTACCATCGTGTCTGGTCGACCTTTCGATATTGGTGTGCTGACAAGGACTTGTCTCAGAAATTTGACCTGCCTATGGTCCTGGCTTTTTTTGCAGGACGGTGTGGATAAGGGCCTCAGTTTGAGTTACCTTTAAAGTTCAGACGTCTACTCTCTGTTTTCTTTCAGAGGCGCATTGCCATCCTTCCTGATGTCAAGGTTTTCTTCCAGGACGTTGCTCATACTCTTCCTGTCTTTAAGAATCCCGCCCCTCCATGGGATCTTAACTTGGTTTTGAGCGTTCTTCAGCACCCTCCATTTGAGTCCTAGGCTACTATTCCTCTACACCTGTTGACGTGGAAAATGGTCTTTCTCCTGGCTATCGTGTCCATTCGCCGTGTCGCCGAGTTACATGCTCTGTCCTTTAAAGGGATAGTAATACTTAGTTTTAACTTCATGTTTTTTTAATGCCTACAAAATAAAGAACCATCTAAGTCTTCTCTCAAACCTTTATGGTTTACAAGCAAAGTTTCCCCCTCCCGCCCCTTTTACCTAGTGTAAGCCATCTCTTCTCAGATGTGGATTGCAATCCATCGACCAGACAGATAACAGAAGGGGACAATATTCTTACAGTGAGAACAATGAAAGCCCTGCCCCCCTAGACAAGTTTTTCAGGTTTTTCCCTTATCTTAATTGAAGATTGTCCCTCTCTGCAGTCTACCTGGGCACCTCCCTTCTGCTCTGGCTGAGCAGTGTTACATCGGTAAAAGGGGCGGAAGGGGGATACTTTTGTCATTGAATTACTCTTGAACTACAACTCTGACAGAATTGAAATACCTCTCCAAAGTCCAAATACTATGATTAATTAGAGCTGCTTTTATTAGGAAACATTAGTATCCCTTTAAACCACCTTTTAGTGTTCCACAAGGACAAGGCGGTGCTTCACACTTCTCAGGAGTTTCTTCTGAAGGTTGTTTCGGAGTTCCACATCAATCAAGAGCTATTGGTGCCTTCTTTCTGCTCTGACCCTGAGGGATCTTCACTTGTTAGATGTGGTGCATTGTGTCAAGTTTTATGTCCATCTCACTGAGTCTGTCAGGCAATCTGACGCACAGTTCATCATTCCTGTGGGTCCCAGGGCAGGAAGACCTGCATCCAAAGTGACTGTTGTGTCCTTTCGGGTCATGGCTCATTCTACTAGATCTATTGGGGCTTCTTGGGCTTACAAGAATCAGGCCTCCGCTGATCAGTTGTGCAAGGCTGCCACTTGGTCGTCTGTGCACACTTTTTCGAAGCACTACCGTGTTGATGTGCTGGCATCGGCTGACACCAGCTTTGGGAGGAAGATCCTGGAGGCAGTCTTGCCTGTCTAGGGTCTTCTTCTGTTCTTGGTGCTTCCTTCACATTTGAGCCCTGTTGGCTCTAGTTCATTGTTCTGTGTAACAGTTCCTGGGGTGTTGTTACCCCTTTTCGGTGTCCACTGACACTTCATTGTTTTGTTGAGCTATCTTTGATCTGATGGTTCATATTTGCTCTGGTGACTTTGGGGGCCTTGCACACCTGGTCCTTGCATTATTTCCCACCTCTGGGAAACTTGATGGTTGGACATCCCAGAGTTACCAGTAACCTGTATTGGACGACAGACAAAATAGGATTTTAGTCTTACCTATTAAATCCTTTTCTCTTAGGTTTCTGGTCTCCCACCCTGTCAAAGGATCATGCTTGCCTCTCCTGTGGCAGATTGTGGGGGTCCATCGCAGTCATGCTCACATGAGTCTTCTTTCTCTTCCACTATCTAGTCAATAGTTAGTGTGTCAAATCTTTCTGGATTTCCATACAGGTTACTGGTCTCCCACCCTGTCAAGGGACCATGCTTGGCTATCCTGTGGCAGACTGGGGTGGTCCTTCGGAATCATGCTCACAGGAGTCTTCTTTCCCTTCTCATTACCTAGTCAAGAGTTACTGTCTCAAATATTACTGGAGCTGGTTGGCTAGCTGCAGCCAAGAATTGCATACAATTCTAGAATTGTTCCTGCCTAATTAAAGGGGCGGATCACCTTCCCAAAGTTACCAGTAACCTGTATGGACTAAGAGAAAAGGATTTAACAGGTAAGACTAACGTCCTTTTATCCTACCATGTTTAAAAACTGCTATACATGAACATGTCTGTGTGATTTTTTTTTTTTTTTTAATGTTGCATACTTGATCCAGAATGTTTGCTTTTGTTAATGATGAAGTGCCAACTGGTTGCTTGTGAGCGCAATGATCAGGTTTATTAAGAAATGTTAAGGGTTTTAATGTTTTACAATGGGATAGCGTTGCAATCACTGGACCTTTTTGTACATGTTATATTTGTGAATTCATTATGATCTGAGCCAGAGACACTTCTGTCACCCAACACATATTACTAATTAGTAGTGGAGAATCTTATCGCTTATTTAAATCTTGCACAGAAAACAATTAGACACGTTGTATCCCTTCATCTGCCCCCCCCAAGCTCAGCAGCAAATTGGTGCAGCTTTTAATTCTCATTGAAGATTGAGTGGATAAGCTCTTAGACTGTAAAAGATAGAGCCAGACTAGCTGTAACTGTCAGCTTCAACCCCTGTTCTTACCCCCTCCCTTTCCCATTGTTTCATTAGCAGGCGGCAGAGTCTCACTGTGATATTTAATTCCTTCCTTCCCTTTTGCATGCTAAGTGAAGCAGTTTCATCATAAAAAGCTTATCAGCAGCCCCTCCTTCCCCTAATGTTAGTTAAATTGAAGCTAAATAGTAGATCAGCGCTGGAGGACGGGACTGTGGAACACATGTTTTAATATTAAGATGTTCCGCTCCTTTAATAGTGACTGTCACATTGTGTTACAAGCATAGGGTCTGCATTTTTTGTCCAGCTTTTGAGAGAAAGTGAAGTAAATTGCCTGACGGCACTAGATTGTACCACAGAGGCAAGATGGTCTATCACCAAACAAGCAATGGCCATGACTGCTTCTCAATAGCGAGCACATTCAGAAGAGGAGACCTTTTCCAGTCACAAAAGCTTCTGAAATTAAATACTTTGATAGATTAAAAAACTGATTTGGGGAAAGAGCAATTCAGGAGAAAACCATTTGCACCACCGGAGACAACGGAAGCTTGCTGTTGATTTCCTTGTTTCTCAAGGTTGCAATATGTTGGGCGCTTTTCATTCAAGAAGGTTAACCCTTTGAGAGCCCGAGAGGTATCCAATGCTTTGCGTTGCAATGTGCTTAAAGGGATAGTAATACTTCGTTTTAACTTTATTTTATTTTGTAGGCATTAAAAAAACATGAATAATGATATAAGTCTTATCTCCCAAACCTTTATGGTTTAAGAGATATTCACAAGCAAAGTTTCCCCCTCTCGCCCCTTTTACTGATGTAACACTTTTCAGCCAGGGCAGAAGGGAGGTGCCCAGGTAGACTGCAGAGAGGGACAATCTTCAATTAAGATAACAGAAAAACCTGAAAAGCTTGTCAAGGGGGGCAGGGATTTCATTGTTTTCAAAGGAATAAGAGTGTCCCCTTCTGTTATCTGTCCAGTCTATGGACTGCATTCCACATCTGAGAAGAGATGGCTTACACTAGGTAAAAGGGGCGGGAGGGGGAAACTTTGCTTGTGAATATCTCATAAACCATAAAGGTTTGAGAGATAAGACTTATATCATTCTTCATGTTTTTTTAATGCCTACAAAATAAAATAAAGTTAAAACGAAGTATTACTATCCCTTTAAAACCTCTCTGGCACTCATAGATGAAAGCCCCCTTTTAAAGGGATAGTACGGTTTCTTAATAAAAGCAGCTGTAATTAATCATCATAGTATTTGGGCCTTGGAGAGTGTTTCGGTTCTGTCAGAGTTGTAGTAAAAGAGTAACTGAATGATAAAGTATCCTCCTCCCTCCCCTTTTACTGATATAACTGCTCAGCTCAGAACAGCAAGGAGGTGCCCAAGTAGATTGCAGAGAGGTACAATCTTCAGTTAAGATAAGGGAAAAAGCTGAAAAACCTGTCGAATGGGGCAGGGTTTTCATTGTTCTCACAGTAAGATTGTCCCTTGCTTGTGAGCTGTCTGGTCCCAGGACCAGATTCCACATCTGAGGGGAGGCGACTTACACTAGGTAAAAGGGGCGAGAGGGGAATACTTTATCATTCAAATACTCTTGAACTACATCTCTGATAGTATTGAAATAACACTCTCTCTGGCACAAATACTATGAAAATTAATTGGAGCGTCTGTTTTTGTGAAACATTACTATCCCTTTAAATCCATTCTAAGGTTTTGTCCCCTCTGATGCCGATTGCTTTCTTTAGAATTTCTTCACTTTAGCTTTGTGCGTTAGGCCCAAAATATGCTGCATTTTCAAGGGTATATAAGGGAATGAAGACAAATACCACTGTTGCAGTAGACACAGCAAAATTTTCTTGGCCCGCTTTAACCCTTTTATGGAATGGTGGGGTGTGCAGTGCATTAATTTGCACTGCGTTGCACATTCATTTTCCTTAATCATAGTTCTAGTGTGTTGGAAACCTTTGTAGAATCCAAGGGATTAAGGAAAGGTGGGGGTACTTATATTAACCCCGCATGGGCAAGAAGATTGGAAGGTAGCAAATGTAGTACTGCTTAAAAAAAAAAAAAAAAAAGTAGCAGGGAAGAGTCTGGTAACTACAGACCAGTTAGTCTTATGCTAGTAGTTTGAAAATTAAAGCAAACTATATCAGAGGAAATAATTTTTAAATATCTGAATTTAAATGGCTTTCAAGATGCCTTACAGCAGGGGGATCTTGTCATATTTTGACCAGGTAAATAAAATACTAGACCAAGGGGGAGCAGTAGCTATAGCTTATCTAGATTTCAGTAAAGCATTTGATGCTGTGCCTCATAGAAGACTCATTAATAATCTGCAGTATTGGGTCTGGATGTAAAAATTGTTAAATGGATAAGGCAATGCCAAAGTGATAGACAGATGGTGGTAGTCAATGGAGAATATTGGATTAAGGGAGTGTTACTAGTGGAGTACCTCCGAGATCTGTACTCTGTCCCATTCTTTTTAATATTCGTGAGCTAGCAATAGGTCTTCAAGGTAAGGTATGCCTTTTTGCAGATGATACAAAGATCTGCAACAGGGTAGACATTCCAGGGGTAATGAAGCAAATGGCAAATGATTTAGGTAAATTAGAATGATGGACAAGAGTGTGGCAGCTGCAGCTTAATGTTGATAAATGTAAAACAGTGCACTTGGGACATAAAAAATCCAAAGGAAAAATATACTATTGAGGGTACTGTGCTGTCAGAGACAACAGAGGAAAGGGATTTGGAAGTAATTATTTCTAATGACTTAAAGGTAGGCAGGCAATGTAATAAAGCAGTGGGGAATGCAAGCAGGGTGCTGGGTTGTATAGCTAGGGGCATTAGCAGAAAATGGGAAGTGGTCTTGCCACTCTACAGATCTCTAGTTAGATCTTTCCTAGAGTATTGTGTACAGTACTGGAGACCCCATCTCCAGAAGGATATAGATACTCTAGAGAAGGGCTACTAAAGTGTTGACTGGTTTACAGAAAAATAAATATCAGGATAGACTAAAGGATCTGAACATGTATAGCCTGGAGGAGAGAAGAGAGAGAGAGGGGATATGAAGGGATTCAGCAAAGTGCAGGATGGAAGTATATTTCAAAGGAGTAAAAATGTTAGGACGAGAGACCATAAAAATAGAAGGACACATGTTTAGATTTAATGTAAGAAAGTTTTTACTTCACTGAGAGGGTAGTAGATAAGTGGAATAGCCTACCAGCAGACGTGGGAGAAGTTAATACAGTGACAGAATTTAAGCATACACGGGATAGACATAAGGCTGTCTTTTAACATAAGAAAAGACGAAGGACCAAAAAATGTTTGAGGTTTTTACTGTAGGAAAATGGGCAGAATGGTTCTTATCTGCCATCAAATTCTGTTTCTATGACCTTAGTCATTAAGCGAAGTCTGTGTAGTTCTGCAATAAAATAAACTGTATCATAAGGTCAAAATTAAAATTCCACAAATTCATATGGTTTAAATAGGCCTTTAAACCAAGTGAAGACTAGAATTGTCTTCAAAGCATTACAGATCAATTCTTTGGATCCGTCTCTGGCACTGAAAGAGTTAAATGCTCCAATTGTCCATGAAAAACTTCATTTGATCCCATTATTGCAGTTGGTTTGCTCCAGAATTGCATTTAGATGAATGATAAAAGGCCCTCGTTACTTTTTAGGAGCAATCTGTTATGCACTACTCTTCAGTCAAATTCATTGAATTCGAAACCCCATGTTTTTCATGCATTGTCAGAATGTCATTAAAGTGCAGCCAGTTATAGAAATCCTGTGAGCTCCAATTTATTTTGCTATCAACAAGATGGCTGCTACTTCTGCACAATACAGTTTGCTTGCAGTTTGGCCAGTGTAGAGTGATTAATTGCTGGTATCTCTGTGAAAGACAGACTTAACAGGAAGAGGATATATCTAAAATGTCTGCTTAACTCACCCCTTCCCTGTGTGTCTTTGTTTTCTCTTTTCAGTGGATGATTCAGAAGCCGTACAAGGTTGCTACATTCTTTGGATGCATAGGGACTGACAAGTTTGGTGAAATCTTGAAGAAAAAGGCAGAAGAGGCTCATGTGGATGCTCATTACTATGAGCAGAGCGAGCAGCCCACAGGCACATGTGCTGCCTGCATCACTGGAGATAACAGGTCAGTCCCCACTCCCAGGAAGTTGCCCAGATGAAACCTGTGGATCATTGGTATATATACACAGTTACATGGTTAAATTAGACTGCAAAAGGTCACAAATCCATCAAGTTCCACCTCTGCCAGATCTCCTTTGTTGTTCCAGAGGAAGGCAAATAAACTCCAGTCAAAGCCATTTCTGTTTACTCTTCAGAAGGAAGTTACATTTCTCTGTTGTCCAATACAGGTTACTGGTAACTTTGGGTAGGCGATCCGCCACTTTAATTGTAGGCAGGAACAATTCTAGAATTGTATGCAGGGGGGTGGAGCCTACCTTCCCTCCTTGGCTGCAGCTAGCCAACCAGCCCCAGTAAGATTTGTTCCCTGGTGAAGTCACAGGCAACAGAACAGTTCTGCTATAGTTTTAGATTTTTTTTATTTTTCTTTTGGAAATGGAATACCACCATTAGGCGTATTACCATAACTGACAATGCCCTTAGCTGTGGCTAGCTCAGTAACCAGGTGCTTTTTGTGGACCTTAAGTCCTGGGGGGGGAAATCTTGGTTAAAAGTTCTTTCCTCAGGAGTTGCCCACAGAGGCTTCTTCTTAATTCATGGTAGTCTGAAGACAGAAGATCTGCAGGAAAGGTGAGCAACCCTTTGAGTGCTGCAGGTCCACATGTCCCACAGTGCCCCTCCGCACAGCGGTTTACCTTTGGAGTTCCTGTTGCACACTCCTGCACTCATTGGGTCTATCTGCATGTCTGTTGGGTATTTTGGAGCAGATTTATGTGGTACTTAACCCTATAGCTGCTGGTTTTGCATCTTTGGGGGGGTGGGGTTCTGACACTTTTCCTACTGGTTCAGTGTTTTTTGGCTATTCTAACATGGTCTAGTGATGTTTTATACATTTTTATTTTACTGTTTTTATTTTGTAAAATTAGAGTAAAGGATCGCTTTACCACATAGGTGCCATTACTCCATTCACTCCTATGGGACTGTACAGTTTGGGACATATCTCTGCAACAGCTTAACCTAGCGACTTCAGAGATGGCTCATTTTTCTTGTCTGCCCTTGCTCTATCATCAGGTTCATGTTTCTTGTGTTTTGGGGGGGCTCAGGGGGCTTCAGACACTGTTTGGGTACTTTTTCTGGGAAAACTACATATCCCATGAGAGCTTGCAGCCATTTTGTGCTATTTCCAGAACGAGTATCCTATGCAGGGCTTGGACTCTCCTTCTCTCCTCTGCTGATTAATCCTTCGCCTGCCAGATAAGTCTAGTTTAGCGATTTCTGGGGTGAAATTTTAACCCTACACACTCTACTTGAGTGATTTCTTTTATTATAAGGTTATTGACACTGTGAGAATGTTTATACCGTTGGAGCTTGATGTCAGACCTTAAGACTAAGGATGCTGGGGTCTCTGTATCCCCTATTGCGCATTGCTTTTCCTGTCATTCAGGGTTACCTTGAGAATTCTCAGGTCATTTATGCCCAGCATGTTCTGATGTCCCTGAGAGTCTCCCAGCGACCTCCGCCATGCATTAGAACCAGTTTGGGTGCAAGAGTTCAAGGCTGCTACTAGGGACCTTAAGTCCACATTGCAACTCTTTCCATCCCAGTTACAGGGGGGGTTTTCCATTCCTGGCAGTCCCCCTCCTCCATCAAGTCTTCTCTGCCCAAACCACAGGGAGTATGTGACGTATCAGATTCCTCTGAGGAGGAACTGCTGGTGGATTCAGATGTTGAGGAATGTTCTGCTGTGGGCTCCTCTCAGTTTTTTGGGGATCCCTTTGAGGCTGATCCTGAGCCCTCGGCTGAGGGCCTGATCAGGGCTGTTTTGACT
The DNA here is from genome assembly GCA_037306005.1 of Rhinophrynus dorsalis. NCBI lineage: Eukaryota > Metazoa > Chordata > Amphibia > Anura > Rhinophrynidae > Rhinophrynus > Rhinophrynus dorsalis. Next base: position 122,558,789 of record CM074724.1, read on the forward strand.
ACCTTAAACATTCCCTTAGTTCAGGAGGTTCCTTCTGATCCCTCTGATATGTTTCAGGAGCCTAAAAAGCCCCTTACTTGCTTTCCACCTAACCCCACTCTTGACTGCCTTGTGTCTGAAGAGTGGAAATCTCCTGACAGGAAACCTGTTTCCAAGAAATTTGCCAAGCTTTACCCCTTTTTATTAGGCAGCGCTTGCTCAGTGGGTTCATCCCCCCAGTGCGGAGGCTCCTATTTCCAGTCTATCAAAGTCTACTGCTTTGCCAGTTTCTGATGCGTCCACTCTGAAAGACTGGACTGATAAGAAACTTGAGGTCTCCCTCAAGTCCATTTTTGGCATTGCCATGCGTCCAGCATTTGCTGCAGCATGGGTGAACCGGGCCATTGCAGTCTGGACTGAACAGCTCACCCTGGCTGTCCGTCAGGGTACTCCTACTTAGGATATGTTGCGCCTTCTTGCCTACATTTCCGAGACACAGCACTATGTTTCTACTGCCTTATTTGTTGCCATCCGTTTGGTGGCCAGGATTTCCACCATGTCTTTGGTTGCCAGAAGAGCTCTTTGGCTCAAGATCTGGTCTGCTGACACTTCTTCCAAGAAAACATTGCTGTCCTGTCACAGCTTACCTTGACTCCAGCATGATTACAGGCGCGAGGCTTCAAGCAGGCTGCAGGCCTCTGTTTTATCTGTTTCCTTACTGTAGTCGCCTCCTACCTACTTCCTCCCTCTGAGCTGCTCCTCCTACTTCCTGTGGAAGGGTTTAAAAGGCAGACTGAGGCCTGACTCAGATGCCCTGGCGTTGTTGTTCTTGGGTTAAGTACTTGGGCTCTGTGTGTGACCTGGCTATCTACGAAAACCCACTCTGTGTATGACCTGGCTATTTAGGAGAACCCTCACTGTGTATGACCCGGCTAAATAAGAGAACCCTTTCTGTATATGACCCAGATACGTATGAGAACCCTCTCTCTAGGTATGACCCAGCTAAGTACGAGAACCCTCTCTGTGTATGACCCAGTGATCACGAGTACCCCTTACTGTGATCAATTTGTACTATTGGCCTAAGACAGACCACTGTTGTGGACAGAGAGTCTGACTGGTGACTGCAGGCGTGAGTCACAGGGTTTCGATATAGTGACTGCAGGCGTGAGTCACAGGGTCTCTTAGCGGTCATTGCAGGCGTGAGTCACAGGGTCTCTTAGCGGTCATTGCAGGCGTGAGTCACAGGGTCTCTTAGCGGTGATTGCAGGCGTGGGACAGTTCTCCAGTCCAGCAGTCCTTTTGTTCCTGTTCATCGGATCAAGATTACTGTTCCAGTCGACGGATCAAGAGCTAGCGTTCCTGTTTCTTGCTGAGACTCACAGGGGCTTCGGCCCAGTCTCAAGCATTGTGGTCTAGCGTGAGGCCTACTATTTATGGTAGTAGTGTTGCCAGCTAGTAACCCTTTGCTTGTTGTACTACATATTTATTGCTGTGATTTATTCTAATAAATATTTTGCATTACATTACCGTACTGAGTTCTGAGCATTCCTGGGTGCCCGTGACATCTCCTTACCTTTTCAAGGCACTTCCTTGTTTGGGCCAGATCTTAAGGATCTGATCAGTGAGGTCAGAGGGGGTAAGAGTACTCTTGTACCTTTGGTCCCCAGGAAGAAAACGCTGCTTAAGCTTAATCGGTATTTTAGTTCCTTTCAGACTGAGACACGCCTGGCAAAGTACACTGTTTCCTCAGCTCCGTGTGCTTCCTCCAAGCCCAAACAGCAATGGAAGCCCAAGGTCTCTTCCAAGCCTTCTTCGGCATGACTTACCGAACCCAGGTCCCAACTCTGCTGTGGGTGGCTGTCTGCGTCACTACCACAGCGTCTGGGAGGATACAGTGGCGGACCCATGGGTTTTTACAGGTGGTGGCGGAAGGATACAGGATCCCTTTAGTTTCTCTTCCTGTGTTTGTTTCTTTCCTTCTCATACGCCTCAGGGCGTGGAGAAATCCCCTCTGTTAAACTCTATTCAGGCTCTTCTGGACAAGGATGTTCTAGAGCTGCTTCCAGTTCAGGACAGAAGTATGGATTTTTACTCGAACCTCTTTGTGGTCTCCAAAAAGGACATCGGTTGTCACCATATTTTGGATTTGAAGGATCTCAATTCCTTTGTGATCCAGACTCATTATCACCAGGAGTCTCTACAGATGGTGATTGCTGCTGTGTGCCCAGGGGAATTCCTTTCTTCTCTGGATCTTCAGGACACCTATTTACACATCGCCATTCATCCAGAGAGCTGGCAGTATCTCCTATTTGCCTGCGACCAAGGGCACTTTCAGTTTTCAGCTCTTCCCTTTGGTCTGACTACAGCTCCTCAAGTTTTCAACCATGTCCTGGGATCCTTGGTGTCAGTCTTCCACCTGGATGGCATCAGAGTTACTCCATACATGGATGACCTGCTTCTGAAAGCCCCCTCTGCAGAACTTCTTCATCAGCAGGTTCAGCTATGCATTCATGCTCTCACCCGTCACGGGTGGATCATCAACGTGGGCAAGTCAGATCTTGTCCCATCATAGTGTCTGGTCTTCCTGGGCCTTCTCTTCGACACCCAGAAGAGCATGGTGTTTCTCATGGACCAGGTAGCTCACCAGATCGCCCACAGGGTTTGTGCGGTCCTGGCTCAAGATCCAGTTCCAGCCAAGAAGCTGTCCTCTCCAGTGGGGAAATTCATCTCCACCATAGAGGCGGTCCCGTTTGTCATGGCACACACCAGGGAACTCCAGAGGCTTGTGATCCAGGTGTAAAAGGGTCAGCTGGACCTTCTGAAGATGTCAGTATCCCTCCCTCTTCATGTGGAACTGAGTTTGTCGTGGTGGCTCGACCTCCAATCTGCTGAAGGGCAAGTCCTTCCTGGTATCCTTCTGGACCATGGTGATGACGGATGCCAGCCTCTCTGGCTGGGGAGAGGTCCTGGGTCACCTGAGTGCTCAGAATCTGTGGTCTCCGTAAGAATCTCTCCTTCCCATCAACGTGTTGGAGCTTCGGGCAGTATTTCATGCCCTTCGTCATTGGACATCTCAGCTCAGTCTTGCCGCTTGGTTAGAGGTCAAGGCTATTTTGTCCTGGGCAGAAGAACACATTCCTGCCATATCCGCAGTGCACATTCCTGGCGTAGATGACGTCATGGCGGACTTCCTCATTCGACGGAGAGTGGGAACTTCAATGTTCAGAAGTGGGGTCTTCCTTATATCGACCTGATATCGACAAGACCCCCAACAGGTAGGTTCCGAGGTTCTGCTCTCCATGGTAGAGCCCTCTAGCTCTGGTGGAGGATTCAATGTCCATTCCTTGGTTGTTTCCTCTGGCCTATATCTTTCCTTCCCTCCCAGTGTTGCACAGGGTGTTATGGAAATTCTGACTGGAATGCTGTCCAGTCATTCTGATTGCTCCGTACTGGCCTTGCCAAGCTTGGTTTCCAGAGTTGCTGGATCTGTCCATGGTTGAGCCATTCCGTCTTCCTTGCCATCCAGATCATCTTCTACAGGTTTACCTGTGGAAGGAGGATGTTCATCAGCTAGCTTTGACGGCTTGGAAATTGAATCCTCAATATTGAAAGGTTTTTCTTCTGGGGTGGTGGCTACTATGCTCAGTGCCCACAAACCTGTTTCTTCCAAGATCTACCATCATGTCTGGTCGAACTTTCTATCTTGGTGTGCTGACAAGCACCTGTCTCAGGAATTGGTCTGCCTACGGGCCTTGCCTTTTTGCAGGATGGTGTGGATAAGGGCCTTAGTTTGAGTTCCCTTAAGGTTCAGACTTCTGCTCTTTCTGTTTTCTTTCAGAGGCGCATTGCCATCCTTCCTGATGTCAAGGTTTTCTTCCAGGGCGTTGCTCATACTCGTCCTGCCTTCAAGAATCCCACTCCTCCGTGGCATCTTAACTTTGTTTTGGCCGTTCTTCAGCGCCCTCCCTTTGTGTCCTTGACTACTATCCCTCTACGCCTGTTGACGTGGAAAACTGCCTTTCTCCTGGCGATTGAGTCCGTTCGTTGTGTCACGGAGTTACATGCTTTGTCCTGTAAACCACCTTTTTTGGTGTTTTACAAGGACAAGGCGGTGCTTCGCACTTCTCAGGAGTTTCTTCCGAAGGTGGCTTCAGAGTTCCACATCAATCAGGAGATTGTGGTGCCTTCTTTCTGCCCTTACCCCACCTCTGACAAGGAGAGGGATCTCCACTTTTTGGATGTGGTGCATTGTCTCAAGTTTTATGTACATCACACTGCGCCTATCAGGCAATCTGACGTGCTGTTCGGCATTCCTGAGGGTTCCAGGGCAGGAAGACCTGCATCCAAAGTGACTATTGCTTCTTGGATCAAGTTCACTATTTGTAAGGGTTACGAGCTGAGCAAGAAGCCTGTCCCTTTTCAGGTCACGACTCATTCTACAAGATATATTGGGGCTTCTTGGGCTTACAAGAATCATGCCTCTGCTGATCATTTGTGCAAGGCTGTCACTTGGTCATCTGTGAACACCTTTTCGAAGCACTACCGTGTTGATGTGCTGGCATAGGCTGACGCCAGCTTTGGGAGGAAGATCCTGGAGGCAGTCTTGCCTATCTAAGATCTTCTTCGGTTCTTGGGGCTTCCTTCACTTTTGAGCCCTGTTGGCTCTAGTTCCACGTGCTGTGTCATAGTTCCTGGGGTGGTGTTACCCCTGTTCGGTGTCCATTGACACTTCACTATTTTGTTGAGCTACCTCTGATCTGATGGTTCATATCTGCTCTGGTGACTTTGGTGGCCGTGCGTCTGGTCCTTGCCTTCCTTCCCGCCTCTGGGGAAACTCAATGGTTGGACATCCCAAAGTTAAAAAAGAAAAGTTGCCATTGCTGTAGCTGTAAACAATCTTCCTCTCATAGATTTGTGCATCTGTTACATCCCTTCCTTAGACGTCTCTTCTTTAATGTAGATGAGCTCAATAAGTGTAGCTAGGCATGAGGCCGGCCTGATGGTCACATGGATGGGCACTCTATATAGAGCCTGGCAGTTTGGACGCACCAGTGATTACGTGGACCAGCGCTGGAAATTTCCACTTGTTAGGAAAATATATGCAGTATATGAGTAAAACATTATGTGGTTTTGTGTGTTAAACATTGGGTGGGTGGACTAGTAAATTTTCCTTTCATGACTAATAAAGTGTTTTCTCTGACTGATGAACCTCACTGATATTTTTACTGCCCTGGCCCCTGAGCCTCCTCTCATCCCAGTGGCCTTATGAATTTTTTTCTGTGCGGCTTTGCTCAAGAGATTGCATAAGCAACTGTTGCTAGCAGGACCACAGTACTTCAAAGCAAACTCACTGTGGTGTGCTTCCCAATGTGTTGCACACACCCATCTGGTCCTTAAAGTGGTAAGTAGGCTTGTACATCTGTCTGCTGCAAATCTGAGAAATTGCTGGTAACTCGCCTATCTACTACCATGGACAGATTCTGGATGTTACATCCATGGAGGTGCTGGATATGACAGTTTTCAAGCTAAAGCAGACAAAGGTGAATGAGCTTCCTTAACCCCTTCAGGACCAGAGGTGGTGTGCACCCTTAAAGGGTTAACATTAACATGTAGTTAGTCTATGTTTGAGGTCCTGGGATCCAGGATGCATTGAAGATGTTAATTGCTCGAGAGAGTGCACAAGAGCAACATTCATAGGGCCTATTATGTTTCTTTGATTATGGTAAGGTAAGTGCTGTGTTTTATTATATTAGGAGGTTTTCTCCTTTAACCCCTTAAGGACCGGGAAAATCTGAGTTTGATTTGACTTAAGGACCGGAGCAATTTTGACTTTTTTGACTATGTCTTTGTTCAACCATATTTTCTCTTTAATTCCTTTTGTGCACCCACATAACTTATATACTGTTTTTTTAAGCACAAGTAGGGCTTTCTTTTGATACCACAATTATATGAATACCTCATTGTTTAATTTGATTAAAATAGAAAAAAGAGGAAAAAAATTGAAAAAAAAAAACATTTTGCTTACATTTTTCTGTCAGGATTTGCATACTATTAGTTAATGAAAAAAAAATACCCCTAAATATATTCATTTGCTTCTCCTGAATATAAGAATACCCCATATGCCTAGTATTTTAGTCCTTTACTCACATTTACAAGGTAAATATTACAAGATGGCTGCCGTTATTTCCAACTTGTGATTTCTCAACAATTGGCATGTGAGCATCATAGCTTAGCTGACGGTGCCAGAACCAAAAATGTCCCACAAAGGTATATGTTTCTGAAAACTAGACAACATAAGGTAAATAATCAGGAGAATTTTGGAGTTTTTCATGCAGCTATTTTTCCAGAAAAAAATTTCAAAATTGTGGTAATATTTTGTTTTTTTGCAGTTTTCACACTTACATTTCAATACTACTGTTGATATCAAGCACATGATAGGTGAAGATTTTTAAAAATGCATTGTTTAGTGTTCAGCTCCTTCTTCTGAGTACGGCAATACCCCATATGCATAGGTTTCTCAAGGTTTGGGAGAGCTACGGGGCCCAAATTGGAACATGCGCGTTTCCAGTTTCACTCTTTGAATTTTCACAGCTTGCATCACTGGTGCCATGTCTCATTTGGGGCTGTGTAACAGTGCTCCACTCTAGGATTTCCCCCCAAAAGTATATATTTTTGGAAAGTAGACACCCCAGGCTTTCATTTTATGTATGTTTTCAATTTTTTTACGCAGCCATTTTACCACCAATCGCTCGTAAATCTTGACGTAAGTTAAAAAAACAGCGTTTTTCACACTTGCACTTCAATGTTGATGTGAATTTCAAGCACATGATAGGTGAAGATTTTTAAAAATGCATTGTTTAGTGTTCAACTCCTTCTTCTGAGTACGGCAATACCCCATATGCATAGGTTTCTCAAGGTTTGGGGGAGCTACGGGGCCCAATTTTGAACAAATATTGAATTTTCACATCTTGGTTAACTGATGCCATTACTCATTTTGGGCTATGTTCCAGTGCTGCACTTTAGAATTTCCCCCCAAAAGTGTATATTTTTGGAATGTAGACACCCCCAGCTTTCATTTTAGGTGTGATTTCAAATTTTTTACACAGTCATTTTACCACCACTTTCTCATAAACTTGACGTAAGTAAAAAAAACAGCGTTTTTCACACTTTGCCTTCAATGTTGATGTGAATTTCAAGCACAGAATAGGTGAAGATTTTATAAACTGAATTGATTAGTGTTCAGCTCCTTCTTCTGAGTACGGCAATACCCCATATGCATAGCTTTCTCATGGTTTGTGGGAGCTACGGGGGCCAAATTGGAACATGCGCGTTTCCAGGTTCACACTTTGAATTTTCACAGCTTGCGTTACTGGTGCCATGTCTCATTTGGGGCTGTGTAACAGTGCTCTTTTTTAAGATTTCCCCCCAAAAGTGTATATTTTTGGAAAGTAGACACCCCAGGCTCTCGTTTTAGGTGTGTTTTCCAATTTTATACACAGCCATTTTACCACCAATCCCTCGTAAACCATGACTTAAGTAAAAAAAAACAAAAAAAAAAAAAAACAGCGTTTTTCACACTTAGGGTTGGCGGCAGTATACTGGGCTGCATACAAATTGGTTTGGGAAACAATTTCACCTAAAATGTCTTCCCCCAAAAACAAATCAAAAAATGATCATGGGTAAATCCTTCCACATCAATTTGAATCCCTGGGTTGCCTGTGAATTCTGAGATTTGTGGGCATAAATTGATACCCATTCATTAGGATCCGGAGTGGCAGGTGTTGGGGCATTTCTTTGGGCAGGTCTTTGGGCAGATCTTTTGGCAGGTGCTGGGGCAGTTGCCAGGGCAGCTCTTGGGGCAGCACTTGGGGCATTTCTTTGGTAGGTCTTTGGGCAGATCTTTTGGCAGGTGCTGGGGCAGTTGCCAGGGCAGCTCTTGGGGCAGCACTTGGGGCATTTCTTTGGGTAGGTATTTTGGTAGGTCTTTGGGCAGTTCTTTTGGCAGGTGCTGGGGCAGTTGCCAGAGCAGCTCTTGGGGCAGTGCGTCTTTTCTTGACAGAAGGCCCAGCGTCATCACTAGAGCTGCTCTCACTTTCTGAAAACTGCGCTATGTCAAAATCTGACGCAGTGTCTGTTGCCTCAGAGTCAGACGCCAAAAAGGCATATGCCTCTTCAACGCTGTACCTGCGCTGCATTTTGCCCACTAAAAAAACTTTTTTTTTTTTATTTTCTTACGCTATCCCTAAACCTAAATCTAACCCTAAAACTTACCCTAGCCTACGTATATACTGAACCTACCTAACCCAAATGAACTACCTATCTAAACTGCACTTATTATATTTTTTTTTTGGGGGGGGGGGGTTGTTTTTTTTTTTTTTCCCCTAAACCTAAATCTATCCCTAAAACTTTCCCTAACACACGTCTACACTAAACCTACCCAACTACCTACCAAAATACCTAAACTATATTTACTATTAAAAAAAAAAAAAAATTTTTTTAAATTAAAAAAAAAATGTTAAAAAATTTTAAAAAAATTCAAGGGGGATGGGTGGTGTCCCACAGATCAGAAAACACTGATCTGCAGCAAATTGATCACTCCATGAGTGATCAGATGGGGGGGCACTTATTGATCACTGCAGAACAGTGATCAAAGGGTTAAATTTCTTTATTTAAACTTTTTTTTACTTTTTTTTTTTTTTTTACAGTAAGGCAGTAACAGCATGTCTCTCTGACTCTCTCCACCTCAGCAGTATGCAAGGTGGAGGGAGGCAGAGAAATCTGACAGGGACAGTATTTACAAATACTGTCCCTGTCATTCAGGTTTTGCAACATGTGATTCGCTTTTGAAGCGAATCGCATGTTGCAACAATGTTTCTGCCGCTTGTTACTAAGTGTCCCGATACCGGGACACTTAGTAACAAGCGGCTTGAACTCTTCCATCGCTCCGTGCGGCCGCGATGGAAGAGTTTAACCCTTGACGTACCAGGACCGTCAAGGGTCGTTGGAGCACATTTACCCTTGACGGTCCTGGTACGTCAAGGGTCGCTAAGGGGTTAAATATCCCACTCATAAATTAGTTGGGTTTGTGGTTTGTTTACTACTAGACTTATGATCGCCGTTTCCACATACCTATGGTGCCAAAGACCATCATAGAAAGAAAATGTCATCTACAATGGACTCTTAGAATAAATTATTGAACCTTGAAGGCAGAAAAGAAAGACCTGTACTATTATAGTAACATACTGTAAGGTCAGAATGCATGAATGTTAAAGAAATGTGGTGTATCTGATACGCTAATCTTCATGGAGTCACTGACAAATACTTTCATGGAATTTATCATTGATTGCCAGTTTTCATTCTGTGCATGCCTAAAGAATAAGAAGACAAACCACACCAAAAATGTTCTCTAAATGTAGTATCGCTAAAAATCTGAATGTATAATAAATTAAACATTGCACAAATTTCACAGAAATATATATATAAATAAAATAGAGGAAATTAGTAGTGGTCAGTCATTCAACCACTGTTGAATGACTAACATAATGATGTTACACAAATACATATGAGACGTTCTAAAAGAGTGTTACATTGCCACAAGAAGTACTGAAACTCCATAATTAAACTTGCATGCACCTTGAAGATCTTGCATATAAAATGTGTGTGTTCTATGTGCTTACATTAAACAGCTCTTAAGTATTTTGTACAGGTAAATGTGTCAGATGAACAATCTATTATAGTACATGTGTTCCTTTACTTAAATTAATCAGTTGTAGTGCTTTTCTTTTGCCATCCTAGAAAAGAGTAGGCTCATATTAAATCTGATGACCCACTCTTCATAGTGGTCACCTTGGGGACTCTGTTTCATGTCCCAGGAGAGTGCTGTTTTTGAACACTTGGAGAACCAGCATCTGCTTTATCTGCATTTCAAACTTACAACCCTTAGAATCCCCTGTTTCCTGTGGGTGGAATGGAGAGGTCTTTCAGCAGTAATTTTTCCTTGTGATAGCAAATTCTGTGTGGAAGTAGGAGGCAGGGGATAAAGTGGTTCAGAGATGGGAGTCTTCACCTTAGAGACCTTGTGTTTTTTTTGTTTTTTTTTTGTTTTGTTTTTTTTTTGTTTTGTTTTTTTTTTTGTTTTTTTTAAGTGCCCTGTCCTCTGGAAGAAGGAGACTTTACCCCAAGGTTCTTGTGTTCCACACTGACTCAGCGAAAAAGGTGTAAAATATTGTTGTAATAGATACTATACTTGAAGGACAACAGAGCAGTTTTCTTCTTATTGTTTGCCGCGTAGTTTGTGCCTGGAAGAACTTTTTCTGTTCTGAGGAGACTATCCAATAAACCGGAATGGAGGATCTTTTTGGAGACCAGTTGGGTCTTAGTACTAGGTTTTGGACACTTTCATTTATGAACCATTCAGAGGTATTGTTTAGTTTAACTCTCCATCCTGTTCAGTACTGCACTGGTATAGTAGTGTATTCGTTTTTGTATACACAAGAAAGGGAAATGCAAAAAGAAATGACGTGCCATCATTACTGTGATACACATGCATGCTCGTACAATGTGTGTTTGCACGTCTGTCTCACAGATTTCTAGGAGATCCACTTCCCTGATCTGGAGGCATATTTATTTGGCCTTCACTCATTGATGAATGAGTGACTACAAAATATACTCCAACCATTAATTTGTGAAGAACAAAAGCATTCCCTTCTTCATTCTGCAGTTCACCCTTTTATGAATTTACCACTAAATATCAAGTGCAGTAGGCTGTTAGAATTCACCAGTGAGTGGGAGCTCTCAAATTCTTGTTATTCTTTGTACTCTCTTTATAAAGCTGAAATAAAATAGCAGAAAGAGCAGTGTATCAGATATGCTGTTTCTTGATCATATTTCCCCTGCCTGTAGAATTCTGTGGAACTCACACACCTGAAGTTGGCAGAGAAAAATGGCTGATCTATCAGGCACTTGCTCATTAATATAAGTTTGATACGATAATGCTCCATTACATATACTAAGACTTTAATAGTTTTCATTCACTGAAAAGTTATAACCACTTGGATGCTAGACACTTCTTCAAAGCAGCATAAAGCAATGTGTTGGAGACCTGTCTAGCATCCAAGAGGTTGAGAGGTTACAGTTTTGCTGTAAATAAAGTGCCTATTTCAGAATAACAAAGTAAGCTTTCACACATAGGTGTGAAGCAACAGGGGAACTAATACGGCATTACTAAGGCAGCAACAAGTATTGAAGTTGGAAAACAGCATGTTGGCACTATAATGATCTGACACAAGTCAACAGTAATATACTGCATATGTCCTGGTTTCTTGCAGCTTTATCTCTTTTGAATAAAACGCAGGTATGTAACATGCTGTTCAGTTACATAGGATTGGAGTGAGCCTGTTCTCTTCTGACACACTGTGGAGATGAAACTTTGTTCTACCCTGGTGTTTTAGATTAATTGTTTCAGCGAAGCACAGCAGAGGGAGGCCTGTTGACTAAGTGTTGTCACTCGGTAACTACATTTTTCTGCTTCCAGGGATATCATTATCAACAACATCCTTACTCTTATTACCCCATGTGTTTCCAGGTCTCTGATAGCAAACTTGGCTGCTGCTAATTGTTATGACAAAGCAAAGCACCTCGACCTGAAGGAAAACTGGCAGTTGGTAGAAAAGGCAAAAGTTTACTACATTGCGGTAAGTGCTCAGTCACCAAGAAGGTTTGAAAACTTGATCATTTGGTGCTGTTGTGCAATAACATTTGTTATTTCTCTTCTATACATTTTCTGCTGGTACCCATACTGTGATTGTCAGAAAGTCTTCATCTCCATTTAACTCCTTCAAAGGCTGGATTGACTCTGTATTGGGCAATCTGTGTGTTATGCTTCAGTCTGTGTTGGACTATAAATCCCATCATCCTGTAATTCAGCAACGCATGGATGACCCATGATTCCCCATCCCTGGGTGAACCTTGTAGGCAATTCCACCTTACTCTATAATGAGGATTTAACCCCTTGCGCAACAGGGTTGTTCAGCAGATTTCTTCACAACGCATTAGACACCTCTTGTACTGGAAGGGTAAAACAGGTAATCCTTTTAAAATATCACAGACAAAATAGCTTGCGACCTAAAGGCGTATTAACCATATTACCGTGATGACAAGGGTGACATGAGAATCTCGCCTTGCAAAAAAAGCATGAGATTCTCATGTCGCTGGCTAAAACATCGCTGTATACATCTGCTCCTTGTTTAGATTGCTTGTGCCTTCAAATAAATAGATTTTGGATTACTGAAGATGTGGTGGTCGCAACACAATTTAGGAAGATGTTTGTGTGCTCCAGTGCTCTGGATCCTTATGTTACTCAGGTGCTGGGGTTCCTTTTACATTTGCATTTCGATTTGTCATTTACAGTCACATGACTTAGTCAAAAGACAAATACGGAACCCCAGAACCTGAGTAACATACTAAATGCTGGATCCAGAGCATTGGAGCACAGATCAAAGAACTTCCTAAGGTATGCTACGGCCACTACATCTTCAGTAATCCAAAATCTATTTATTTGAAGGCTCAAATAATCTAAACAAGCAGCAGATGTATACAGTAAAGTTTTAGCTGGAGACATGAGAATCTCGCGCTTTTCATGCAGGGCAAGATTCTCACATCGCCTTTGTCATCACAGCAATATAGTGAATATGTCTTTACATTGCACACTATTTTGTCTTCAACATTTTAAAAGTGAACAATAAAACGGCAGTCTAATCAGCAGAAAGGTGTTTTTAAATGGGGAAAAAAAAATTTTAAAATGTAATTTCACCTTTACATTTCTGGTAGCACCCACCTACATTAAGGAGTCCATTTACTCAACTGAATGATGGACTGAAAGGAAAATGCTCTTATATTTCCCTATTTTTATATTTATCCATAGGTGGTACATTTATCGTTAAGCAGGTAGAAAGATAAGCCATGAAATTATGCAGTTTCCAAAAGCCACGTCCTAGCTGAAGTATATTACTGTAATAGTCATGTGCCTAGTTAACTCATATTACATAGGCATGTGTATACTTTCTTCTCTACTGTATGCTAGTTAGGGAAACACACACAGTCATACAGAAGTACCCAAAGGTATTGGTAAATGATTTTATATGTATGGCAGAGAAGAGCAGAATCACCAATACACTGCTTTAACCTTTCTAAAAAGCAGAATTCCACCTGGTCTTTGAAGGCTTAATGTGTAAAGCATTGCATACTTTTTTTTTACATTTTTCCAACCTGATTTCCCCCTTAACCCCCTTTGACCAATGGACACGTTAAGCCAGTGTAATTTCCACTGTGCTGTAACCTCTGTTGAATTTGTTTAAAGGTGTGTACAGTGCATTGTGAAGCACAGTGTTCCACGGCCCCTTTTCCTTTAAGAGGTAAAGAATAGTAGTGTTTCAATGAAAACATATAACACTGCTTTTTCAGCGGCTTAAAAGGATAGTGTTACTTAAAAATGACTAATCCCCATGTTAAAGCCCTCCAATAAAGATGAAAAATGCCCCCATCAGCATCTCTCAAACCCTTATGGTTTGAGAGATAACCACTTACAAAGTTCGCCCCTGGCTGACATCAGCATTTTAGCTGAGAGCAGGGGAATCCTCTCCTGAGATCAGCCGGCAGCTCTGCAGCAGAGCCGAGATTGCGTTAATAAAGAAGAAATCCATCACTAAAAAGGTCTTATACATGTGCTTGGTTTGAAAGCACATGTAGAAGACCTTTTAAGTGAAGGATTTCTTTTTTATTAATGCGATCTCGGCTCTGCTGCAAACGGTCCCGGGACCGGATTCCCAGGCTGCCAGCTAGAATGCTGACGTCAGCCAGGGGGGAAATTTGTAAGCGGTTATCTCTCAAAGCATAAGGGTTTGAGAGATGCCGCTGGGAGCATTTTTCATCTTTATTGAAGGGCTTTAACATAGGGATTAGTGTTTTTTTTTTAAGTAATACTATCCCTTTAATTCAAAAACTCTTCTGTTTTTGCCTTTTGAAATAGTTTGTTCATGACCCCAGTTGATCCTAGAACACATTAATAGCATCACCAACTAATGGTGACTTTTCAATAAACTGCATTGAAAAATGGCATCACCGATTTCCCTTGTAAGCTCTATGGGATCACTAGTATAACTTTACTTAAGTTTAAGCTCTTGATATCACAACTTTACATCCTTTTCAGTTATAAGCTATGTGGTATCACTAGTGTAGCTCCATTTCAACCGTAAGCTCTGTGGTGTTGCTATTATAATTCCATTTCAACCGTAAGCTCTGTGGTGTGGCTATTATAATTCCATTTCAGCTGTAAGCTCTGTAGTATCACAAGCGTAACACGATTTAAGTTGTAGGCCAATGGCAATGTTAAAATTAACAAAAGGTGTTGGGTGAAACCGTGGACTGGAACAAAAATTGAAATGTTGGCCACTTGATTCTATTTACCCCCCAGGCCAATAAGTTGCCAGCCCTCCGGTGCAGCCATTTATCTTATTGAATGCTGTCCTCCTTAAGGGCCTTATTTAATAAGCTGATGCAATTCACAATACATTGGAGACCTTTCTAGCGTTCGTTGGGGATTTTTTTTTTCTCCTTTGTGGTGCAGTTTTGTTTATTCTAGAATTGCACCTCTTTAGCTTCCCAAATACAGCCCTCAGTTTGTTTAGTTCTCAGTGAACAGTGACCTGACACAATGCGTTGCATTCCCCTCTGGCCCAGAAAGTGTTAATAGGAACAAGCACCATTATCCTCACTCCCCTGTCTTACACCCCTGACCTCCAGGGAAGTGTGCACACTACATTAAGGGCTTCCTGCCCCGCTGGAGTTGGGAGTCCTGCCATGTCTCACAAAAGAGATCGAGAAGGAAAGGAAAGCAAGGAGAAGGAAAAAAAAAACCCTGAAACGCCGCCAAAATATTTGGTGGCAGTCTGTTGCTAAGGAACCGAGACTCGCACGCTATTAATGACACGGCAGGCATATCAAGAAGCCAGGGCTCTAGTCTCTCTGCACCCTTTCGGCTCTGGAAAGGTCTACAACACATTCCTCTGCAGTGTGCTTTAAGCCTTTCCAGGACTGGGGGTTGAGGGGGTGCAGTAATTATTCAAAGAAGGCTACAGTCGCTTGTTAACATGCCTCTTTATTTTTATTTTCCATTTATTTTTATTTATTTTATTTATTATGATTGACTGTAATTGGAAGTTCTTTTGCAGCGTCTCCCCCCTCTCTGCTTTCCCACGCCTCTAAACACATCCACATAAGCTCTCAGCTAAGAGATGGGACTCGAATCTTAGCTCTTGTAATTTGATCCTCGTGACAGATGCGTTTTCTGTGCTGCCATTTTAAATTAACCTATTGTACGATGTGTTTTTCCCTCCTTTCTCTGTCTTGCACAGTCTGAGTTAAACAATGTTTGCTAGGCTACAAACCCTGTCTCAATGGATGCTTTTTTGAGATGACTGTTAACCTTTTGGATGCTGGAGGCATCTCCTGTTCATTGTATTTCAGATGTCTCTAGCATCCAAGGGGTTAAGTGTTCTTCCTTAGTGCAACACAATGCATAGCTTTCCCCTCTGGCACTCAAAGGGTTAACCTATTGAGTGCCACTGTGCCTTTCTGATAAACGGGGCATTTAAAAATAAAAATAAAATAAAAAAAAAAAGGTTTTTGAGCAGGAGCTTCCGAGTCTACAGAAGACTTAGTACTTTGTGCCCAAAAGAAAAGAGGAACCATTCTGGATCAGCCAACTGCACCACTGGGAACAAATAAAAATCGCCCAAATTCCCATTGGTTTAAATGAGACCCAAAACCCCCTTGAACCACTGAGGTCTCCAAAGAATCTGAAAATCTGCATTACCAACCTTGCTAGCATTCATGTTGCTAAAAGCCCAATCTAACCCTTTGAGTGCCAGAGGGGTACGCAACGCATTGCTCTGCAATGCGTTGCTTACCCCTCTGGCACTCAAAGGGTTAAATAAAAGGGACTTTTTATTTGTTCCCCCATGGTGAAGTTGGTTTGTTCCAGAATTGCTCTTATTTTGGGAATATCATTAGGTACAGCCCTGTCTAATGTCATGCCCTGTATTATCTGCTCTCTGTTGCAACTAGAGATATCCTATCCGCTTCCTTATTTGAAGAGAGATGGCTCCTCTAATATGCATATCTGTGTTGACAGGTCGTTGGGCCATTGACTTATGTATTCAATGTTCTCTACATTTCTGTTTTTGCTGCATTACAGTGGGGATTTTTTGTGTTAAAGCAAACAACCAGAAACACACTAAACATAAAATGCATAAAATACCCCACAACCTAAAAGGACGCAGTGTCACCGCCCTCTGCATCTTCTCATCAGAGATACAGACAGGAGACGAGCTTTCCTTCCTATCCAGCTATATGCACACATAGCTAATCACATGCCATTGGCAGCCTGTCTGCTTTGTCAAGTGCTTCATATCCCTGAGGCAAAAGAGACAAGTGCTGCAGGTCCTGTACAATCATTTTCTCTCCCACATGTGTGGATATGCCAAGGATGGGCAACCTGAGACCCTCCAGCTTTTTAGGATTATCCATCAACCCTGGCCAGCTGATTTTGGAACTTGTAGCTCTCAACAGCTGGAGAGCCTCATGTTAGTCAAATATGGCATACACTGTATATAGCCCACTACAGTGTCTTCATTTTGAAGATTTTTTTTTAATTATTATTTCATACCTCCTATTATTCCATGTTCTCATCACTATTTATAATTGATACAGTAAGCCACAGCCAGTTCTCTGAAGGGAACTGTAAAATTTACACTTTACAGAGTCCTGTGCTGTTAATCTCGGAGTGGCGTTTATAGTAACTCGTAAGGTATAAATATACCTCTTCTGCTGCGACTGTGCTGTCAGGTGCAATGGCTTCCAACACTGCTGGTGCCAGTTTAATACCTGTAGTATGAACAGGGAATAGCATCTGTATCCGTGAAATGCATAGGTTTAGGGTTGTAAAGAAAGCTGCAGCTTCAAACTGGATTATTATTTACATTCTAGACTGTGGAATGAGTTGATTACCAGGGCCAGTCCCAACACCCAGATTTCGTTACCCTTAAAGCCGTTGATCAGGGTGGACAACTAGCTGGACTGCAGCTGGTCATCTGGGCATAATGGGAATCTCAGTCCAGCAATCCCTGAATTATACCTTGTGCGTGTGTTGCTCTAAGCAAATATAAGAAACAATAAATTAAAGGGTATTTTACAGAAAGAAAGAGTAGCAGTTGTGGAGTAAATCAAACCCTTCCCCTTCCCATGGGTAGGGGTATAAAAGTGCACATTAATTTAAACTAGACTTTTAACCCTTAAAATGCATTGGGAGACCTCTAGCAGTCAGTGGGTTTAAAGGCCCTATTGAAGTGAGTTGGAATATGAGGAACTTTCATTTATGGGTGTAGTTGGTATCCTTCAGAGCAGCTGCATTTTTCGTTTCTGCGTAAGGCTCAAAGTGTGAACTTTAACCTTTTCAGTGGTAGAGGGAAGTCCAATGCATTATAAAGCAATGCGTTGGATACACCTCTGTTTAAAGGGTTAAGAAACTGGTGTTTGTTTTGCAGTGCGTTAGAGATGCCTCTAGCACCTAAGGAGTTAAGAAAATGCAGACTCCCACACTCAGCTGGTCTTGTTGCTTTAAGATGAATGAGCGACACAATAGCCATAAACTTGTTACAAAATGGAATACGTTTTTTGGATTGAATAACATTTTTCAATTGAATGAAAAACTTTGAAGAGAATGATTATACTGTAAAGCACCACAATGTTGCACACTCAGCCTTGTACTACAGGTGTAGTAGCTTTGTTACAAAGGATGCACCATCTTTATATTATCTTAGACAGCCCCCCACCCCTTTTTGACTTGAGGAATATGCAGAGTCAAATTCCCTATGCTCTTCATTATTACTAATGGTTCATATATATATAAAAATACTCAGCCAAAACTGAAGTCGGCGAGACAGCACACAGATGAAGAAGAAATTGAAGTAAGTTTATTCCATATGTCTCCAAATCACCAAACTTTCAGTTTTGGCTGAGTATTTTTATATTCATCATTTATGGGACATTCACCAGTCTATTTACTTTATTCTATTATATCATTTTTTGTTTGTTGTTTTGGGCTACTCCCTCTGTGGTCAAAGTAGGCATAGTGGAGTAACATTCTGTTACCCCTGCTAACTTAGAGTTCTTTCTTTCTCGCCAAAGCAATGGTACTCCTAGGCTTAGAAAAACACATACACCTACATGCACGCAAGCAAATTTAAATATATAACATTTTCATCCCTGATGAAGGTCCTTATGTGGACCGAAAAAGTTTGGTAATTTGGAGACATATGGAATAAACTTACTTCAATTTCTTCTTCGTCTGTGTGCTGTCTCGCCGACTTCAGTTTTGGCTGAGTATTTTTATATTCATCATTTATGGGACGTTCACCAGTCTATTTACTTTATTCTATTATATCATTTTTTGTTTGTTGTTTTGGGCTACTCCCTCTGTGGTCAGAAAAGCAGGCATAGTGGAGTAACATTCTGTTACCCCTGCTAACTTAGAGTTCTTTCTTTCTCGCCAAAGCAATGGTACTCCTAGGCTTAGAAAAACACATACACCTACATGCACGCAAGCAAATTTAAATATATAATATTTTCAATGGCAGAAGTGTGAGCATGGGCAAAGAATTACAAAGTAATGTTTTGCACTCGACTTGGCACTCAAAGCATTTAAACTCCTCCTAAATAAGATCAGTTTAAACATGTTGGTAACAATTTTAACCTTTCTAGGGTGAGCAATGAATTGAAAAGCAAAATGGTATACACCTGGAACCCAGACTAAAACTTCTCTCTTTGCACCTCATGTCGACCCTTGCTGGCCGATGGACTTACTGCCCTGCTGTCTTCCTGAGTAAATCTGTGCTTCTCAAAGAAGTTATTCCACGTGTCCCTGCTAGAGGTGCAGGATGCCTGCATAAATTAAGGAGTAATTGAGGCTTACTTGTTCCTGGTAATTGGAGGTGTTTTGGTCCTGCTGCTGTGCCTCACACCACTTCCTCAATCTGAAGGTGCTCGGGTCCCAACTCTACCTAGCCCCATGCTCATCTTGAAAACCGGTTTCACTATGATGTTGCAGGTCTGTCAGATGAGTGCAACACTGGGTACGGAGGCAGGAACACAGTGCCAGTGGATAGAAGGAGAGGTTTGAGGTACAGCAGCGGTACCAGACCAGCTCTGGTTACCAGGAACAAGGGAACTGCAATTACTTATTTATGCAGGTCTTCTGCCCCTCCACTGGAGAGGAAGGAATACTTTCTTTTGCAGGAGAAACATGTCCATTTGCACACCTTGGGGAGGCAGTGGAGTAGAGAGACCACCGCTGCCTGAATGACTTGAATGATATGAGATGTGAAACGAGAAAAATTTTACCATTCAAGCAGCAGC
Organism: Rhinophrynus dorsalis; assembly: GCA_037306005.1. Lineage (NCBI taxonomy): Eukaryota > Metazoa > Chordata > Amphibia > Anura > Rhinophrynidae > Rhinophrynus > Rhinophrynus dorsalis. The sequence goes on from CM074724.1 coordinate 122,578,238, forward strand.
AGTGTACAAGGTGTTGCGCGCTCTCTCTCTCACACACACACACACACACACACACACACACACACACACACACACACACACACACACACACACACACACACACACACACACACACACACATACACATACACATACACATACACATACACATACACACACACACACACACACACACACATTATATAAAAGTTGCTTCTCTCTGGTTGCAGTTGATCCTCTGGGGTCTTGCACTGTGGTGTGCATTGGACAATCCTCTAGGTATTGAAGGGTCACAGAGATCCTGTTGAAACCCTTCTCTTAACACAGCAGTCTTTCCATTTCAGCACTTGTGTGAGTTAGCATTGGAGAACAAATGCTGCCAGAAGCCAGGCTGCAAAAGTGACTCCAAACCTTGGCTCTATTTATCCATCCCAGACGATACCCCTTTAGGGACAGGCTGAGTGAGACTGTATCAGAAGCATAGACGGACTTTAAACATTGTTAAAGTGGAACTACCACCGCACAACATCTTTAGCTTAATTGTCCCCATCTGGCGAGTAGCTGCTTTAGTAGCGCTAGTCACCAGAGTTATTACCTTATCTAATGGATTTAAGCTTTCTTCCATAGCTGACAGTAGCACGGAGAGCGGATATCTTGCCATAGTGACATCCGAGCGCCTGTGCTGTCAGTCCCTTTTGGAGCCGGCCACCTCTTAGACCCGGCTGGGCCTGACAGCGCAGGCACATAGACGTTACTATAGCAAGATGCCCGTGCTCCGTCCTGCCTGTCACCCATGGAAGAAAGCTTAAATCTATTAAATAAGGTAATAATTCTGGTGACTAGCGCTACTAAGCAGCTAGTCGCCAGATGGGGACTTAATTAAGCTAAAGATGTTGTGCGGTGGTAGTTCCGCTTTAAAAGTAAATGTAAGCCTGATCAAGAAGGTAATCACTGCCCTCTGCCTTTCTTATCCTCTTGAGTACCAGAGACATATGCAGCTACTTTAGTCCTCAATGGGTTAAACCAGAATAACTTGCTATTGTAAAGGCTGTTAATGGTCTGGTTAACTATCTCTGTGGGAGACGTAGGCAGATTCCTACCTCCATATAGTGAGAATGCCGTGATTTGCCCGTCTTGACAATCAGCTGCAGTGCAATTGTGTTGTAGTGTAACTGTAGTCTAAGACTTTGGGGATGATGTACTTTATCTTGTAGCCCACCACATGCATCACTTTCTGTAACAGCAGTCAATGGGCAGTTCTCCTTCGTTTAGAACTCTGTGATGCACCGGAGGAAGAGTAGGTTGTGTAATGTCCAGTGATGGATATTGGGATCCCCCCCCTCCTCCTGCACATCTGCATTAGAGCCAAGTGCAAGTGAATGCTCTGCTGCTCTCATCCCCACAGTGTGCCTGAATGGCAAAATGGAAATGTGGTCACCCTAACTTCAAAAAAGTAAGCTTCCTTTTCTTATTCGTTACTTGAAACTGGATAATAAACACACAATACCTGCTTTAAAGGATTTTCAAAAAGCACCCATGAAGTAAATTGTTGGCTTGGAATATCCAGTAACAAGGTCTTTATAGTATAAATGATTGCAGAAGAATCTCAAGGAATTAAATCTTTGGGCTATAAATGATCATTCAATGCTTACATCTTTCATCATATGCCTAATAGTACCCTCAAGAGCTGAATGAGGACAATTGTGATCTCTACTAAACTGGTTTTAATTTTCCACCCTGGTTGTGGTTGCATGCTTGCCCTTGTGGCTTTATAATGTAGCCTTGTGTAATTGAAAGCTACTGTATATTTTAAATACAGGATATCACTGTTATAGGTGACCTATTAAGCTGGTGTGATCACTAAGTATTCCTCAGCAGAGTTCTCTCTCCTTTAACCACTTTGTGAGGTTTTGTGTGTCAAGTAGGCAACCTTTATTTTACTATTACTCACACAGAACGAAATTGAAGGCTTGCACTCATAATTCCGCAATGCCCTAATAAAAGGAATAAAGCAGGATTGAAATAATTGGAAACGGAGCTTGTGTTGACCAGCTCTGCTGCAGCTGCTTCCAAAGTTGAACAAGGCTTGAAACAGAGTTGTGATGTGCCCAGTGCACGGTCTGCAGCATGAGCAAGGCCCTCATAAGGTTTGTACTGTTTCACCCATTTTGTACTTTGCTGTGGAGCATGTTGGCACTCTAAGTGAAAGATAATGTTCATTAAACAATTTATTAGACCCCTTTAATATCTTTTAAACAACCGGTATGTGCTTTTTGCATCCTCAAACCCTCGGTTTCTGGGATGCCATTGAGGAGGAATCTGAATAACACAACCTTTGCATCACTACATCAGTGAACCTGCTACCCAGCTGAAGTCTTTAACACCCTTTATTTAAATTGCACGTCTACCCAAAAAACAATTTAATTTCACTCACAAACAATGATGTACAGTCCCACTTTTGTTTATTTTTTGTAATGTGATGTAGCAATCATGTTTTATTTTTGACATATGTTCTAAATAAGCCTTATTTAGGAATCCATTTGGTGTTCCAGAACGCATCACTGGTGTTACAAGTAGGATGAACATGGATATTTTATCTCCTAATAAATCAGTTTCGTGTGACTACATTGCTTGGCAAGTGATGGGAATAGTTTTTGTGTGAAGTTGTTTTCCCTAATGATGGTAGTACAATCTAGTATAAAACAGCAGTCTGAAAGCTTTCGTCTATCTTATTTTTTTTTTTTATTTTTTATTTTTTTTTTTAATTATAAAGTGTCAACATCTTCTCTGACCACATACCAAAGGGAAAATATACAAGCAGATAATGACATCCATGTACAGACCATTACAAATGGAGAGAGGGCACTGTTTGTGAGAGGTGAAGACTGATGGTATTGCCAGTTAGTATAGTACAGTCTCGATGTAACGATGGTATTGATTACTAGGTGGTGTAAGGAAGGAGTAGGTAATGGCTTCTTCACTCCATGCTCAGTATCTTATTTTGTTGATTTTGCCAGTATAAATCCAAAGAAAGCAAATGTGTACACTTAAATGAATGGTGGCAGGGAAGATGAGACACTTTGCTAACCCTATTTTGTCTTTTTGAGTTTACGCTTTCCTCCTGTAATTTGTCCTTTATCCTCCTCAGAGTGTCCAGATCTTCATTTGTGTTTCCCTTATCCCCCAAAGTGTTTCCTGACACTGCGTCAAATCATTGCCTCCAGTCTCTGGGGAACATTTGTCATCTCTCTGGCAGGCAAGAGTCGCCAGGAAATAGGCCATTACCTGCATGGTATTGTGGTAAAGAGGCTCAGATCAGGCCTTTGAATTTTTATCAGCTTGGCTAGGAGAAGTCTCTAGAGCTGTTGATTTTGAGGCTAATGTACTAAGAAGAGCTGTGCCACAGGGGAGATATAAAAATTGGCAAAATTCCCATTGATTTAAATTGGGTTTATAAGAAAGATTTGGCGACATCTTCATCAGTCAATAGGTTAAAGGCCTCATTTACTCAATGGGCATTTTATTTATTCCCTAAAGTGTAGCTTGTGTGCCCCATAATTATTCCACTTTTTTAGTACATCAGCCCCAGTATATTTGGTGCCAGTGCAGACACAAGGCCTACAAGTGACCACTTCATATGTGTTTGGTAAAAACCTTATTGACAGGTCTCTTACACATAAAGCCCAGTTCACTTATTCTGAACCCAAACAGGTAGAAGTAGTGTACCTAGTAGGTGACATGACATTCTGTGAAGAATGTTTAATTCCAGTTTTTCATTTGTAGGAAAATTAACCATAAACTCTTAATGTTTCTGTCTACTGCTATGACTAGGGGAAAGCACTCCAACTTTGACCTCTGATTAGTGACTGATGCTATGGGAGCTGTGACCTGAAGTCTCAAGCCCCTATAGAACCAATGCCCTACTCAGAAATAGGATCTTGCTCTGGGCAGGCGCACTGGTTCTGTGGGAGCTTAAAGGAGCAGTAAACTTTTTTTATAAAAAAAAAAAAAGTATATATTGTAGAGAGATTCCTGTTGAGTAAAGTATTCCCACTGCTGAGAGTTATTACAGTTTAAACTGGTTTCTTTATTACATTAGCAGTGCCATCTAGTGGTCAGATTCCAATTTGTTATTATGTTACATTCTATTTGAGAGGAAAGTCAATGACAAACAGTTCTCGACAGAAATTGCTGAATCACTTCCTGTCATTTCGAACTTTCAGGAAAAAAATGCACTGTAAATTCACTTCCTGATTATTTTAACTGTTATAAATTTTGAATATATCAGACAGCAGTGAAGAGTTTTTGCTCAGCAGAAAAATATATATAACCTATATTGTTTAAAAAATAAATAACAAAAAAAAACCCTGCCCTTTTAAGACATCCGGTCTAACTACTATAGCACCAATCACTGATCAGAGGCAGAACGTAGAGAAGCTTCTTTCCCCTAGTCTTCAAGATACAGTGTAGGATCAGTCATTAACCCCAGAGTACTGGATCAACTTGTTAACCAGGGGCATATGACTAGTCTTTTAGCAAGATTGTTTTTATGGTGTACTTTTCCTTAAACAAACTCTTTGCATTAAACACGCTAGTACTTGCTTAAGTCTTGGATAAAAAGGTATTTATACTGCATTATCCATATCGCAAACAAGATGCATGAGTGTATGAAGTCCATTATTTGCTACCAATCAGGATCTGCTCCTTAGAATAGTGATTATCTGCTCTGGGTTTTATGGATATTTATATTTAAAGGGATAGTAATACTTCGTTTTAACTTTATTTTATTTTGTAGGCATTAAAAAAACATGAAGAATGATATAAGTCTTATCTCTCAAACCTTTATGGTTTAAGAGATATTCACAAACAAAGTATCCCCCCCTGTTCAACCAGATCAGAAGGGAGATGCCCAGGTAGACTGCAGAGAGGGACAATCTTCAATTAAGATAAGGGAAAAAGCTGAAAAACTTGTCAAGGGGGGAAGGGCTTTCATTGTTTTCATACAAAGAAAATTGTCCCCTTCTGTTATCTGTCCTGTCATACAACCTGATCCACATCTGAGAAGAGATGGCTTACACTAGGTAAAAGGGGCAGGGAGGGGAACTTTGCTTGTGAATATCTCATAAACCATAAAGGTTTGAGAGATAAGACTTATATCATTCTTCATGTTTTTTTAATTCCTACAAAATAAAATAAAGTTAAAACGAAGTATTACTATCCCTTTAAGCACAGTTAGATAATTCACTGTGACTGATCACCCACCTGCTAAAACATGGATATTCTTAAAACAGGAGCAGCAATGATTTGCTCTTACCAACACTATATGAAGGAGTTAGAGACTCAATGTTCTAGTCTGACATTCACAATGAATACTATATAAAAGAGTACAATGATTAAAATAATGATTTACAGTATATATGTCAGTGCAGTTTTGAATTACCTGAATGTAAGCAATGTACACATTAAATAGAATGGTATGGCTATGAGAATACAACTAGAAATGAAACCTAATAAGGTTGCTTGTGTCTTTTAATTTAAACTGGGTTATAATAGATGATGATAGCTGTCCATAGATGGCAGTCTAATGGACTGACAGTCAGCAGATTAAGCCAAAAAAAGGTCACATTTGAGCCACCATCCACAGGTCATTCAATGAATAGTCGGATGGAATGAAATGAGATAACCAGATGAGGTGACTGATATGGTAATTTACCCTGATTATGGAAAACAGTCATGGTTCAAATAGAGTTTCTAGCAAGTAACTGCTGCCCCTCAAAAACTGGTACCCTGTTCCTTGTGTACTTGTGATGTTCGTGGTATATAAAAGAGAAGACTCCAACCCCCCCCCCCCCCCCCCCAGGAAAAAAAACAAAAAAACACTGAATTTATTTGTAGAAGGGCTAATCTAATTGCAGAAGTAATAGTGATATGATAGAGTGAATGGTAAAAAAGTAAAATATCCAAAGCATGGTATACTTGATGAAGGGAGCTAAACTACCAGGGAATATACCAGAGAGTGAGAAGTGCAGTAAACGTAAGGGGTATTACAGAATGGATGGAAACAGAGTTTTTAAGTGGAGTTACCATGTACATATGGACCCAGGGATAGAGTACTATCACCTAAAAATGGACTTGTGGGTCCAACTGAAATTAAGACAATTTACCCAGTGGTATAAGTACTAGCAATGTGAATTACTCCTATTGACCCCCTTCCCCCTGATATTACAGGAGACTTTCTTGATGAGCTGTCTTATAGTATCCACTTTTGATGAGTTAGATTACTCTTATCGGAACCATCCTTGTAGCAGTACATGGATAAGTGGAATGTAGATCCCCTGTTCTGAATCCTCCACTACGTTAATGCTTCCCCTCCATCTCTCAGCATGTGCTCAAAACCATCTGATTATCTCACTCATCCAGGTATCTTCTTCTATGTCGAACCAGCTGCTACAATGTATCTGGTTGTGATTCCTCGTTTATCCTCTGAAATCGGCTTGCCTTCGTAACAGCAAGTAGATTAAAAAAAAAATAATGCTGGCTACAGATATATATATGGTGCATGGGTAGTGAGCCCCAAAATAAGCCAGATAAATATTTATTAGATCAAAGAAATGTAATAAAATCAAAGCGTTTCAGGCCCTTCAATACACCTTTGTCAGGATTGTCGAATTATTAAAACATGACCTGCTGTTGTATCCTGATGAATAATCCCTTAAGGACCCGCAGTGTTGTGCAACGCATTGCTTAGCAATGTGTTGCACACTCCTCCATTCAGTTGACAAGGATTGCCTTAGAATACAAAACCAGGAGAGCCCAGTTTAGGAAGCAAAGCTACAGCACAGTGTTTGGTAATCCATATATTTTTCATTCTTCCTTGCTAAATAGGTTATTTTTAACTATATTATAGTTTGGCACAACCCTTTTGCAGGCATGTAGCTTCCCACCAAGTAGAAATGGAATTCATTCTAAAGGTGTGTATCCTCTGTGAAAAAGATGAGCATTTCTAGTATATGGGAAAAGGCCAGCAATCTCTCCACTAACACAGCAATTCATACCTTTTATTTATGTTGGGTCAATAATTATCATTTCAAACAGTGCCTTGTGTGCTGTGTGGGATAGCTTCTCTAGGCTATTCTGTTAGAGTAGCTCTGGTAAATTGAATTATTTCCAGCAAGAGAGACAAAGATATTTATAGCATCTCTGGTCAGTTCCTGGCAGCTTACCCCTTAATTTCATTGAATTTATTTACTTTTCATTCCTAACTCTTTACAGACAGTTGACTGTTTTTCATATCTGGCTTATTTTCCCTTGAACAATGAGCTTAAGCACCTCCGATTCTATTACTTAACAACGTAATCGTTTTTCAAAGACCCTTTTTGTGAAAGATCACGTTTTCTAAGTGAATGGAGCCACGTGAATAGTGACCCTTTATTTTAAGTTTACATATGCCGCAAACACATAATATGTAGTCATATTGTCTATACTTTTTTCTCTCCATCTTCACCAGTAATGGGTGAAAATCTTTACCTACGACGCAGGAATTGAAGAGGAAAAGAAACAGAAAAAAAACTTAAGGGACCAGTGCATGTATTGATATGGGGCCTTAAGGTATGAAACAAAAATGTGTCAAATGGTTAGTAGAATTAAGGCAGCTGGGAAGGAGGTGGGAGGAGAAGAACTGTGCGGAAGATTCAGAGTGCCCATTATGCACAAGTGCACAGCACAGAAGATACAATTTCTTTAAAAGTACTTACATTTAGGAAAAAAAAAAACACTTTCCTAATACTACTTTATTAACAAAACCTATGGTAATTAATTTTTATGAGGTGATACATCCCCTTTAACAAGTAGGCCTAAGGGGGAAGTCTGGGTTTCCAGCTATGGCATAGCGCGAGGAGGGGGGACAAAGATAATGAGGCTTTATTGGACCTCCAAATGGACAGAATGTGAGAGAAGACTGTGTTGCGGCGCAAGGTCTCTGGGATGCAGGAGGGGTCTCCCCATAAAATTTGTAAGGGGGTAATATGGCCCATCAACAGAATAATAAAGAATTGCCAGTCCAGAGGGGAGGGTACCGAGCACCGTTCACAGATCATGGAAATTGCTATTGCCTTATGACAGGTGAGGGAGGCCTAGTCCCCCTTGCAAGCACCTCTGTAGTTTTTATACTTCAAGAATATATATATATATATATATATATATATATATATATATATATATATTATTATTATTATTATTTTTTTATTTTTTTTTATTTTTTTTTTTTTTTAATAATTTAGAATTGGTTCTCAAAACTCTGCTCAATTTTCTAGATTTATAAGGAAGTATAAATATATTCCTACCCCATGCATCTATACCACTTTGCATAGGTGTTAGTATCATATTGGCTTTTGCAGCATCTGAGTAACACTGCACGCTGTTCTTTAGTCTGGACTCCCAAATGTTTTCTAACAAGGGACTCCTTGTTAGTATTTTGCCATTTAATGTATATGTAGTATGCTTGATTCTGCCACCAAATGCATAACATTCCATTTCTGTTAACCTTTTGAATGCCAGAGGTGTATGTAATGCATTGATTTGCAAAGCGTTGCATATCCCTCTGGCATTCAATGGGTTAAAACTCCTGCTATTACTTTTCTGCTCATTACTGTTCATCAACATTTTCTATAGAGAAAAGACATCCTGCTCTGTATATTCTTACACACATCAATGTTAACAGTGATTGAGGCACTCTTTTCAATATTGATTTCAAGATCCTTAAAGCGGAACTACCACCCAATAAAAACATTGCACCACATAATTGCCTGTCTGGCAACTAGCTGCTCAGTAGTGCTAGTCACCAGAATTATTACCTGTTTGAAGAGAGATCGCTATTCTTCCAAGACTGACAGCAGGATGAAGCGCGGACATCTTGCCATAGTGACGTCCACCCGCCAGGTTTAGGAGGCATTGCTTGGAGCCGGCTGGCTCCAAAGGGACTGACAGTGCAGGCGCGCAGACATCACTATGGCAAAATGTCCATGCTCAGTCCTGCTGTCAGTCTTGGAAGAATAGCGATTTCTCTTTAATCAGGTAATAATTCTGGCGACTACCGCTTCTGAGCAGCTAGTTACCAGATGGGCAATTATGTGGTGCAATGGTATTATTGGGTGGTAGTTCCGCTTTAATAAACAAATTTAAAGAGCATTGGGACCAGGAGATGAACCCTGAAGAATTCCACTTATAATTTTAGACCAATACGAAAAGATTTCATTTACAACAACCCTCTGCTTTCTGTTATTTAAAGCGGAACTACCACCCCGTACAAACATGGCCCCAAATAATTACCCATCTGGCGACTAGCTGCTCAATAGCGCTAGTCGCCAGAATTATTACCGCGTTAATAAGAATTATACACTGCTCCTGGACTGACAGGCAAGAAACGGCACAGACATCTTTCCAGAGTGACATCTGCACACCTGCGCTGTCAGTCCCAGCCAGCTTTAGGAGGCGTTGCTAGGAACCGTTTTGCTCCAAAAGGGACTGGCAGAGCAGGAGCACAGACGTCACTATGGAAAGATGTCTGTGCTGTTTCCCGCCTGTCAGTCCGGGAACAGTGTATAATTCTTATTAACGCGGTACTAATTCTGGCAACTAGCGCTATTGAGCAGCTAGTCGCCAGATGGGTAATTATTTGGGGCCATGTCTGTACGGGGTGATAGTTCTGCTTTAAGGTAATAACATAACATATAGCAATATGTATATTTACTGTAGCTCAAAAGAAATTGAAGCGGAAAGGATCCCGTTGCCGCCTCCTCTTAGAGCTGCAATCTGGTCCCGGGACTGGACGGATGCAGCGAGGGATAAACTAAAGTCCTAAAAGGAAAACCCCACCTCCTTGACAAAGGAGGGCAGGATTTTCCTTTGCTTACTGAAGTTAGTCTATCTCTGCTCTCTGTCCGGACCTGCATAAGCGAAACAGTGATGCAGCCAGAAGGGGCAGGAGGGGATCCTTCCCACTTTAATTGCTTTTGAACTACAAATCTGTGAGTAAATATAAATAGCGTAATATTTGAAAGAAAAAAAATATATAGCTTGTACTTAATACTCCGAGATTAAGTTTAAATGATGTATTACTATCCCCTTAACCAATTTTCTGTCCATTCATAGATATTTATATCAAAGGCTTTTGCAAAATCAAAGTATACTAAACCCACAGCAATACACTTGTCCCAGGTACCACATGCCATTTCATAGAATGCGATGTTTGAAATGCTCTGTACTACTTAAAACTGTAATTCAGTTGTTCCACTTTGGCAGATCTGCTCCAGTCTAAGAAGGGTCACATTTTGCTTCCCCTATATGTAACCTAAGAGCAAGTTCACATGAGTATCTTTTATTGCAGCATTTCCAGTGCATCCATTTTAACATGTTATCACAGGCTGTTTACATGAGAACAGGTCACAATATAGTTTTCTCCTCCTTTTCAAGGGAATTAGGGCCTTGTAGATCTCTTGCTTCCTTTCACAGGCCATATTGATATTAATGAGCAGACTTAATCTCCATCAGATAGTCTTTAGTAGATGATGCTTTAGAGTGGATAACTGATATCTGAGTGATTGATAGGTTAACTTGATTCTCAATGCTTTGGATTGTGTTACAGGAATACCCTACATTGCCCTAACAGCCCATAGCCATTAACTTGGAGAAGAAAAATGAAAGTACTGAGAAGCAATTTTTTGTTTCAAAGACAAAAAAAATGTGTTTTTCTTTGAAAATTTTAGTTTCAAAGTCAATTTTTAAGATCAGAATTTTTAACGGCAATGTTCAATGAGATATTCTTACCGTCATTTTTAATTCTTTAGATGCATTTTCAAACGTGACTGATTTACTTCTGAAAATATTGTCCTCCTAATACCACCAACTCCTGATCTGACAATTTTTTCATTATGACGACTTTTTGAACATCTCACCCTATGTGTATCAGTTTAGTATAAATGAAAATCCTGCCTGAGGTAAAGAAGAATTTGCATAATGTTGTAGACCTGTCAGGACTAACTAAATGAAAAGTATATGCTAAAAGTGTAACCTTTTAAATTGTGAATTGGCCTTTGCTACCATTTTCTCTTGTTCTGTCAATCTCTATCTTTAATGAGGGCCATATGTGCAAAAAAAAGTGGACTCATTCTGCGATAAAACAAGTGAATTAGGCTGTGCAATCTAGAATTGCTCTTTAGATAGTTAAGTACAGTCCTTTGTCTTTGAATCAACAGTACACATTAGTATTTCCATATATTTATACTGTATACCAGAGTGGTCTTCAAAACATTGCAGTGCTATGTAGACCAGCCTAGCAGCATCGGGGGGGGGGGGGGGGGTGTTTAGTCAAAGAGTTTTTTTTTTTGTTTTTTTTAAGCATATTTTGTGACATTTGTGTTCCAGCACTGCAAAAATATGCAAACCATTGATTTAGAAGATTTGCAAATGGCACTCCACACTTATGTAGTACCGCTCCACGTTTGTAACTACCTGATATTGTCAAGCTGCTGTCGGATTATACCTCCCGTCTTCCCCCTTAACCGTTGGGTGGTGGGGGTATGATGGGAGTTGTAGTCTTGCAGCCAGGGGGGGTGGCAAATGTTCAATATCCTTCTGGAATGGAGTATAAATCTTATAGCTGTGAAAAATTCAAGTCAATTCCTTACACAAATACATGTAATCTTGTTTTATTCCACTCAGCAAATGTTTATTTGGGGATTCAAGGTTTCAAGCTAAATGTTTCACAGATTAATTAGCTCTGCTATATTATTACCTCCTTAACTTATCTGAAGGTCAATGACCTGTTAATGTAGGGAAATAGCTTAATTTCTCTGCATGTCTCTATTTTTAATTAAGTGTTGGAAACTGGAGAAAATCTGAGCAAGGTTTTCTTTCAAGTGAAAAGTTAACCCTTCAAGGACAAGAGGGGTATGCAGCATTTTGAAACGCATTGCATACTCCTTTGTTCCTTAAGAATTTTTGAGTGCCAGAGGGTGCACAAAGTACTGTTTTGCAATATGCTGCGTACCCACTTTGCATTCAAAGGGATAAAGTGGTTGGTCTGTAGCCTTGATACAAAGCATCTACTGAGAGATGTTCATGTTAGATTAATGTACAGTAATGTCTTTGCTGAATAATCAAACCTATTTAAAGTCACATCTATGTTTAGGTAATGTAGGAAACCCCTCTCAAAGGGAATTTGAAATAGAGAATTAGTTAACAGATAAGAACCAGTCATACCACATCTTACTACTATTTGTACCTTAACCCTTTGAGTGTCAGGTATCCAATGCATTGTGTTGCAATTCATTAGATACCTATCTCGCTCACTCAAAGGGTTAAAAGAACAATCACCTACACACAAAGTTGGTCCTATACTGTAATACAAGTAGAGCTGCATCATGAAGCCTGCTAAAGTCTTCTGGGAGCTCCATGCTCCAGATGGAACCCTGTAGCCACTGCATTTCTGGGAGGTGCGGTGGCCATTTCAAAGGCTGTTCCTATCCTTTGGGGGGGTGGGGGGTTGCAAGAACAAAAATATTGTGCTCCTGGACATAGATACTTACATAGGACATGCAGACACATGCCCCCCCCCCCCCCGTATGTCTTCATTGGGACTGCAGGGTGGGGGGCTGCATCTGGTTTATGGAACCTAGTAAGACTTTAGGAGGCTGCCTGATGCTTTTCTATTTCGTAACAAGGATATTTTTGCATATGGGTGTTACTATCCCTTAACCCTTAGTGACAGACAGGTATCCAATGCACTGCGTTTATTGGATACCTGGCAGTCATAGGTTTAAGGGTACACACGCGCGCACACTTAATTTGTTATAATGAAAAAAATCTTAATGGTCCCTATGAATTTTGCCATTGCACCTCTGTTCAAAAGATAACCTCTTCGGTCAGGTCCTTGATGTAACGTCCATGGAAGCTGTCAGGGCTACAGGAAAGAAAGTGTGTGTGTATTGTACATATAATATTCTGTGAGTGCTTTCCATATATATATATATATATATATATATATATATATATATATATATATATATATATATATATAAAATATATAAGTTGTTTTAGGGCTGTTCTGCCACTGACCCTTGCCTCCACCCTGCACGAGTTTTATGATGTCCAATTCTATGCTGCATATACTAGTTAAAACATACAGTATTGTGCAGAAGTCTTAGGCGGGTTTGAAACATTGCTGTAAAGTAAGCATACTTTCAAAAATAGACATGGCAATATTTTAGTTTTACCAATTAACAAAAATGCATAGTGGGTTAACAGAAGGAAAAATCTAAATCAATGTTTGGTGTGACAACCCTTTGCTTTCAAAATAGCAGCAGTTCTTCTAAGTACACTTGCAAAAAGTCAAGGATTTTGTAGGCTTATAGTCAGGTGTATGATTAAACAATTATACCAAACAGGTGCTAATTATCATCAAATTAATATGTGGGTTGAAGCACAATTATTCACTGAAACGGAAACATCTGTGTAGGAGGAATAAAACTGGGTGAGGAACAGCCAAACTCAGCTAACAAGGGGAGGTTGCTGAAGACCGTTTAATGTAAAAAGTCATACACCATGGCAATACTGAGCACAGCAACAAGATACAAGGTAGTTATACTGCATCAGCAATGTCTCCTCCAGGCAGAAATTTTAAGACAGAAAGGGGGTTCCAGATATGCAGTCAAAGCTCTTTTGAAGAAGCACAAAGAAACCGGCAACACTGAGGCCCGTAGATGCAGTGGTTGACCAAGGAAACTTGTAGAGGAGTTGAAAGACGACATTATGTTTGCTTCCCTTCACAATCGGAAGATTTCCAGCAGTGTTATCTGTTCAGAATTGGCAGAAAACAGTGGGATCCTGGTACACCCATCTATTGTGTGAAAATGTCTTGTCAGAAGTGGTCTTAATGGAAGACTTGTGGCCAAAAAGCCATAACTCCCACATGGAAACAAAGCCAAGTGATTCAACTGTGCACGAAAATAAAAGAACAGGAGTGCAGAAAAATGGCCGCAGGTGCTCTGACCTGATTAAATATTTGGCATTAGTAGAAGGCAGTTTGTTCGCCGAAAGCCTGGAGAGCAGTACAATGAGTGCAGGCAGCAATGAAGCATGGTGGAGGTTCCTTGCAAAGGTTGGGGCTGTATTTCTTTAAATTGAGTTGGGGATTTGGTCAGAATTAATGGTTTCCTCAGTACTGAGAAGTAGAGGTAAATACTTACCCATCATGCAGTAGCATCAGGGAGGCATCTGATTGGCCACAAATTAATCCTGCAGCATTACACCGACCCCAAACATTCTTTCTCCAGCATAAGGAAGAACACAGAGTCCTGGTAGTGATGGTATTTCCCCCACAGAGCCCTGATCTCAACATAGTCTGTCTGGGATTACATGAAGAGAGAGAAGCAACTGAGGCTGCTTAAATCCAAAGAACTGTGGTTAGTTCTTTAACAATCTGTGTGTAAGTGTACCTAGAAGAATTGATGCTATTTTGAAGGCAAAGGGTGCTCACACTAAATATTCATTTGATTTAGATTTTTCTTCTGTTCACTCACTGTGCATTTTGTTAATTGAAAAATATAAACAATTAGCATGTCTATTTTTTTTATTTTATTTTTTTATATATATATAAAGTATTCCAAACTAAAGATTTACAGGGCTGATAGACTGGCCAAATCTCAAACTAGAACCTTTCATATAAAAAATTGTGTAGACTACTGCACATCTCTTCATTACAGTTCACACAATACAGTGGATTACTTCATATAACCTATGTTTTGCCTATCAGATCTTAAATACTATTGTCTCCTAGCTAAGGTATCTTTCAAGAATTTGTAGCATTTGTTGTTCAGCAAGTTGTTGATATTCTTTGCAGAGTGAGGTAAAGTTCTACTTGGCAAACCACTGCAAAAAATAATCAAATTAAAAAGTAGATTTTTTTTTCTTGTATAAAATAAAAGTATACATTTATCCTCTAATGTTTTTCTATCTGTATGAACAGGCAACTTAAAATAGTAACCTGCACCAGTTTGTAATTTATTTTTTATTATATACCCTTCACTATGCCAGCTTTTTGTCCTGTCTGTGGCTAGCTCAGCATGTCCTGGTAATCTGATGCCCAAAAAGCATAATAAAGACCTCTGTTCATTCCTCTCGGCTGCTGGCCAGATCCCTCCTGGCTCTAGAGAGGTCCGTTTGAACTTGGGTGTAGACTTGTGCAAACTTAACAGCACCACCCATTTTCAAAATACATTAAATTGAATTAACTGCATTGTTCCTCTAAGGGCCAGTTAGGGCTTTGCATACGCCTCCATTTTTTGGAGTTTTTTTTTTTTTTTTTTTTTTTTTTTAATCGGTCTTGTAACTTCATATAGATCATATATATCGACCATCTGCTCACTGATTATTAATAATATGCACTGCTAAGACCCTTTTGTTTACATGGAGTCTGAGAAGCCAAGGATGAAATTTTCTCTGTGTAAAATCATTATATACTGTCTGGGTAAGCAGAAAAAGAGGTGATCCTATTCTTTGCAGAAAATGTGATGTAGAAATTGATAGTTGCTTGGGATTATAGGTATCATCATTTATAAAGCTCAAATATGTTTTGCAGTGCTGTATATTGCACTGGGTCATAATTATAACTTTCTTTTGCTGAGCTCATTATTTTTTAAGTGTGACTTGGTCTACAATCTACTCATCATCATTGGGATATTTGGGAGAAATCTAAGGAATGGTAAGTTGCACAGGATCCAGGAGGCACTTACTGTTCACAAGTACTTTGAGTCAGTGACAGGTTAAAATGATTAAGGTACACCCCTCCAACCTGCTGGATCTAGTCTCAGTTGCTCTTTTTTCTGTGGTGGTTCATGCACCCTTGTGTGGGATTAGTAATTGTAAACATAATGACACTGTTACAGTACAAAACGTGGTATTCTTTGGAGAATGTCTATATCCTTCTGGAAATTAGGTCTCCAGTACTGTACACAATACTCTAGGTGAGATGTAGACAGAGATCTGTGGAGTGACTTGACCACTTCCCCTCTTTCTGCTGCTAATGCCCTTACCTATACAGCCCAGTGTTCTGCTTGCATTTCATGTTGCTTTGTTACATTGCTGCCTACCTTTAAGTAATCAGAAATAAATTAATCCAAATCCATTTCCTCTGTTGTCTCAAACAGCACATTACCCTTAATACTGTATTCTGTCTTTGGCTTTTTATGTCCTACGTGCATTAGTTTACGATTATCAACATTAAACTGTAGTTTGCCACACTCTTGTTCATTCTTTTAATTTACCTAAATCATTCGCCATTTGGCTTATTCTCCCAGGAATGTCTACCCAGAGCTCTGTATCATCTGCAAAAATGCAAACCTTACCTTGAAGACATTTTACAATATCACTATTGAAAATATTAAAAAGGATGAGCCCCAGTAAAGATCCTTGAGGTACCCCACTAGTAACACAACCTTCCTCTGAATATTCCCTTGTCACTCAGCCACTGCCTTATCCATTCAACTATTTTTACATCCAAATCCAAACGCTTCAATTTATTAATGAGCCTTCTATGAGGGACGGCGCCAAATTCCGTAATTAAATCTAGATTTCCCCTTATTTTAGTTACCCAGTCAAAAAAACGGAGGTTAGTTTGACAAGATCTCCCTGATCTAAACCAGTGTTTAGGATCTTGCAAGCCATTTAAATTCAGATATTTAACAGTTCTCTTTAACATGGTTTCCATTAATTT
This sequence comes from Rhinophrynus dorsalis, assembly GCA_037306005.1. Lineage (NCBI taxonomy): Eukaryota > Metazoa > Chordata > Amphibia > Anura > Rhinophrynidae > Rhinophrynus > Rhinophrynus dorsalis. The sequence goes on from CM074724.1 coordinate 122,594,985, forward strand.
TGTCATTACTGACATGTCTTACTGGTCTGTAGTTGCCAGACTCTTCCCTGCTACTTTCTTGTGAAGCTGTATTAATTTGCTACATTGAAGATACATTTACTGAAAAAGAAATTGGTTTAAAAATGTTAATTGAGAAAACTCACAAATATTTCAAATACTTATAAAAGTTCTAAAAGTAAAACTGAAAATTAAGTTGCACAATTCGTAGACCAAATGTTCCTCCATATGTTATGTATGTTGGCTTGTTCCAGGTGCTCATTTACAACCTCAGGTTTGAGAGTTAAAAGGATTCATAGTTAATGACTCTTAGTCTTTTACCACTGTCCTTATCAGTTTTTTTCTTTTGGAGTTTCTCAGGACCCCCAGATCTTTATTTTGATATTTTATCTGGTCCCTTGACACACTATGATCAACTTTCCGCGTATGCTTCTCAGACTTCCTAAGTTCCTAAGTGTTTTATGGTTTTAGTGAATTGCTGTTTCCAGCATTTACAATTGATTAAATTACATAGCTCAAATTACAATTCGGTCAGCTTGAAAATTTTGGAATTTGAAAATTGCTTTCTCATATGCTGGATTTATTAAATCTAATGTTTGCTATTTTGATAAAACCTTTGGCTTGCTGCTCATGCATAGCTAGGGAACTTCAAGTCTGGCTGATCCAAAGACATTGAATTCTCAGCCTTTACTATTGCTCTATGCCTCACCTTGTGGCTGAAGATTTGGTCTAGTACCCCTTTGCCTCACATTTCCACAAACTTGTCCTCTCTGGCAAGGAATACTTGTGGATTTCACCCCCCCCCCCTGCGAATCTGGGGAGCAGGGGGTGCAAATTCCTAAGGTTTCCCAAGTGTGCCCTGCTGCAAAGCTCAGACCGACTTGTCCGAACAAGAAATCTTTTGCAAAGTCTAAGTCTCAAAAGCCAACCTCCACGTGACATGTGGAGCCCTGGTCTATCGTTTCCTGTATTTGGACATTTCCACCTTTTTCAAGACACATGGGCATACTCCATGATGGAATGTGTGTTCCGAAGTTGGTATCGGAAGAGAACCGCGTAGATTTCAAATCCCTTCCTACTTATTTCTTCTTTTTGTCAAAGGTTCCATGGGACACCGAGCAAGCTATCTTTAGACATGTCTTCTCGCTACTAGACAAGCTTTTCTGGTTTCTGTTCCAAACTTTTTTGTTCTTTCCAAAAAGGATGGTGGCTGCCAGCTTATTCTTGACCTGAAATGTCTCAACCAATACATGGTTGCTACAAGCTTGAAGATGGAATCTTTGTACTCTGTTATCGCAGTGATGTGCAGAGGGGAGTCCCTGGCCTCCCTGGATCTTCAGGACGCCTACCTACATGCCCCAGTTCACCCAGATCCACCAGCTCTTCTTTCTTTTTGCTTTTGCTTGCAGCAACACCCATCTGACTGCACTGCCTTTCAGCCTGGCTTCGGCTCCCAGGATCTTCACGAAGATCATAGCAGCCTTGGTTGCATACATCCATTCTCAAGTCATTTCTCTGACACCTTATTTGGATGATCTGCTGATCAAGACTCCTTCAGAGGACATCTCGGCTCTCCGTATCCAAGAGTATGCCCACGTTCTAGTGCATCTTGGTGGGATTCTCAGTTTAAAGAAGTCCTCTCCTATCCCATCCCAGGTCATGTTTTTTCTTGGAATGAAGGTAAGAGTGTTTGTGATGTAGGACAAGATCCATCTCCTGTCCCAGGATGTGTCACAGGCATTAGAATGGCCTCCGCATCAATAAAGGACTGCAAGAGGGTTCTGGTTTCTGCACAGAAATTAGTCCCTTATTCTCTGTTTCACAAAGGGAACATCAACGGGACATTCTCATGATGTGGTTCTGGACCATGTCATCACTTGACCCTCTTTCCTCATGCAAAGGAGGATCTCTGCTGGTGACTTCATCTTCCCCATCTGACTCAAGGACACACCTTTGATCCTAGAGTGGAATCTTGTTACAACATATGCAAGTCTGAGTGGTTGGGGAGCTACCCTTGATCTCCTGGGGGTCTAGGGTACATTCTGTAACTCCACTCCATCTACCTGGCTTTACTACACTGGTCCCAGGTATTCTCTGGGACTCCAGCAAGAGTACAGTCAGACACCTCAAGGACTGTCGTTTACATGAACCTCCATGTAGGATCGAAAAGTGAGACAGCATGGAAGCAAGTAAAGAATCTTTTTCACTGGATGTAACCTTTCGTGCCAGACATCTGTGTTCCACATCCCAGGACTGGAAAACGAGGTTGCGCACTTCCTCAGCCTTCAAGGCGTGGATCCAGTAAACTGGAAATTGCATTTGGTGGCGTTCTACCAGATAATTCAACACTGAGGTATCCCTGCAATAGTACTGACGGGTGTCCTGTGAGAACAGGAAGCATTCCATGTTCAAGAGAGGACAAGGGGACCTCTGGCCTTTGCTACTGATCCAATGTCCATTCCACGGAACTTCCATCTGTCCTATGCATTTCCTCTGATTCCTTTCATTCCCTGGGTAATCCAGAAGATCATAATGGAGAAGGCCCTAGTCATCCTGATTGGGTCATTCTCGCCCTAGTGGGCCTGGTTTGAGTACCTTCTCAACTTTTGCCTTCAAGAGCTGATCCATCTTCCTTCATGACTGGATCTGTTTCTCCAGGGTCCCTTATGGTACATGGACATGGAGAGACATGCCATGACTGCATGGCTCTTTGGACAACTATTTTAAGAAGAAACAGTTTCTCCAGATAAGTAATTTCTACTACGATCCAAGACAGAAAAGCTGTTTCCTCAAAGGCATACCATAGGATTACATCAATCTTCCACAAGTGGTGTGCTGACAAGTATGTCTGTTCAGGCCTTCGACCCTCTTACTGTCCTGGCCTTTCTTCAAGATGGTGTGAACAAAGGCCTTAGTCTGTACTCCATTAAGGTACAGATCGCAGTCTTTTCTGCCCTTTTTTTTTCCCATAAACCTGTTGCCATTATGCCAGATGTTGACGTTTATCTAAGTGGTGGCAAATACATTCCCTTCATTTCAGATTCCACACCTCCGTGGTACCTCCATTTGGTCTTAAGTGTACCACAGAGGCCTCCTTTTGAGCCTCTGGCCTCAATTCCCTTGCATCTCCTTCGTTCAAAGTAACTTTTCTTTTGTAATTGCCTCTGTTTGGAGAGTGGCTGTGCATACAAGCTCTGTCTTGCAAGCCTCCTTTCCTGCTACTTTGTACCTCCCAGATATTCCTACCCCAGGTTGTCTCAGATTTTCACATCAATCAGGAGATCATTCTACTGACCCTTCTTCCAAACAAGAGGGAGATCTTCCTTTTTTTTTTTTTTTTTTTTTTTTTTTTTGCGTTGTACTCTCTTTCCTGAAGTGGATTCACTGTTCGTCATCCTAACCTAAGGCTGGTCAGGCAGCATTCAAGGTCTCTATTGCCTCTTGAATAAAGACCACTATATGTCAAGTGTATGTGTTCAAGAACAGACCTCTTCTTGGGCCTACAATAAACAGTCCACAGCTGGTCAGCTTTACAAGGCTTCCACATGGTCCTCCCTGCACATATTTGTCAAACACCACTGGGTCAATGTCTTGGCCTTGGCAGAGACCAGCTTTGCCCAGAAAGTCTTTCAGGCAGTACTGCATGCATTGAGGACTATATGTTTTTGCTTACTCCTGCTACCACAATTTGAGCCCCGTTGGCAACGGTTTCATCTGCTGTGCTAGTTTGGTGTCCAGTTAACACCTGAGGTTACATGGATCCAGCTTTGTCCTGTGGAATACTGGTATTCTAGGGGGAAGAGTGAGTCTTTCTTCTTTCCCATCCCTGGAATCTTTTGTATATACCCATGGTTCCTGTGTTCCATAGTGGCTCTAAGCGAAAATAGGAGGTTTGTGAATATACAGTTAAATCTTATTCTCATTAGTCAATATGGAACACAGGAACGTCCTGTGTTTCCATCCCTGGGCAGAGGAGTCCTCTTGGGATCCTTGTCTAGGGAGCTACCTTTTCTTGCCCGCTTATGTTCTTTTTGTCTGTGGTACATGTCTCACATGAATCTGGAAGGTGGAGGAGGGGGTTGAGCTGGAGGAAGAGGACGGAGTCTCCACCTCAAATACCCTGTGTTTTTAACTGCCCTGCCCTCATGGAGGAGGAGAGACCTCAGCCCCGTGGTTTCTGTGTTCAATATGGACTAAACAGAAAAGGATTGAATGACAAATCCATACGTACATATCTATTTAATAGGGCTTTTTTTTTTTCTCCTCTCTAATTTAAGGTTCTAAATGTTTGAAATATTGAGGATCTATAGCAGTTCACTTTGGCGTGCCATTTAGGATGCCCCTTGTTTTCTCTAAAGACAAATAAAAAATGTGAATGTTGACTTTCAACTGTATATTTATAGAAATTTTTATGCACAATGTTTTTGTTGTTCTGTCTGTCTGATCTAAGAATAACTATATATTTCTTATTTGTACCCTTAACATCCTTTACAAATTAATTGAAGAATCTAAGTGCTGTTTGTTCTAGAAGTTTGATTTGTTTGTGGCTTTAAAGAGAGAGTAAGTTAATGCTATATTGTAGATTATTAAAAAAAGGAAAAAAAAATTGGAGCAAGTACCATCTCTCAAACCATTATTGTTTGAGAGATATTCGCAGCTAAAGTTTCCCCCTCCCTCCCCTTCCACTGACGTCAGTGTTCTACTGACAGGAGGAGATCCCGGTCCTGGAAAAAGCTAGCGGCTCTTCAGCAGTGCCTAAATAGCGATATTTAAAAAGAACAACTTCAGTGGAACGATCTACAAAGTGTGCCTGGTTTGCAAGCACACTTTGTAAACCATTAAGATGAAGTTGTTATTTTTAAATATCGCTATTTCGGCTCTGCTGAAGCGCCGCCTTGAGTCTGCCTACATGGATCTCCTTCTGTCAGCTTTACAGCTGACATGAGGGAAGAGGGAACTTTAGGTTTGAGAGAGAGGACTTGCTCCACATTATTTATTTATTTATTTTTTTAAAATCTACAATTCAGCATCCTATATAATAACTCACTAAAACGTGTGTAACGACAGTCATGCGCAGTAGAGACTTCTGCTCGTGCTGCAGTCATGCGCAGTAGAGACTTCTGCTCGTGCTGCAGTCATGCGCAGTAGAGACTGCCCTCGCCACGGCTGATACAGGGCATCCAGCTCTGTATCAGCCACGGCGCGGGCAGTCTCTACTGCGAATGACTGCCCCGCGATCGGCTGGCAGTGGCACTGTGGCCCGTGTAACTGGCTCTTCAACTAGTAAACTTATAAGAGGGCATTAATATCCCTTTAAGTTCCTCACTGGATGCTACACAGTCAATAGTATTTCCTCCCGATGGGGGGAAAAAAAAAACTATTTTATTGTCTCTCTGCATTTCTTTGCCCAATACAGGCTATTACATTGTTTGTTTTTAACAATGTGTTTACTGAATGTATTAAATATATAAATATATAATCTTTGTAAACCTATATTGTCATCTAAAAACCAGTGGCTGGTTCAGAATTAGTCAACAGATGTTTGAGTCACAAGCCATTATCAGTGTCTACATGTGTGGGCTGGCAAAAGGGAAAATAGCAAAAAAAAAAGAATTTTAGATAAGCACACTTCAAATAGTTTGATCTGCTGTCAAGGTCTGTGTAACTAGTGAAGTCCTGGGATGTTAGCAAGATTATGAAACAGTGTTTTGTAGACGTCTCTTGCGTCTAAGGTGTTAAACAACATATACAGATCTTTAATCAGCAGCTACTGTGGCATAGCTGAAAATATTTATGTTGGTTTCAAATTTCTATCCTACAAATTCCCCAAGATAAGCCCCAACTTGGAAAATTTAAAAATCTTTTCAACTTTTTTCGAAGAAGGGATTTTTGTGGTTAATTGTCATTGTTGCTGAGTGGGACTATACCTTTAAAGGGATAGTAATACTTCGTTTTAACTTTATTTTATTTTGTAGGCATTAAAAAAACATGAAGAATGATAAGTCTTATCTGTCAAACCTTTATGGTTTATGAGATATTCACAAGCAAATTTCCCCTCCCCGCCCCTTTTACCTAGTGTAAGCCATCTCTTCTCAGATGTGGATCAGGTTGTATGACCAGATAGATAACAGAAGGGGACAATTTTCTTTGTATGAAAACAATGAAAGCCCTTCCCCCCCTTGACAAGTTTTTCATCTTTTTCCCTTATCTTAATTGAAGATTGTCCCTCTCTGCAGTCTACCTGGGCACCTCCCTTCTGATCTGTTTGAACGGGGGGGATACTTTGTTTGTGAATATCTCTTAAACCATAAAGGTTTGAGAGATAAGACTTATATCATTCTTCATGTTTTTTTAATGCCTACAAAATAACACAAAGTTAAAACGAAGTATTACTATCCCTTTAAGGTAACCAATAATAGGTCTTTTGATAAATACAGTTTTAGGGTTATTGGCTTCTGGGTTGCTGCATATTAAAAAAAAAAAAAAAAAAAAAAAAATGACTTCACTGAGTTTTTATGTAAACCTGCCTCTTTCATCACTTTCACACTCTATAAAACAAGCTTCAGAAGAAAGGCTCTTTCATTGAGGAAAGAGCATTGGCTGCAGAGGCTTGAATGCACAGTTTAAATGTATCCTAAATATACACTGTTACCCTTGGCTTGTACTGTAACCCATGGATTCTCCTCCTCCGCTTTTTTCATTACTCATAGCACGCTAACAAGTAGCACCTTGTCTCTAATGCAGACAGATGTCATTTAGCACTATTTGTTTGACCTTTTTGGCACCAGAATAGATTGCAGTGTGCGTAGAACACTGGTATCACAAGAAGGTTAAAGTTCTTTGCTCTTATGCAGTTGGCATCAGGTGGCAAAATAAAGAAATCCATGCACCTGGTCTGGAAATAAGAAGTACATCCTGACTTGCATATAGACCTTTCTACTGAGAATAGAAGCGAATAGCAAAAAGGGGCAACCATTGCCCAAGGGGATTAAGTCCTTTGAGTGCTTGATGTTTAAACAATGAATGACAATGGTTTGGGTACGTTTGCAGCAGTGAATGGTTAAAGGAGTAGTAAAAAAAAATGTTTAATGAAAACATTTGTTATAGAGCTTTTTCTGCTGAGTAAAACAAGGGTACTCCCACTTCTGTCGGTTTTAATCAACATTTATAACCGTTTAAATAATCAGGAAGTTAATTTACCGTGCGTTTACTTCCTGGAAGTTCTAACTGAAAGGAAGTGACAGGAAGTTTCTATCACATTCTGTGGAGAACTGTAAGTCACTGACTTTTCTCCCCCTTAGAATGTAAAAGAAAAACAAATTGGAATTTGACCAATAGAGGGCATTGCTAATGTAAAAAATCATGAGTTTAAACTGTAATAGCACTGGAAATATGCATCTCTCAGCAGTTGGAGTACTCTTATTTTATTCAACAGGAAAAGCCCTACAATATATATTTTTTATACAAAAAAGTTTACTGCTCCTTTAAGCGTTTGAGAGCCAAAGCGGTATCCATGTAGTGGAATGTACTGGTTACCTCTTGGCACTGAAGGGGTCAAAGAAAATGGCCAATGTGTTGTGTTCCTTCAGTGCCAAGGAGGTATCAAACACATTCCACTGCATGGATATCTCTTTGGCTTTCAAGCACTTAACCCTTTGACTGCACCAAGTGTACCAAAACCATTGTCAGTCAATGCGATGAATACCCGTGAAGCACTCAAAAGGACTTAATCCCTATGGAAACTCTGTCCCCCTTTTGCTAATAAAGAGTGTGAAACAATAATAAAAAAAAAAAATGGAAAACAAGAGTAAAAATCAATAGATGGCAACCAAAATGCGTGATAAAATAAATATGAGATTAAATGGAGGTAAAGACCACCGTGTGTTCTGGTGTGACAGGACACCATCACATCATAAAGCATGTTTCAGTCATACATGGTTTATTCCTCTATAGGAAAAAAGAGAATCGGGCAAAATCTAATAATTAGCGTGATGTCATATCTAAAGAAGTATGATATATTGAAACATGTGCTTCAGAAAGCTGGAACCAGGGGGGAAAAGTACTGGTGGGGTTTGATCTGATTGTCATTTTCATTACCTTGATCAGTGATTTCTACCAGTTGTTCTACAGTATATTGATAAGGACTCTTCCGCTAATTGCTGGCTGTTCATTAAGCGGCTTCCCTTTTATGTTATTGATTAGATCCTACTTGTTACTATAACATATTTTGCATTAATGCCAGTGTTATCATCTTACAAATAAGCTTTTTGAGTTAGTGGTGACCCAGTGGGAGATTTGTTTTCTTCCCCAGCACGGGTGCTTTTCTCCATGGTTCTGGCTTCCTAAGGCATTGGTTTTGATACCTCATGCTCCTTTAAATACACCATCACACTAATTGTTGGATTTTACCAGTTTCTTTTTTTTTTCTCTATAGATGATTAACCTCCTGTCTATAATTGAAACATGCTTTGCAATGTGTCAGTGTTTTGTCGCTTACACCAGGGCACACATGCATGTCTTTCTCCAAAATGCAAAACAAGAAATAAGGAAGCCCCAATAGTGCAACAATGTCACAAGGAGTGATAATATACATAACCAAACAAATGGATACTTGCACTGGCGAGGTTAGACCTCTGCTACCAGCCGGACTAACAGTCAGGCATATGGAGGTAATTAACCTGTCTCCATTTGGGTGCACCTTCAGTCGTCGACGTTGTCTCACTGAATTTGACAATAGATGTAGGTGGAGGCTTCTCTTTTGTGTGTAAATGTATACATTTATTAAAAACAATTATATGGCTATAACCCTTATGCTTTTCGCGGTTGAGAACATCTACCAGTGGTTCTTACACTGAGGCGTATATGTGCAGCACAGACCCCTAACTGGGGTCTTCATGTGACCGATTAGCAAGTTGGTTGTTTTTCTGTGTTTTGTTTTGTTTTGTTTTTTAACCCTCTGAGTGCCAGAGGGGTATGCAACACTTTGCAAGAAGTACCCCACTGGCACAGGCTTATGGGACTAATGCATCATTCTTCGAGCAGGAAGTACGATTGAGGATAGACGGCTGTGAGAAACTGAGTCATGGAGGCAGATTATTATAGCATGGAAAATTCAGGTACATAGGAGGAGGGACGTAACCTTGTATAAGGTCGAGACTGGAAGTGTGGGTGACCTGTAAGGGGTATATTAGGTTGGAGTGGTTTCTAACTTTGCTCATCCTTCAAGAGTAGTATGGAGTGTCTCCCCTGTGCCTATAGTTTAGCAATATAAAAAGAGGTGAAGTGTGCTGGCGTTGTGAATATATTTGTCTAATTGATGAGCGTATGTCGGAATGTGCAGCTCTCACAGACAGGTGGCAAACCGTAATCCACTTGGTCAGGTTCCAGAAGTGCACATGCGACACGAGAACAGTTGAGGCTGCTACTGCTGCTGTTGAGTTGCAACAGGACATAGTGAGCACGTGAATGGGGGGGGGGGGGAACATAACAGGACAGTGAGGATGGGAAGGTTGTTGGGCCAACAGCATATGCTGAGCAGTTGAAGTTTGGTGCCGTAGTAAGTAGCTGGCTGTTTAAGTCGCCATATTTGTATCTTGCTAGAAAAGGAGATAGTTGGGAGGGGTGTTTTTTTGTTTTTGTTATTTTCATTTCTTCTAAATGTACGTACTTTTAAAGACTTTTAATCTCAAGCTGTGCACTACCGCATAATACGGCACCCTGAATCTTCAGCTCAGCACTTTTTCTCCTCCCGCCTCCCTCCCAGCTGCCCCAGGGAGCGTGTTCACTCTTTCCTTCGATGTGGTGTGAATGGCTTCTTTCGTTACATCAAGCTCTGGTTAGCATTATACTGAGGTTGTAATGTTTTTTTTCCCCTTTCAAACTGAAGCAGGCAGAGAGCTTGAGCCATTTAAAATATTAACACATGCATGCAGCTTGAGGGCCAATTCTTCTGCTAGGAAGAGTCATGTCCACCTCCTTGCACATGACTTGACCCACTGGAGATGTTCTTTAACCCCTTAAGGAGAGAGAAAGATCACTCCGGTCTTGGAGCAATCAACTTCAGTCCCCAGTATTACAGGAGCGCGGTGAGTAAAAGTATGTGATGTGCCAGGACTGTCACTGATCCTTAAGTGCCGGATCAGCGTGATGATCCGGGTACATCATCGCACACAAAAGGGTTAATCAAGGTGGAAAGAACACTAATGGTGGACTGCCCATAGTAAGGTTATTGATGGGTTATTAGGAGGTATATGTATGGTATTTCTGGCAGAATGGATTGGATTTCTGTTCATGTTCCATACCTTTCTCTTTAGGAACGCCATAAGCTCCGGATGCACCTCTTTCAGATGAACAGGTCTACACCAATAGTCTTAAGTCTTTTTTCTTCTGAGGAACTCTTGCACAGGACTGGACAGGGGGTGGGGTAGGGGGCTAGGCTTGTTTATATATTTATATATATTATATTATAGTGTGTGTTACAACCATATATCACATACAAACTTGTAACCCTTTGAATGACAGGGGGGTATGCAAATCATTGCAAACCAATGCTCTGTGAACTTCTCTGGCAATGAAAAGGTTACTAATTCAGTAACAAACACAAAACATGTGGATCTCAGCTTATGCAACTGACTGTGCTGACCGAATCTTGCCTGTACACCTCTACTAGCAGAACTACCAGTATCCTCAACCAACTACACAGTTGGGCTAGCAATACAGCTGCATAGTGACTTTTCAAACACACTCTTTATATTAATAAATAATACATACAAAAAATATAACCGGAAATGCCTTCACCACATTGGGGGATGTTTGAGTAATCGGCAGAGGAAGGAGGAAGACTGCAAAGGGAGACTTTCGTGGTGAATAGCAGGCATTTTTGTGTTTGTTTTTTACAATTGAGATCCAGTGCAAGTGCTTTATTTTATTGTGGTGGGCAAGATCGGGACCTGCTAGACTACAACTCACATCAATTGCCACCAGTTGTTGCCTGGTGGTGAATGATGGGACTTGTAGTCTTCCTTCAGCTGGAGGACCTCATGTTCCCCTAATTCATATGGTGCACCACAGAGGATGTTGGGGAAAGGAGGGAGACTGGAAGAGGAGACTGATGCTTACAGAAGTGACTTTTCCCACAAGAGCACAGGAGTTCAAGCCCTCCCTATACACTCGTGTCAAAATCACTGCACAACTTGCATTGTGCATATATGCTACATAATGAAGGATTTGCTATACTCCATAATCTTTTTCTCAGCCTGTCACTTATTTGCTGTACCCTTTTGTCCCATCGGTACTGCAGCAAGTAATACGACCCTTTACATGCCTTTCAGGTCTCCAGTGTCACTCAATCATCTTCATGCGATACTGAATGCATTGGACACCCTTCTGGTATGCTAAGGGTTAAGCATCGATGAGCATTTTATTTTTAAAGGGATAGTAATACTTAAAAATTACTATTCCCCATCTTGTAGTCCTTCAAAAACAGAGTTAAATGAGCCCAGCGGCATCTCTCAAACCTGACAGCAGGGGAATCCAGTTCCGGGACCGGCGGAGGCTCTGCAGCACAGCCGAGATCACGGTAATAAAGAAATCCTTAACTTAAAAGGTCTTCTATGTGTGCTTGCAAACCAAGCACACGTAGAAGACCTTTTTAGTGAAGGATTTCATTTCTATTACCGCAGTTTCGGCACTGCTGCATAGCCGCTGGCTGATCCCAGGAGAGGATTTCCCTGCTCTCCGCTAGAATGCTGACGTCAGGGGAAAGGCAAAAAGAGGGAACTTTGAAAGTGGATATCTCTCAAACCGTAAAGGTTTGAGAGATGCCGCTGGGCTCATTTTACTCCATTTTTGAAGGGCTACAAGATGGGGGATGGCAATATTTAAGTATTACTATCCCTTTAATTTTCAGTTCTTTCATTACATGGAGTCAGTCAATACCAAATCGCCTGCGCCTCTCTCTCTCTGCGCCTGTCTTTGTCGGGTCGGCCTCTCTGTCTTTGTCGGCCTCTCTGTCTTTGTCGGCCTCTCTGTCTTTGTCGGCCTCTCGATAATTTTTAGGTTATTTCACAATCTACTGACACCTTTTTTGTGTAACTGAGTAACTGATTTAGAACAAGACCAAAGTATTTTATTAGCACGGACTAATTTATAAATGCATATGCTGAAGTTTAAACAAGCATTAATGCGGATTTTATTTCTGGGGATAAATTTGATACACTTAAATACACACCACACAGTCTGATCTCCTAAAATGAGGGACACCATGGTGGAGAAGAGGGACAGAAGGATTTGGGTCTCAGCGGGACTGGTCCTCCTAAAGAGGGGCACTTAGTAAATATGGTGTGTCTGTGCGCCTGCCTGCCTGTGTCTGCCATAACACAGGCAGCACTGTGCTTTGTTTGCTAGTGTATTTATCACCAATGTAGCAATAATTCTGATATCCTTTGCTGCAGGACAGTGCATTACAGGCATTGCTTCCCATCAAAGGGGTTAAACAGCCTGAGATGAATAATGTGTGCAAACTGGCAGTGTATTTATGACATTAGAGGAAAAGGGGGTGGGGATCTTGTGTTGGACAAACTATCAAGCATATGGTATCTGTTAGCAGAGAGAGACAGAGACCAGCTCTGGAGTTATTGCCTGGATTAGTTGCAGCATTTGAAAGCTCTCAACATGTATACTTTTTATATGTATAAAAAAAAAAAAAGCTGCTTTGAATCCAGACTAAATTCTTTTGCAGTTTGTGGTTTTTGTAAGGGTAGCTGACTGGCTTTGAGCAGGCAGCTTTATTTGTAGGCAGTTCTGGAAGCCAATTGAACTGTAAAAAAAAAAAATAATAATAATTTGTGTATCTATTTTTGTAGACCTGTGAGATACCAACAGAGTTCCTGTCAAGTCCGGTCCCTTTATTATCACCATGACTACAGTTGCCACCTAGTAACTAAAATACCGGCAGTACAATAAACATTTGGTTTGGAGTCCGTGATAAGTCAGTGGCAGCAGGAGGAAGGCCTGCAATTATTTTAGAGCAATGGGGGCATCCCTATCCATGACAGAGATGGACAGTTCATTTTAATGTGTTCTTTACCTCCCTAGAAAAGCTATAGTTAATGAGCCTGTTCTCAGTGGTATAATAACTACTGATTGATTTTGTTGGTGAGCTGAAATGTTAAATAGATTTGGTGCTAGTAATGCCTGTGTACTATTGGAAGTTTTGCTTTGACCATATAAATAAGTTATGTTGTATCACACACACGTCCTCACACTTGCACTAAGGAGGTAGCAGTTCACTACCTTTATTGCTTCCTTACTGGAAGTTGATAGACAACTTGATGACCTGCGCTCCTTACAGCATGGAAAGGGTAACTGCCTTTTGTGGTACACTTATATATAATATATATATATATATATATATATATATATATATATATATATATATATATATATATATATATATATATATATATATATATATATAAATGTGTGACACCTTTGAACTATCCTTGGTAATATGTCAATCTAAACAAAATACTTTATAAGTATTTCTTTCAAGCTGATAGAATTCTGCATAGTGAAATAGAGCATAATGGCAATATGATCTCATAATCTTACTGAACATCTTTACCTTATAAACAGAAAATGTATAAACTTTGCTTAAAGGGATAGTAATACTTCATTTTAACTTTATTTTATTTTGTGGGCATTAAAAAACATGAAGAATGATATAAATCTTATCTCTCAAACCTTTATGGTTTATGAGATATTCACAAGCAAAGTTTCCCCTCCCGCCCCTTTTTCCTAGTGTAAGCCATCTCTTCTCAGATGTGGAATGCAGTCCATAGACCAGACAGATAACAGCAGGGGACCATCTTCTTCCTATGAGAACAATGAAAACCCTCCACCCCCCCCCTTGACAAGTTTTTCAGGTTTTCCCCTTATCTTAATTGAAGATTGTCCCTCTCTGCAGTCTACCTGGGCACCTCCCTTCTGATCTGGATGAACAGTGTGACATCAGTAAAAGGGGCGGGAGCGGGACACTTTGTCATTGAATTACTCTGGAACTACAACTCTGACAGAATTGAAATAACACTCTCCAAAGTCCAAATACTATGATGATTAATTAAAGCTACTTTTATTAGGAAACATTACTAGCCCTTTAAATAGCTATACAAAATAGGAGTATCCTGCATGTACAATTTTCCTTGTCTAAGCACTTTTTTTGGACCGCTCCTTAATATTTTGAACACTGCTTGCCAGAAATACCGAAATTAGGTCAACCAGAGAATTTAAAAAAAAAGAAAAGAAACAAAAAAAAAACAAACACGTGAAGTATATAGTTCAAGCTGCCAGATTGACAGTTTAATTTTTAAAACAGTTTCCAAACATTTGTATTCCAGCAAGAAAGTTATAGTCTGTGTTGTCTCTACAGAGCACTAAAAGTTTTTTAAAAGGAAAGTTGAACCTGTAATGTCTCTCTAGTTATATTTTAATAACCATACAAGATCTTTTATTCAGGGAGACTAACCCCCCACCTTTCTTAGGAGGAAGAAAGCTCAATTTACTGTGTTTGAGTGGAGATTAAAGGAGCAGTAAAATGTTGTAGTACTTTTTCTTCTAAGTAGAGGTACTCCCACTTCATTCAAAAGCTATTACGCATCAAACTTTTTTTTTTTTTTTTTTAATGCCCTCCATGAAAGAAGAGCTTATGTCATAGGCTACAGAGCTGTATAAGTGATAGGAATAGCACCACCTGGTGACCACTAGAAATTTGGAATTAACCAAACAATTAATTAAAACAAAGAAATTACCTGGAATAACTTTTGAATTTAAAATTTCCAAACCATGCGAACCCTTGTACTCGGCTGGAAAATAATTCATATCTATCTAATCTATCTTAATTGAGAAAGGGGAAATGTTTAGAGTGTGGAGTGTTAAATACAGTTAAGGGTGTCCACCTTATCGGAGGAGAAAAATTGCCTCTCTAATACGTCCTGTGATTTTTTGACCAAATTTAACAGCTAGATGACAATTCTATAACCTAAAAGCTTATTTATCCATGTAAAATATGCATTCTTCACTTTCTTAATGTTCGACTACATAAGCTGGATGATGGTGTTTGGTGAAAATGTAAATTGACTGCACTGGCAATTTTCTTATTACCCCCATCTTAACTCCAAAGCCAATAAAAAGAGGGGGGTGGAGTGTAATTTAAAACAGAGGGGGACGGTTTGGATTCAATTACACCTCCCCAGGGCTGCATAATTGGACATTTGGAAATGAGGGGGAAAAATGTGGTGTTACGTTAGTAAACATTTGTTGCTTATTTGAGTTTACAGTACAGAAACGGACCAAAGTGTGTTTAATCAGTGAAGCTCAGAGCTGAAAAGCTAAAGATCAAACAAATAGAGGGAAGAAAATAGTCTGCATCAAATAGTTTGCAGTCAACCATGAATGCACAATACACAATATATGTAATGCAGCAACACTAAAAAGGGCCACTATTCTAATATGAGTATTCAAACAGCTGTTTCTACATAGCACTCTGTATCTGGTTAATGTTTTTTTATAGCAACCGATGAAGGGAATATATATAACAATTGCTCTACAAAACAACTTAATATATATTAATACAAATGAATTCAGTATCATCAAACAAGTAAAGATGATCCTCAAAAATCACCAATAAAGTTTCCAGTAAGCAACTGGAATGAATGAGAAAAACTGAGACACCGATAAATCATCAAAGGTAAAGGTGGTAGATGGAATTAGAGGCTGTGATATAATGAAGAGGACTATGGAGGTGATAAGTGTGTTAGTAATGGTGGATTATCGTTGGGGAATGATAATCGAAAGTCCACTTTAAAACAGAGCACTTGTGTTAAACAATACATTGGACTACAAAAAGATGTTAAAAAGAGAGAACTGGAGAACATAATTGGTAATATCAAGACAAGCTATATTAAACAGTGTCTCAAAACCCTCCTTAGATTTCCATAAATCAATTCCTAAAGAGTTACTTTTTATGTAGATAGAACAGGTACTTACAGTTTGGCGAGGAGGTAATTATATATCGTAGCAAAGATGTCTTGAAAGGACTCTGAATGGATAATATGTTCAACTCCTTACACTATTATGGCCTGAATGCAAATCTTGAAATATTTGTTATTCTCCAGTGCCTTTTTTTATGTTGTTCATTTTATGGCTCTGTGTGCATCTATTTAATTTGGAGGACTTGTTAAGGTCTTTATACAAATGCATTGTTGTAGTCCTATAATATTGTGCTGCTTATGTATTTTTATTTGTGTGTTTATATAACTGTATTGGAAATATCAATTTAATTTAAATTAATTGTTAATTTTGAGAGACGAATTTACACACCAATGAGAGTGATTGATTTAAAATTAGGGAAAGATATTATTTGTTCAAATGCATTATGATATCTAGCTGTATGCACTAGCATTATTTGGTTTATTTAAGTACTGACTGCCTCTGTAATAAATGCGTCAGGGAGGACTTTGTCCATTTAAGTTGTTCTTGTCTTCTTGTAAGAAAGATGGTATGGAGGACTTTGGAGAGTGGGAGTTTTGTATGTTACAGTTGGTTTATCGTATCTTAAAGGGATAGTAATACTTCGTTTTATCTTTATTTTATTTTGTAGGCATTAAAAAAAACATGAATAACGATATAAGTCTTATCTCTCAAACCTTTATGGTTTAAGAGATATTCACATGCAAAGTATCCCCCCCCCCTGTTCAGCCACATCAGAAGGGAGGTGCCCAGGTAGACTGCAGAGAGGGACAATCTTCAATTAAGATGAGGGAAAAAGCTGAAAAACTTGTCAAGGGGGGGAAGGGCTTTCATTCTTTTCATACAAAGAAGATTGTCCCCTGCTGTTATCTGTCTGGTTCTACAACCAGATTCACATCTGAGAAGAGATGGCTTACACTAGGAAAAAGGGGCAGGAGGGGGAAACTTTGCTTGTGAATAGCTCTTAAACCATAAAGGTTTGAGCGATAAGACATATCATTCTTCATGTTTTTTTAATGCCTACAAAATAAAATAAAGTTAAAATGAAGTATTACTATCCCTTTAAGAAAGAAGTGACTGTTGTGAGCTACAACATCATCATTAAGATCTCCACAGCCAGAGGGAACACTTCTGTATTCGTACTTATACCTCAGGAGAAGTGGCTGTTATGAACTACAAACCATGAGTGAATATAGGGGCACTGTGTGAGTTAAGAATATAGATTATGGGTGAAGGAGGATGTGATTAAAGTGAACTTTGTATCAAATATTTTAATTCCATGACTATAATCCACCATTACTATACAGTTAACATCTCCATAGTAATATTCATTACACCACAGCCTCTAATTCCATCTACCATCTTTACATTGTCGATTTACCAGTACCATATTCCCAATGATTTAAATGGGGATGTAACCAATGAATCCTAGAGTGGTCTCTGACACACTGCAAAGCATATGCATAAGGGCAAAACAACTACCCCATAGGATGCAACAATTCATCGAATTCCAGGTGACTGGACATGTGCCAATATTGATTTTCAGTAGAAAGACAGATTCCTCAATTTTAAAACATGTCCACCCCCAGAGTTTGCCCTCCCCGTTATAAAATGTCCCATCATGGCTTACACACAATACAGAATTATAATTCTTTGACTACAGGGTTGTTTCCTTTATGTTCACCTTCCAATTGCACATAGGTAATAACCCCCTTGGATGCCAAAAGGGTTAAAGTAGATGCACCAATTTTATAGTGAAAGGAATTAACAAAAAACAATGCCTATATGTTGTGCTAGATATTTGTTTTTAATATAATTAGCTCTTGAGAAGTTAACCTTTATTTATTGGTGGCACAGTGTGGCATTTCCCCTGATTATCGAAAAACAGAAAACGAAAATAGGGCGCCCAATATTGCAATAATGTCAAATTGATAAAATAGGATGTGAACACCGTTAAAATGTATTCACATATAGCACGGTCAGGTTAGGAATAGTCTGAAAAACCTTAGGCTAGATTCTCCATATGCTCTATTCTATCTCCATTCGGGGGTCACAGATTTCCATAAATAAATGAAGACTATAATTGGTCAAAGGTAAACCCCATAATACAAAGTGTATTAAAATCAGTGAGCATCAAACATGCCTAAACACATAAAACAGTATAGCAAAGGCCTTTTATTATGTGTGCCCAATAAATTCAATAATCCTATATAGACAAGCAGACACCAAAACATATCCATTTCAATACCTGAAGAACTCAATGCATAGGTTGGCAGAGAAGAGCCCCCTTGGATGACAGCGGTAAAAGCTCCAATGAAACCTCATCCATGCTTAGATCATTATATTTGAAACTGGTCTCTGACAAAGACCAGCATAAGCAATTGACTTAATAATTATTAGTAAGATGTAAATTCATTGTCAGTGTAAAAGGTTGAAGGATTAACTCCCCTACACATATTGTATTAGGTTAAAATTACAACGGTGTCACTAAGACATGTAAGAGTAGGGAGCAAGTGCACAAACTTGTATAAAGATACAAATGCCTCTAAACACATACCTAATGAAATTACATAGCACAGATTAAATAATAAAATGTGAAAAAACAGCAGTTTTAATGAGGCGGTCATGATGTTGGTGCACGTGTAAAGTAAATGGATGAAAGGCTGTATAAATATAGAAGTAGTTATGTGAACACACATGGAAAAATATATTCCATAGGGTGCGCTCTCTCTTCTCTCTCCCTCCCTCTCCCTCCCTCTCTCTCTCCCTCCCCCTCTCCCTCCCTCTCTCTCTCCCTCTCTTGTGCATCTGTAACAAATGTGATGTAAATAATAAATATCAGGTGCTCCCTTATGTGAACTGATGATAAACTTGTACATATCCATATAAACATTCTCTCTAGGGTGTAAGGGGAAAAAAAAACAAAAACCTGAATGTGCATATGTATGTTTGTATATCATCAAAGAAAATGTTTGTGGATATATCAGAAAGAAAGCATAACAGGAAGAGTGTGGCGGCCCAGGTGGGAGGAGATGAAGAGACTTGCGAAGAGTTGTAAGTTTATAACGGAGTGAAGGGGTAGACCGCAAATGTACGGCTGTCAGGGAACAAAAAGAAACTGCGTATGTGAAATGCATTAGAATAAGACATTGTAAGATAATGAAGTTTTAAAAAGTTTAACTTCTCACTAATCATAGCTGTCAAGATATGGCTATGTCACTTCCTCTGCACCTAGAGGGTTCATCTCCCTCTCAGTGGAACGTCATTAGTGTTCATCTCCTTGGACGCATGGCGCCCCCTAGAGAAATATGCCATATAACATTCATCCACTTCCATGTCTCCTTTTTGAATTGGGCATACTTCAGTACACATAGGTGCTGGTTGTCTGATAAATGCAGTACTAAACCTCCAGAACCCATATTTTTACAGCACTCTCAATATGCACTGTCATCAGAGATGGAGCCTTTTATACTATAAAGCCACAGGTAGCTAAACGGCATATGAGCAACAGTTCCCTTGGATATTTGGCTCAGCTGACACGGTAATTAATCTGGAGCACAGTGCACACATGCAGCTTGGAAACTGAATTTAGAGCATGTGAAAAAAAAAAAAAAAAAAAAAAACGCCCCTAGAATAAGTTAAAATGTCTTCTTAGGGGGCTTTCTGGGCTGTTGTATATAATTTGCAATGACAAGCAACCACATATGGAGTGTAGCTCGTCTTCATTCTAGCAGGCAGGTCAACAATTGGTTATATTGTAGTAACACATAAGTGATTGGGTCCTTCTTGTGGGAAAGGGTAATGGACAGGGTTACCAACTGTCTACTTGGCCTAATGGGAAATCTAGCCCTAGCTACATAGCTAGAGACCACACATTTGGAACATTTCTAATTACATAGCAAGCAGTAATTTTGGCCTCAGACATGCAACTAATATGCTACAGAGAGAATTAACTTAACGTGCCACAGTGTCACCAGTACGTAAAGGATCATTTACAAAAAAAAAATTATATAGATATATAGATATATATATAAATTTGTAAGTGTAGGCAAAATGTAACATGCTGTAACATTGTCTTTAGGTGACAGGGTAGTTTTAAACCATATACAATTTATATGTCCTCTGTAGAGGGTTTTGAAATAGACTGAATGAATGTTTAAACTGTGCCATAGGTGTATGTACCACTTTACATTTTAGACCGTACAGGGTTTCATGTGCTTTACATAGTGAAAAAGTGGAAGTTGGATCCCTGCTTTTCAGTGTGTACTGGAGACATAGAAAGTACATATGCACAGTTGGGTTTCAGGTCAGGGTAGGGTTAAAAATTAAGCATCTTGGATTTATGAAGTGGTAGTGCCATCTAGTTTGTAGCTTCAAGGAACATATGTAATTTCAAGTGAGACTTGAGCAGGTATGATAAGTGTACTGGTATAGGTTGGTAGGTAAAGCCATGAGGGGAAAGGGTTTGATCGTAAGGGATTATATGGGGTGAAGCACACGATCAGGGTTAAGATATTGCAGGGTGTTGAAGAGAGGGGGGCTTTGATTTTATATGACATGAGCAGTTTGTTGGGCAACCATATGAGATATGGGAGGGGGGGGGAGGCAATCTAAGGTGAAAGTAAGGTAATGCATGCTGCAGAGCTCTCTGTGGATTGAAAGGCAGTATCACTAGAGAGAAGGTTGCTTCAGTGGTCCATGCAGGATATAATGATTGATCACATGAGGGTTTTGCTATGAAGGAAAGATTTTTGCTAGGTTATGTAGAAAGTAGAATTGTGTTTTGGCAGTAACCAAGTAATGAGGAGAGAATGACGGCAGAGTTAATTATCACACCTAGGCAGCATGCTTCAGTGACTGGATTTATGGTTGTGCCATTTCCTGTGACCTGAAAGGGCACTACTGGGCTATGTCTAGGTGTAATGAAGATTAGTTCAGTTTTAGATATGTTGCATTTGAAGCTCCTACTGACCATCAATCTGAAATAGCAGAACAGCAATCTGACTCTATTTAACATCAGTAGACCGATGAGGTGTGGGTAAATACATGTAGTTGTCAAATGCAGAGGGGTGATATTTGAGTAAAATAGGTTAGTAAGTTCACCAAGTATTATTGAGTAGATATAGATAGAATAGAAGTAGTCCTCGAGCAGAACATTTAGGTGCCCCAACAAAAAGGTGGACAGGAGATGATGAAGAGGTAACAATGTAGGATTGATTAGAAAGATGAGCATGCCAGTTTAGAGCAGTGTTAAGAGACAAAGGAGTAAAATATTTGGTGGAGGAGAGAGTGATTCTGAGTGTCAAATGCAGCTGAGAGATCAAGCAGAATATGTAGCACGTAGTGGCCTGAGATTTTGCAATATGATAACCATTCGCTGCCATTGTGTGAGAAGTTTCTGTGTGGAGTGTGCAGAACAAAAGCTAAATTATAAAGGATCTAGTACAGTGATTCCTGGTACCCGTTCATGGGGCACCATCAGGTTTTCAAGGTATACCTACTCTACAACTTAACGACTTGTGATGTGTCAGGACTGTCATGAAATTTGAGGATAGACTATAGAACAGTCCAGGCATGTCATGGGTTAATGATCACAGTTGACCTCAATGCAAGCTCTGATCATGATGGGAAGGCTGTGTAGCTAACTGCTCCAGAACCGGAGCAGTCAGTCTTAGCTGTTTCCCAGTGGTTCTGCACATGTGATCGCTGCTACAGGGCTCACAAGTGCAAGTGGAACCACATGATAAAGGCATGCCCGTAGACACACTGCCTTTGTTACTGTTCTCTTCCACGCTCCTTCTCACTCTGATGGTGAGGGAGAAAGAGACATGTCATACAGTACCTTCCAACACTTCAAAATGGTCAAAGAGGGAGGCACTTTTTTTTTTTTTTTTCTGGTGTTGCTGGGGGCAGGATTTATGGATAAAAAAAGTTTTTTCATGACTTACTGACACCTTTTGTGTAGCTAAATTAAAGATTTAGAACAAGATATGTTTGTGTAGCCAATTGATAAGAATTTGCTGAAGTTTAAACATATATTGTTTTATTGCCGTGGAGAATTGTGATACACTTAATGTACATACCAAACAGTCTGAACTCATAAAGAGAAGAACTCCATGGTAGGAAAGAGGGGGGCATAGGGTTTGCTTCTCAGACTGTCCTTCCTAAAAAGGTACACTTGGGAGGGATGAGTGAACATTCACACTTTTTTTTTTTTTTTTTTTTTTTTTTTTTTTTTTATCCAGTCCCTGTTAAAAGATGCACTAATTGATTAGAAATCCTCACAGAATAACCGATTAAAAAAAAAAAAAAAAGTTGGGAATTTTTTTTCCAATTTCTTATATTTTATATGTCCCTTCGTATTGATCCATCTGGACAGATTTGCTCCTCTTAGGAGATGCATTGTGATGTATGGAAAAGGGACGGGAGTGGGACACTTTACTGTATAATAAAATAAAAATAACATCATTATGCACGGTTACAAAGGTAACCTCCATTATAAAAAGAGTTTAAGGCTACTAAGAGACTTGCAAGATGTTTAAGACTTCCCTGAAGGCCATTTTGGCTACGGTTGGTCCTTCCTTTCAACCAGCATTCTCGCAACTTGGGTTAACTGGGCCCTTGTGGTTCGGACTGAACAGCTGACTGTAGCTGTCTGTTGGGAGCTGATATGTTGAGGTTTCTTGCGAACATCTCTGAGGCTCAGCATTATGTTTCTGCTGCTATATTTGATGCCATCCGTTTGGTTTCCAGAGTCTCTACCATGTCTGTGGTAGCCAGACGGGCTCTTGGCTCAAGATCTGGTCTGCAGACACTACTACTAAAAAAGCCTTACTTTCGTTACCCCTTCAGGGTAACTCTCTGTTTGGATCAGAGCTTAAGGACCTCATTAGTGAGGTCTCTGGGGGCAAGTGTACCCTCCTGCCCTTAGTCCCTAGGAAGAATCCTCCAACAAAGTGGAATCCGCTTTTTCGTCCCTTTCAGGCTGAGGCGTGCCCTGCGAACCAGGCGGGTTCCCAGGTTCCGCATTCCTCCTCCAAGCCAAAACATCAATGGAGGGCTAAGTCCTCCACCAAGCCCAGACACTGTGGTGGATCCGTGGGTTTGGCAGGTGGTGTCAGAGGTGTACAGGATCCTTTTCACCCCTCTTCTTCCTTTCAGGTTCTTTCCTTCTCATACTCCTCAGGGTGTAGAGAAATGCCGTCTTTTCAACGGCACAATCCAGACCATTTTGGACAAGGAGGTTCTGGAACAGGTCCCCTTGCAGGGCATGGGTTTGGGTTTTTACTCAAACCTGTTTGTGGTTTCCATGAAGGACGGGGGCTGTCATCCAATTCTGGACCTCAAAGATCTCAATTCCTTTGTGGTCATGACTCGTGATCACCAGGAGTCCCTAAGGACAGTGTTAGCGGCCATGTCTCCTGGGGAATTTCTCGCTTCTCTGGATCTTCTGGACGCATACCTGCATTTGCCATTCATCCAGAGAGCTGGCAGTACCTCAGGTTTGCTTGCAACCAAGGGCATTTTCAGTTTTCTGCTCTTCCCTTTGGGCTGACTACAGCTCCCCAGGTCTCCAATCGCGTCCTGGGAACCTTAGTGTCTGTCCTCCATCGGGACAGCATCATAGTCACTCCACACATGGATGACTTGCTTCTGAAGGCCCCCTCTCAGGAACTCCTTCATCAGCAGGTCATGGACTTCATTTATGCACTCATCCATCACGGATGGCTCCTCTACATGGACAAGTCGGATCTTGTACCATCTCAGAGTCTGGTATTCCTGGGCCTTCTCTTTGACATCCAACAGGGCATGGTGTTTCTCACGGACGAGGTGGCTCACCAGATCGTCCACAAAGTGTCTGCTGTTCTGGAACTCGATCCAGTTCCAGCCAAGAAGTTGACCTCTCTAGTGGGAAAGTTAATCTTCACCATAGAAGCGATTCACACCAGGGAACTCCAGAGGTTTGTAATCCAGGTGTGCAGAGGACAGCCGGATCTACTGAAGATGTCGGTGTCTCTTCACATGGAACTGAGTCTGTCGTGATGGCTTAACCTTTCCAATCTGGTGAAGGGCCAGCCCTTCCTGGTGTCCTGGACAACTGTGACGACGGATACCAGCCTCTCCGGCTGGGGAGGGGTCTTGGGTCACTTGAATGCTCAGGGACGGTGGTCTCCAGGGGAATCTCTCCTCCCATTAACATGTTGGAGCTTCAAGCGATATTTCCTGCTCTTCATTACTGGATGCATCAGCTGGAGGGATGCCCAGTCAGAGTCCAGTCCGACATCTCCACAGCAGTGGCTTACATCAACAAGCAAGGTGGAACAAGAAGTCTCGCAGCTTGATTAGAGGTAAAGGCTATTTTGTCTTGGGCAGAAGAACATGTTTCTGCCATATCCACAGTTCATATTTCCGGCGTACACAACATTATATCGGACTTCCTAAGTCGACACATAGTGGATAGCGGAGAGTGAGAACTGGATCAAGAGGTATTCAACCTCATTGTCCAGAGGTGGGGACTTCCTTGCATCAACCTGATGGTGACAAGACACAACCGGAAGGTCCCGATGTTCTGGTCCCGCTGGAGGGATCCTCTAGCTCTAGCATTGGATGCCATGTCAATACCTTGGCACTTTCCTCTGATGTATTTCCTCCCCTTCCCATGTTACACAGTGTACTGTGGAAACTGCGACTGGAGCGATGTCCAGTCGTTCTGATTGCGCTGTACTGGCCTCAGCAGGATTGGTTTCTGGAGCTTCTGGATCTCTCATTGGTGGAGCCCTTCTGGCTTCCCAGCCGTTCGGAGCTTCTTCCACTGGTATACCTGTGGAAGGAGGATGTCCATCGTCTGGGTTTGACGGCATGAAAATTGAATTCTCAATACTGAAGATGAAGGGCTCTTCTGTTGTGGTGGCTACTATGCTTAGTGCCTGCAAGCCTGTTTCCTCTAAGGCCTACCATTGAGTCTGGTCCACCTTTCTCTCTTGGTGCGCTGATAAGGATCTTTTCCAGGAATTTGATCTTCCAACGGTCCCATCCTTCCTGTAGGACGGAGTGGATAAGGGCCTCCACTTGAGTTCCCTTAAGGTTCAGACTTATGCTCTCTTTTTTTCCTTCAGAGACTCATCGCTATTCTTCCTGATGTCAATGTTTTCTTCCAGGGCGTTGCTCATACTCACCCTGTATTTAAGAATCCTGCTCCTCAGTGGGATCTTAACTTGGTTTTGGGCGTCCTTCAGCACGCTCTATTTGAGTCCTTGGCTACTATTTCTCTACACCTGCTGACTTGGAAGATTGCCTTTCTCCTGGCGATCGCATCTGTTCGACGGGTTGCGGAGTTGCATTCCCTGTCTTATAACCAGCCTTTTTAGTGTTTCGCAAAGACAAGGAGGTGCTTCGCACTTCTCAGGAGTTTCTCCTGAAGGTAGTTTCTGCATTCTACATTAATCAGGAGATTGTGGTGCCTTCTTCCTACCCTGACCCTGCATTTGACAAGGAAAGGGATCTTCACCTGTTAGATGTGGTACACTGCCTTAAGTTCTATGTGCACCGCACTGAGTCTGTTTCTTTTTTTTCTTGAGGATCCCAGGGCAGGGAGACCCACATCCAAGGTGATCATTGCTTCTTGGATTAAGGCTACCATTAGTATGGCTTACGAACTGATGAAGAAGCCTGTCCCCTTTCGGGTCACAGCTCATTCCACAAGATCCATTGGGGCATCTTGGGCTTACAAGAATCAGGCCTCAGCCGATCCGTTGTTCAAGGCCACCACTTGGTCATCTGTGCACACTTCTCTACACACTACTGTGTTGATGTGCTGGCATCGGCTGATACTAGTTTTGGGGGGGGGGGGAGATCCTGGAGGCAGCTTTGCCTGTCTAGGATCTCCTTCTCTACAGTACTCCTTCACTTTTGAGCCCGGTTGGCTCTAGTTCTGTGTGTTGTGTAACAGTTCCTGGGGTGTTTGTATCCCTGTTTTTGTGTCCGTTGACACTTTGTTGTTATTGTTGGGCTGTCTATGATCTGATGGTTCATATGTGTTCTGGTGACTTTGGGAGCCTTGTGCCTGGTCCTCGCCTTACTTCCCACCTCTGGCAAACTCAATGGTTGGAAATCCCAAAGTTACCAGTAACCTATATTGGATGACAGAGAAAAGAGGATTTTAGTCTTACCCGTTAAATGCTTTATCTTAGTCCATATAGATTACTGGTCTCCCACCCTGTCAAGGGACCATGCTTGGCTCTCCCATGACTGAACGTGGGAGTCCTTTCGGATTCATGCTCACAGGAGTCTTCTTTTCCCTTCTTACTACCTAGTCACTAGTGTCTCAAATCTTACTGGAGGGGAGTGGCTAGATGCAGCTAAGGAGAGGAGGTAGTCTCCACCCAGCATTCACTTCTAGAATTGTTCCTCTTCTAGTAGTGTTATTCTTGTAGTGTACATAAAGGCAAGGTACTACCACTGCTTGTACAGAACATCACTGGTGGTCCATAGTACCTTGTAGTGCAGGGCTGGGCAGCCTGAGGACACCCAGCTGTTGAGTATTACAGTTCTCATCTGGATGAGAATTGTAGTCCTCAACAGGTGGAGAGTTTCAGGTTACTCACCCATTATGGCTCTACATGAGCAAACAAAAACAAGGAAAAAAAAAAAAAAAACCTTTACGACTTAACTCCATGCATATTCAATACTAATGACTTTACCCAAAGGAAAATACTAAATTTAACCATAGCACATGGGTTATTAACATTTTAAAAACAAGCACATTGTGTTCATAGAATATAGTGCTAAAGTTAAATTTTAAAACTAGAGTCAAAACCGGGGTCAGCAGGATCCAGAGTTGTCCCTGGAAATCGCAGACAGTTGGCAGGTATAAGCAGTATATCTTCATGTTGTCATAAAGTACAGTTTGCTGATAACTATAGTATATTTGAAACATTTTATCCTGATAATTGAGGGCGAAATAACTGAAGAGCAATTCTAGAGCAAACCAACTGTACCAAAGGGTGAACCTAAGAATCCAAATTGATTTTAAATGAAGCTTTTAACCCCCTTGAATGCTACTTGTCTCAAACACACTAAGAAGCTATGTGTTTGTAAACCCTTTAGCATTCAAGGGCTTGAAAGAGCCAGTTAAATCTGTGAAAATGTTGGTAATATTTTGTCCCCTATGGTGCAGTTGGTTTACTCCAGAATTACTACCTTTTCCTTTCTCAAAAGGCCCCCATAGTCTTAAGTTACAGATGCCAATTGCTAATTCAGATATTCTTGATATTGATAACATTTTAAGACCTTTGGGTGTTGCAGGAGGTTTTAGTGCATTGTGATTTAAAGCATGAGGCCTTTCTAGCATTCAGTGGGTTAAAGGGATTTAAAAGGTTCCACCTCAGCCAAAAGTTTGAGGACTAATTTTATAGATAATGATAATTCTCTTATCTTTGCCTTTTTCCAACCATTTCATCCTTCCTTCCTTCTGATTCCTTTCCCTCTACATCCCTGCCACCTCCATTCTTCTTTGTTCTGCCCGTGACTTGCATGCCTAGGCCCTCTTTGCTCCCCCAATCCAACTGTACCACGTGGTGTACACCCAATTAACACAGATGTTTGTCCAGCCACTTTATTGGCTCTGGAAGAGAATTCTTTCGTTTTCAGCAGCTACATTGCTAGGTCTGTTCATTGTTAAAATAACATCGCACCTCTGCATCAATATCAGAAAATAACATTCTTGGCAGAGAAACCTCCCCTCATAGGGAAAAACTGAATTCATACACAGGAACTGTGGGATTACTGGGATGTTTTACTGGTCCCCTGTAACACCGGCAAGTCCTGTAAATGCTTAATGGAAAAACAGACCTGCAACAAAACCAGCTCAGGTCGCGCTGAGCTGGGTCTTTCAAGTCAAAGGCAGAAGTTGGTATGTTCTGAACTTTAGCAGATCTCAGGCTGGAATTGCAAAGTTTAGTCCCATACTTTGGACCTATTTGTAAAGGAGAGCAAGGCTTTATTATGATCCTCATTAATGTCTGAATGTTTCATGGTTCAGAAAGGGATATTTAGGGCCTTATGTCTGAAGGCAATGTAGAATAATTCTGCAGGAAACAAGCTGCATCATAGGTGATAAAAAAAATTCCCCAGATTCCATTGATTTAATGCCTTCAAATGCCAGAGAGAAGTTATGGTGCAATTGGTTTGCTTCACTTTACCACTGCAGTAAGGCCTTTAAGACCTTATGAAGAAAAGTGACGCAAACCAAGCCATAGGGAGCAAATAAAACTTCAAAATGATTCAAATAGGACTTTAACCCCAAGAATTCTAGAGAGGTCTCCAACACACTGAGTCCACACTCAAGGAGTTAAAAGTAAAAAAATTAGAGGGTGCCTTATAGTGCAGTAATAATACATGATGGACGCATTTCTGAAATAAATATACTCACAAGTGTGATGACCTCTAGTTATCAGCTGGCTAGCAGAGCATTGTGGCGATATCGGAGACTGCCTTTAGTCAGATTATAATTCTCTTCGCTCTCCACTCAGTCTTGGGAAATTCCTCTGTTTTTTCTTTCCTGATCAAAAGTTTAATAGTATATAGCCACCACCAAAACAAGAAGATTGACATAGGTGTGTATGGGGGGGTTTAAAAGCTCCATTTCCTCTTTTGTCCATTGTGGAACATAGGAACCATGGGGTAAAGTATCCTCTGTCCAGTAGGGCAGGGCACAGCACTCTAGTTAGGGAGATTCTCTCCTTACTTCACTTTACCCCCACCAGTCTAGTTCATACAATTGCTAGTTCCAGCAATTATGGTGAAAACAGAAGTGAGATAGGAAAGGATTCCACCAGAAATAGAGAACCTATATGATTCCCCCCCCCCCCGCCTGGACCTCAAACAGCTGTTTTTTCTCTGGGAGGGAAGTCCTGTGTTTCACATGGACTAAAAGAAAATGATGTAAGCACACACATAATCTTTTTCATCCAACATGGAACACAAGAATCAAGGTGGAAGCACTCACCCCAGCCCAGTTGCACAATCCCATCTAGATCATAGATATGGCAAAAGAAAGGGGCAGCACTCGTGTCTTTAAGTTGAAAAATTACTTATTTGCCAAATTAAAGACCCACATTTGCTGCCCTTTTCTTTTGCTATTATCTATAACTAGCAATGTGAGACTGCATTGCCCGTCAGCATATATTATTTGTTGGCCTGTGTATGAGTGGGGCATGTGTGTTGTTTCATTTACCGATTTGAGTTGGCCGTGTTTTTTTTTTGTTTTTTTTTCCTTCAGATGGAAGTTGAGTGGGCCCCTGACCACTTCTGTCAAAATCATGCCCCCCTGTATCTCTTGGACAGGCAACATGGAGGAGATTTGAATAACTTCTCCTTACTGCCACCCCTTGGTGTGTGCACCAGGCACGCAGACATTTTATATAATTAATGTGTTTTGTGTTGCTATGGTAACAGGCAGTCTTTGCTCTAAATTTTTCTTAATCTGGTTATGTCAGCTGCCCACATCGCACCCAGCCTTCTTGACTCATGCTGCTCCTTTACATTTCCTTCAGTTGGGTTGGCCTTTGTTCACTAGTGGGAGGTTTAAAGCGCAAAAGGGGAAGAAGGAATTGGAATCCAAGTGAGTTTAGGGTCCTCAGAGAAATTTTATAACATTTTTTAAAATCTTAAACTGTACATTTTTTCATTTTGAGAGGTCGCATAGGAGTGTCAGGGATAAGTTGTATTTTATTAAGATTTTTTTTCTTGAGGCACTGCCCATAAACCCATGTAGGTGTCAGATAACAGTACTTTGGAAATCTTTATAGAGCAAGGTTAAGCAATATTTTATCTTTCCAACCATTGAGGGGAACAAATTTTGATCTTTTCCAACCACCTAGTGATGGGACTTGTAGTCTTCAACAGCTTTAGAGCTGGAGCCTAACAGGTTAAAATGACTAAATAATGTCATTTTCTTAGGGAAGGAAATCTTTACCTTTGTGTATTTTTCCTGTGTACATAGTTCTCACCCAGAAAATGTTCTGATTCAGATCTTCTAGAGATATACAAATTTTGAGCACAGTATCAATAATTTTGAACCAATTTTCACCGCTAACAATTGGATTTGATCACTGGAATTGAGCTACTACATGTGAGAAACGAAGATAATAAAAAATATGCCACCTTCCAACTCTGTCACGATTTTTCACAGCAAAGTAATATTTTCACAGCTCCTGGTTTCCATGAAATCTGTCACCTCTGTGAAAAATATACAACCTTAATCATCAGATAATATCCCCCCAGGGGTTGTACAGACCATTTCTGAGCTGCGCTCGCGGCTGTTCCTTACCGCTCCCGTATAAAGCCAGATGAGCATATTTAAAGAGAAAACAATATTCTGCCTCTCACCACCTGGTATTTAACATCAGCATAGCATTTAATCAGAGGTAGCCTTCCCTGCATAGCTCTGGAGCACTCGTCCATTGTTTGTGATTGATTTGCAGTGCTGGAGGAAAGTGAGCACACTTGCCACTTAGGCAGTCTGCAGAGGAAAAGGTTAAAATTACGTTCAGATTAGCTGCACTGTGTCTGAGTTTATTGACACCAAGATAGAAAAGCCTCATGGAATCCACTTATATAGTCTGGAACATAATTATCCTACCATTCCCCATGGGCCAGTTAGCTTGGCAGGTTCAATGCTATTCTGTTCTATTATTTCATTTATGAAGGATGCTTATGCTAGTGCGTTAGAAGGCAGAACAGTCTCACTAGCTACAGCTTTATCAGACTAAAGGATTTGTGAAAAAAACATTTTCTTATGTTACAAGACCTTGTGCACAAAAGAAAAGATGAGCAATTCTGGGGCAAACCAACTGCACCATAGGGGAGAAATAAAAAATGTCATAGATTTAAGTTTGGGTTTTTAACCCCTTGAAAGCTAGAGGTCTCCAAGGCATTGTTGGGGGTTTATATACCCTTTTGTAAATGGAAAATGTTTGTCCCCTATGGAAGAGTTTCTCAAATATGGTTTTGAATTCCACCTAGCAGTTCAGGTTTCCTGAGCACAGCTATGTAATTAGGAATTCATTCGGATTTAGTTCACCTGTTCTCAAGTAGGGAAATTCCAAAACCCTGCACCATCAGGGGTAGTAGAAGACCCCGGCTAAGAAACTCTGCCCTTTGGTGCTTTTGGTTTGCTCCACTTTTCATTTATTCATAAAGCCCACCGTGTATGCAGCCTGCAGGAATAGCCACAGCCCTCCAATTACTGAGAAGCCCCTCTTCCTCTCAAAGGGCTATTAGAAAGTAGAACACTGGTCCCACCAGCTCTTCAGAGTCATGATTAAATTACACGGCTACTCCCTCAACACAGAAGGGTTACTTATAAAGGTAAAGTGGTACAGATTTGGAGCAAACCCAAAACATCATAGGGAACAAATTCCCATTGATTTAAATGAGGATTTTAACCTGTTGAATGCTGAAAAGCCTCTCTAGCATTCAAATACTTAAAAATCCATTTGAAATCTTTGGGAATTTGATTTGTCCCCAGTGGTGCAGGTGGTTTACTCCTGAATTGCTCTATAATTTACTTTTTGTAAAACAGAGTGGCTCCTAGTTGGGTGGGAGCCCTAGCCATGTTGTCCTTGCCCACCATGTTAATTTGTTGCGGTGGCTGGCACGGTGCCATTGCCAGATATCACTCTATTTACTGGTTTATAACATCGCTGTGGTGAGGCTGATGTACTAAGAACTGGTTTGATTCTGGAGCAAAGCAACTACATTATAGGAAACAAATCCTGAAATTTCCACTGATTTTATTGGGGCTATTATTCCCCTGAGTGTTAGACATGTTCCTAACACATTGCGACTCAATTTGGTTGAAACCTAGATAAATGCCCTATTTTAATTCTTGAGTCTCAGAGGGAATGTGGTACATTTGGTTTTCCCATAAATACCACAGTACTGTCCGCACCCACCTCATACGCTATCTGAAATGTCCCACCTCCCCCTGGTTTCACTATAGACCACACAAACATCGTCCTACCTTGAAGCCTAGGTCTATAAATGAATTTAAAGTACCAACATTAATTTTTTAAATATATAATTTGATACTGGCAAAATATTTAAATTATCTCCTTTTTAATTTTTGGTATTTGACATCATAGCTTGTCATATGATGCAAAATTTAGTTTTTGTGGCCAGCAGCGTATAAGAAATTCTCCAAGGGTTAAAAGAAGTTTTGTGGTTATATAATATGGGCTAACCCTTTGAGTGCCAAAGTGATGTACAGTGCATTGCTTTGCACACAAACGGTTAAAGGGATAGTAATACTTTGTTTTATCTTTATTTTAATTTGTAGGCATTAAAAAAACATGAACGATATAAGTCTTATCTCTCAAACCTTTATGGTTTGAGAGATATTTACAAGCAAAGTTTTTCCTCCCGCCTCTTTTACCTAGTGTAAGCCATCTCTTCTCAGATGTGGAATGCAGTCCATAGACCAGACAGATAACAGAAGGGGACAATCTTCTTCCTATGAGAACAATGAAGGCCCTGCCCCCCTTGACAAGTTTTCCAGGTTTTTCCCTTATCTTAATTGAAGATTGTCCCTCTCTGCAATCTACCTGGGCACCTCCCTTCTGCTCTGGCTGAAAAGTGTTACATCAGTAAAAGGGGCGGGAGGGGGATACTTTGTCATTGAATTACTCCTGAACTACAACTCTGACAACTGAAATAACACTCTCCAAAGTCCAAATACTATGGCGATTAATTAGAGCTGCTTTTATTATAATATATTACTATCCCTTTAAGTGTATTTTCTGTTGCAGACTCCAATGGATGGTGATCGGTCATGTGAGAAGTGTGACCGTGGGCCCAGCTACTAGTTCCTTACTTCATGGCTTCTGAGGGGTAAATCTGGTCCTGGTCCCAGTTTAGACCCTTTATCATACAGTTCCACTCCCTCAGGGGTTAATATTTTACCTGCAACAGTTAGAGGAAAGGAAAAAAAAAAGAACAGGGGAAACCAGATCAGGTGAAAAAAGAGGCTCTAATAAAACTATTGATTAAAGTGTCTAAAGTGACACCGCTACAAAGTGAGACATTTTCCCTTCCAACCAGCAAGCACAGGGCTCATGTCACATGCCTGGGAGATTAAAAGAGGTCGCTGACAACTTTGCTGAAAATTATAATTACTTTTGACACTTTCTGCTGATCAGATGGGGCACGTTTCC
Organism: Rhinophrynus dorsalis; assembly: GCA_037306005.1. Classification (NCBI taxonomy): domain Eukaryota; kingdom Metazoa; phylum Chordata; class Amphibia; order Anura; family Rhinophrynidae; genus Rhinophrynus; species Rhinophrynus dorsalis. The sequence goes on from CM074724.1 coordinate 122,628,221, forward strand.
CATGTCACAATTATTTGCTAGTGGGAGATGTGGATGCAGTTTTGTTGTCTTTTAACAGCGCTGTTTGGCTTTTGACAGAAAATCTGCTTGGCAGGGGAACATCGTATGACTGTCTCCCAGTCCTTTATAACACCTAATTCAAACACCTTTAACCAAGCAAACTGCAAGTTCAGACACACTGTAACTGCCAATGTGGTCTGACACACTTTCAGCTCCCTATAGTGGTAGTTGCAACAAATCTGTTCATTGTTTAACCCCTAAAGTACCAGGCTGGCACTCAAAACAATGTTGCACATCCCTCTGGTGCTTAAGTGGTTAAAGTGGAAGTAAAACCTTGTGACTACTTAGGTTCATTTGAAAGAGCTTTCAGTATTTGTTTTAAAACTTGTTTGAGATATTAAGCTTTCATTGGCTTTCATTCAGGGTTTATTAGGGGATGCAAGGCTAAATGAACTGGTATATAGAGTAGACTGAAATGGGCACCTGCAGTTACACACAGCTGCAGGTGTCCAGTGCAAAAAGTGTACACATACACCACATTGGGAGCGCATATAACTAGTAAGAACTTATGTAGAGCCACTTACTAAGATAGGTATAAATTCCATTTGTAACCTAGCTTATTGGAGTCTCTTAAAGGGATAATAATACTTTTTTTTATCTTTATTTTATTTTGCATGAATTAAAAAAACATGAAGAACGATATAAGTCTTATCTCAAACCTTTATGGTTTGAAAGATATTCACAAGCAAAGTTTCCCCTCACGCCCCTTTTACCTAGTGTAAGCCATCTCTTCTCAGATATGGAATGCAGTCCATAGACCAGACAGATAACAGCAGGGGACAATCTTCTTCCTATGAGAACAATGAAAACCCTCCCCCCCCCTTGACAAGTTTTTCAGGTTTTTCCCTTATCTTAATTGAAGATTGTCCCTCTCTGCAATCTACCTGGGCACCTCCCTTCTGCTCTGGCTGAGCAGTGTTACATCAGTAAAAGGGGCAGGAGGGGGATACTTTGTCATTGAATTACTCCTGAACTACAACTCTGACAGAACTGAAATCACACTCTCCAAAGTCCAAATACTATGATGATTAATTAGAGCTGCTTTTGTTCTGAAACATTACTATCCCTTTAAAGTGGACTTATCACTTAAAATTGGGAGGGGAGTATCTATAGGGGATGCAGTTGAGATAGAGCCCAGGATCTGAAGGGGCCCATCGACTCCAGGGCCCAATAGTTTCTAGCTAATCTCCAGGCTTACTATTTTTGCATTAGGTGCCCCAAAAAAGGAAACCTTTACATCTGGGCCCTGCAGCGATTCGTTTTGTCAACTGAAACGAGTCAAAGATAAGGTGCTTTCTGAATAGGAAGATGATAGTTCTTAATCTCAATAAATTAACTGCCGTTAATGTAATCAACCATTACTTTTGCACACAGACCTAATCAAATGGTGGCAGTATAGCACAGGGCTGTGGCTTTCTACACACATGATATTAATGTTCACCCCCACCACTGCCCAATGGGTGGTGATGACTGAAGTAAGGATAAGAAGGTCTCAGTAGACTGACTGCCCTTCTACAGGCCTTGGTCAAAGCATATCTCCAGTGCATTGCTTGTTTAGCATCCAAGTGGTTAACAAGCTGTACAAAAAATTAAATAGTGGGGCCAAAACCTAAAGGCAAACAGTGTTACCTAATTGCATGTGGCTAATGTTTGCCCCATAAAAACTGTAGAACTAAAATGGTAACAGTAAAAGTCTCTAGCATTTACATTTGCTGTGACTAATTACAGACAATGAAGATGTGTATCAACTGTACTTTATCTGTAAACCAGTAAATCTTATCAATAGAGACGGTCAGGCAGCCTGCCTCCGCATCATGTATTCTGAACTCACAGGCGGATTAACTGTGACTGTTTCCCAGTTTAAAACCTGCTGTGGTAATTGATTGGCCTCTGATTAGGGTTTAATTGCTTGCTCAAGCTCATAACAGTCTTGATGGCTTTTGGTATAAGACGCAGGCAGTAGTGAGTAGGTATGGTAGAAAAGGATAAAGTTCTAGAATTGAATGTGACTTCCGTTGGCTCAGCTAAATACCTAAAAGGCCTTATGCACAAAAGAAAAGAAATATGTTGGATATCGCTAACATTAAGTCCCTTTTAAATCACTGGGAATTTCTTTACAGTCAATTGAATGATGCAGAACCAGTGGGTTTATTAAGACCCTCCTCCAGGAGGCAAGGCACTAAGAAAAAAAAACAGCAGTTCTTCAAGGCGCTCCATGTTAACCTTTTACTCTACATGTCAGATTAGTCTTTCTAAGGACTCCATTGGTACTTTGTCCATCTTATTCTTTGATGCCTACACAGCTTCTGTCTCCCTCTTCTTCTGAGCAGGAGCATGTGTGGGTTAAAACCTTGATATCTTCTGTGAGTAATATACCTTCTTCCATTCAGGGGATCATTGAGTCTTTGATCTGTGTCCTGTTCCCCGTGATTGTTATTGTTTGCCATTGTGCAGGGGAGGGGGGGATTTTTCCCCTGGAACTAAATTCCTCTGTTTAGGAAGGGGAAATGGATGAGAACGATTTTGATAAATCCCCTACCACAGGGATTCATTTGGGGATGACCCTTGCTCACCTGCCAAGGGTCTAATCTGACCAGTTCTGGAAACCTGAATGTCTGAGGCCTCAGACTTGAATTCTTCTTCCCCAGATATATTTGACAGGCTCAAAAGGGAGGATGCAATTTCCCACTTTAGTCTATGTGGTTCTGAAGGAATCACAGATGCCTGATCACAGACTCTTTATTTCCAGATGTGTTTCTGTCTTGTATTCCTTCTTTTTTTTCTGCCTTATCACAGTGGTCTACATCCACAGCTGTGGCTCCTCCAATTTCTTTTTTGCTTGAATGCTAGGTTGATAAGTGCTTGGATTATCTTTTAAAGGTGCAGCTTCTGTTGCTGCTTGCATCCCACCTTCTCTGTTGCTTGGTTAACTAGGGCCATTGCTGCTTGGGGAGGGAGGCAACTCTTAGAGGCTGTCCTTGTGGATTCACCTAAAGAGAGTGTAGTTTTGGCCATTTCTAAGGTTCTTAAGGCTAGTGCATACTTTACAGAAGCAACTTTTGTCTACTGCTAGGCTTACTGGGAATGTCTTAGCTCTTTCTATTGTTGTACGTTGTACCCTTTGCCTAAATATATGGTTGGCTAACCAGTTTTCCAAGAAGACATTGGTCTCTCTCCCAGTATGGGCATGCAGTTGTTTGGCCCAGAATTGGAGAAGGTCTTTAGCCGCTGAGGGTAAGGATGCGCTGTTACCTCCAAGCGTTCCTTTTACACCAAGGAAGACATGGTTTTCGTTACACATCTCCCCCTCCCTAGATATCAATCTCTGCTAATGAGAGCGCTCCAGTTACTGGCAGCCTCAATCTTCGGAGGAGGCTGGATAGAGGGAGGGGAGCAGCGGCAAAGTGACAGACTGTGATACAGAGCTAGTAACCATAGTCTGTCTGGAAGTAGGGCTCAGGCAGTATTTATTTCTTAGATTTCACCCAAATAATGCTGGAAGAAATAAAAAATGCAATATTACACATAATCGCTATATAAAGTACATATTAAGACAAACTTGTTTAGTGATGATAGATCCCCTTTAAGATGCAGGAATGGTCATATGCAGCTGAGGCGCCTTTTGTCGCGGCGTAGACGTAGCTGGCCAGACCAGTTTACTGGCGTGAGGGCGGTGGTGGCAGCAACAGCAGCAGACAGCCCAAGTTCATTCCTCAGGCATGTGTTACTGTATGTGTGTTTGTTTGTTGTTTTTTTTTTTTTTTTTTTTTTTTTTTTTTTTTTTTTGTTCTTCCTTCATGTGTTATTAAAGAGTTGGGGAAAAGGGAGCCCCAGGGAAAAAAGTTTTAATGGCACCCATCTAATCTAATTTTATTAATTAAAATAAGTGATAAGGGGGTTACAAAAAGAAGAGACAATGAGGGGAAAAAATAAAGAAAACAAAAAAGCATCTATCTCAGAGGGTATAGGGTTAAACACCACTGTGGGAGAGTGGGTACGAACAATGAAATAAGTACATTGTTACCTTATGTACAGTGACTGAACGTAGGGGCGGAGCCTAGGGGTCTGCACCATACAGTTTTGTTCAGTACGCCAATGTGCTAAAATGTGTTGAAAAATGAAAGATGGAAATTTATAGATAGCCTAGAATGCAGCATAACCGTGAGGGATAGCCAGCCAGCACAGTCATAGCTATAGCTAGCCAGTCTAGCAACAGTGACAGAAACGAGACAAAGATAGCTAGCAGAATCAACTTATTAGCAATGGTGAGGCTATATACACTGAGTAATAGACTAAAATAAGTAGTAGTAGCACTTGACTAGTAATTTAGAGAAACGGATAGAGGGAAAACTATAAGTTATATACAGCACTGTAGTATATTAATCTCCCAATACTCAAGCGTTAAGTAGCTATAAACGGAAAGGTAACAGGCTCAGTTGAAAGAAATATGTGAATATATCGGAGAGGGGAGGAAAATAAAACACAGCGAGAATTCTGTATTTGAGAATAGGGAAATAAAGGACTGACCAGCGACCGATAATTAAAGTGGTGTCAGAGAAAGAACACACTACGAAGGGGGTCAGGGAATATACCTTTAAAGAAAAACTGATTCCCTCTCTCACTACTTGGTAACCGCTAGTTTACGATACAGAGCGGCTTTGGGCAGACTGTATCAAGACACTATCTCCTAGAGAGCTCCAGATAAACCTCAGGAGTAATATAAGCTCTTGAAGTTAATTGTTTTTAAAAGGGTTATTTTCTTTTATTATAAGAATTAATACAATATATTTGTTTTATGATCCACCAAGCACTTCATGTTGAACTGGTCTCCTTAGCATTAGTGGGTATACTAAAGGCAACTGAATAGCCAGAAGTCAAAATATCCCAATCAATTGCAAATTCTCTTCCTTATTACAACAGTGGCTGAACACAGTGAGAGAGGTAATGAAGAGAATTTTAGTCAATTAAGGATAACGCTGTGTTCAAGTTCTTTTATTAATTAAGTGCACCATAAAGTATTCAAGCACGCAGAAATTGTTGTATACATGTAGTTTGCTTTTTCAGGGTGTGTACCACTACCCTTGAATACTGCTTGAATACTTTATTGGTGTTCTTACTTAATAAAAGAACTTGAACACAGGGTTATGTTTAATTGACTAACATTCCCTGTATTGCCTCTCTTACTGTTCAGTCACTGTAAATAAGGTAACTGACTCATAAGTTTAACTAATCACTCTATTAACCCCTTAAGGATCAGCCGCGTGTGTACTTTGCGGTCCCTTAAGAACCAATGAGCTTTTTTTTTTTTTTTTTTTTTTTTTTTTTTTTTTTATAAATAATGTGACCTGATTCCGGACTCCCCGAACGGCATGCAGCCACACGGGGAGCCCGGAATTCTGTGACGGTCCAGGACCGTCATGGGTCCTTAAGGTGTTAAGGACCGGCACACACGCGCGGCCGGCACTTGAGGACCATGGGGCTTTTTTTTATAAGTTCCGATTCAGGAACTGCTCCGAGAGCCCTGAACTCCATGCCGTGCCAGGACCGTCAATGGTCCTTAAGAGGTTAAAGGAACAACTATTATTCAGTTGCTCACATTAAGTAAAAATATACTTCCCAAAAGCCATCAAGACTGTTATTCCCCTCTTCGTGCCCAGTGGGGTTTAACCCTATACCCCCTGAGAGTGTTTTTTTCTTTAATTTTTCCCCTTTTCTTTTTTTGTAACCCTTGCCACTTGTTTTAATTGAATTAATAAAATTATATTTTATACCTAGATGGGTGCTGCAAAAACAGGTTTCCTTTCCTGGGGCTCTCTTTTCCCCTAGCTTTTTAACATATGCTGTATTACTGTAGACAGCATCTTGTAGATGTATTGTGGTGCAGGTGTGCTTCCTTTCCATCCTTATCTGATAAGAGTTCAGAGTAACAGCATATGATGGGTCACAAACACAGCAGGGTAAAGTCCTCTTACTCTGGAAAATTGCCACGGTACTGTACTGTGAAGAATAATGCATCTAAAATGGGTGTGGCTAAGTGATGGGGTGTGGTTATGGGTGGGACAGAGGTGGGGAGAGGGGCAGGGCTAGGGGCCCTTCAGATGTAAATCCGGCACTGTAAATCAGTATGCAAATCGGCTACCTGGCCTTTGGTTCATACCCTTAGAAAGTTCTACAAGGTGAACAGTTTAGCATGCTAAGATGCCTGTTTTGGTCTGTCTCTCATGGTTATCTTAACCTTTAAGAACCAGAGGTGTGAGCAATGCATTATTTCACAATGTGTTGCATACCTCCTTAAGGGGTCAGTAGGCTCTTGTACAGTGCCTGGTTCAGTTACAAAAAAGTAACGGTCACATCCAGGACTGAAGGTGTCCTCACTTTGACACAACGGTAAAATTCATAGGATCCATTAGGATTTTATGGTCATAGTAAGGTAAATTGGAGGGTGATGTTACTTCACCTTTAACAGTTTAACTGGCAGTGGAGCCTGTAGTTCGGTTCTGATACTGACAAGAGGTTGAAGGAAATTAGCCATTATATATTACATTTTGGGAAAAAAATATGGTGCAGTTAAGTGAGCTCTGGCTAAAAACATGAATATCAAATCAGTTGCAAGGAATCAATGTTTGAAATCTTTTTTTTTTTTTTTTTTTTTTTTTTTCTTCTGTGAGAATGTGTTTGAGAAGCCAAAATGTGATTTGTAAGATATAAAAGGAAATGAGTCGCTGGGCCTGATACAGTTGCGTAAGCTGTGATTTATTCATAATTCCCCTTGTGTACAGTGGATGATGTTTGACATTGGATGTGTAATGCAGATACATTTGGCTTTTCTCCCTGGACGATGTCATCTTTGTGCAGGTGTAGAAATGCAGAAGAGCATTCTGCTATTTAAGTTTCCTGCAGGGTTCAGTCAAAATTTGGATGTCCATTCTACTTTACTGAAACAGCTGTTTCTCCTGTCCTTACAATAAAATACATATTTTTTTTCTATTTCATGAAACAAGTGTAAATTTTGTTAAGATTGTACGTGTATTTTCCTTGTTTTTGCTGATGCTTTTTATCTGTAAATGTTAAGATGGTGTGACACAGCCCTCTAAGCCACTCTCCTAACTGATCATGCTACAATGTATTGAGACAAGCATTGCCACCTGAAGGTTTGCCAACATTTATTTTGATGTAGCCAGGAATTTTTTCTTATGAATTCCAGCTTAATTATAGTTTCCCAGCCTTCCAAAGCAATAAAACTTAGATACTTCTCCAGCCTAAGATAATGTAACATAAGGGTTTGTGCAGTATTTTAGTAAATCTCTGGTGTTGCTGCATAAATAAAGGTATGGACAAAACCAATTTTATATTATTAATAACATCTGCTTTGTAGATTGCCAAGTGACAATGGAGTGAAATCCACTCGAAAGAAATTTTACTCAAGCAAGTTACTGTAGTGAGTAGTAGAAGTAAATTATATGGCTACATGAGATAAGTGTGCTCTCAAGCTATATTTGCTTCTTCGTTTCAGTCAGGTTATTTGTGACCTGTTTCTAATACAAAAACCACTGTCTATTATACTGGTTGAGTCAGAGGGTAGAATTGTCATGACCTGCCCAATGCTATCACCTATTAAAAGGGGTTGGTGCTTCTGGACACAGCCATCACCCATTGGAAAGGAATGTTTTTATTCAGTTTAGTAATATTAGAAGGGGTTGGTTAATTATATAGTATCTTGACACAACTAAGCACCTGCGCTAATCTGAGAGATCTCCTGAAATATATCCTATACCTGACACCTCTGTATACCAAACCAGCTATCCAGATAAGATTCCACTAACTAACTTCCTTATCTACAGAAGGACATCTCAGGTCATTGCATGGTTCTAGTCAAAACTTTAATTCTTTCATTCTGCATGTTTGTGTTAACCCTTTAGTTATATTGTGTTTCTGGAGGAATATTCAGTTTTGTCCCCCATCCATAGCCAACATATTGCCCTTGTTAGCCTCTATCTCTCACTGTGGAACCTGTTTAATATTTGCCATTTGAACAGTGCATATTAGTGCAACTGCTATAAAGTGGACCTGTCACCTTACGATAAGTGCAGTTACATTTAAAGGAAATTAAATATGGCCAAAATGATGTACTAGCCATATGTTCGTAATATAATTTTGTTTTTGAGAAATTAATATTTATTTGTTGGTGGCACTTTCTGCCATTTAGATTCTATGTGGGAACAATGTTGCCACACACCGAGGTATTTATTAATTTAGGAAGAGGTCACATGCAGTGGGGACATCTATAACAGTACAGCAAGTAATATTTGACCTCAAACATGCTGCTCAGGGATTGACATAAATGGTTATAATGTGCCATTAAAATAAAAAGGTTAGTTTCGCAAAAAAAAAAAAAAAAAATTCTGGGGGGAAAAAAAAAATCACTATTACAACATACAGTCAGATTTTAATTTCCTGTAAAATAAACTAAACTTGGCTCAGTGTCAAGCCCATTTCAAAGCATTACCAGACTTACAGCAAATTTGAGGTGTTTTATTTAATAAATATGAGGGGTTTTTTTTTTTTTTTAAATATGTGTCTATTCTGTTCATCTTTGCCTGTGTCAGCCCTTCAATTCACAGTAAGAGAATAAAATAAGAAAGGTAGAGAAAATCCAAACAGGTGCAGTTTACCAGAAAGTAGTTTAGCCACGTTGCTGCTTACTACATGGCTATCAATGTCTTCAAGCATAAATCTGCTAAGGACATCTACAGTCAAGTCCTCATAGCTGCAGAAGTAAAAGGCTTAAAACCGGGGACTGAGACTTACCCTACTAGATGTCTTCAGTCACTGGATGTAGTCCAGTATTGAACATCTCATCACAAATAATATCATCATTCTCATGTGCAATGTTGTCATTAATGTTTGTCCACTTCACTGGACCTAGATCTCAGCCCCCCCATGTGATGTTAGCAATATCAGATGATCTTTCAAACACCATACATTATACAAAAATTGAAAAAGTTGAAGCAGGGGGTGGCTGGAGCTCTGGAAGAGCTCCGATCTTGGCCACACTTGCACCTAAAAATTTGGGACCACCACCCTTGTTTCAGAGAGGAGAGTCCCCTTTTTTGAAAGTGTTGTTTTCAGTAAGTCCATGTAAGGTCATTACAGATCAACAATATTTTCATGGTATTCATGCTCCTGCACTGCTGTAATAGCCCTTCATAATTGTTTGCTTACAGGTTAAATATTCATGCTTTGTCAAGACTACCTATATACAGGGGTGCAGTTACCAACATCCAAGGGAACCAATCTGTCCCTAGAGTCCAGTGGGTGGGGTCAAAATATGTTTGAACCAGGGCCCTCCAATGATTAGTGAAACCACTAGTTATATAGTAAGTGTTGTGGGCAGTATGTGGTATCAGAGTGGATTAGAAAATATGCAGCCACAGCGCTACCCTGTATTCACTCACCCATTGTTACAAAAGTTTCCAGGCTGTGTTATATTAATGTTTCAATAAACCAGTCTAATCATTTTAAACATGCATAATAATATGAGATAATGTCCATTAGTATGTTAGGAATTTTACTTCTTTCCTGTGCAGAATTTTATTAGAAGGTGCAGGAAGAAGTGAAGAGTTGATAAGGGCATTTTTCGCGATGGTTTAGTATGTACATTTAAACATTTATGTATATTTTCAATACATATCTATTTTAGAATAGCTCTGTACATATTTCATGGAGTAAAACCAGCTCTCTTTAAGGAAAAGGTGGTTGGCCCCTAAGGGATATCCACAAACCAATGATATGTTTTGAAAGTGCCGGGTCTGCTGAAAAACCTAGTGTAAAGAATTGGTCACAGAAAGCCACCTTAAATTGGAATGGTCACAGAAAACTATAAAATTGACTGCAACAAAAGTGTCAAAACTTGTTTTGCATTTGGGGTTGAAATGGTTTTGAGGCAAAGTGGTTAAAGGAACACTAACCCCTTAAGGACTAGCACGCACGCGGCTGGCACTTAAGGACCACGGAGCATTTTTGTGTTTTGTTTTGTTTTTGTTCGTTTGTTTTTTTTCCCCAAGTTCCAATTCAGGGCTCCCCGAACCGCGTGCAGCCGCACAGGGAGCCCTGAAATCGATGACGTACATGTATGTCATTGGTCCTTAAGGGACATCAACCCATGACGTACATGTACGTCCAGCGTTGTTAAGGTGCTAAATAGCTTGATACAACTTTAAATATCATGTACTTAGCACATATAAAATTAATTATTCATATATTATATCCATAAAATATGATCCTAAACATCCTTTTTAATGCATGTGTAAATTGTTCTGTTACGAGCGCATGTGTTTAATGTTGTCTCTGTGGTTTGTTTTGGGAGATCAGTCATTTGATTGTAGTTTGTGTCCGCTGCACCTGTATCAGAAGGACTCTTATCTTATCTCAGCCCTTTTGCAGATGATCCTGGACAGTCAATCATAGCCCTGGAATGTCTGCATATGTAAGACAGATTTTAGGTCTCTGAAGACAGATAATGTTTGCAGAGTGTATAATCCTGTTAATTTTAGGTGTTCCTTTAAGATGGATTTAAATGGATTTTAGATTTTACATTTAAATCTACAGAGTATGGGAATATTTCCGCTGACAACCTTTAATGGTCCTACTGCTTTTAACCCTTTGCCTTGGACACCCCTCTGGCATTCGTAGTTAATGCAGCTAGCCAATGATTCAACAAGAGGGAGAAATGTGCCGCACAACCTTTTGTTTCTGGGAGGGTTAAGGGATATAGTTAGTAGTTTAGAAACAGGAGGCAATGTCCTGGGGAAATTAGTGTGTGTGCGCAGAGTTACTATAATCACTTCACTTAGAAGAGATGAATTGGAAGTCTGAGAATGGTACCTAACTACCAGGCTGTGTTGCATTAATTATGTGTCTACATCCTTTGCAGTGTTTAGTCTGTGGCAGTGACACTTACCCTGTAGACTCACATTCATAAGAGTTGGGGAATGGCGATGGCCTCTATTGCAAACACCAGTAACACATTCATGTTCTCTTCCTACTAAAGTTACTTATTTTCATGGTGTTGTCTACAACAGTGAATTGCCTTTGATATATTTTTTTTTGTAAGAGAAGTAATAGGCTAAGGCGTTTTTCTGTTCTAGGTAGGGTACCAGTGAATATGCCGAACATTCATCTTCCCGTTGATTCTTTTAGTATGTTCCTGTGCAGCTCTATTACATTCTGTAATAATGCCAGTTTTTATATCTCCTTGTCTGTAGCCTTCATGTATCCTCTTAAGGTTCATCCCTCTTTAACAAATCCCTATATGACAGAATTTTGTACAAATACAATGGCATACAATTTCAGAAGGACTCTACAAGTATATTTTCAAGCCACCTTGATAACATGTTCTCTATTTTATATCCCAGGGTTTCTTCCTTACGGTCTCTCCTGAATCCATCCTTAAAGTGGCCACTCAGTCATCTGAAAACAACAAGATTTTCTGCATGAACTTGTCTGCTCCATTCATCAGCCAGTTCTACAAAGAACCATTAATGAAGGCCATGCCTTACGTGGATATCCTATTTGGGAACGAGACGGTGAGCATTTTCTTTATTGCCCTATCCAAAGGAACAAACCGATCTGAATGGAAGAGTGCAGCAGAAAAGGGAACTAGAGCTAAAGGCCATAGTGTCTGTCGCCTACACATTTTTAAAATTGGAAAAATGTCAGGGGCATGGGGTTTCTAACTTGGACAGGTACTTAACCACTATGGGAAAGTTCTTTTAGAGTAAAACTTATTCTATCTGTTTGCCCTGCAGACTTCTGTAATCTGCATGCTGAGTGACCTCATTGATTCACTCTGTGCTTCTTGTAGAGGAAGAAACATCAGTATCCTCTACATTGAAGGCCACTGTCAGTGAATGTGCCTGTAATGGACTTTAGTGGAAACGGCAGGAATCCCTCTGAAGTTATACAGCCATTAGAATAGATATTGATAGTCATTTGTAAAGGAATGATATAGAATGCAAAAACTACCAACTATATGAGTCCAGTGATTGTTTAATAAACATTTTTAGAAGATGGGTGTACAAAGCTGCCCTCTCCGTTCTTGCTGGTTACTTTGTTGGAGGGGACGAGGGCCTTCGTCCAGCCACAAAATTCTGATTTCACTGAACTTAGTTTTGTGGAAGCTAAATAGTTTGAAGGGCATATTGTAATGAGGTCATAGGGGAGAAATTAACACACTCAATAATATAAGTGGGGCATTTACGTCCTTGAATCTAGGGAGGTCTACAGTGCATAGCTTTGCAATGCGTTAGATACCTCGCTGGCATTCAAAGGGTTAATAGCCCATTTAAATAAATTAGTTTTTTTGAGAATTTTTGTCATCAGTGGTGCAGTTTGCTTGCCCCGGAATTGCACCTCTTTTAGCTTGTTGACTACAGCCCATAGTGCTGAGATAATACTGCCTGAAGGGTATTTGGCACATTCAAGGCTAAAACAACCCTATGGTTTCACAAAACTGTATTTGTAATCGATTCTGACTGTGCCTTTAAAACCTGAAATGTTTGTGAAATAGGAGGACTAGAATTTACCACCAGTTCTCTGTGTAAAGCTATGATTGTAAGACAGGTGTGAAACAATCCTTTAGCCAAGTGCCTGTTCTGTATTGCTGTGCTAACAAAATGAAGCTTTACATTCACTGGGAGGAGGGATTACAAAATGAAGCTTTACATACACTAGGAGGAGGGATTACGAAATTAAGCTTTACATGCACTGGGAGGAGGGATTAGGAAATGAAGCTTTACATGCACTGGGAGGAGGGATTAGGAAATGAAGCTTTACATGCACTGGGAGGACGGATTAGGAAATGAAGCTTTACATGCACTGGGAGGACGGATTAGGAAATGAAGCTTTACATGCACTGGGAGGAGGGATTAGGAAATGAAGCTTTACATGCACTCGGAGGAGGGATTACGAAATGAAGCTTTACATGCACTAGGAGGAGGGATTACGAAATGAAGCTTTACATGCACTGGGAGGAGGGATTAGGAAAAGAAGATTTACATGCACTGGGAGGAGGGATTAGGAAATGAAGCTTTTCATGCACTGGGAGGAGGGATTAGGAAATGAAGCTTTTCATGCACTGGGAGGAGGGATTACTTGTACATCATATTGCACAGTCCCCAAGTTATAGCCAGAGCTACTTACAACAAGAACATTTTACCTGTCTTGTCTTAAAATATATAAAATACATAATGCAGTATGTATTAAATGTATACACCTTTAGTATTTGTAAATGTTCCATCAAACATACTACTATAACATAAGAACCCATCATAACCAATGTCAGAAGCATTAAAGAATTTAATAGGAAGACACTGTCCCATAAATGTCTTCTTCACTGACTTAGACTTCTGACATTTGTGATTTACATCCATTTAATAATCCTCCCTGGAGCTGATGCTGTAAGAATATAACTTATACCACAGCATTCTTTTTGCCTCATAGGAGATGAAGATGTAGTAATGAGATTGTACCAGGTTGATCAGCTTTGTCTAACTATGTACAAGTCCGTGTTGTTGTGCTTGCACATCAGTGTACCTTGCAGCGACTGGTTCCATAGTATTTGGAAATCACGCCATGCTTTAGGCGTTTCAAAATAGAAGATAAAAGGGATTTGTTTGTTTTTTGTTTGGTTTGGGGGTTTTTTGTGCTCTAAAATAGGATTTAAAATCCACATGGAATATTTGTTTGAGAGATTATCTCAAAATATTTTTGCTATCAAGCAGATATTTAAGTGAGTCTTATTACAGGCGATCAGAATGTATGTAATCCAGTAATTCTCATCTCTGGTCTGTGGGGCACACCAACAGGTCATGTTTGAAGGATATCATTGAATAAGGACAAGTGGATCTATCAGAATGACTGAGCAACTGATTACCCACCTGTTAACAAGCAGGCATATCTTGCCAGCCAGCACTGTTGGTGTTCTCTGAGGATTACTGTTGAGAAGCACTGATCTAATCCTTCAAATCGTTAAAGTGGAAATCACTACATGTCTGTTTTAATATGAGCAGCATAAATTGTTGTCAAATTTGAAGCATCAACTACAGAAATTGCTGCAGCTGTATTTTTCTTAAAGCGATAGTAAAAAGCAGCTCCAATTAATTTTCATAGTATTTGGGCCATGGAGAGTCTTATTTCAATACTGTCAGAGTTGTAGTTGAAGAGTAATTGAATGATAAAGTTCCCCCCTCCCGCCCCTTTTATCTACTGTAAGCCATCTCCTCTCAGATGTGGAATCCGGTCCTGGACTAGATGGCTCACAGCAAGGGACAATCTTCTTGCTATGAGCATAATGAAAACCCTGCCCCCTTGACAGGTTTTTCCTTATGCTCACTGAAGATTGTCCCTCTTTGTGATCCTTCCAGACAGTCTTGCTGCTCTGAGGTGAGCAGTGTTACATCAGTAAAAGGGATGGGAGGGGGGATACTTTATTATTCAATTTCTCTTGAACTGCAAGTCGGACGGTATTGAAATAAAGCTATCCACTGTCCCAATACTATGAAGGTTAATTGGAGCTGCTTCTTTGTGAAACTTTACTGTCCCTTTAAAGATACTTTCTAATACAAGATTTATTTTTTTTATTTATTTATTTATTTTTAAGTAGTCTGGTAAGTGTGCACCTGCAGCTGCCTGTAGCTGAAGGGATAGTAATAATTCATTTTTGGAGGCAATAATATTGTATTGTATGTATTAAATAAACCAAACCATCTATGTATTTTTCCCATAACTTTCATAGTTGAAGAGTAATTGCATTTTAAAGTTTATTCCTCACGCCCCTTTTATCTATGTCACCGCTCTAGCTGTCAGATTTGGATTCTGGACCGGACGGAGCACGTGGAGAGCCAAAATAGGAGTGGATACGAAGGAAATCTTGAAGATCATGAAGATCTCCTTGGTATCCACTCCTATTTTGGCTCTCGAGACAATCCGTCCAGGCTGCAGACCAGAATCCAAGTCTGACAGCTAGAGCGGTGACCTAGCTAAAAGGGGCTGGAGGGGTAAACTTTAAACCACAATTACTCTTCAACTATGAAAGTTATGGGAAAAATACATAGATGCTTTATTTCGTTTATATATTTAATACATACAATATTATTGCCTCCAAAAATGAAGTATTACTATCACTTTAAAAGGCAACTAACATTAGAAAACAAATATACATTAAAGCTCATTATTTTAAACAATTGTGGTTATTCTCACCTCTTGGAGCAGCAGCGTTTTAAACGTCCCACCCGAACTGTACAGATGTTTTTAAGGATTCTTGTACCAGGTCCTACTAAAGATTAGGCTGCCTGAGGCAGCCTCATCTTTCTGTTGGCTGTGCAGTTGGGTGTGAGGTTAAAGCAGCCACTACAAAAAGTTTAAGAACTACCATGGTTTTTCATTGTGAAAGCAATATGCATGCTAGTACTAAGGCCTGAAAAAGCTTAGAGGAACTATACCTTAAAGGGATAGTAATACTTCATTTTATCTTTATTTTATTTTGTAGGCATTAAAAAAAACATGAAGAACGATGTCTTATCTCTCAAACCTTTATGGTTTGAGAGATATTCACAAGCAAAGTTTCCCCCTCCCACCCCTTTTACCTAGTGTAAGCAATCTGTTCTCAGATGTGGAATGCAGTCCATATACCAGACAGATAACAGCAAGGGACAGTATTCTTCCTATAAGAACAATGAAAGCCATGCCCCCCCCCCTTGACAAGGTTTTCAGGTTTTTCCCTTATCTTAATTGAAGATTATCCCTCTCTGCAGTCTACCTGGGCACCTCCCTTCTGCTCTGGCTGAGCAGTGTTACATCAGTAAAAGGGGCAGGAGGGGGGGTACTTTGTCATAGAATTACTCTTGAACTACAACTCTGACAGTATTGAAATAACACTCTCCAAACTCCAAATACTATGATGATTAATTAGAGCTGCTTTTATTATTAAACATTACTATCCCTTTAAGATATATTTGATAATTGTAATACTGTAAATCAAATGATACTGAATAGAAGGCATAAACTATCCCAAAAGCTCCACAGCAAGAGACATAATGAACACTATCTTGTTAGTGAACAGAGGCTTGGGCCACTTACTGTTAAAGGGTTAGTAATGTTTCATAACAGCATCTGTTTGTTCTTTATAGTTAAAACGGATCTCAGATATTGCCACTGTTAATATCTCTAGTTATGCTGCAATTATATTAAGAAGTTTACCCCTTCCTCCCTTTTTCCCAAGCTTAAGCTGCCTCCCCTCATATCTGAAATCTGGTCATCTGACCGGACAGATCGCTAAGAGGGACAATCTACCCTCTGTCAATATGAAGAAAACACTGCCCTCCTTGACGAAGTATAAAGAGAAATCATACCTGCTATTATTATGAAACATTACAAACCCTTTAAATATTTCTCTATCATCCAGTATGGAACACAGGTACCATGGGGGTTGAGCTTCTCCTTTGGAGGGCAGAACACAAAAACAAAAAGACAAGTGTGGGTGGAGACTCCCAGCTCCCTCTGTAGCTCAAGACAGGCCCGCCTCCAGTTATGATGTGGTCTTCAAGGTGAAATGAGGGCCAGAGCACTTTCTCTTACTTTTAGATTCTTTATTATTTTTCCACTAGATATGGGACTGTACAAATTCTCACATCAAGAGGTTTACCATTACTGAGCTTCCCCTGGAGTGGATTGACTACTGTGCAGGTGCTATGCGGACCTTTGCAGCCCTGTGGAGAGAATATTGTAATCAAAGTTTTCACTCCCAGCAGTTTCTCTGAGGCTCTGCTTCCTTTACAATGATAAACTGAAGACAGATGGCTTGAAGGTTGACGACTAACCCTTTGGGTGCCTTGGTCCACTTTGCCCCTACTTGTACCTCTTCCTACAGGGTTTTCCTTTGAGCCTTGAGGTGCTTGCACTCTTGTTGGTTATTTTATTTGTTCTTCCTTGAGTTATGGAGCATGGATGGCTGCATTGCGACTAGTTAACCCCTTCCCTGCTGTTTTATCCAGGTTGGGGGCTTTTCCCTTTTAGGGGCCTGTGTCTTTGATGCCCACCGAATGTTCCATGGGGTCCTTGGGTAATTTGGAGTACCTTTTAAAATTGTCCATTTTTTGGATGTGCGGCACCTTTTAGGAATGCTTCCCATGCCGCTGCCAACTTTGCTTTATTGACTTCTATGGGCAAACTTCTTTGGGACATACAGAGGTCAGTGATTTGCTCTTTCTTCTCGTCTCCTCATGCCCTGTCAGGATGTCAGCTCCTAAGGGGCATGGGGCTAGACCTAAGACTAAGGCCTTGGGGCGTCCATGACCCCCCTTGCTTCCTGTAAGTTCCTCATGTCAAATGGGGCTTCCTAGAGAGTATTCTGGATTTCTCTGATCCTACTGTGCTGTGGCCCCCACTACTGCACTGGGGGGGTAAAGAAGAGCGGTAGTCTCCTCAGTGGCCTTTCTGTTTTGTTTGTTTGTTTGTTTTTGAAGTGCCTTACCCTCCAGAGGGAGTTTTACCCCATGTTTTTTGTGTTCCACATTGGACGAAAGAGAGAACTTAGTTTGTCCCTTCCAAATAAAAGCATGGACCAGCTGAACGGTAGATGGAGTTTACTATGCCTCTTGCTGTGGAACTTTTTGGAATAGTTTATATATTTACTTTTTATCATTTGGATTATTTAAACTATATCCCTTTGAATGCCAGAGGGGTATGAAACGCATTGCAGAGCAATGTGTTTTGTTCCCCTCTGGCACTCATAAAGAGTTAAATTCTGTGGTCTGTTCAGAGTCTATATTACCTCAGTTATATCTAAGAAAATTCTCTTTATTGCAGAAGTGAGATTTTAAACACTGCAAGATAATTCTGTGCACAACACTAGAAAATACATTGATGTACATTATAACCCTGTAAAATATGGCAAGCTAGCCCCCTTGTAGGAATTGTGAGCAGGGTTATATGGGTGAGTACCTATTTCATGCTGTGGAGGAGAGAGCTGTATCTCCTAGTTCTGTCTGTCGCATTGGAAATGTAACAGAGGAAAAGGCCAGGCCAAATCCATGTAATCTAGTGCTCTGTGTTGGCAGTGCAGATAAACATAACAGATGAGAGCATGGGTAGGAGGGAGATGTCATGCAAGGTATGATTAACTCCTCTCTCTTACTGGTCTGATCTTTCTAAATAACAGGCCTAGCTCTGGCTGTGAAAGTATCATGTGCAAAGCAGTGTGTGTGTGATGACTCTTGTCTACTTTGTGGGGAATTTTAAAATGCAGATCTTACCATACTGGTATATTGTTATCACTTGAAAAGAAAGTCCATCGAGTTCAAGCTTGTCAGATCTCCTTTTGTTTATTGTACATTTTTCCCTTCCTATGAATCAACAATTTTTGCCAATTTGATTTCTCCCTGAATCAATATTTACCAGCATTGAAATGAATGATCCGTATTCTCTTTAGATAAGAGGGTATCCCTTTACTGAAAACTATCCAGGACATACTTGAAAACGAGAGAAATCTCAATGTATTCTTCCTGGTAAAACATTTTCTAAATAAAATAAAAATCCAGTACTTTTTTTTAAAACAAGAGTGTGCCCATATGGCCTCCTAAGGCAAGGAATTGCAGGTTCTTGCTACCCTTACAATAAAAATAATTAGTTAAAAGAAATACGCCACTGCACAGTAGCAGAGTGGATATCATAAGGAGGCGGGGTCACCATCCAAAGTGAGACCTGTGCGTGTACAGAGGCTGTACCCTCACTAATGTTGTGGCAAGTCTCTGCACAGTGTCTGAGGTGGGGACATTCAGCTTGCCTATCTCCAGGAAACAGACACAAGACTGAATTTAACTTGAGAAATAGAAGCCTCATGGTGTTTCATGGCCACTCAGTTGGCCATATATAACTAGCGTGTGGAAACTTTGCATATGGTAATTATTTGGCTTATTACTTTCAGAAAAAGAAATATCAAGCTAGACTAAAGGATCTAAACATGTATTGCTTGGCGGAGAGAAGAGAGAGAGGGGATATGATACAAATATTTAAATACATGAAGGGATTCAACAAAGTGCAGGAGGGAAGTACATTTCAAAGGAATAAAAATGTTAGGACAAGAGGCCACAGTCTAAAACCAGAGGGACACAGGTTCAGATGTAATGTAAAAAAGTTTTACTTCCCTGAGAGGGTAGTAGATAAGTGGAATAGCCTACCAGCAGAAGTGCATGCATGGGATAGGCATAAGGCTGTCCTTGACATAAAACAAGACCGAGGACCAAATAAGGTTTGTGACTTTTACAGTAGGAAAATGGGCAGACCAGATGGGCCGAATTGTTATCTGCAGTCAAATTCTATGTTTTTAGATGTTTTGTGTATTTGTTTTCACTTTATTTTTCCTAAGGTACGTAACTAAGGATTGGTTTACTTTGGTAATGTGACTCTATTTTTTTAACATGTTTTACTTTATCATCTTTTTGGTAGTTTCCCCACCCCTGTTCTGAGTTGCACCTCCTTGGAGGGAAATGTCTAGTATGCTGTTCTCAATTTATATTTGAGTTTGGCATACCTATATTAAAGCATAAAATGTATGTTTTAACAGTAAAGCAGGTTGTGAATGGATGTGAGTTTAAAACAAACTCTATTGTGCTACCCGTTGTTTGCAATATGAATAGTTTGAGTCTTTTTTGGCAACATTTTTTGCTAATTAGTTAATGAGTTGGGCCAATATTAACATAAGCTGTGAAATAAATGAATCTAGGCAAAACCCACAAGCTGGGGTGATATCTATTTGAACAGTGAGTGGTAAGTTTGTCCTTTAAACAATACAAATGATCAGACTATGTAGGGAATTGGCATAACATACCACTCTGTGCCATCAAAATATAAAAGTATTTCTCTTATGTCCAGTATGGATCACAGGAACCATGTGGTTGAGCTCCCTCTTCCAGGAGAGCAGGGCACTTAAAAAAGACAGGGTTTTTTGGGTGGAGGCTCCCTCCTCCTCCTCCATCTCAACATCTCCTGTTAACACAGATTCCTGTGCTCTGCAGACAGAAAGGAATGCAGTGGTATTTATCGTGGTTAGGATTATTTTTTCCTTAGATATGGGGCTGTATAATCCCCCATTAAGTGTGCTCCTATTACTGACTTCCCAGGAGTTGGATTGCCCAGTCCACGGGAGTTTCTGTTGACCATTTCTGTATGGAGTTTGATTTTATGATAAGTCTGTTCCTCATGGCTGATCCTCTGAGGTTTTGCTCTTTCTAGATTGGAGTCTGAAGACAAAAGACTGGTGAGTAACCCTTTGAGTGCTGTGGACCTATTCTATATGCCAGTGTATTCTCTTCTCCACTTTTTGTGGTGAATATACATTCTTCCTTCCTTAGCCTTACTTTCCCGTTTTATGTCTCAGTACAGAGATGGCTTCCTTAATTAGTGCATTGGTAGCTGTTATACTTATCATCTATGTTCCTGTAGTCACCAGAATTGCTGTAGTCTTTCAGTTTCTGCTCTGGTGTACCAAGGCTTTTTTTTTTTTTTTTTTTTTTTACTTTTTCAGTTATTTTACAGTTTTATGCATGGCCCCTTTAAGAATGTGAGCCTACACCGTGACCATCTTTGCTGCATAGACTTCTTTGAGAAAACTTGTATGGGACGTATATCCGCACCTATTTATGCTGTATGAGTCGGAGTCCTGACTGTCCAGTATAATTTGCTGTGCTCTGGCTGGAGACTCACATGTTGTTTGGTTACAGGAATGGGGGAAAACTACTTTGCCCAGAATCCTGTGTTTCTCTGGCTTATTTCTAATTGATTACTACACCCCTGGAGCCATCCAGCACTGAGTTAAAACCTTAGTGGCATCCATATCCTCATCCGTTCAGGGGGTCCTTAAGTCATGGTGACCCATCCCCCCCCATCAGGTAGATTAATCCTGTTTGTAGGGGACATTCCCTAATAGTTGGGGAGACTTCTGATGAAAAGGCTGAGTCAGAGGAAGAAGATATGAAATCTTCTTTGTCCGTTGGGGGTAACACTATGAGGCTGATTTTGTCTGTGGAAGGGCTTATTAGACTGGTGTTGGAGACCCTTCATGTTTCTGAGGCCTCTGATGGGAGTCTGCCTCTCCTAATATTTTCCTAGGATGCAAGAAAGACTCTCCAGTCTTCCCTCCTAACCACAGCCTAGATCATGTCCTCTTTGAAAAGTGGAAGGATTTTTTTTCTTAATAATCAGATCTCATTTTACAGCTGAGGCTTTAGTGCTGTGGTCTTCTCCTGAGCATCTTTCAGAGACCTCCTTTTGAACCACTTTCCTCTGTCTTTGTGCTTTTTGAAACTTAAAATGGCTTTTATTTTAGCCATTTTCTATGTATGAAGGGTTGCTAGCCCTCAAGCTCTGTATTGCAAACCTCTTTTCCTGGTATTTCATCAGGACAAGGCAGTACTTCGTACCACTCAGGAGTTTTTAATTGAAGGTTCTTTCAGATTTTCACATCAATCAGATCAATTTGCCTTCCTTTTGTCCTTACCCTGCCTCTAAACAGGAGAAGGACCTTCACCTTCTGAATGTGGTGTGATGCCTTAAGTATTATGCGCATCATATGCAACATTTCTGCAAGGCTGGTTCCCTCTGTCATTTCTGAGGTACCTAGTGTGGGACTGGTAGCATCCAAAGTCAATATTACTTAATGGATTTAGGCTACCATACACCAGGAGTATGTGATCATGAAGAAACCTGTTCCTTTCAAATCACAGTGCACTCCACCAAATATGTGGGTGCTTCCTGGGCCTACAAAAACCAGACCTCTGCTGAACACTGTGCTAGCCTTCTACACGGTCCTCCTTTCACATGAATAAAAACATTACAATGTAAATGTTTTGCCCTCAGCTAAGGCCAGCTTTGGCCTGAAGTCCCTTCAGGCAGTACTGCCATGTTTCGGCCAGTAGTCTGAGACCTGTTGGCTGTTTGGTTTTCTGTGATAGTTCAGTGTCCTTTGACACCAAGGGTTACATAGTTCTGTGGAATACTGGGGAGAGTGTTCTCTCTCTCTCTCTCTCTCTCTCTCTCTCTCTCTCCCTCTTTTCCCTCCCTGGACTCTTTGGGATGATTTGGTATATCTCCATGGTTCCTGCGATCAATATTGGACGTAAGAGAAAATAAGATGTTAGTGAACTTACCATTAAATCTTTTTCTCTTTTGTCCATATGGAACACAGGACTCTCACCCACAGTAAAACCTACCTGTGTTTCCTTCTCCAGGTGGGTTTCCTGTTCTTTTTCCCTCTTTGGTTCTTTCTCTGTGATACTTATTACATGTGAGTCTGGATTAAGGTAAGTAGGTAGTGTGGGGGAGGGCGGTGTAGAACTGTGGGAGCAGGAGGAGAAAGGAGTCTCTGCCCAAAAGACCCTGTCTTTTTGAAGTGCCCTGCCCTCTTGGATGAGGGAGCTGAAGCCCATGGTTCATGTATTCCATATATGGACTAAAGAGAAAAGGATTTAACTGTACTTTCTATAAAATCCTATTTGATCAAAATGTATTTATTTTACAGAAGAACTAAACTTGTTTTAGGGTGTTGGGTCCGCGCACAGCATATTATTTGTGTGTTTTGCTTGTACTGTTCAGACTTCCACCAAAAAGCTTTTTTTTCAGTACTTACAAAGCCAGTGATACAAATTGCAGCAGAGGGAGTTTTGTGGTTGGGTGCTTTCAGTGTGTTGATAAAGGTGCAGGAACAGAAAGGTTCACAAGTTCAGAACTCAGCAAGCTTGTCTGAGATGCTCATCTCTCTGGGAAAGACACAGTGAGGACTAATTATCATTGGGCAATAAGTGTAATGATTGTGGAGCTTCATAAAGAGGCAAATGCAGAGCTCCCAGAGGAACAGCAGAAAAAAGAATCTCCGAAACATCTCCCTCCTGTAAATCCAGTGGCAGCAAATAGAATGGGAAGTGTGATCTACAGGGCTGTCCCATGGCACTAAGGCTGATTTCAGAAATAACTTACCAAGGGTACACATTCATTTAAATGGGGCTTTTAACCCCTAGAATGATAGAGATCCCCAACAAATTGCTTTGCAATAATATGGATACCTCTGTAGCATTCTAGGGGTTAAAGGCACATTTAAAATGAAAAATAACACCTAAAATGAAAGCAGGTTATGGTTTTTAATATTTTCTGCTAGTATATGTAACAATTTGTTATTTTATATTTGATTCCTAAATTCTAATCCTAAACATGCATTTATTTATACATGTGTATTTAGACAACTAAAGATTGTGTTTGTAATGAGAGATAAAGGCTAACGATGTTAATGTTTTTAAACTATTGCCCACAGCTCTCCTATTCAGAAAATCCATGACATAATCTCAGTCCATTTAAAGACAGTAGAACACCAGCACTTTATACACAGAGATTGCTACGTTAATGGGAACCCTGAAAAAAGCAGGCTTGGGATCGCGTGTAAGACTAGATTTTAGGACTCAGAAGACAGGCGTTTTACATGTTCCACACTAGGTGCAGGTAGATGAGTGTGAATTATCGAAGATCACTTGAGGTGTTGGTATTTCTTTTAATCAATAATAATTTCTCTTTCATCCAGTGGGAACAAAGGAACCAATGAGTTAAGTCTTCTCCAGGATGGCAAAAGTTCTGTGATGGAGACTCCCCCCTCCCTTCTAGTTTACTCCTTCCTTTTAAACTTCATTTTAAGTGACATCGTGATCAGAAGGTAGCACAGGCACAGATCTCTTTGAAAGTCTTCTTTATTTCTTCGTATATGGGGCTGTATAATCCCCCATTACATGGACTGCTATTACTGCTACTTAATGGATTGTCCATTGAACAGGTTCTTTTCCTAGTACAACCTGTGGACATTGGCTTCTTGTTGCAGCCTTTATCTCTGTAGCTTCTCAGAAGCATTTTGCTCTCATTCCACTGGGAGCCTGAAGACTGAATATTGCATGTAAATTGACCTCTGGAGTGCTATGGACTTGTTAGTGTGTCCCTGTTTTCTGGCATCCACTGCTTCATGTGGACTGTTGCCTGACTTGTCCTCTCTTTTCCCTTCATATGCTGCTAGCCTGTGGGTGTTCTGGCTGCCACTAGGATAAGTGGTCTTAGTACGGTCTCTAACTTTAAAGGGCTCTTAACCCTTGCAATATTTTCCTCCTTACTTGGGCATAATTCTCTCACTTGGTGGACTGTGCTCTTGTGGCAGTGTCCCTTTCTATCCAATAACATGCATTTTTCTTATGATTTCAAGTTTTCTTTCTTTAAAGCATATTCTGAAACTTTATTGAATTTGGACACAGCCCCTTTAAAACAGTGTTCCCATGCATGGCCATTTTGGATTCATACACAGAGCTTCTGTGGGACATAGCTCACCTCTGGTAGCACCTAGGAAGCTTTGGGTGGGCTCGTCATGCTCCTTATGATGTGCGCTTTGATACTGTGCCTCCATAACCAGTTACTGCATAAAATAAAAGGCTTCAGTTTGAAAAGTTATATATGTGCATTGGTAGAGAACTGGTTAAATGATAGAAGGAAGTGAGTTGTAAACTGAACATTTTCAAGTTGTCCTAAAGTTGTAAGTGGAGTGCCACAGGGTTCAGTCCTGGGTCCAATGATTTTTAACTTGTTTATTAATGATGAAGAAGTGGGTGTTTCAAGAAGTATCTCAATCTTTGCGGATGACACTGTGCTGTGTAAGGAAATGCATACAGAGCAAGAAGCCTTTTTATCTGCAGAAATATTTTGATAAACTGAGTGAATGGGCAGAAAAATAAATGTATTTATATAGATAAATGTAAGGTTATGCATTTAGGCTGCAGGAACAAAATACATATACACTAAATGGGAATCTACTAGGGGGAATCCTCATTAGAGAAAGATGTAGGAGTACTAGTAGACAATAGACTTTGTAGCAGTGTCACCCACTACAAGGGCCAATTGGGTATGATCATGAATAAAAAGGGTTTTAGAGGCACGGTATGGGATATTATTCTACCTTTATATAAATATTATTTGTTAAGGCCTCAACTAAGCTATGGAGTACAGATTTGGGTGTTAGTTCTTAATCTTTTATTAAACTAGGAAAAGCGCAACAAAACTGATAAAGGGATTGGAGGATCTGAGTTATAAAGAGAGATTAGCCAAATTGGGTTTGTTTACATTAGAGAACAGACATGTAAGGGATGATATGATTACAATTAACAAATATATTCAAGGTCAATACAGAGAACTCTCTATGATACGATTTACTCAAACAGCCAAGAAAAAAAAACAAGGTCATCTGTAAAGACTAGCTGAACGGTGCTTTTGATTAAAGCAAAAGGCAGGGATTTTTTTATTTATTTATTTTTTTTTTTTTATATACAGGAATGGAAGTAAGGTTATGAAATTCTTTGCCCCATGATGCTGTGCTTGCAGATAATGTTGCTTTCAAAAAGTAATGGATACCTTTTCAAGCTCAGAACAATACTGAAAATTATGAGTTTGTTTCAAAGCAAATAGGATGTTGATCCAGGGAACTATATTACTGCTGCACACACATAATCTTACCATACTCAGAAACTCCTACTTTTGCCCTTGTGCCTTTATTCAGTAGACAACCTCTTCAATTAGTCCTGGATATTATGTCCATGGAAGCAGACATGACCGTTGCCGGCAGGTTTTTTTCACTGAAGGAGGTATGGTAGATAAGCCTACTTAACCCTTGAAGGAACCGAAGTAATGCACATCACTTTTGTCCTTAAAGGGTTAAAGTTAACAGAGGTTGTGGTCCTGTCATCTTCAATGGACATTACATATAGGATTCACTGAAGATGTTCTGTTTTGAAACAAGGAGCAAGGGAGAAAAATCAGAGGGCCATTAATCTTCTGATGTTACTGTATGAAGAGGCCCAGCCTTGCACTACATTGAAAAGTTGTTAGAACTCTATGTACTCCATACACCGTCGTTCATTCAAACAAGGTGCGTGGTGTCATATGTGTTGATGTCATGCAGCATGCACAGCAGTCTACGCTGTGCCTCAAGCCCTAATGGCTAGTGGTAAAGCCGTGCTCAACAGCTATTTTTTTAATGAATTTAAAATGTATTGAGAAATTTGCTTTAGTATATTTGCTTTCATGTTATATAAGGTTTGATTGAGAGGATGGGGCTGAGAATGGCCTTTTAAAAGACTGAACAATCCTGTATTATAAGTAACAGTGGGCAGTGAGAACACACCCAGATCTTGCAAGTGGACATAACATCACAAGTTATACTTTGTTGAGTTTATGTGCACAAGGTGCTAGAGAGCATTGCAATGCCACTTTGAAATGAATGGGATTATTGAAAGGCATAGTAATGTGTTATTTTGACGGTAAGATTAAGTCTTCTGTATATATTTGTATACCGATCGATAGCTTTATAAGTATGTATAAGTTTGCCGTTTTACTTTTATTGTATATATCCGTTTCCCTCTTCCGCCCTTTTACCTACGTCCTCAGTCTCAGTTAGCCAGTCCGGACAATGAACAATCTTCTTTCAGCGTAAGGAAAAACCTGCCTTCTTCTTCAAGCGGGCAGGGTTCTCCTTTTACTGAAGGAATGGAAATTGTCCCTCACTGCAAATATGTCTGGTTTCCAGATCTGAAGGCAGGTTGCTTCACTCAAGTAAGTGGCGGGAGGGGGAACTTTATTACACAATATAAGCAAAACGGCAAACTTATGCATTCTTATAAAGCTACAGACCAGTATAAAAATATATATAGAAGACTTAATTGTTCTGTAAAATGAAACATTGCTGTCCCTTTAAATGTTGTTTGCACCTATGGCACAGTTAGATGGCCCCCAGAATTGCTTCACTTTGCGCAGTGACTGGTCAGAGTACTGCAGCTTTAATTAATTCATCAAGCGATAGACAAGGCACCTTAACACAAATTTAGAAATGTTAAGTGCTATTAAAATTAATTGTATGTTTTATTAGCAATTTTTATATACAAAGGTCAGATTTCTTTTCTAAATTTAATTTATAGATTGTTAAATAAGGCATGCACTTCCTGTCTTTGCCCTATTGCACTTTCACCACTCACCAACACTGCTTAGCATTGCAGTGCCCACGTCTCCAAGCCCTGAAATGAGTTCTGTCAAATAGTGGAGGGATATATGGCAAACACAGGAAGTGGCTACATGGCATGCTTTAATTAGCATAATCTCTACATCTAAATAAATAGCTTCCAAAACGAAATATGGCTATTACAACATATAGGTGGTTCTGAAAGTGCTTTCAAAATCACCAAAGTTGTTTTCAAGTGATTTGTGCACTGTGATAGAAAAATGTATTCTGGTAGAAATAATCATAACTTATATTACTGTGATGACTTAGTAGCTGTGTTGTTACTTTATGGATTTAGAGAGTTAATGGCATTGATCATTAACAACAAGTACACTGTGACTCCTGATCAAGCTAAATACAAAAGTGGAGAGCAGATGATCTGTTAAATGATACAGGAGGGCAGTATGTTTCCCCTCTTAATAACTTGCGTTTCTCCAATTTGATTCATGTTCGTTACCAGGTTGTATTCATACATTCAATTAGTGTTTTTATTTTTAATAGGAAGCTGCTGCATTTGCCCGGGAACAAGGATTTGAGGTGAGTGTATCCATATAATCACTTCTTCTTTCTCTGTGTCAGTGGTTTCTCAATAATTTTTGCTCAAAGCATCCCAATCACACAGTCTGGAAACTTTCAAGGCACATCTAACATTTTATAAGTAACTAGCTGTTGCTGCATGGCTTCTCTCCATTCCGTGAGCCATGAGTGGCAGAGAGGTATTCAACGCATTGAGTTGCAATACATTGGATACCTGTGTGGCACGCAAATGGTTATTTTGTGGTGGGGCATCAGGACCCCCTCCTCCCCAGCAACTGATCTCCCAGCTGATTCAGCTTTGAGATCAATAGAGGTAATGCAGGGGAGCAAGAGATCTCTCCTGCTTCCATGCTACCTGTAGTACCGGTTAGGAGTGGGCAGGGTCAGAAAATCCTTTCACAACAATGTGGTAGTTTTTCCCTCATTCACGTGAGGTTTGCCAATCCTGTTCACTCCTACCTGGTAGTTTAGGTAGCATGGAATCAGGGGAGCGCTTTTGCTGTCCTGCATCGCCTCTATTTATCTCCCAGCCGAATCAGCTGGGAAATCAGTAGCTGTGGGGACATTAAGAAGGGGCTTGATGCCCCACCACGAGGTCTGATTTGTTTGTTTTATACATTATCACATCGCCTGCCTTCACCACAGAGAAGGGGTGATGGTACCCTGTTCGTAATGGCAATTGGAAGGGAGGGGAAGATGAACAGTGGAATGGAAGGGAGGAGAAGGTATGGGAGGCCTGTCATGTCCCTTTCGTCATAACAAAGGGCAATGTGCATCGGTGGTCCCCCTTCATCAGGGCGAATAGGATAGCCCCTCCCGGTCACTATAGGGGAACAGGGTGACCCCTCCCCTTCTCTGTGGTGAAGGTTGATGTGTATCCTTTTTGGCTGAGGAGGCAGGGGATTTGACCCACCTCAGCAGCCAACTCACAGTGTGTATATGGTTGAGGAGGAGGGAGCTTCCCAATGTCATTTCTTGAGGCAAATGACATTGTCCATTTGGCTCACGCCTCCTCCTCAGCCAACTGAAACCCTGGCGCATGCACCCCATTGGCTGCTCACTGGCAGTAAGCTCGCCCCAGGGTGTGGCTGCCGACGGCCCATAAACCGTTTTCTAGATGCCAAAAACTAGGCTAGCCCAATCAGAATAACAAAAACAAACCTTGTGCATAACAATTTTAATAAATATACATTTCTCTGTCGTCCAATACAGGTTACTAGTAACTTTGGGTAGGCGATCTGCCCCTTTAACTAGGCACGAACAATTCTATAAGTGAATGCAGGGGGTTGAGCCTACCTTCCCTCCGTGGCTGCAACTAGCAAATCAGCTCCATTTAGATTTGTTCAGTGATGAAGACACAGGCAAGAGAACAGATCTGCTATAGTTTTAGCTAATTTTTTATTTTTCTGTTAGAAATGGAATACCACCATTAGGCGGATTACCATAACTGACAATGCCCTTAGATGTGGCTAGCTCAGTAACCAGGTGCTTTTTGTGGACCTTAAGCCCTGGTGGGGAAAATCTTGGGTACAAGTTCTTTCCTCAGGAGTTGCCCACGGAGGCTTCTTCGTAATACATTGTAGTCTGAAGACAGAAGATCTGCAGGAAAGGTGAGCAACCCTTTGAGTGCTGCAGGTCCACATGTCTCACAGTGCCCCTCCGCACAGGGGTTTTCTTTTGGAGTTCTTATTGCACACCCCTGCGCTCATTGTGTTTATCTGTATGTCTGTTGGGTGTTTAGGAGCAGGTTTATGTGGTAACTTAACCCTTTAGCTGCTGGTTTTGCATCTTTGCAGGGGTTATTGACACTTTCCCTACTATGTTCATTGTTTTTTTGGGTCTCTTAACATATTTTAGTGATATTTCATGTACTTTTATTTTACTTTTTCAACTTTGCAAAATTTAAGTTCGTGCGCTTTACCGCATAGACACCATTATTCCATTCACTTCTTTGGGACTGAACAGTTTGGGACATATCTCTTCAACCGCTCAATGTAGCTACTTCAGAGATGTCTCATTTTAATTGTTTGCCCTTGCTCTTATCATCCAGTTAACGTTTCAAGTGTGTTTGGGAGCTCAGAGGGCTTCGGGCACTTTTGGAGTATTTTTTTTCTGGGAAAACTACATTTCCCATGAGCGATTGCTGTGCACGCTTGTTTCTGATCGGCCCCTGCAGTGGCAGCTATTTTGTGCCTTTTCCAGACCGAGTATCCTACGCAGGGCTTGGACTCTCCTTCTCTCCTCTGCCGATTAACCCTTCACCTGCCAGATAAGTGTATTTTAACGATTTGTGGGGTGAAACTTTAATCTTGCACACTGTAATTGGGTGATTATTTATACTATAAACGTTCTTGACACCATGAGAATGTCTAATCCGTTGGAGCTTGGGGCCAGCCCTAAGAGTAAGGATGCTGGGGTCTCTGTGTCCCCTATTGCGCATTGCTTCTCATGTCATTCAGGGTTGCCTAGAGAATTCTCAGATCATTTATGCCCAGCATGTTCTGATGTCCCTGAGTCTCTTCCAAAGACCTCCAGCCATACATTAGAGCCATTTTGGGTGCAAGAGTTCAAGGCTGCTTCTAGGGACCTTTGGTCTACATTGCAACTCTTTCCATCCCAGTTACAGGGGGTCTTCCATTCAAGTCAAATCTTCCCTGCCTACACCGCAGGGAGTACCTGACGTATCAGATTCCTCTGAGGAGGAACTGTTAGTGGATTCAGATGTTGAGGAATGTTCTGCTGTGGGCTCCTCTCAGTTTTTTGGGGACCCCCTTTGAGGCTGATCCTGAGACCTCAACTGAGGGCCTGATCAGGGCTGTCTTGACTACCCTAAACATTCCCTTAGTTTAGGAGGTTTCTTCAGATACCTCTTACTTGTTTTCCACCTATGTCTGATGAGTGGAAATCTCAGGACAGGAAACCTTCTGTCTCCAAGAAATTTGTCAAGCTTTACCCCTTTTCTGAGGCGGCGCTTGCTTAATGGGTTCATCACCCCAATGTGGATGCTCCTTTTCCAAACTATCTAAGGCTACTGCCTTGCCAGTTTCTGATGCCTCCCCTCTGAAAGACTGGACTGACAAGAAACTTGAGGTTTTCCTCAAGTCCATTTTTTGCCACTGCTGGTTCCGCCATCCGTCCAGCGTTTGCTGCGGCATGGGTTAACCGGGCCATTGCAGTCTGGACTGAACAACTCACCTTGGCTATCCGTCAGGGTGCTCCTTCTTCATATATGTTGGGCCTTCTTGCCAACATTTCTGAGGCCCAGCACTATGTTTCTGCTGCCTTATTTGATGCCATCCATTTGGTGGCTAGGGTTTCCACCATGTCTGTGGTTGCCAGAAGGGCTCTTTGGCTCAAGATCTGGTCTGCTGACGCGGCTTCCAAGAAAGCCTTGCTCTCCTTGCCTTTTCAAGGCACATCATTGTTTGGGCAGGATCTTAAGGATCTGATTAGTGAGGCCACAGGCGGTAAAAGTACACTTCTGCCTTTGGTCCCCAGGAAGAAAACGACTGTAAAGCTTAAATGTTTTTTTCGCTTCTTTCAGACTGAGACATGTCTGGCGAACCAGACAGTTCCCTCAGCTCCGCGTGCCTCCTCCAAGTCCAAACATCAATGGAAGCCTGGGGTCTCTTCCAAGCTGCCTTCGGCATGACTCACCGAGCCCAGGTCCCCACTCTGCTGTGGGTGGCCATCTGCGTCACTACCACAGCGGCTGGTAGAATTCAGTGGCGGACCCATGGGTTTTACAGTTGGTGGCGGAAGGATACAAGATCCCTTTAGTCTCTCTTCCTCCTTTTTGCTTTTTTCCTTCTCATAATATCCAGGGTGCAGAGAAATGCAGTCTGTTCAATGGCGCTATCCAGGCCCTTCTGGACAAGGATGTTCTAGAGCTGGTCTTCCTTGCATCGACCTGATGGCGGCAAGACGCAGCCGGAAGGCTCCAAGGTTCTGCTTTCGCTGGTGGGATCATTTAGCTAAAGCATTAGATACCATGGCCATTCCTTGGTTATTTCCTCTGGCTTACATCTTTGCTCCCCTCCCCTGTTGCACAGGGTGTTGCGGAAATTAAGACTGGATCTCTGTCCAGCCATTCTGATTGCTCCATACTGGCCTCGGCAGGCTTGGTTTCCGGAGCTTCTGGATCTGTCAGTGGCGGAGCCATTCCGGCTTCCTTGCCATCCGGATCTTCTTCTGCAGGGTTACCTGTGGAAGGAGGATGTTTATCGTCTAGCTTTTACGACTTGGAAATTGAATCCTAAATATTGAGGAAGAAGTCTTTTTCTTCTGGTGTGGTGGCTAGTATGCGTAGTGCCCACAAACCTGTTTCTTTTAAGGCCTACCATCGTGTGTAGGTGACCTTTCTGTCTTGGTGTGCTGATAGGGACCTGTCTCAGGAATTTGATCTGGCTGCGGTCCTGGCCTTCTTGCAGCACGGTGTGGACAAGGACCTCAGTTTGAGTTCCCTTAACCCCTTAGTGACTGGCCACACACGTACGCGGCCGGCACTTAACAACGTGGTTGTTTTTTGTTTTTGGTTTTTTTTAAAGCCATTCTAGCAAATGACTTCCGGGACTTACCAGGTACGTCCTCTGTCACTAAGTGACATTTTTGTGTGACGTCCATTGTCGCGATGGGGTTAAGGTTCAGACTTTTGTTCTCTCTTGTTTTCTTTCAGAGGCGCATTGCCACTCTTCCGGATGTCTAGGTTTTCTTTCAGGGTGTTGCTCATACCTGTCCTGTCTTTAAGAATCCTGCTCCTCCATGGGATCTTAACTTTGTTTTGGGCATTCTTCAGCACCCTCCCTTTGAGTCCTTGGCTACTATTCCTCTATGCATGTTGACGTGGAAAATGGCCTTTCTCCTGGTGATCATGTGCGTTCGCCGTGTCGCAGAGTTACATGCTCTGTCCTGTAAACCACCCTTTTTGTTGTTTCACAAGGACAAGGCGGTGCTTCACACTTCTCAGGAGTTTCTGCCGAGGTGGTTTCGGAGTTCCACATCAATCAGGAGATAGTGGTGCCTTCTTTCTGCCCTGACTCCACCTCTGACAAGGCGAGGGATCTCCACTTTTTGGATGTGGTGCATTGTCTCAAGATTTATGTACATCTCACTGAGTCTGTCAGGCAATCTGACGCACTGTTCTTCATTCCTTAGGGTCCCAGGGCAGGAAGACCTGCATCCAAGATGACTATTGCGTCCTGGATCAAGTCCATTATTCGTAGGGCTTACAAGCTGAGGAAGACGGTTATTCCCTTTTGGGTCACAGCTCATTCTACTATATCTATTGGGGCTTCTTGGGCATACAAGTATCAGGCCTCCACTGATCAGTTGTGCAAGGCTGCCACTTGGTGTTCTGTGCACATCTTTTCAAAGCATTACCGTGCTGATGTGCGGGCATCGGCTGACGCCAGCTTTGGGAGGAAGATCCTGAAGGCAGTCTTGCCTGTCTAGGATCTTCTTCGGTTCTTGGTGCTTCCTTCACTTTTGAGCCCTGTTGGCTCTAGTTCAGTGCGCTGTGTAACAGTTGGGGTGTTGTACCCCTGTTCAGTGTCCGTTGACACTCCCTTGTTGTTGGGCTATCTCTGATCTGATGGTTCATATCTGCTCTGGTAACTTTGGGGGCCTTGCTCCTGGTCCTTGCCTTGCTTCCCGCCACTGGGAAACTTAATGGTTGGACGGCAGAGAAAAGAGGATTTTAGTCTTACCTGTTAAATCCTTTTCTCTTAGTCCATACAGGTTACTGATCTCCCACCCTGTCAAGGGACCATGCTTGGCTCTCCTGTGGCAGACTGTGGGGGTCCTTCGGGGTCTTGCTCACAGGAGTCTTCTTTCCCTTCTACTATCTAGTCAATAGTTAGTGTCTCAAATCTTTCTGGAGTTGGTTGGCTAGCTGCAGCCAAGTAAGGAAGGAAGGCTCTACCCCCTGCATACAATTCTAGAATTGTTCCTGCCTAAAATTAAAGGGGTGGATCACCTACCCAGAGTTACCAGTAACCTGTATGGACTAAGAGAAAAGGATTTAACAGGTAAGACTAAAATCCTCTTTTGAAACTTAAAATTTACATTTTTGTGAAAAAGAAGGGACACACTAAGTGGATGACCACAGCACAGTAAGTGCCATTGCGACCTGGTTGAGAACCACTGCTTTGTGTTTTGCTTGAATGCTCAGAGAGCAATGTTAAGGCTATTTTCATTTTACCTTCTGTTCATACAGTACTATATTCTGGACAGTGATTGATGGTTCATTGTAATCACTGCAGTTGCCATGGCGAACATTGAGATTTGTCATATCATTTGCCTTCCCTTCCTCTTACAGCCTTTCCTTATTGTACTGACAACCAGGTTAAAGGACAGCCATATTAACATTTTGTTTAAGAAAGTGGTGTTTTACAGTCAAATACATTATTCAACCCTCTGAGGGCATGCATACACACATGCATGTTCAAACAGGCACTCGCATGCATGAGCAGAAAACACACAGGCACACACACGCATGAGCAGAAAACACACAGACACACACACAAGCAGGAAACACACACAGACGCAAACAGGCATGAGCAGAAAACACACACGCATGAGCAGAAAACACACACAGAGAAACGCATGCATGAGTCGAAAACACACAGACGCACACTCATGTATGAGCAGAAAACACAGACATGTACATGCATTGGCAGAAAACACACACAGACACAGATGCACGCACACAGAGATGCGGGCAAACATACACAGGCCTGCAGTCTCTAAACCCCTCTAACTAACCCCTTCCTTTGGTATCTTAAAGTAGACTACATTCCTTACATACAATGATAGCATGTAATTACCTAAACCCCTTAAGGACTGGCCGGGTGTGTATTTTGCGGTCCCTAAAGGACCACGGAGCATTTTTTTTTTTTTATGAGATCCGATTACGGACTTCCCGAACAGTGTGCAGCCGCGTGGGAAGCCCATAATTCCATGGCGGCCCAGGACCGTCATGGGTTCTTAAGGGTATAAGAACCCTTGACTGTCCAGGACCCTCATGGGTCCTTATGGTGTAAAACAAACTGAAAAACTATTTTGGCCTCAGAGTGATCATATTATTGTGTAAATGGCCACTTTAACACTGAAAGGAACAGGGGATTATTCAACACATTGGAATTCAATGCTTTGTACATCCCTCTGGTCCTCATAGGGTTAAAACAGGGGTTCCCAAACCTCCATACCTTTAATCAAGGGCTATATATAGGCCAGGATTTGGAATATGTGTACAGCTGAGCTGTTCAGTGGCTCATTCATTTTAATGGAACCATATATGCTCAAGAAAGGGACTATAAATTCAGATCTGTACACAGTCACTGAGGTCATGTATAGACACATTTGGCTTAAAAGAACAATAAAGCCCAATTTTAAATGTATGTACCCTAAAGGGCATTCTTCTAGCAACCACCTACAGCCAAGAATTTACCGTGTCAATCACCTGGCCTATTAGACATTATTCATAGGGTTGGATGGTTATGATGGCACTTACGGTCTTTTTGTTTTTTGTGATCAAAGAATTTAGGGTCCGAACGGGGAATTCTTCACTGCTGAAACATTGTCAGAATCACCGAGTAAAACAGCTGCACAAGGATAAATAATGGTTGTAAATGGCAATTATAACCCCTTGATTGCTATCGGTCTCATACTTTTTGCAGACCAATGCACTGGAGACCTCTGTAGCATTCAAGGGCTTGTCATTCCCTTTTGTCTCATGTCTAGTATGGAACATAGGAACCATGGGGGTTGAGTCCCTCCTCCAGGAAGACAGGGCACATCACAAAAGACAGGGCCTTTGGGGTAGAGACTGTTTCCTCTTCCTCCAGCTCATCCCACCACCTACTTCCAGAATTCATGTGTCCTGCAAAGCGCAGAGAGCTCTGTGGCCATTCTCTTAGTTTTCTTTAGGTTTTTATTATTTTATCCTTGGCCTGTATATTCCCCTATTAGGCGGGCTCCTAACACTGGCTTTCCTGCAGTTGGATTACCCAGTTCACAGGTGCCTTGCAGACTGCCCTGTGGATGTTTACTTTTTGACAAGTTTATTCCTCATGGCTAAGGTTCACAGATTCTGCCCTTTCTTTATGATGGGAGCCTGAAGACGGAAGATTGCTGAGTAACCCTTTGTGTGCCTTGGTTCACTGTATGTCCCATATTGAGCTATTTCACTGAGTGTGTGTGTGTTTCCTTGACATACTATGCACTCACTAATAGCTCTGCTGTTCATTGGGTCTGGGAGTACAGGTGGCTGCAGTACATGTCAGGCGTTTTACCTTTTCCCTGCAATATAGGTTCACTGTGTAATACTGAGTTAGGGTGCTTGGGGGGCTTATTTCCACTCCCCCGCTATTATAGAAAATCTTTTTTTCTCTGTCGTACAATACAGGTTACTGGTAACTTTGGGTAGGCGATCAGCCCCTTTAATAGGCAGGAACAATTCTGAGAAGTGACTGCTGGGTGGAGCCTACCTCCTCTCCTTAGCTTGCAGCTAGCCAATCCCCAACCAGTAATATTTGTTCCTTGGTCAAGACACAAGGCATGAGAACAGCTCTTCTATAGTTTTAGCTTTTTTATTATTTTTCTGTTAGATATGGAATACCACCATTAAGCAGATTACCATCACTGACAATTCCCATCACCCAAATGTGGATAGCTCAGTTTACCAGGGGCTTTTGTGAACCTAAGCCCTGGGGGGAAAATCTTGGCTGCAAGTTCTTTCCCCAGGAGTTGCCCACTGAGGCTTTTTCTTGATATATGGTAATCTGGAGACAGAAGACTTGCTGAAAAAGGTGAGCACCCTTTGAGTGCTGAGGTCCACATGTCCCATGCTTACCCTCCGCACAGGGGTCTCATTTGGAGCTCCTATTACATACTCATGCACTCATTGGGTTTATCTGTGTGGAGTTTGTAGCAAGTTTCTCTGGTAACTTAACCCTTTTGCTGCTGGTTAGCACCTTTTGGGGGGAGGGGTTTGGGCACTTTCCCTACTGGGACCATTGTTTATTGGGTCTACTGTTTTATTCTAGTGGACTTTTGAGTGGTTTAAGTTAGGTATTCACCTATTTTTCTTTGTTTCGCGCCTTTAGGGCACGCGTTTACCGCATAGACGCCATTGATCCTTTCATGGGACTTTCCAGCTTTGGACATATCTCTGCAACCGCTCCACGTAGAGTGGTCAGAGATGGTTCATATTGTGCGCTTTCCCTTGCTCTGTCACCCAGTCTGGAGATGTTGGGGGCTTTAGGTGGCTTCGGGCACTGTTGGGCTACTCTGTCAGCAAAACTACGTTTCCCATGAGCGCCTGCTTCACGCACTCGTTTCCAATTGGCTCCCGTTGCTGCAGCCATTTTGTGTATTTGCAGATCGAGTATCCTAAACAGGGCTTGGACTCTCCTTCTCTCCTATGCAGTTTAAGCCTTCACCTACCAGATAAGTCTTTTTTAGTGTTTCTGGGGTGCATTATTATTATAATAATAATAATAACTTTTTATTTATATAGCGCACACAGATTACGCAGCGCTTTACACTCATATTGGTCCCTGTCCCCATTGGGGCTCACAATCTAAATTCACCTATCAGTATGTTTTTTGGAGTGTGGGAGGAAACCGGAGTACCCGGAGGAAACCCACGCAAACACAGTGAGTACATACAAACTCATTGCAGATGTTGTCCTTGGTGGGATTTGAACCCAGGACCCCAGTGCTGCAAGGGAACAGTGCTGACCACTGAGCCATCGTGCTGCCCATTAATTATCATACACATTTTATTGTGGGTGTTTTGGTACTTTGACCATTTTGACTCTGTGAGAATGTCTACTCCATTAGACCTTGGGGCTAAACCTAAGACTGATACTGGGGTGTCTGTGTCCCCCATTGTTCATTGCTCCTCATGTCACTCAGGGTTACCTAGAGAATACTCAGGTCATATTTGCCCAGCATGCGCTGCTGCCCCTGAATCCCCTGCTGGGGCCTCCAGCCATGCCCTAGAACCAATATGGATGCAAGAGTTTAAGGCTACTACCAGGGACCTCCGGTCTATCCACTTTACAGGGGGTCTTCCACTTGTTGCAGACCCCCCGCCCCTGTCAGATCTTCCCAGCCTAAATCGTCGGGTGTACCTGATGTCTGATTCCTCTGAGGAGGAATTGTTGGTGGACTTTGACTGTTCAGCTGTTCCTTCATTTCAGTTTTTTTGGGGACCCCTTTGAGGCGGACCTCCCTTGACTGAAGGCCTGATCAGGGCTGTGTTGTCCACCCTGAAAATTCCCTTTGTGCAGGAGGCGTCTTCTGACCCCTCTGATGTTTTCCAGGAGCCTGTTAAGCCCCATGTTTGCTTTCCACCTAATGCCACCCTTGACCGCTTGGTGTCAGAGGAGTGGAAATTTCCAGACAAGAAACCTTCTGTGTCTAAGAAGTTTGCTAAACTTTACCCCTTTTCTGAAATGGCCATCGCTTAGTGGGTTCATCCCCCCAAAGTGGATGGCCCAGTTTCCAGGCTTTCTAAATTGACTGCCTTGCCAGTGGCTGATGCCTCTGCTCTCAAAGCCTGGTCTGACAAGAAGCTTGAGACTTCTGTCAAGGCTGTTTTTGCAACAGCGGGCTCTGCCCTTCGCCCTACCTTTGCTGCGGCATGGGTAAATAGGGCTGTGGCTGTTTGGACTGCACACCTCAATTCTGCTTCTGTGGCGGACCCATGGATTTTGCAAGTGGTGGCCTCGGGATACAGGATTCCATTCACCTCTCTTCCTTCTCTAAGGACCTTTGTTTCTCGTTCTCCCTTGGGAGCAGAAAAGCGCCGCCTTTTCGAGGAAGCTATACAGGCCCTGCTAGACAAGGCGGTCCTGGAGCCAGTTCCCCCTCAGGAGAGGAGCTTGGGATTCTACTCCATCCTCTTTGTAGCTTCCAAGAAGGACGGAGGCTGTCGTCCCATTTTGGATCTGAAGGATCTGAACTCCTTTGTGGTCAGGTCCCAATACCGCCAGGAGTCTCTGCGCACAGTGATAGCGGTCATGTCTCATAGGGAATTTCTGGCCTTTCTGGATCTTCAAGATGCCTATATGCACATCACCATTCATCCAGAGAGTAGTCAGTATCTCTGCTTTGCCTGCGACTGAGGGCATTTCTAGTTTTCTGCCCTCCTCTTTGGCCTGACCATGGCTCCTCAAGTCTTCAACAGAGTCCTGGGAGCATTGATCTCAGTCCTACATCGGAACGGCTTCAGGATGACTCCGTATATGGACTACCTCCTTTTGAAGGCCTCTTCTCAGGAACTCCTTCACCAGCAGGTGCAGGACTGCATACATGCTGTCTCCCATCACGGGTGGATCATCAACTTGGACAAGTCAGGCCTTGTTTCCTTCCCAGAGGATGGTCTTTCTGGGCCTCCTCTTCGACAATCAGAGGGGGGGATGGTGTTTCTCATGGACGAAGTGGCTCATCAGATAGCACTGAATGTCCAGGCTATCCTCTCTCAGGATCCAGTTCCAGCCAAGAAGTTGTCATCCTTGGTGGGGAAGTTCATTTCCACCATAGAAGCAGTCCCGTTTGCCATGGCTCCTCACACCAGGGAACTTCGGAGGTTTCTAATCCGGGCATGCAGGGGCTGTCCAGATCTCCTGGAGATATCCCTATCTCTCCCTCTTCAAGTGAAGCAGAGCCTCTCATGGTGGCTCAACCTGAACAATCTCCTGAAAGGCAGATCCTTCCTGGTGCCCTTCTGGACCACAGTGATGATGGATGCCAGCCTCTCTGGATGGGGAGCGGTTCTGGGGCACTTGTGAGTGTTCATGGCTGGTAGTATCAGGAGGAATATCTCCTTCCCATCAATGTCTTGGAGTTTTGTTCGATATTTCATGCCTTACATCACTGGACACGGCAACTGAAGGGACTGCCCAGTCAGGGTACAGTCGGACAATGCCACAGTGGTAGCCTACATTCACAAGCAAGGTGGCACAAGAAGTCTCGCAGCTTGGCTAGAGGTCAAGGCTATTTTATCATGGGCAGAGGTGCATGTCCTTGCCATTTCCACAGTTCATATTCCTGGCATAGACAAGTTCTTGCAGACTTCCTCAGTCAGCACACGGTGGACAGCGGAGAGTGGGAGCTACATCCCGAGGTGTTCAAACTCATTATCCAGCAGTGGGGTCTTCCTTGCATCGAACTGTTTGCAACCAGGCACAACAGGAAGGTGCCAACGTTCTACCCTGGGTGGGTGGATCCCCTGACTCTGGCAGTGGATGCCTTGTCGATCCCATGGACCTTTCCTCTGGCATATATCTTTCCTCCTGTTCCCCTGTTGAACAGAGTACTTTGGAAGCTGAGACTGGAGGATTGGCCAGTCATTCAGATTGCTCCGTACTGGCCCCGACAGGCTTGGCTTCCTCTTTGACTATCACCCCCCCCCCCCCAATACCTTCTTCTGCAGGGTTACCTCTGTAAGGAAGATGTTCATCATCTGGCTTTGACGTCATGGAGATTGAATCCTCAATTTTGAAGAAGAAAGGATTTTCTTCTGGTGTGGTGGCTACTATCCTTCATGCCCGTAAGGCCTACCATCGCGTTTGGTCTACCTTTCTGTCTTGGCGTGCTGATAGGGACCTGTCTCAGGATTTTGACCTTCCTACCGTCCTTTCCTTCCTCTAGGTTGGTGTGGATAAGGGTCTCAGTCTGAGTTCTCTTAAGGTTCAGACTTCTGCTCTCTCTGTCTTCTTCCAGAGGCGTCTTGCTATCATTCCTGATGTCAAGGTTTTCCAGGGTTTAAGTCCCCTGCTTATCAGTGGGATCTTAATCAGGTGTTGGGAGTACTTCAGCGTCCTTCTTATGAGTCTTTGGCTACCGTTCCTCTACGTATGCTGATGTGGAAGATGGCCTTGCTCCTGCTGATTGTTTCTGTTCTCCGAGTTGCGGAGCTACATCCCCCTGTCTTGTAGACCACCCTTTTTGGTCTTTCACAAGGACAAGGCGGTACTTCGCACCTCACAAGAATTTCTCCCGACGGTAGTGTCTGAGTTCCACGTTAATCAGGAGATTGTGGTCCCTTCCTTCTGTCCTAACCCTACATCGGACGAAGAGAGGGATCTTCATCTGTTGGATGTTGTGCATTGTCTCAAGTTCTATGTGCATCGCACTGAGTCCTTGAGGCAGTCTGACACTTTTTTTGTCATTCCTGAGCGTCCTAGGGCAGGGAAGCCTTCTTCCAAGGTTACCATCGCTTCTTGAATCAAGTCCACAATTCGGAAGGCTTACGAATTTTGGAAGAAGCCTGTTCCCTTCAGGGTCATGGCTTATTCTGCAAGGTCTATTGGGGGTTCTTGGGCCTACAAGAACAAGGCCTCAGCTGATCAGTTGTGCAAGGCAGCCACTTGGTCGTCTGTGCACACTTTTTCTAAACACTATTGTGTGGATGTGCTGTGCCAGTTTTTGGAGGAAGATCTTGGAAGTGGCCTTGCCTGTGTAGAATCTCTTTAGTCTCTCAGTACTCTCTCACTTTTGAGCCCTGTTGCCTCTAGTTCAGTGTGCTGTGCAACAGTTCATGGGGTTTGTTTTACCCCTTTTCCTGTCCGTTGACACTTTGCAGTTAGTGTTGAGCGATTTATGATCTGTAGGTTCATTGGTGCTCTTGGTGAGTTTGGGGGCCTGCGCCTGGTCCTTGCCTTACTTCCCGCCCTGGGGAACTTAATGGTTGGACATCCCAAAGTTACCAGTAACCTGTATTGGACGACAGAGAAAAGAGGATTTTAGTCTTACCTGTTAAATTCTTTTCTCTTAGTCCATACAGGTTACTGGTCTCCCACCCTGTCAAGGGACCATGCTTGGCTCTCGTGCGGCAGAACGTGTGGGGGTCCTTTCTGGTTCATGCTCACAGGAGTCTTCCTTTACCTTCTTATTACCTAGTCAATAGTTAGTCTGCAAATCTTACTGGTTGGGGATTGGCTAGCTGCAAGTTAACAAGAGGTGGTAGGCTCCACCCAGCAGTCACTTCTCAGAATTGTTCCTGCCTATTAAAGGTGCTGATCGCCTACCCAAAGTTACCAGTAACCTGTATGGACTAAGAGAAAAGGATTTAACAGGTAAGACTAAAATCCTATTCTAATAGTAACACCACACTTGCCTTACGTGACTGGAAAATCCTAATGGCCCCTATGAATTTTTCCCTTGTGCCTTTGTTAGAGATAACCTCTTCAAACTGTTTTTCACTGTCGTCCAATACAGGTCACTGGTACTCTGGGAGGCGGTCCGCCCCTTTAATAGGCAGGAACAATTATTCAAATGTGTGCAGGGGGCGGAGCCTCCCCTCCTACTTAAGCTGCCTTCAGGCCAGAGCCACTAGATTGATTTGTTCCTGTGTGCTGTGCACACCAGGTGGAGAACATCTATACATTCAACTTAGTATTTTATTATTTTTATTCAAATATGGAATACCACCATTAGGAGGGTGACCATGGCTGTGAATTGCCCTCTCTAAAGTGGCTAGTGCAGCTTCCAGGGATTTTCTGTGGACCTTATGCCCTGAAGAGGGAACAGCTTAAGTCAAGCAGCTTCCCTGCTGGGGAATTTACCTCTGGTCTATTCCTACTTCATCATGGTCACCTGAAGACAGAAGTCCTGCAGAAAGGTGAGCCACCCCTTGAGTGCTGAAGGTCCACTTGTCCCCACAGTGTCCCTTTGATGGGCTTGTATTTGGGAGTTTGCATTGCACTCCAGCACTCATAGGGTGTTTTTATTTGCATTTCTTATATTTATGCAATTTCTGTGGTATTCTCTGGGTTTTGGAGCATTGGGTATTGTTTTTCTTATGTTTCTCATGTGTTTGATAACTGTTTGGGGCATTTTATGTTTCATTTGAACTTTATTAAAATTTAGTGTTCCGCGCCTTTAAGCGCGCCTTTTCCTGCATAGACGCCATTGCTCCTTTACTCTCTATGAGATTACACAGTGTGGGACATATCTCTGGAACCGCTTGTCACAGCAACTTCAGAGATGGCTCATTTTGTTACTCTGCTCCTGCTCTATCATCCGGTGTCTAATTTCGGGGTGTGGGGAGTTCAGGGGGCCTTCGGGCACTGTTTGGGGTACTTCTGAGAGAAAACTACATTTCCCATGAGTGCCGTTTCGCGCCCGTTTTCTGATTGGTTGACCTGACGGCAGCCATTTTGTGGTGTTATTTCTCAGCGAGTATACTACACAGGGACCGAGCCTTCTCTCCTCTTAGCAGATTAACCCTTCGCTGGCCAGATAAGTCCGTTTTTAGGCATTTCTGGGGTGAAAATT
Organism: Rhinophrynus dorsalis; assembly: GCA_037306005.1. Lineage (NCBI taxonomy): Eukaryota > Metazoa > Chordata > Amphibia > Anura > Rhinophrynidae > Rhinophrynus > Rhinophrynus dorsalis. The sequence goes on from CM074724.1 coordinate 122,671,226, forward strand.
TAATCTTCCACACTTTTACCGGGTGATATTTGTTAAGTGGTGTATATTGACGCTGTGAGCATGTCTACTCCACTGGAGCCAGGGGCTAGACCCAAGACTAAAGAGGCTGGGGTGTCTGTTCCCCCCATTGCGCTTTGCTCCTCTTGTCACTCTGGGCTGCCTAGAGATTGTTCTGGTGATTTATGCCCTAAATGCACTGATTGTCGTGATAGCAACCCTGGGCTTCCCAGCCATGCTATTGAGCCAACTTGGGTGAAAGAGTTTAAAGCTGCCACTAGGGATCTCAGATCTACTCTCCAACTCTTTCCCTCTCAGGTACAGGGGGCTCTCCAGGTTTGGCAGACCCCCTCTACCATCAGGACCTCCCTGCCTAAGCCACAGGGGTCTCCTGATGTGTCTGATTCTTCTGAAGAAGAACTATTGCAGGATTCTGATGCTGAGGAAGGCACTGTTATTGAATCTAACAGGTCCATTGGGGACCCTTATGAATGTGACCCTGAGGTTTCTGCTGAGGGTTTGATTAGAGCTGTGTTAACTACGCTCAACCTTCCTCTGACTCAGGAATCTACTCATGATCCAACTGACGTTTTCCAAAAACCATCTAAGGCGGTTGTATGTTTTCCTACTAACCCTACTCTTGCCCGTCTAGTCTCTGAGGCGTGGAAGAATCCTGACAAGTCCTCTTCTGTGTCCAAAAAGTTTGCTAAACTTTACCCGTTTCCTGAGACTGAACTGGCAAAATGGGTTCATCCTCCTAAAGTGGATGCTCCTGTTTCCAGGTTGTCCAAATCTACTGCTTTAGCTGTCTCTGATGCCTCTGCCCTGCAGGATTGGACGGACAAAAAGCTAGAACTTTCTCTTAAGTCTATTTTTGCCTCCATTGGCACTGCCATGCGTCCAACCTTTGCAGTGGTGTGGGTTAATAGAGCTATTGCGGCCTGGACTGAACGACTGACTGAAGCGGTCCGCCAGGATGCACCGGTATCTGAGCAGTTGCAGCTCCTTGCTAATATTACAGAAGCACAGAATTATGTTGCTGATGCTGCCTTTGATGCTGTGCGCATGATGGCGAGGGCCTCCACTTCTTCTGTGGTGGCTAGACGTGCCCTTTGGCTGAAAATTTGGTCTGCTGATACGGCCTCTAAGAAAGCCTTGCTTTCCTTGCCCTTTCAGGGGAACTTGCTATTTGGTTCTGAACTCAAAGAGATGATCAGTGAGGCTACTGGAGGTAAAAGTACTCTTCTGCCTTCAGTCTTCAAGAAAAAGTTTCCAGCCAAACGCAACCGGTCCTTTCGTTCCTTTCAGACTGAGACACGCTCCACGTCCCAGACGGGGTCGTCCTCTACGCGTCCCTCCTCCAAGCCCAAACAGTCCTGGAAGCCCAAAGTTGCCCCCAAGGCCAAGACCTCCAAGACTGCTTCGGCATGACTCACCGAACCCGGGTCCACATCCGGCAGTAGGTGGACGTCTCCACATCTTTCGCCGGATTTGGGAGGAGTCTGTGACGGACCCATGGGTTATTCAGGTAGTGTCAGAGGGATACAGGATCCCTTTCTCTTCCCTTCCTCCTTTTCGGTTCCATTTTACTCGTCCTTCTCAGGAACCTACAAAAAGGCGTCTGTTCGACAACGCTATTCAGGATCTTTTGGACAAAGAGGTCCTGGAATTGGTTCCTCCAGAGGACACAGGTTCAGGATTCTATTCCAACCTGTTCGTAGTGGCCACAAAGGACGGAGGTGCTCGTCCTATCTTGGATCTAAAGGATCTAAATTCCTTTGTTGTGAGTTCCCACTTCCGCCAGGAATCTCTGCGCTCTGTGATTGCCACAATGTCTCCAGGGGAGTTCCTTGCCTCCCTGGACCTTCAGGATGCATAGCTTCACATCCCTATTCATCCAGAGAGCAGACGATATCTCAGGATTGCCTGCCACAGGGGACATTTTCAGTTTTCAGCTCTTCCCTTTGGACTGACTTCAGCCCCTCTGGTTTTTCAGAGGGTATTGGGATCTTTGATAGCTGTGCTTCATCGGAAAGGTGTCAGAGTGACCCCCTACATGGACGATCTCCTCCTGAAAGCCTCCTCAGCGAAGCTTCTCCACCAGCAGATGCAGCTGTGTATACACACTCTGAACAGTCACGGCTGGATATTGAATCTGGACAAGTCAGACTTGGTCCCATCTCAGAGACTCCTGTTCCTGGGTCTCCTGTTCGACACTCAACAGTGCATGGTGTTTCTGCCAGAGGAAGTGGCTCATCAGATAACCGTCCGAGTAGCCGGGATCCTGGAGCTGGACAGGGTTCCAGTACCGAAGTTGACGTCTCTGGTGGGGAAGTTCATTTCCACTATTGAAGCTGTACCCTTTGCCATGGCTCACACCAGGGAACTTCAGAGATTTGTGATCCAGACGTGCAAGAATCATCCAGATCATCAGCATCTGTCAGTCCCTCTGCCTCCTCATGTCGAATCGAGTCTACACTGGTGGTTGGATCTCTCCCATCTCCTGAAAGGGAGATCCTTTCGAGTTCCCTATTGGACCACGCTCACAACGGATGCCAGCCTCCGGGGATGGGGAGCAGTGCTGGGTCGTTTCAGTGCCCAGGGGAAATGGGGACTGGAGGAATCTCTTCTTCCCATCAATGTTCTAGAACTGCGTGCCATACAGCTTGCCCTGAGGCACTGGGAATCTCAGCTGGAAGGTTGCCCAGTCAGAGTGGAGTCCGACAACGCCACCGCAGTGGCCTACATCAACAGGCAAGGCGGCACAAGAAGTTTCACCGCCTGGTTGGAGGTCAAGGATATTTTATCTTGGGCAGAGGATCACGTGCCTGTCATTTCAGCGGTTCACATTCCAGGCGTAGACAACGTCATGGCAGACTTCCTCTGTTGTCACACAGTCGACAGCGGAGAGTGGGCTCTTCATCCAGAGGTGTTTCACCTAATCACCCAGAGAGGGGGGGGTACCTGCAGTGGACCTGATGGCTACCAGACACAACAGGAAGGTGCCGGCGGTTTGCTCCCGGTGGAGGGACCCTCTTGCTCTAGCAGTGGATGCCTTGTCAATCCCTTGGGATTTTCCCCTGGCCTAAATCTTCCCTCCTCTTCCTCTATTGCTCAGAGTCATCCAGAAGTTGAAGCTGGAGCGTTGTCCTGTCATCCTGATCGCTCCGAACTGGCCTCGCCAGTCCTGGTATCCGGAGTTGATGGCCATGTCAGTGGCGGAACCGTTTCCACTTCCTGCCTGTCCGGATCTACTTCTTCAAGGATATCTGTGGAAGGAGGATGTTCAGCATCTCCATTTAATGGCCTGGCGGCTGAATCCTCAATTCTAGAGAAGAAAGGGTTTTCTCCTTCAGTGGTGTCGACGATGCTTAGTGCTCGCAAGCCTGTGTCCTCCAAGATCTATCACCGTATCTGGGCCACCTTTGTGGCTTGGTGTAATGATCGGAAGGTGTCTCTAGATTTTCATCTTCCCACTGTCCTGGCTTTTCTGCAGGATGGTGTTGAGAAAGGGCTCAGTCTGAGTTCCCTTAAAGTTCAGACTTCTGCTTTGTCTGTATTTTTCCAGGAACGGATTGCTATCCTTCCTGATGTTAAGGTTTTTTTCCAGGGCGTGACTCATGTTCGGCCTGCCTTCTAGAGTCCTACTCCCCAGTGGGACCTCAATTTGGTGCTGGGAGTTCTCCAGCGACCCCCGTTTGAATCCTTGGCTTCTATTCCATTACGTCTCTTGACTTGGAAGATGGCCTTCCTTTTGGCTATTGTTTCAGTTCGCCGGGTGGCAGAGTTACAAGCGCTATCTTGTAAACCTCCTTACCTGGTGTTCCACAAGGATAAGGCTGTGCTTCGCACTACCAAGGAATTCTTGCCCAAGGTTGTGTCCGAGTTTCACATCAATCAAGAGATTGTGGTTCCCTCTTTTTGCCCTAACCCTTCATCCGACAAGGAACGAGATCTCCATTTGTTGGATGTGGTGCGTTGTCTCAAGTTTTATGTTCATCGCACCGAGTCTATCAGGAAGTCTGACGCTCTATTCGTCATTCCTGAGGGGCCCAGGGCAGGGAGACCGGCTTCCAAAGTTACTATTGCCTCCTGGATTAAGGCTACTATTCGTGAAGCCTATAAGTTGCGGAATAAGCATGTTCCCTTCCGGGTGACTGCCCATTCCACCAGATCTATTGGGGCCTCTTGGGCCTACGAGAATCAGGCATCTGCTGATCAACTGTGCAGAGCGGCCACTTGGTCCTCTGTGCACACATTTTCAAAGCACTATCGAGTTGATGTACTGGCCTCGGCTGATGCCAGTTTTGGGAGGAAGGTCCTGGAGGCAGTTTTGCCTGTTTAGGACTTCTACTCTGTGATTCTTAGTGCTTCTTTACTGTTGAGCCCTGTTGGCTCTAGTTCAGTGTGCTGTGTTAGTTCAGGGGTTGTTTTCCCCTGGTTGGTGTCCGTTGGCACTTCTATTACTGGGCTATGTGATTAACTGGTTCATAGCAGTTCTAGTGACTTGGGCCTTGCGCCTGGTCCTTGCCTTACTTCCCGCCTCTGGGTCAGCTCAATGTTTGTACATCCCAGAGTACCAGTGACCTGTATTGGACGACAGTGAAAATAGGATTTTAGTCTTACCTGTTAAATCCTTTTCACTTAGTCCATACAGGTCACTGGTCTCCCACCCTGTCAAGAGACCATGCTTGGCTCTCCTGTGGCATTTAGTGGGAGACCTTCGGGGCATGCTCTTGCTTACCTCTGGTCAGTTTTAGTGTCTCAAATCAATCTAGTGGCTCTGGCCTGAAGGCAGCTTAAGTAGGAGGGGAGGCTCCGCCCCCTGCACACATTTGAATAATTGTTCCTGCCTATTAAAGGGACGGATTGCCTCCCAGAGTACCAGTGACCTGTATGGACTAAGTGAAAAGGATTTAACAGGTAAGACTAAAATCCTATTATTCTGTCATGTTCATGGAGGTGGACATGACAGTTACTGGCAGTCACACAGTCCTGGTCATTAAAGGGTTAAGATTGCCATAGACAGCAAGAGTCTGCTGTCATGTTTCTCTCCATGGATATGACCACCACGACTGGTTTGAAGATGTTATTTCTTGAACCAAAGAGAAGGTGAAAATAATAGAGGTCATTAGGATTTTCTGGCAACAGTAAGATAGATGTGTGGGAGGGGGGTTATTACAAAATGTTCTAATTCTCCTTCAGTTGGAACTGAAAAAGCAACTGTTTAATTGATGTCTTTGTGAGGACACATCTATTAGTTTGTAACGGATTTTGCTGTGCAAGTGGGAACTGCTCCTGAGAGGGAGGTTTTACACTGATTTGTAAGAAACACTTGATAACAGACTGTCTACCCTATACTAAGAGCAGAGTGTGTGGCACTTCAGCCCTCAAGAGATATACATTGATTAATCCTCTCCTAGATCAACAGGGTTCCAGTTCTCTTTGGGATTTGGGGGCAGACATTGGATTTAAAACAAATGTGAGAAGTGTGTTAGAGAAGCATACTTTCCTGTCTCCACTAAGCCAAAAAACAAAATGGGGTCCACATAAGAAGCCTCTGAGGATCACCTGTTACCCCCCACTGCTCTGAAGTTCCAAACCGCTGAATTTGAGAATGCTACATAGCGTGAAAATGTGGCTATATATATATATATATATATATATATATATATATATATATATATATATATATATATAAAATAATAATAATTATAATATAATGTATGTGATTTACCTTGGTCGACAGTCCATTTGTAGCAAAGCAATGCACTCTGTACCCCTCTGACACTCAAAGGCTTAAATAATGCTAGAATAGTGACTGCAGCAACATTTCATTTGTATTCTCTCTTTACCTGTAGACTGAAGATATAAAAGAAATTGCCAAGAAGACCCAGGCTCTACCAAAGGAAAATCCAAAAAGGCCAAGGATTGTCGTCTTTACCCAGGGACAGGATGATACCATCATGGCTACAGGTATGCCTGATAGCAGCTGATATGCCAAGTGTAAAGCAGGCCTTGCAGTCTGTGTAATTCCAATTAGTAAGGTTTAACTTGGGTATCCCTTTAATGTTGGAAAGTGCATCCTGATGTGTCTCACATGTTTTGACCTTCCCTTGACTTGTAGAGATTTTCAAGGCTCTCTGCATGAAGGGCTTTCCAAACCTTTTACAGGACTCTTCTTTACTTCTGCTAGGTCTGTACAAGAACATTATATATGGTGTTTAGTAAGCTAAAGAGAAGTAATTCTTGAGAAAAGCAACTGCACATATGGGACCAAGGAAAACTGCTGTTGGTTTGAAATCTTAAATCCATGAAAGTTGGAGGTCTCCAATGCACAGCAAAGGTTTTAACACCATTTAAATAAATGGGATTTTTGGAGAAATTTTAGGTCTTCCCCCTATGGTGAAGTTGCTTTGCCCCAGAAGTGCTTCTTTTTAGCATTATGTGCATTAGCTCCACCAACCAGAGGTATAAATATGACACAATTAATTTCCTAGCTACCATTAATCATTTGTATTCCACATGTCTGGCTCTCAAAGGGGTAGTTATCATATGTAAGATGATTGCTTCTTTACTTGGTATTCTCTCCACTTTCTTCATCATATTACTTTGGTAAGTGGAGGAAACAAGTAACTGAGAATCATACATGTTCAAGAGATCATGTTTCAGGAAGGATGAATCAGGACTGTTTTTTGAGAGATGGGGGATATATTAGTGAGACCATTAAATAAAATCATCTGGGATCTGTTTGGAGAGTCAGGTTATGGAATGTGCTAAAGAGAATGAATGTGTGTCTGTGTTCTTTAAAGGATAGTAATACTTCGTTTTATCTTTATTTTATTGTGGAGCCATTAAAAAAACATGAATGATATAAGTCTTATCTCTCAAACCTTTGTGGTTTGAGAGATATTCACAAGCAAAGTTTCCCCTCCCGCCCCTTTTACCTAGTGTAAGCCATCTATTTTCTGATGTGGAATCTGGTTGTAAGACCAGACAGATAACAGAAGGGGACAATCTTCTTCCTATGAGAACAATGAAGGCCCTGCCCCCCTTGACAAGTTTTACAGGTTTTTCCCTTATCTTAATTGAAGATTTCCCTCTCTGCAGTCTGCCTGGCACCTCCCTTCTGATCTGGCTGAACAGTGTTACATCAGTAAAAGGGGCGGGAGGAGGATACTTTGTCATTGAATTTCTCTTGAGCTACAACTCTGACAGAGTTGAAATATTTCTCTCCAAGGTCCAAATACTATGATGATTAATTAGAGCTGCTTTTATTATGAAATATTACTATCCCTTTAAGTATTTTTAGGGAGCATGCAGATTCATAAGAATAGTGGCATCAACACAGATAAGTGTTAAGAGTTTTTAGCATTAATGCAAATCTCTTCGGAAACACTGTTTTAGGGATGTAACATCATTCAATAGGATTTGACATAGACAGGATGCACAAGCAATAAACAAAATTCATTTATTATCTGCATCATGCCACAATTCATATAAGTTTAAGAAAACACTTGGAATAAGGGTAGAAAATCTATCGTGCTCTAGCAGTTGGGTTACATTTTCCATCATCCCCAACCAGCCATTGTTGTATTTGTTGTAGTCCCCAACAGCTGGAGGGCCACTTGTTGCTGACTCTTGACTTAGATGAACACTAACATTTAAAAATGAGTTCTATAAATTTAAAAGGGAATGTACACCTCTTAATAATAGCCCTTCCACTTGCCTTAACTCTGGCCCAAAAATACGAATGGCCTCTATGAAATCGGCCTTTACCTTTGTTCCAGGGTTAACATCTTAATCGATCCTGAATGATAGTTATTTGCAATTTTTCAAACTGAATCAGAAGGAGTGCAGGAGAAGTTTGTGGTCTTGTGGTCCTGCTGCCAACGGTCGTGTCCTCCTTAATCGGTATTAAATCCAGGACCAATTAAAGATGTTACCTCTTGAGGGAAATGTAAAAGTGTAAAATTCATAGGGATCATTAGGATTTTATGGCTTTCTAGCTCTCTGAAGTGAACTCTAAGCTTGCTTTTCTCATGCAGAGTATAAAGCAGTGGCTCTGTAGAACAAGGGGGCCCGGTTTATTTATTTTTTGTGTGGGCAAGCTTGCAATGAAGGACAAGCTCTAATGTTCTGGTTACACAGGTGACTTTAGTGAAGCATTATTAACTGTGCAATAAATGCACAATGTAGCACAGCCTGAAATTTCCACAACATAGAACACGCCGGAATGCAGCAAGTGGGATATGCTGTGCTTTGGGTATATCCATATTCCAGCACTCGTGTGCGGCGGCCTATGGGCCACTGCTCTGACTACTTACATTGGAGATTCTGGAGAATGAGATGCTATTTACATCCTCTAATGAATGGCTGGCCCACATGGGCATCGGCCAGTAATATATGGCCGACTCCCACATGGGTCACCCTTGTGACACCTCCTTTTCACCCCCCATGGGAGTGAATCACAGGGTTAATACAGGGCATTAGAGATAATCTGGCATGGGTGGCTTGGCATGAGCTAAAAATGAGCATAGCCATGGAGCCTGTGTGAAGAGTGTGCCTTAGGCAGTTTAATCTTTTCATATTAAAGCCTATTCCAGTTCTATTCAGGAATTCTTTTCAGTTATTTCTGACAGTTTACACTTATCTGCAGTATAACTTTTGAATCTCTACTTTATCACCTCTTTATTATACCTCTGTGCATCCCCCTTCCTCTTTCTTTGTACTAAATTAAGAGAAAATTTGTGTCCTATTCTAATCAGTGACTCATCTTTTGGGAAGATTAACTTTGCTCTCAAAGAGGAACAAAGGTTTACATGTAATGTAAGAATTAAAGTTTTACTTCACTTACAGGGTAGTAGATAAGTAAAATAGACTACCAGCAGAAGTGGGAGAAGTTAATACAGTGACAAAATTTAAGCATGCATTGGATAGGCATAAAGTTGTCCTGAACATAAGACAAGACCAAGGACCAAATACAGTTTGTTTGTTTTTTTACAGTAGGAAAATGGGCAGGCTAGTTGGGCCAAATGGTTCTTATCTGCTGTCAAATTCTATGTTTCAACCAGTGTGCAAGGGACCTAAACGGTGCAGGTTTTTGATGGATATCCTCAAACGAGCATAGGAAGAACAGTCCGCGGATCAGTCATTTTGACTGATCAACCATTGCAACTGATAGAACGGTCTGTGCTCTTGTGAGGGATATTTTTGAACAAATGAGTGGCAGATGGGTATTCAACACACTGTCTCAAAATACTTGGGACACCTCACTGGCTCTCAAGGGGTTAAGGGAAGTTATCAAAAGTTTATAAACGTATCCCACTTTTTGCATGCAGTTGAGAATGTTTATTTGAAAAGCTAAAACCAGCTTTATTCAATACGTGGCATGCATTTAAAGTAAGCCTTTATATTTTCATGTGAATTTGAGTTTGTTTGTGATGGTTTATTTACTCCATCATTAAGCGTTCTTCACAAATAAAATTATATAAATCTTCCCCCTGAGTTTACAAGACTTAAAAAGAAAATACTAAGTGTATGTAATTAATTGTAGGCTTGGAATTCCCTTGTAGTGAATGGCAGAGTTGTTAAATAGGCCAGGGAATATTGGGAACGTTTTTTGAGCATTGTACCCATTCAGCTAGAGACTCACATTCATTTTTAGCAGCTAACACGGATGTAAAAAGTCTTATTCAGATCTTGGTATGTGAGAATTCTATGCAGCTGTTTAACCCCTTAAGGGTCAGAGAGGTGTGCAAAGCTTTATGAAGCAATGAGTCCACATCCCTGTGGGGGTTAATGTAGGAGTAAAACCCTTTAAATGAAAAAAAAACAAAAAACAACTATATTGTAGGGTTTTTCCTGCCAAGTAAAATGGTTATTACCACTAATATAATGTACGTCTAGTTACTCTGGTGTACAGCCAATTACTCTGCTGCAATCTATTGGGGTGATGAGCTACAGTTCTACATGTAATGTGATAGTAACAGCTTCATCACTTTCTGATGGTTTGAACTATTATAACTTTTGAATAAAGCATCTTCCAGTAGTCATCCCAAACTCTACTTTTTGCATAAAACTTTGTTTATCCTTAATGAGAGTGGAGCTGTGAAATAAGTCACATTGCTTAGTAAATGCTGCAATTGAGATTTCTGTGTGTTCACACCCCGGTGCCTGTCTAAAAATAAATGGAAGCAAAAATAAACCATTTCTAAAAAGTAAAAGAGAGAAATCCTGCCTTCCTTGTATCTTTTATTGCTCCGACCAGATGGGGAATTCAAGGATGGGGTGCGAGGGACTTAAACCCACTAACCTCTCTGTAAAGCAGTGCTTCTCAAACTTTTTATCATGATGGAATCCTCGTTAGTTTGAATTGAAATCTGTGGAACCCCAACAATCAAATATTTTAACTCCTTCACAATGTATTGGAGATCTCTTTAGCCTCCAAGGGGTTAAGATTCTAGTTGGTACTCATAACATAAGGCTAAAATATAAGGTTGATATTTATCAAATAACAAGGCCTACATTATAGTGTAGAGTACAAGGGAGCTCTAACAGAAAACAAAATAGAAGTGTGTGTGTGTGTGTGTGTGTGTGTGTGTGTGTGTGTGTGTGTGTGTGTGTGTGTGTGTGTGTGTGTGTGTGTGTGTGTGTGTGTGTGTGTGTGTGTGTGTAATATGCCAATGTAGCACATTTACATTGGTGATTATAAAACCACATATACACAGTCACACCAGCTAAGTCTGCCATTGCTAACATTTCCTCATAGGAATCTGTTGGGGTTACACTCAATCACTATTTGACTGTCTCTTTTATCACATCTCTTCAGAGCTTGTTGACCTCCATATACAAAGCACAATTGTTTTCTGGAATAGGGGAGCATATTTATAATGACAAAAGTGGACTAATTTGGGGGGCAAAACAACTACACATTGTTTACAAAAAAATTAACCTTTCGGATCCTTGAACGGACTCCAAAAGCATTGCATGACTTTATTCTATAGTCACTGGGCGTTGTGATGTGTATAACAAGTTCCAGGTCACCAGCGTGAATGCTTTGCACCACTGCTTAGCTTAACCGTTTGAGTGACGGGGGAACACAGCACATTGCAATGCAATGTGTTGCCAACCTATTTGGCACTCAATGGGTTAACTGCACTCAACACATGAATATAGTTGACATGTAGAATGCTGTGTTTATGCACGGGAAAGTTGCCAATGTAAACAACTTCATAGGCAGCAATAGTTTTCTTCTGATTTAACACAGTGTTGAAAACATGCTTACATAACAGGAGTGAGCGCAGCTTTATTTGTTCCATGTGGATGGTATAGTTTGACCCAAAATTGCTCCAGTCTTGTCTTTAACCCTTTGAATATCAGCAGGGTACTCTGTGCATTGCAAAAGCAATACACACCCCTCTAGCACACAAAGCGTTATACAAATGCCCTGTTCTTTTTATGTATGGAAACTTTCCTTCTTGGTTATGTTCACTGGTGGAATCATACGGCCACATCTTTCCTATGAATTGGGGCGGCCATTGAAAGGCCACTTCTTTCTCACACGGAAAGAGGAGGAGGGGAGAAGCAGTGTTCTCTCAGACATATAGCTACCTGTTTGAACACATCCATAGAGAGGTATAGGTGACACACACGTATGCCTGCCATGCGTCGTCATATGGACTGGTAGCCAGAGAGCCCGTTAACCCTTTGAGTGCCAGATAGGTACACAACACATTGCTTTGAAATGAGTTGTGTGCCCCTCTGGCACTCAAAGGGTTAAGCAGTGCACGCTCCATGAGTCATCATGCAAACGGGGGAGATGGAGAGACCCTCTAGCATGGGCGATGGAAGCTTCTTTGGGCCTCAGTGCGATTCCAGTAGGGGCAGGTACAGATAGTCCACAAAAAGAAAAGAAAGAATTTTCAGGGCTCTGCCTGAAGTTTCTCATTTTGTTTTAAGATAATAGGGACACACATGTATATAGGAGTTTCTGTCCCTGTAAATAGACAAAAGGTTTGGGTGTAGAAAGTTTCCTTGTATTGAGCTACCAGTCTCGGATTTATAAAAGTTACCTTTCCCTTTGACATTTCTTAAGAAAAAAAAATAAGCTGCTAGTTTGTCAACAGGAAAAACTACTTCCTTGGAAACTGGGTAGTGTTTTCTGGCTCTGCCACAAGCATTAAAAATAGACCACATACCAGCCATGTGATCTCAGAGTTAATCGCTGGGGGAAGGGTTTACACCACTTAATTTGACATTAGTTCCCATCTCCATTGATAATTAATTGCAAGAAACTGGGATCCTTTTCAGGATCAGCTAATTAGGACCTCAACTGCCTCAGTAAACGTCTGCTTGGGATTCCCCCTGCATATAATTACATGTACATTGTCAGAGTAACTCGTCGTGTTAATTTGAAGTTCATCAACATCTCACTGAGTGGAAAAAGCAGTGCTTATGTGTCCCACACACCAGACCAGAAGCAGGCAACCAGATTCACCTCAAAAGCCAGATTTTAATCATATTATGGCTCAAAATACCAAACAGGGGTTGACAAAAGTAGATTAACCCTTTGAGTGCCAGAGTGGAACGCATTGCTTTGCAATGCATTGCGTACCACTCTGGCACTCAAAGAGTTAACCCCAGTGCATTGGAGGCTTCTATAGTACCCAAGTGGTTAAGGAGGAACAATGTAAAGGGATACGATTTCAGTGGTAAAACAAAATAAAAAAGGGTGCCTTTTGAGGTGAAAAATCAGGTGTTAATGCTGTTAGAGAATTAACTTTTATATATGATGCTAATGAAGGAATGTCATGCTGGCACTTCCTGGCTTAGCCTTACATTAGCTTCCTAACTTGTTACTTAACTCTGTCAGCTATACAAAAAGGTGGGCAATGCATTGCGGAGTAGCATCCATGATTCGGGAGGTGAGGTTAGGACTAAGACAAGGGAGTGCCTGTATGGCATCCCTTAATTAGCTTAAAGGGATAGTAATGTAAAAAAAAAAAAAGTATTAACTATATGGTAGATACAATTAAGAGTACTTGACCTTATTCGTATCTCTCAAACCTTTATAGCTTGAGAGATATAGGAAAATAACGTTTTCTGGTCCCTCCCTTTTCTGCTTGACGAGCTGTAAAGCTGTCAGAAGCAGATTCTGGTCGCTTGACCAGATGTGGCTCTTCAGCATCGCCGATAAAAAACTTATCTCTCAAACCGCTATGGTTTAAGAGATACAGGCTTTTAAAGTTCGCTGTTTCCTACTGACAGCTGTAAAGCTGAAAAGTGCCACGATCTCGTTACTTACAAGGAATTCCTTCATTGGAATGGTCTAAAACGTGTGCCTGCTTTTCAGGCACACGTTTTAGACCATTCCAGTGAAGGGATTCCTTGTAAGTAACGAGATCCCGGCACTTCTCAAGCGCCTCCGTTTCGACCGACACGAATCTTCTGCTGACAGCTTTACAGCTGTCAGTAGGAAACAGCGAACTTTAAACGCCTGTATCTCTTAAACCATAGCGGTTTGAGAGATATGTTTTTTTGCATTTAGCTCAGCTTTTTAAGCTCTTCTAAATGCAAACAACTTTTTGCTGGACATTACTAACAATTTAAACCACTGTCTGTGTTCTTAGACCTAAGGCAGTGGTTCTCAATCTTTTTTTGCTCGGGGCACCCCTAACACGCAATCTACAACATTCGGGGCACCCCTAACATATTTATTGTACTTTATCTAGGGCCTAATGAAGGTACCATACATAAGTATACAGTTATTATTAGGTCTTACAATCATAATAACAAAATTAAACATAATGTGCAGAACGATTTCTGTAAATCTTTATTTAAAAGTCCATTTTTGTTCGTTTTCATACAAAACATGTGGCACCCTAAGTTAATGTCCGTGGCACACCAAAGTGCCACGGCACCTTGGTTGAGAATCACTGAACTAAGTGAACAGATTTACCATAGCTTAGAACTCTTCCACTTTCTCCAGGTTTTCTGTGGAGATCTGATATCTTGTTAGATGTTAGAGCCTTACTCTGAGCTCATGGGAGCTTTCTCTCCTGACCATAGAACAGTACAGCAAACTGGAAGAAAACAGATGAATTCTAAGCTATGGGAACTCTGTTCCCATATCTCTGAGGAAATGACAGTGGGTCGAAAAGATCTTTTAAGGACCCTATACCTTACTGAAACAGGAGACCATCTCCACAGAGGCTAAAGCCATTCTTTGCTCCCTGCAACAAGCTCCTCCAACTGAAAGCTTCCTACAAAAGGTCCAGGAATCCTGCAAAAAGAATCAAGATTGCTTCTATACATGTTATAAATATAATCCTAATTTAAAATTTTAGTTTTGAAGAGCCATTCCACACAGAATTAATACTTGGTGGCCATTTGGTTTTTCTGCCTAAAATAACCTTTTAAGGACTAGAGGGTGTGTAATCCTTAAATGGATAAGAGAAGTGTGGAAGGGGTACTATTAAGGAGGTGTTGGTGTTGCTTTAATGTTGAACCGTGCAAGTCCACATTCTTACTACAGGACAGAAGTTTTCAGGCGTTTTCCTTTGTTGTACACCGTATAGCCAGAGGCTAGAAATGAAAGACATAGCTTATCCAGCTTCTGGTTATTCTACACACGCCTGGTTCTAACAAGTGCAGCCCATCAAGGGGAAAGAATGAGGGATCCTAGCCAGCTTTGTTATATTGCTATGCGACTTTCAGTAATTGTCCGCAAAAAAATTTCGGGGGGGGGGGGTAGCCATAATATGACCCCCTCAGGACAACCTGCCCAACTTCTAGGTTTATATGGAGGGGCAAGTGTAGGGGGTGGGGAGTGCCCCTTGCCCCGTCCCCCTTCGTACACCCATGGCGACCTCTTCATATAGATTTACATTGGCTAGGGGCATCTGAAAGGGGAGCTGCAGCTTTGTATAGTATTACGTGTATTTGTCCTGCTGTGTACTAAATCTGCTTGTTTCTTCCGTCACTATTCCCTAATCTTCTATTTATGGTTAGACTCTGAGGTCTATGTACTAAGGAGAACTGGAGCTATTCTGTGACCAGCATAAATGGTTTTTAACCTTTTGAATACTAGACAGGTCTTCAACATGTTGGAAAGCAATGTGTTGAGAACATCTAGCATTCCGGGGGTTAAAAAAAAAATATATATATATCTATGAGCATTTTCATCTTTCACTTAAATTGCAGCTGTTTTGCTCAAGAATTCTGCACGTGTGTATAGTGTGTTTTCTGTGAGAGTTGTCAGTCTAAGTCTGATATGATCTGATTTCATCCCTGAGGCAGACATTATTAAAGCTCCTCAGGTTTCTCACTTTCTTTTGATAGATGAGTGGTTTGCCGACTGCCTTTAAACACAAGTTTTGTACAAGTGTGTTCTGATGAGACATTTAACTTTTCCACCACGGAACCATTTGCAGTGGTTCCCACACTGTTAGATGCATGAGAGCATTAGCACATGTCTAGTGAATAATGCACTCTGTAATGGGACCTGCTCACATCTATTTGCAATCAATTCATTTGTAACTACCATCTGGGGCTCTCACCAATATTATCACTTCCCTCTTTAGTTTCTAGTTCTTTCAAAAATTAGTAATAATATGCTACCCTTTTGATAAAATGTCTTGATAGTGACAAAACTGTAACCTTTTAACCCCTTGAGTGCCAGAGAGATATGCAACACATTGCAGAGCAATGCATTGCGTACCTCTGACACTCAAAGGGTTAAGGACCAGAGGGGAATGCAATATATCACTGATTCTTAAAGGGATAGTAATGTTTCACAATAAAAGCAGCTCCAAGTATTTGGGCCTTGGAGAGTGTAATGTCAGTACTGTCAGAGTTGTAGTTCAAGAGTAACTGATAAAGTATCCCCCTCCAGCCCCTTTTACTGATGTAACACTGCTCACCTCAGAACAACAGGGTGGTGTCCAAGTGGATTGCAGAGATGGACAATCTTCAATTAGCATAAGGGAAAAACCTTTCAATGCGGGCAGGCTTTCATTGTTCTCTCATTAAGAAGATTGTCCCTTGCTGTGAGCGATTTGGTCTGTGGACCAGATTCCACATCTGAGAGGAGGTGGCTTACACTAGGTAAAAGGGGCGGGAGGGGGACATTTTTTCATTCAGTTACTCTTGAACTACATCTCTGACAGTACTGAAATAACATTCTTTATGGCTCAAATACTATGAAGATTAATTGGAGCTGCTGTTTTTGTTAAACATTACTATCCCTTTAAGATTAAATTGTAACTTTGTAATAAGCAGATGATTTTGAAAGAGTTCAGTCACCCACATTTATGTTAGGCATTTTATATTTAAAAACAATTACATTACAATAACAATTGTTACATTAGGGAAAGTAGGCAGTACTGGTTGGCATGATTCTGGAAGTGCTTTCAGAATAACCTATTTGTTACAAGATGACCATTCCAGTTTAAGATACCGTAGGTTGTATTCATAAGTGTAATTCTTTTAAAGGGACACTAATGCCCCATAAAAAAATTATACTTGTTTTGTAGAGGTTAAAAAAATAAGTTATTTGGTATAAATCCTATCTCTCAACCCTTCTCCTGACATCAGCGTCTAGCTGACCACTGGAGATCCCGGTCTGGGGACTGGACAGCGGGTCTTTGAAATTGCGTTATTTAAAAATAATTACTTAATTGGAGTGGTCTTCAAAGTGTGTCTGGTTTGCAAGCACACTTTGTAGACTGTTCCCATGAAGTAATTATTTTTAAATAAATCTTTCAGCTCTGCTGAAGAGCCTCCTCGAGTCGCACGACTCAAATCTTCTGCTGTCCGTTTTACAGCTGACATCAGGAGAAGGGAAACTTTACAAGTGAATACCTCTCAAACCATAGCGGTTTGAGAGAGAGGATTTGTGCCAAATAACTTTTTTTTTTTTTTTTTTTTTTTTCTTTTTTTTTTTAAACATCTACAAAACTAGCATAATTTTTGTGGGACATTACTGCCCCTTTAAATAAGTGAACCATAGGGAAGAAGAAATGCCTGATTTAAATAGTTATTTTAACCTTTTGGATGTAAGAGTATGTGTTGGAGGCCTCTATAACTAGCACTCAGGGATTAAAAGCACAATCCAACTTAATGTGTGTTTTTGGGTATTTTTATTTATACCCTATACTGCTTTTCGTTTTGCTCCAGAATTGCATTTCTTTAGCTTTCTGAATAAATACTTGTTTTTATTTTCCATCCTGCTAGTAAAAATCAATAGAAGATCAGCAGAAAAAAAAACCCATGCCAATTTCCATCCCATATGCCCAGATAATAGTGTATAGATGTTGGCCAGCTCAGATATCAGCTCCCCTGCAGTGTATCCCTGAGCAGGCCCCCGATAATCAGGTCTGTGTTACAGACGCTCTTGTAAGGGGTATTGTTGCTCGATTGAGTCAGGATGCTCTGGGAGGTTCTCATAACCCTGCTTTGTCTGGTCAGAGCAGACTCCATTGAAATGATAATGACCAGAGATGTGCCCATAATGAGTGGGGCTGTCCTGGCACTGCTCATTGCACCCCCTTGCCTACCATGATTTGACAAGCCAGCTGCTCCCAGAAATTCCCCTCTGGTTGTCACGGAGAATAAGACGTTAGAAAGGTAGCTGCCTCAGTGTCTCTACAAGAGAGATGGGAGCAGCTTAGTGCATTTTCCAAATGATAATCAATATATCCACACACTGAACATTCTCAGACTTATTCTTTTCTTGTTGGCAGCAGCCAGCAGAGAAGCATTGTACCTTGTTTTAGTTTTGTAGTAGTTGAGCGAACAGATGTTACATTTTTAAGAGATTCTCAATAATATTTTTTTCACAGTCATAAAAATATATGAATTGGCAAACTGAAGTGCGCTGTTCTACTTGGTAAATATTTCTATTGCTGTATGTGCCCCATATCCTAGCAGTGCAACTTCAGGCACAGATGTTACCCAGAGACCTGCACACATGTTCATAACTTAATACTGAAATCGGATCTGCATGCAAGTGTTTAACCTACGAGACTTTAGAGGCCCCCTCAGGCTGAATGAGGTCTGTTTGGAGACTGGGGGGATATATTAACACGTTTGGATGAAAAGTGGATGAGCAAGATCTGTTTTGTATTTATAACCCACAAGCAAAATCCACATTGGTTTCTGTGAGGCTGATGTATAAACAGAAGACATTCTGGGGCAAACCAACTGCACCATAGGGGACTGATAAAAATCCCCATTGATAAATGGGCCTTTGAATACTCGAGAGCTCTCCAACACATGCTTTGCAATGTACTAGAGTCCTTTCTAGCATTCAAGTTATTTAAATCCCAGTTTACGTCCGTGGTGAGTTGGGGACATTTCATTTACCTGTTTTGGTGCAGTTTGCTTCAGGACAGTCCCAGTTCATCTTAGTACATCAGTCTCCATGTATTATGTATGTACAGCTCCGTATAGGTGTTGGATTAAAAGAAGAGTAACATTTAGTTTAAAAAAATATCTATATTATAGGGTCTATCCTCCTGAGTAAAACAAGGGTACTCACAGTGCTGAGAGGTGTTTTTATTCAATAGTTATTGCAGCTCCAACTTGAATGTTTTAGGTGCAGTATCTCCGTGTCCTGAAATTGTACAGTGGTGCTGTTGCTACACCATCCTATGGGCAGACCTAGTCAGTTGACCATAAACCTAGTCAGTTGACCATAAACCTCAATAGGATGGTGTAGCAACAGCGCCACTGTAACGTTTCAGGCCACTTAAAAAATTCAAGTTAGAGCCACAGTAACTTTTAAATAAAACACCTGTCAACAGTGGGTGTAGCTTTGCTTTACTCCAGAAGATAAACCCTACTATATGAATAATTTGACATATCAAGTGTTACTACTCCTTTAAAGGGATAGTAATGTTTCACAAAAACAGCAGCTCCAGTTAATCTTTTCATAGTATTTGGGCCATGGAGAGTGTTATTTCAATTCTGTCAGAGTTGTAGTTTAAGAGTAATTGAATGATTAAGTATTCCCCTCCCGCCCCTTTTACCTAGTGTAACACTGCCCCCCTCAGATGTGGAATCTGGTTGTAAGACCAGAAAGATAAAAACAAGGGCCAATCTTCTTACTGTGTGAACAATGAAAACCCTGCCCCCTTGACAGGGTTTTCAGCTTTTTCCCTTATCTTAACTGAAGATTGTCCCTCTCAGCAGTCTACCTGGGCACCTCCCAGCTGTTCTGAGGTGAGCAGTTACATCAGTAAAGGGGTGGGAGGGGATACTTTATCATTCAATTACTCTTGAACTACAACTCTGACAGAACTGAAATAACACTCTTCAAGGCCCAAATACTATGAAGATTAATTAGAGCTGTTTTATTATGAAACAGTGTTAACCATGTGATTGCCACATGACTTTGGCATTAGAAATTATTAGGGAACATGATGATATTATTTATAATACAATTGACCAGGATGTACACTAGAAAACAGTCAGCTGAGAATACCAAGTACTACTTTTACCTTCGTTATAGTATTGTGTTGCATTGATCTCAAGTAAAAAAAAATCTAAAATGCAGATTCCAGTGGTTTGTAATCTACCTCTTATGGCTCTGTTCCTGCTACATTAATAAATTGCACTCACATTGTTTTATACTGGTAAACATGGAAACCGGTTACAGGAATAACACTTATAACAATTTGTGTGTTTCTCTTCCTAGCGGATGAGGTTGTAGCCTTCCCTGTAATAGAAATAGACCAGAGCACAATAGTTGACACCAATGGAGCTGGAGACGCCTTTGTTGGAGGTAAGTTCTTTACATCCTGAACACAGTGAAGTTCTTTGCTCAGTATTTCGGTATACTTTATGCCAGTCTTGCAATCTTAAACACCTTGAGATGCAGGGAAAATTATTCTTTCGTTGACTGCACTTTTCATGAACCCAATAAGTTAACTGAGGGCAATACGGTAACTTTATTGATTTAGTTGCTAATTTTCATCAAGTGCAGCAGCTGAACTCTACAGCCAAGAGAGTTGCTAGGTTCCCAAAAATCTAGGGTCTTTGGCCAAAATGTAATGCATTATGAGTGTACTCTGCAGTCTAATTTGCTTATTACTTTGAGAGTTGCATACCCAAAGCTTACAAGACCCATGGCTTTAAAGGGAAACTTTTATGTGAATTTTGCCATATTGTCAGATCTTATCCCCTGCTAGCAGACCTTCTATTGAAGCTGGGGCTACATTATGAATCCTGGCGGAACAGGGGAGCTATATCGGGACCTTAAAAAGAGACCCCTGGTGCACCTTTTTGGTCCCCGCAAGAAGAGACTGAACTCTGTCTCATTGGGCTGCGTGTTTAGCCATCATAGACCTTAGTTAAGGGGTTTAAAGCCTAACATTAAGGGCTGTATGTGCAACCTGCAGAGTCCAACAACATCTGCAGTCTTAACCCAACACTCACCACTTCTCTAAGTTGTTGCATGATAGGGCAGTAGGGTTTGTTTGACCTGAATCCTACCCAAAAAAAGTCTTTCTTGGCCTATACAGCTTAAAGGGGAACTTTCACCTCATATAAAGTAATACTTATTTTATTATTCGTGCCCAATACAGGTTGAATGACTTTTTTTTTTTTTTGTTGCTAATTTTATGGAGAAATAAGCTTCTTAAGTTAATATGCCTGATAACTGTATGAGGCACCTACCTCCATCTCCTTATTCCTGTGTTATAATTCCCCTTTAGCGTGCTTATGTTTTCAATAGCACACAGATCCAGGGTCTGTGTGTGTGTGTGTGTCTCTGTCTGCGCACACGCGTCTGCCTGCGCGTGTGTCAACCTAGTCACTCTGGCTGATGTACAAAGTAATTCTTGGGCAAATCAACTGAAAAGGACAAAAAAAATCTCCATATTCTTATTGAAATGCATTGGAAACCTTTCAAGCATTCAAGGGGTTAAACCCCCATTTGAATTAATGGAAACTTTGATTTGTCCCTCTAGTGCAGATGTTTTTCCCAGAATGACTCCACTTCTTTGTAATATATTAGCTTCACTATCTGCGATGTTGTTCTCTTACATCACTGCTCCAGTCAGCTGCTGGACTGGGAATCCTGCTGTTTGTTTTCCAAATAGTTTTATCGACTGGCTTTTCACTTCCGCTCCAAGTTCCAGTGATCTGTAACCTTAACTCTCAGATGCTGCTGCATGGCTAAACACATCAGTCAGGAGATCTGCCAGTATACAAACTTACCGAGACAGTCCTAAAATGAGAGTACAGTGCACACTAATGTTAATCGTTAAAGGAAAATTAACTGCATCTAAAAATAATCCCTCACTTGGCTTACAATGGCCAGAAAGTCATAAAGACCCCTACAATGTTTTCTTTAACATGTTTATTCATTCCTGAGTGCATTGTCTATGGAGGCAGACATGACAGTTGCTTGCAGTTTTTTCTAACCAAAGTATGCAGAATGCGTGAGCTTATGTAACCCTTAAAGTACCAGAGAGGTGCACAACCTATTGAAAAGCTATGTATTGCACACTCTTTTAGTCCATAAAGATACATATTTCCATCTGCAGTGAGTAGAATTTGAGGTCCTGTCACCTTTCTAGGAACTGTGATATTTGCCTTCATGGGTGTAACATTCAGGACTGGTTAGCAGTCTCTCTTGAGCAAAGGCAAAATTCATAGGGGCCATTTTGATTTTCTGGTCATAAGTGGGAGGTTATTAGGAGCTATTGGTTCTCCTTTTACTCCTTAATGACGGCCATCAGTTAAGGACCACGGAGCTTCTCCGCCCCCCCCCCCCAATTAATTTGGGGGTCCCCAAGCTGTGTGCAGCTGCACTGGGACCCCCGAATTCCAGGATGTACCAGGACAGTCATGGGTCTTTAACTGGTTAAAACTGCAGGAGTATCCAAGTTTGGGCCTCAAGTGCTACCAGCAGTACAGGATTTAAGGAGATCTCTGTTTGAGCACAGGTGGGCCAATCATAGGGAATGAGCATCTGATTAACTCGCCTGTTCTTAATCATGGAAGTCCTAAAAGGGACAGTAATGTCCCATAAAAAATGTATAGGGTTTTGCAGAGATTACGAAAATAAATGATATGCCACAAATCCTGTCTCTCAAACTGCTATGGTTTGAGAGAGAGATCCTCCATTAAAGTTCCCCTCTTCTCCTGACGTCAGCTGTAAGCTGACAATAGGAGTTCCCTGTCTAGGGGCCAACAAGTGGCTCTTCAGCGGAGCTGCAATAAAAAGAAATACTACTTTGGAACGGTCTACAAAGTGTGCCTGGTTTGCAAGTGGAACTTTAGCGGAGGAGATATCTCAAACAATAGTAGTTTAAGAGAGAGGATTTGTGGCATATCATGTGTTGTGTTTTTTGTTTTTTTTTGTTTGTTTTTTATGTCTACAAAACGCTTAAGATTTTTTATGAGACAGTACTGTCCCTTTCATCTTGGCCTATTGGTGGCCATTGAGGACCAAACTTGGACACCTCTGACATAATGTATTGACACATAGGGAATAAATACAGCATGCAAGTATAATTGTTTCATCCCCTTGGATACTAGCTGTCTCTAGCATATTACCCGACAATACAAGGAGTTACACCTATAATAATTAAATAGAAAATACAAGCTTCAAAGCATTATTACAGTATTTTTCTTTGTCGTCCAATATAGGTTACTGGTACTTTGGGTAGGCGGCCTCCACTTTAAAGGGATAGTAATGTCAGAGAAAAGGCATTAACTCTATGGTAGATACAAATAATTGCAAGTACTCTTTTAATTGTATCTCCCAAACCATTATGGTTTGAGAGATATAGGAAAATAAAATTCTCCGCTCCCTCCCATGTCTGCTTGACGAGCTGTAAAGCTGTCAGAAGCACATTCTGGTTCCTGGATCAGATGGTGGCTCTTCAGCAGTGCTGATATAACGATACCTAAAAATAAATACTTCATTGGAACAGTCTACAAGTTCTTTCCTCAGGAGTTGCCCACTGAGACTTCTTCTTTACACATGGGGATCTGAAGACAAAAGACCTGCTGAAAAGGTGAGCAACACTGAGTGCTGCAGATACACATGTCCCACAGTGCCCCTCTGCACAGGGGTTTTTCCTTGGGAGTTCTTATTGCATACTCCTGCACTCATTGGGTCTATCTGTATGTCTGTTGGGTGTTTTGGAGCAAGTTTCTGTGGTAACTTAACCCTTTAGCTGCTGGCTTTGCATCTTTTGGGGGTTTATTGGCACTTTCCCTACTGGGTTCAGTATTTTTTGGGTCTGCTAACATGTTCTAGTGATGTTTCACGTAATTTTAATTCATAGTTTCAACTTTGCAAAATTTGTGTTCCCGAGCTTTACTTCGTAGACGCCATTACTCCATTCACTTGTATGGGACTGTACAGTTTGGAACATATCTCTGCAACCACTCAACGTAGCAATTTCAGAGATTGCTCATTTTAATTGTCTGCCCTTGCTCTGTCATCCGATTAATGTTTTATATGTGTTGGGAGGCTCAGGCGGCTTCGGGCACTGTTTGGGTAATTTTACTGGGAAAACTACATTTTTCTGGGAAAACTACATTTCCCTTGAGTGCTTGGTTTGCGCGCTCGTTTCTGATTGGCTTCCGCCACGACAGACATTTTGTGCCTTTTCCTGAATGAGTATCCTATGCAGGGCTTGGACTCTCCTTCTCTCCTCTGCAGATTAACCCTTTGCCTGCCAGATAAGTGCATTTTAGCGATTTCTGGGGTGAAATTTTAATCTTACACACTGTATTTGGGGATTCCTTATACTTTAAACGTTTTGACACTGTGAGAATGTCTAATCTGTTAGAGCTTGGGGCCAGGCCTAAGACTAAGGACGCTGGGGTCTCTGTGTCCCCTATTGCGCATTGCTCCTCATGTCATTCAGGGTTACCTAGAGAATTCTCAGGTCATTTATGCCCAGCATGTTCTGAGTCTCTTCCAGGGACCTCCAGCCATGCATTAGAGCCAGTTTGGGTGCAAGAGTTCAAGGCTGCTACTAGGGTCATTCGGTCTACATTGCAACTCTTTCCATCCCAGTTACAGGGGGTCTTCCACTCTGACAGACCCCTTTTACTGTCAGATTTTCCCTATCGAAACCGCACAGAGTACCTAACGTATCAGATTCCTCTGAGGAGGAACTGTTGGTGGATTTGGATGTTTAGGAATGTTCTGCTGTGGGACCCCTTTGAGGCTGATCCTGATCCCTCAGCTGAGGGCTTGATCAGAGCAGTCTTAACTACCCTAAACATTCCCTTAGTTCTTCGGATCCATCTGATGTATTTCAGGAGCCTAAAAGGCCCTATACTTTTTTTTCCACCTAACCCCACTCTTGACCGCCTTGTGTCTGATGAGTGGAAGTCTCCGCACAGGAAACCTTCTGTTTCCAAGAAATTTGCCAAGCTTTACCCCTTCTCTGAGGCAGCGCTTGCTGAGTGGGTTCATCCCCCCCAAAGTGGATGCTCCTCTCTCCACTGCCTTGCCAGTTGCTGATGCTTCAGCTCGGAAAGACTGGACTGACAAGAAACTTGAGGTCTCCCTCAAGTCGATTTTGCCACTGCTGGTACTGCAATGCGTCCAGCATTCACTGTGGCATGGGTGAACCGAGCCATTGTGGTCTGGACTGAACAGCTCACCCTGCCTGTCCCTCAGGGTACTCCTACTTCGGATATGTTGCGGCTTCTTGCCAACATTTCTGAGGCCCAACACTATGTTTCTGCTGCCTTATTTGATGCCATCCGTTTGGTGGCAAGGGTTTCCACTATGTCTGCGGTTGCCAGACTATTTCTTTGGCTCAAGATTTGGTCTGCTGATACTGCTCCCAAGAAAGCTTTGCTCTCATTGCCTTTTCAAGGCACCTCTTTGTTTGGGCCAGATCTTAAGGATCTGATTATTGAAGCCACGGGGGCAAGAGTACCCTTCTGCCTATGGTCCCCAGGAGGAAGACGCCTCTCAAGCATAATCGCTTTTTTGTTCCTTCCAGACTGAGACACGTCCAACAGTTCCCTCAGCTCAGCATTCCTACTCCCAAGCCCAAACAGCAATGGAATCCCAAGGTCTCCTCTAAGCCTAAGGCTTCCAAGCCTTCTTTGGCATGACTCACTGAACCCGGGTCCCCACTTGGCTGTCGGTGGCAGTCTGCATCACTACCACAGCGTCTGGGAAGATTCAGTGGTGGACCAGTGTGTTTTACAGGTGGTGGTGGAAGGGTACAGGATCCCTTTCACCTCTCTTCCTCCCTTTTGTTTTTTTCCCCTCTTATACGCCTCAGAGCGTAGAGATACTCCGTCTGTTCAATGGCGCTATCCAGGCCCTTCTGGACAAGGATGTTCTGGAACCTGTTCCAAATCAGGACAGAGGTATGGGTTTTTACTCAAACCTTTTTGTGGTCTCCAAGAAAGACGGCGACTGTCTTCCCATTTTGGATTTGAAGGATCTCAATTACTTTGTGATCAAGACTCGTTATCACCAGGAGTCCCTAAGGACGGTGTTTGCTGCTATGTCACTGGGGGAATTCCTTGCCTCTCTGGATCTTCAGGACGAGTATCTACACATCGCCATTCATCCAGAAAGTTGGCAGTATCTCAGATTTGCCTGCGACCAAGGGCACTTTCAGTTTTCAGCTCTTCCCTTTGGTCTGACTACAGCTCCTCAAGTCTTCAACCGTGTCCTGGGAGCTTTAGTATCCATCCTCCATCGGGACGGCATCAGTTACTCCATACATGGGCGACCTGCTTCTGAAAGCCCCTTCTGCGGAACGTCTTCATCAGCAGGTTCAGGACTTCATTCTTGCTCTCACCCATCACGGGTGGATCATCAACATGGACAAGTCAGATCTTGTCCCATCCCAAGGAACTCCAGAGGTTTGTGATCCAGGTGTGCAGGGGTCAGCCAGACCTTCTGCAGACATCAGTATACCTCCCTCTTCATGTGGAACTGAGTTTGTTGTGGTGGCTCGACCTCTCCAATCTGCTGAAGGGCAAGTCCTTCCTGGTATCCTTCTGGACCACGGTGACGACGGATGCCAGCCTATCCGGCTGGGGAGCAGTCCTGGGTCGCCTGAGTGCTCAGGGTCGGTGGTCTCCAGAGGAATCTCTCCTTCCCATCTCCTTCAGGTGATATTTCATGCCCTTCACCATTGTACACCCCAGCTGGAAGAATGCCCAGTCCGGGTCCAGTCTGACAATGCCACGGCCGTGGCTTACATTAACAAGAAGGGCAGAACAAGAAGTCTCACCGCTTGGTTAGAGGTCAAGGCTATTTTGTCCTGGACAGAAGAACATGTTCTTGCCATATCTGCAGTGAATTCCTGCCATAGACAACGTCATGGCAGACTTCCTCAGTCAATACACGGTGGACAGTGAAGAGTGAGAACTGCACCCAGAGGTGTTCACCCTCATTGTTCAGAAGTGGGGTCTTCCTTGCATCGTCCTGATGGACGACAAGACACAACTGGAAGGTTCCGAGGTTCTTCTCTCGCTGGAGGGATCCTCTAGCTCTAGCAGTGGTTATTTCCTCTGGCTTGCATCTTTCCTCCCCTTCCCATGTTCAACAGGGTGCTCTGGAAAATGAGACTGGAGTGCTGTCCAGTCATTTTGATTGCTCCGTACTGGCCTCGACAGGCTAGGTTTCCGAAGCATCTGGATCTGTCAGTGGTGGAGCTATTCCTGCTCCCTTGCCGTCCAGATCTTCTTCTACAGGGTTACCTGTGGAAGGAGGATGTTCATCGTCTAGCTTTGACAGCTTGGAAATTGAATCCTCAATTTTGAAGAAGAGAGCTTTTTCTTCTGGTGTGATGCCTACTATGCTCAGTGTCTGCAAACCTGTTTCTTCTAAGGCGTACCATTGTGTCTGCTCGACCTTTCTATCTTGGTGTGCTGCTAAGGACCTTTCTCAGGAATTTGATCTGCCTACGGTGACAGACACCGTGGTGGATCCATGGGTTTTGCCCATTGTGTCCGAGGGATACAGGATCCCTTTTGTCTCTTCCCCCATTCATGTTTTTTCTTTCTCACACTCCCCAGGAAGCAGAGAAGTGCCCTCTGTTCCATGGAGCTATCCATACTCTTTTGGACAAGGAGGTTCTGGAACAGGTTCCATAGCTGGAACTAGGGTTGGGATTTTACTCTAACCTCTTTGTGGTATCCAGGATAGACTGCGGTTGCTGTCCAATTTTGGACCTCAAGGACCTTAATGCCTTTGAGGTCGGTGATAGCGGCCATATCTCCGGGGGAATTTCTCGCTTCTCTGGATCTTCCGGATACTTACCTGCACATTGTCATCCATCCAGAGAGTCGGCAGTACCTCAGGTTCGCCTTCGATCAAGGGCATTTTCACTCTTCTGCTATTCCCTTTGGTCTGACTACAGCTCTACAGGTCTTCAATGGAGTGCTGGGGGTGTTAATGGCTGTACTCCCACAGAGACGGCATCAGAGTGAATGTTCTGGCGTTGGCTGGAGCCAGCTTGGGACTGAGGATCCTAGAGGTAGTTTTGCCTGTCTAGGTTCTCTTTTCGTCTCTTCAGTGCTCCTTCACTTTTGAGCCCAGTTGGCTTGAGTTTTGTGTGCTGTGCTATGTTCCTGGTGTGGTTCTGCACCGGTTTTGTATCCGTTGACACTTCAGTGTTATTGTTGAGCTATTATCTGATGGTTTGTATAAGCTCTGGTGACTTTGGGGCCCTGCGCCTGGTCCTTGCCTTACTTCCCACCTCTGGGGAAACTCAATGGTTGGACATCCCAAAGTACCAGTAACCTATGTTGGATGACAGAGAAAAGAGAATTTTAGTCTTGCCTTTTAAATCCTTTTCTCTTAGTCCATATAGGTTACTGGTCTCCCACCCTGTCAAGGGACCATCCTTGGTTCTCCTGTGACTGAACATGGGAGTCCTGTCAAGTTCATGCTCACAGGAGTCTTCTTCTCCCTTCTTACAACCTAGTCCCTAGTTAGTGTCACAAATCTTTCTGGAGAGGGGGGCTCGCTGCAGCTAAAGAAAGGAGATAGGCTCCACCCAGCATTCTCTTTAAGAATTGTTCCTGCCTACTTAAAGGGGCGGTTGTCTACCCAAAGTACTAGTAACCTATATGGACTAAGAGAAAAGGATTTAACAGGTAAGACTAAAATCCTCTTTTTGTCAAGGTGTAGAGACACAGACCTTGAGGCTGATGTACAACTATGGGGAGGTGCACAAGGTTTTATGCAATGGCAAAGTGTATCGTGATCTATGCATATCACTATGCCATTCAGAACATGATTCACTTTGCCATATGCACTAAGGATTATCTATGGAGAAGGGGGCATGTGTGGTGTGCAAGTGGGGGAGCAGAGTGAAAGCGCTCAAACTTAAGCAGTAAAAATAGCTCCAACCCTCCCTTAACCTTTTGCGTTCCATAGGGATGCATTGCTCTCTACCAGATGTTGCATACTCCTGTGGCACTCAAAGGGTTATAAGAGACAGTCCCCTGCCCTACTTAACAGCTGATTAAAGTGCACACAGAATCAACAGATTATCTGAATACATCGGTCTATCAGCTGATTTGTGTAAATACTTAGCCTCATTCTGCTAGGACCTCTGTTTGCCATGAGGGGTGTGGCAGTTTTTGTTTACAGGAATCTGCTGATCTGCCTCTTCCTTCTATACTTGAATCAGCTGTTAAGTGGGGCAGGGGACTGTATGTTACAACCATTTGAGTTGCGCAGGGGTGTGCAGTGCACTGCAGAGCAATGCATTGTACATACCTATGGCATTCAAAGATGTTAACCTGCTTAAGGACCAATGACATGCCAGGGCAGTCATGAGTAAACCTCCCACAAGGCCCCTTGACGGTCTTGGCATGTCATGGAATTCAGGGCTCCCTTTACGGCTTCACACCATTCAGGGAGCCTCGAATCAGATCCCACAAAAAAATACTTTGTGGTCCTTACGGGGTTAAAGGAGGGTATCTGCTGTCTCTGTTCTTTATTAGAGACATAGCAGACTGTGGCTTCATAGAAAGCTGCCTTTCTCAGATTAGCAAATTTGAGTATGTGAATTCCGACAGCAAAGCCATCTATTGGAGCTTAGGGCATGTAGCCACATTAATACATACACATATCCATAGGAATATGACTAACTCATTAAGCTACTTCTTTTCAATATGCAAATGAGCCATTGTCGAAGGAGACACTGCAGCATTGTTAATCTGGCGAAGGTGTGGGGAAAGCATGCCACAATATAGGCATATATGAGGTGTAGTTGCAGAGATTAGTGCTTACAACAAAATGGATTTGGGTCCAGTTTG
This sequence comes from Rhinophrynus dorsalis, assembly GCA_037306005.1. NCBI lineage: Eukaryota > Metazoa > Chordata > Amphibia > Anura > Rhinophrynidae > Rhinophrynus > Rhinophrynus dorsalis. The sequence continues at coordinate 122,700,503 of CM074724.1, forward strand.
CCACCATATCGACAAACTGGTGTCTCTTCCCTCAAAAGTCATAGAGCCAAGGACTGTCTACCTCTGAGATTTTATTTATCACACATTTAAATTCATCCACCATTCAACACCTTTAGCTCCTTTATATTTGCAGATTTCTTGATTATCCTACCTCTCCTGTTGAGATTTTAGTTACATAATATGGCCATAGTGTTGCTAAGATTGTTGCCAAGGTGCTACAAATGCTGATCTTATTTCACCTTATGCTACAAGCAGACTTGCTGCTCCCTTGCATTTTAGAACAGTGGTTCTCAAGATATTTTTTTCTGGTGGCCGACAATGCGACCACCATCATGTGCCGGTGGCCGCACTACGGCCACAGCCATGTCGTGGTGGCCACACTATGACATTACATGCACAAATGGTATAAGGATGTTAAGACATATAAAATTGCATATAAATAAGTGCAACAACAATACATTTACATCATATTACAATTTAAACTTTCCAGAAAGAAATCATATAGTATTAAAATGTACAAAATAAAAACTGACCAGCACATAAAGCCACATTCTCACACTATTGCTTTAAATAAAACATGGCTAACAAACATATATATATTAATATGAAAGCTTTTAACCCTTTTAGTTATCCAGTGCAATATGTTAGATACCTTTCTGGCACTCTAATGGTTAAGAAACACCTATTTATTACAAAGTGACAGTTCCATTGTAAACCAGTAGAAAAAAATGGAATTTTAACTTTCTGAAAGCCAGAAGGCTTACACCTGGGTGCACCCCTGGAAATGACCCTTCTGATACATTTTCATTCTCTGTCAAGACCTCTGACGTTACTGACAATATGCCCCTGACACACAGGTATTCCTGACAGACTCAGCTGGAAACCCAATGAGCAATCAGACAGTCATCTTCCAGATTTATACCGATAACAATGACCGTTTTCATTTCACTGGGACGGATGGGACTGTAGATTTCACCATTAACACCACCAACTTTTGCCTTTAAAGTTAGGTACCATTAAAGTACAACCATCAGTTCTAATGGTACTTATATAATTCCCTCAAATTCCCTGACAGCCAAGGAGTGAAAACACAACCCTACACTCTGCATTTTGGAATCTAACATAGATTTGAGATATCAAAATCCTACCATTCTTGTTCAGTGTTTAACTGCTAAGCAATGAACTGCACTCCCTTCTGATCCTCAAGGGGTTAACACAAGTAAGCAATTTTCCTTTGAGCTGAAGGTCAGTATAAATTACAAGACAAATAAATAACAATCCTGTTGTAAGGACCATTACTACACCACATGGAACACATAATACAATGGATTCAAATGTGATTTTTAACCCCTTGGATGCTTTCTAATGCATTGGGAACCTCTCCATCATCCAAGTGGTTATTTATTTATTTTTAAGTATTCAGCAATTATTTTGCCTTGCTTCACTTTTCTCCTTAGACATACACTCACATATTTTCTGCTATGCATTATCCTGCAATCTGACATGATTAATAAAAAAACAGTATGTACTACTGGTTGCACTGTGTGTGTGTCTCATTCAGGCTCAGCACTCACTCTCACTGATCCCAGGGCCTTCTCAGGTCTAGGGGAGAGACTACGACAGTGACTCAAACTGTCCCACACATATGGCCCATCTCATACTGTCCACTCGCAGTGTCCCACTCACATATTGGCCACCTAATATTGCTCAATCACACTTTCACTGTCGTCCAATACAGGTCACTGGTACTCTGGGAGGCGTAAGTCCCCTTTAATAGGCAGGAACAACTATGCAAATGATTTGCAAGGGGCGGAGCCTCCCCTCTTACTTAAGCCACCTTCTGGCCAGAGCCACTTTAGATTGATTTGTTCCTGGTGTGCTTGCACACCAGGTAGAGAACATCTATGCATCTTAGTATTTTATTATTTTTTTATTCAAATATGGAATACCACCATTAGGAGGGTGACCATGGCTGTGAATTGCCCTCTTTAAAGTGGCTGGTGCAGCTTCCAGGGATTTTCTGTGGACCTTATGCCCTGAAGAGGGGACAGCTTGTGTTAAGCAGCTCCCCTACTGGGGAATTTACCTCTGGTTCTTTCCCTCCTTATCATGGTCACCTGAAGACAGAAGTCCAAAGGTGAGTCACCCATTGAGTGCTGAAGGTCCACTTGTCCCCACAGTGTCCCTTTGATGGGCTTGTATTTGGGAGTTTTAATACACTCCAGCACTCATAGGGTGTTTCTATTGCATTATTACTGTTTTATGCAATTTCTGTGTTATTCTCTGGGTTTTGGAGCTTTGGGTATTCATTTATTTATGTTTCTCATGTGTTTCATGCTTGTTTGGGCACTTTTTAATGTTTTACTAAACTTTATTAAAAATCGTGTTCCGCGCCTTTAAGCGCGGCTTTTTCCCGCTCAGACGCAAGGGCTCCTTTACTCTCTATGAGAATTCACAGTGTGGGACATATCTCTGGAACCGCTTGTCACAGCAACTTCAGAGAGGGCTCATTTTACTGCTAGGCTCCTGCTCTATCATCCGGAATGTGTTTTATTTATGTGGGGTGTTCAGGGGGGCTTCGGGCACTGTTTGGGGTACTTGTAAGGGAAAACTACATTTCCCATGAGCGCTTGGTTCGCGCTCGTTTCTGATTGGCTGTCATGACGGCCGCCATTTTGTGGTACTTTTCCTAAGCGAGTACACTACGCAGGGACCGAGCCTTCTCTCTCCTCAACAGATTAACCCTTCGCTGGCCAGATAAGTCCGTTTTTAGAACATTTCTGGGGTGAAACTTTAATCTTTTACACTTTTTCTGGGTGATAGTGTTATTAGTGGGGTATATTGACGCTGTGAGCATGTCTACTTCACTGGAGCTAGGGGCTAGACCCAAGTCTAAGGAGGATGGGGGGTCTGCTACCCCCATGGCGTTTTGCTCCTCTTGCCACATTGGGCTGGATGGCGATAATGTGGGGGATCTATGCCCTAATTGTACTGGTCAAGATAGCAACCCTGGGCTTCCCAGCCACGCTGTTGAGCCATCTTGGGTGAGGGAGTTTAAAGCTGCCACTAGGGATCTCAGATCCACGCTTCAACTCTTTCCCTCTCAGATACAGGGGGCTCTCCAGGTCTGGCAGACCCCCTCTACTATCAGGACCTCCCTGCCTAAGCCACAGGGAGCTCCTGATATCACTGATTCTTCTGAAGAAGAACTCTTACAGGATTCTGATGCTGAGGAACGTACTGTTATTGAATCTAACAGGTCCATTGGGGACCCCTATGAGTGTGACCCTGAAGTCTCGGCTGAGGGTCTGATCAGAGCGGTTCTGAATACGCTCAACCTTCCTCTGACTCAGGAATCCACTTATGATCCTACTGATGTTTTTCAGAAAAAGCCATCTAAGCCAGTTGTTTGTTTTCCAACTAACCCTACTCTTGCCCGTCTGGTCTCTGAGGCATGGAAGAATCCTGATAGATCTTCCTCTGTCTCCAAAAAGTTTGCTAAACTTTACCCTTTTCCTGAGGTGGAGCTGGCAAAATGGGTTCATCCTCCCAAGGTGGATGCTCCTGTGTCTAGACTATCCAAATCTACCGCTTTGGCTGTCTCAGATGCCTCTGCCCTGCAGGACTGGACGGATAAGAAGCTAGAGCTCTCTCTTAAGTCTATTTTTGCCTCCATTGGCACGGCCATGCGCCCAACCTTTGCTGTGGCATGGGTTAATAGAGCTATTGCGGCCTGGACTGAACGACTGACTGAAGCAGTTCGCCAGGATGCGCCGGTATCTGAACAGTTGCAGCTACTTGCTAATATCACTGAAGCTCAGAACTATGTTGCTGACGCTGCTTTTGATGCTGTGCGCATGATGGCGAGGGCCTCCACTTCTTCTGTGGTGGCTAGACGCGCTCTTTGGCTGAAAATTTGGTCTGCTGATACAGCCTCTAAGAAAGCCTTGCTTTCCTTGCCCTTTCAGGGGAATTTGCTTTTTGGGTCTGAACTCAAAGAAATGATCAGTGAGGCTACTGGCGGTAAAAGTACTCTTCTACCCTCAGTCTTTAAGAAAAAGTTTCTAGCCAAACGCAATCGGTCCTTTCGTTCCTTTCAGACTGAGACACGCTCCTCTGCCCAAACGGGTCCTCCCGCTACGCGCTCCTCCTCCAAGCCCAAACAGTCCTGGAAGCCCAAAGTTGCATCCAAGGCCAAGGCCTCCAAGACTGCTTCGGCATGACTCGCCGAACCCGGGTCCACATCCAGCTGTAGGCGGTCGTCTCCGCATCTTTCGCCGGACTTGGGAGGAGTCAGTGGCAGACCCATGGGTTCTTCAGGTGGTGTCAGAGGGATACAGGATCCTTTTCTCTTCCCTTCCTCCTTTTCGGTTCCATTTTACTCGTCCTTCTCAGGAACCCACAAAAAGGCGTCTGTTCGACGACGCTATTCAGGATCTCTTGGACAAAGAGGTCCTGGAGGCGGTTCCTCAAGGGGACACAGGTTCAGGATTTTATTCCAACCTGTTTGTGGTAGCCAAAAAGGACGGAGGAGCTCGTCCCATTTTGGATCTCAAAGATCTCAATGCCTATGTGGTGACTTCCCACTTCCGCCAGGAGTCCCTGCGCTCTGTGATTGCAGCAATGTCTCCAGGGGAGTTTCTTGCCTCCCTGGACCTTCAGGATGCTTATCTTCACATCCCTATTCATCCAGAGAGCAGGCGGTATCTCAGGATTGCCTGCCACAGGGGACACTTTCAGTTTGCAGCGCTCCCCTTTGGGCTGACTTCAGCCCCTCAGGTCTTCCAGAGGGTGTTGGGCTCCTTGATAGCGGTGCTCCATCAGGATGGGATCAGAGTGACCCCCTACATGGACGATCTCCTACTGAAGGCCTCCTCAGCGGAGCTTCTCCATCAGCAATTACAGATGTGCATGCACACCCTGAACCGTCATGGCTGGATCCTGAATCTGGACAAGTCGGACTTGATTCCATCTCAGAGGCTTCTGTTCCTGGGTCTCCTGTTCGACACTCGCCAATGCATGGTGTTTCTTCCAGAGGACGTGGCTCACCAGATAGCCGTCAGAGTGGCTGGGATTCTGGACATGGACGAAATTCCAGTACCGAAGTTGTCGTCCTTAGTGGGGAAGTTCATTTCCACAATCGAAGCAGTACCATTTGCCATGGCCCACTCCAGGGATCTTCAGAGATTTGTGATCCAGACGTGCAAGAATCATCCAGATCATCAACATCTGTCTGTTTCTCTTCCTCCTCATGTCGAGTCGAGTCTGCACTGGTGGTTAGATCTCTCTCATCTCCTGAAAGGGAAATCCTTTCTAGTTCCTCATTGGACCACAGTCACTACGGATGCCAGCCTTCGGGGCTGGGGTGCAGTCTGGGGTCGCTTCAGTGCTCAGGGGAAATGGGGTCTGGAGGAATCCATGCTCTCCATCAATGTTCTGGAACTTCGAGCTGTCCGGCTGGCCCTGAGGCACTGGGAGTCTCAATTGACCGGTCTTCCGATCAGAGTGGAGTCCGACAACGCCACGGCGGTGGCTTACATCAACAGGCAAGGCGGCACAAGAAGCGGTTCCGCCTGGTTGGAGGTCAAGGATATTTTGTCTTGGGCAGAAGATCACGTGCCTGTCATCTCTGCAGTTCATATTCCAGGCGTGGACAACGTCATGGCAGACTTCCTCAGTCGTCACACCGTCGACAGCGGAGAATGGGCTCTTCACCCAGAGGTGTTTCACATGCTCACTCAACGGTGGGGGATGCCTGTGGTGGATCTGATGGCTACCAGACACAACAGGAAGGTTCCGGTGTTTTGCTCCCGGTTGAGGGACTCCCTTGCTCTAGCAGTGGATGCCTTGTCGATCCCTTGGGACTTCCCCCTGGCTTACATCTTCCCTCCTCTTCCTCTATTGGTCAGAGTTATCCAGAAGTTGAAGAGAGAACGTTGTCCTGTCATCCTGATTGCTCCAAACTGGCCTCGCCAGTCCTGGTTTCCGGAGTTGATGGCCATGTCAGTGAAGGATCCGATCCCACTTCCCGCCCGTCCAGACCTACTTCTTCAGGGGTATCTGTGGAAGGAGGATGTTCACTCTCTCCATTTGATGGCATGGCGGTTGAATCCTCGATTCTAGCAAAGAAAGGATTTTCTCCTTCTGTGGTATCGACTATGCTCAGTGCTCGTAAGCCTGTGTCTTCCAAGATCTATCATCGCATATGGTCAACTTTCGTGACATGGTGTTCTGACAAGAAGTTATCCCTTGACTTCCATCTTCCCACTGTCCTGGCCTTCTTGCAGGACGGTGTGGATAAGGGGCTCAGTCTGAGTTCCCTCAAAGTGCAGACTTCTGCCTTGTCTGTGTTTTTCCAGGAAAGGATTGCTATCCTTCCTGATGTGAAAGTCTTCTTCCAAGGTGTGACTCATGTTCGACCTGCCTTCAAGAGTCCTGCTCCCCAGTGGGATCTCAATTTGGTGCTGGGAGTTCTACAGCGACCACCGTTTGAATCCTTGGCTTCCATTCCATTACGTCTTGTGACTTGGAAGATGGCCTTCCTTTTGGCTATTGTGTCAGTGCGCCGGGTGGCAGAGTTACAAGCGCTATCTTGTAAACCTCCTTACCTGGTGTTCCACAAGGATAAGGCTGTGCTTCGCACTACCAAGGACTTCTTACCCAAGGTTGTGTCCGAGTTTCACATCAATCAGGAGATTGTGGTTCCCTCTTTCTGCCCTAACCCTTCATCTGACAAGGAACGAGATCTCCATTTGTTGGATGTGGTGCGTTGCCTCAAGTTTTATGTTCATCGCACCGAGTCTATCAGGAAGTCTGACGCTCTATTCGTCATTCCTGAGGGGCCTAGGGCAGGGAGACCGGCTTCCAAAGTTACCATTGCCTCTTGGATTAAGGCTACCATCCGTGAAGCCTATAAGTTGAGGAATAAGCATGTTCCCTTCCGGGTGACTGCCCATTCCACCAGATCTATTGGGGCCTCTTGGGCCTACAAGAATCAAGCTTCTGCTGATCAACTGTGCAGAGCGGCCACTTGGTCCTCTGTGCACACTTTTTCAAAGCACTACCGAGTTGATGTACTGGCGTCGGCTGATGCCAGTTTTGGAAGGAAGGTCCTGGAGGCAGTCTTGCCTGTGTAGGTCTTCCGCTCTGTGATCCTTAGTGCTTCCTTACTGTTGAGCCCGGTTGGCTCTAGTTCCGTGTGCTGTGTTAGTTCAGGGATTGTTCCCTTGGTTGGTGTCCGTTGACACTTACAGTTTGGACTATGTTATTAACTGGTCATGGCAGTTCTAGTGACTTGGGCCTTGCGCCTGGTCCTTGTCTTACTTCCCGCCTCTGGATCAGCTCAATGTTTGTACATCCCAGAGTACCAGTGACCTGTATTGGACGACAGTGAAAATAGGATTTTAGTCTTACCTGTTAAATCCTTTTCACTTAGTCCATACAGGTCACTGGTCTCCCACCCTGTCAAGGGACCAGTCTTGGCTCTCCTGTGGCATCCAGTGGGAGACCGTTCGGGCATGCTCACAGGAGTCTTTCTTTTTGCTTACCTGAGGTCAGTTTTAGGGTCTCAAATCAATCTAAAGTGGCTCTGGCCAGAAGGTGGCTTAAGTAAGAGGGGAGGCTCCGCCCCTTGCAAATCATTTGCATAGTTGTTCCTGCCTATTAAAGGGGACTTACGCCTCCCAGAGTACCAGTGACCTGTATGGACTAAGTGAAAAGGATTTAACAGGTAAGACTAAAATCCTATTTTCCCACTTATGTTGTCCCACCACACATTGTCCCAACTCATATTGCCCACCCCATATTGGCCCACTCACATTGTCCCTCTTATTGCCCACCTCATATTGCACACTACACATTGCCCACCTATTATTGCCCACCTCACACTGTCCACCTCACACTGTCCACTCACATTGCCCCTCCACATTACCCATCTTATATTGCCCACCTCACACTGTCCACTAACATTGCCCCTCCACATTCCCCACCTCAAATTTCCCAACTAGTATTGCCCACCTCACACTGCATTGCCCACCTCATTTTGCCCCTCGACATTGCCCACCTCACACTGTTCACTCACATTGCCCCACCAGATTGCCCCACACAAGCACTGTCCATAAACCAACTGGTCGCCCGCCACTGATCGCTACTTACCTCTTTTCTGACTCCAGTCCAGTCTTTTGCGTGCTTGTCCACAGAGGCACACATTCGTACTGAGCTGAGACTGGGGCAGGCTGAAAACTCATTGGCTGGCTGAGATGCTTCAAGCGGGAAGCCTCAGCCAGTCAGGCACAGCATTAACAAACAAACAAACAAAAATCCTCTGCAGTCTGCACAGTAACGGTGCAGCGGGGCAGGCTCTGGCAAAAAAAACACAACTTGTATGCGGCCGGCCACCATTTCAGGATTTGTCATGGTGGCTGCACAAAAACACTTGAGAACCTCTGTTTTAGAATAGATGTTTACAGCAAGCCATTCTGGTTCAATTTCATATATTTGCATTTTGCAATGTATTTATTTAGGAGCCCTTTGCAAAACCTTTGATTCCTGTAATACAGAAACCCTTTCAGTTCTGGAGGCTTTAGGAATTTTTTGTACCTTGAAGACACAACATTTTTTTTTTAGTATTTTGCTATTCATCTGATTAAATAGAATTCCCAACACTCAAGGTATATATGAGAAACCATATATTGTTTCTTTAAAGTTGAACTTTCACCCGCTATAAATTAACGCTGCAATAATTAAGCAGGTAGCGACTAGCTTTATAATAAATATGTTACCTCTGAATTGTAGCCCATTATAAAGAAATCCTTTATTGTAGGAGACAGGAAGCCGGGCATCAACGCTGACATCTTGTCTGCGCTAACAGTCCCGGTCTCCATTGTGAAGCACTGCAGTGTGCCACATGGTAACCGGAAGGGTTTCTTTAAAGCATAATTATCTTAAAATCCCTATTATCAATAATACTTCCTTGCTTCATTATTTTGTGTGGAAAGATGCCTTAGCTGTTTTTTTGTTTTTTTTTAAATTGTAAGTTGTCACGCTTTCTGGAAATATGCTATTATATAGTCATTGAGTTTTTAAGGTAGTTTCCATGTATCCAGTGGAGTGTGCATTTATGTTCATAAACTTGAAAATACCCTTTTGCGTCCTGTTAATTAGGGGTCTGTGCAGGTCATGCATGTTGGAAAAATATTTCTTATTGGACTTGGTGTATTTGGGGGTGGAGGGATACAGGGCTTTTATGAATAATTGAAACCAATATATTTAATATGTAGTAAATTACATTAGTAATGTATTTTTTACTCTCTTGCAAATATATCAATTTGGTGCAGGAGGCACAGTTTACTTCACATGAGACAGAAAAAGCTGACTGTTCTTAAAGCAGAACTTCCACCAGCTATAATGTTGCCCGGCAATAATTAAGCAGGTAGCAACTAGCTTTATAATATATATGTTACCTCTGAAATGTAGCCCATTATAAAGAAATCCTTTATTGTAGGAGGCCGGGAGCCAGGCATCAGCACAGACATCTTGTCTGCATGCCTGCGCTGTCAGTCCCGCTCTCCATTGAGAAGCACTGCAGTGTGCCACATGGTAACTGGAAGGGACTGACTGCACAGGCGCGCAGACTGCATTAACCTGCCTGTTAGTCTCCTACAATAAAGGATTTCTTTATAACGGGCTACATTTTAGAGGTAACAAATATATTATAAAGCTAGTCTTTACCTGCTTATAAGTTCTGTGGTATCACTTTTAGATCTACTTCAATTGTAAGCTGTGGGATGACAAGTGTGGTATCACTTAACTAACTTTACAACATTAATGGCAATTATAAAATTAACAATAGGGTCTGGGTGGGGATGGCGTGCTGTGGAGCAATAGTAGAAATGGGTCACTTTATTGGTCCCCCCCCCCCCTCCCCAACCAAAAGTTCCCAGCCTCGCCTGGCTGCAGTTTTTTTAGTGTACAGTCTGATAAATACTAGTAAAGCTATTCAGGTCTATTGAAACACATTTGGATGAATGTATGACTGATTCCATGCTAAATCTGGAGTTGCCTGCCTATTACTAAGCTACTGGCGCCAACCGGACTCCCCTTACCTGCTGTCTGCACTAAGGGGAGGACAATGTGGCAGTCTTTGGGCATTTGTTTATTTGGCAACAAGATCTACGCCATGTATTAACATGGAGTAGACAACTTAGTTGCTGTCACGTTCTGTTTTACTGCTCATGCCATGGGACAGATGCACAGGCTTTGTCATTTAAGTCTAACCCTGAGTGTGTCTGACGGTATATACAATTAGTCATACGGTGTGTTGTATACCCATAAGTGCAGCCGCTGGTGTTAGACACTAAAGTCATGTGGCTGTACTAGCATAGTCGCACGTATGGCGCACTATTTATCATGAGGTGGTATGATCTATAAGTAGACTTCAGTAGGGTTTACTACAAGCTGGAAACTGCAGATATATCATAAAACAATATATAGATATACCTGAATGCTACACCTTCTTAGATAAGTGGATAGGTGAATGTATTGATATGATTCCTCACTAAAACAGGATCTCAGACCAGCCTAATTCCATTTTTACTAATCTACTTACTCACGAAATGTACCCTGTTCAATACTTTCTCCAAATGGAGGGCTATGGGGAAGTATATTGGTGTTTCAGAGCATGCCATTCCTCCGCACCATGTTTAACACTTTGTTTTATATTAACAAGGTGCAAAGGAAGTTAGAGTAGGCATTTGGGACTTGTTTCCATTAGTCTTAACCCTTATAGTGCAGAGGGGAATACAGTGCATTGTGATGCAAGAGTGTAAGGAGTGTGTTCCACTGGCACACTTATATATTTCCCACAATGTGTTAAACAAATTGTCAATTCTAGGGTATAGTTCCCCATTAAGTAAATTGATGAATGTTAAAGGAGCAGTAAACTTCTTTTTATGAAAACACATATTTTATAGAGCATTTCCTGCTGAATAAAACAAGGTCAATCCCATTGCTGTCAGATGTTTTATTCAAAATTTATAGCAGTTAAAATAATCAGGAAGTGAATTTACTGTGTTTACTTCCTGATATTTCTAACTGACAGGAAGTGACAGGCAGGAAATCTAATAGGAATTTGACCACTAGAGGGCACTGCTAATGTACAAATAAAATATGGGTTTAAACTGTAATAACTCTGGAAATATAAATCTCTTGGCAGTGGGAGTAACCTTATTTTACTCAATAGGAAAATCCCTACAATATATATATTTCATAAAAAAAAAAAAAAAAAAGTTTACTGCTCCTTTAATCTCAGATGTTGCAGTGAATTCTGTAAGTTAGAAATGCTTACATTTGTGTTTTGCCTTATGCAGGTTTTCTGTCTCAGCTGGTGGCCGACCAACCTCTAGAAGAATGTATCCGAGCTGGTCATTACTCCGCTAATGTGGTGATCAAACGGGCTGGTTGCACTTTACCAGAGAAACCAGATTTTAAATAATGCTCTGTAGAAGACCTAAAGATTAGAAAATATACTCAGCAGGTCCCTCTCTTCCACATCGTCCTCTCTCCACTACCCACCAACACAGTAACAGAACTGTACTCTGTGCTCCTCACACCTTCAGAAATGTATTTACCTTCTCGTTGTGCCTCCTGCTACCTCTGCTCTAGAAATACTTGTTCAGCACTTGGGGAGTCCAGTGGTTTGTCATTAGTAAAGAGGGGTATATTGGCATGGCAAGGTCAAGTTACTAATGGGTAATGTAAGCCTACCTCCTTAAAACTTGGATCACCCATTGTTTGCAGTGTGTTGGAAACCTCTCTGGCACGCAGAAGGTTAATGGGGCATAAGTATAAAGGCAAAAGGGTATTGAGAAGCAATGTGCTGGAAGACCTCTAGCACCTAAGGCTAGCGTTTGTTTTTCCTGTTCTACAGATGGTATGTCTCCTCTTGTGTCTTTATACATATGCCCATGTGACTGTTTCACTGCTAGCTACACAATTTATTGCAGTCCCCTTAAAGCAAACTTGGTTTCTGAGCAATTCTGGAGCCTTTCACTTGTAGCTCATTACGATTACAAGCAAATCATTATATATATATTATTTAACAGATAAGTAAGGTTTTTATTATGTAGGGCTTTTCCTGCTGAGTACTCCTATTTTGGGTCTTTGCTTTGTTCACAAATTACAAGTTTCAAAAGTTCTACTCCTTTGTGACAGTTATATCGCATTCTGTCGAAGAATGTAGTCTGTGACTCGCCTGTCCGATAGAATGCACTAGGATAACTCTGTGGACACCAGGTGTCACTGTTAATATCAAAAACAGTTTGAACTGCAATAACATTGTAATGAAGCATCCCCCCAGCAATGGAAGTGCCCTTATTTTACTCTGCAGAAAAAAAGGAATGTTTACTACTCATGAATTTTAACATTTATTCCTCTTTACCCTATGTAAGAAGGAATGAAATCTCTTACACAAGTATTAAAATAAAGCGGTATCCAGGTTGGCTCTGGGAGCATGTATTATTTGTACGTATGTATGGATGTGCATTTTATAGGGACAAAGCCCTAAATCTTGCAATTGTATAACACATGGCCATTATATGTAATGGCCAATTACTTGTGTATTGATCTGTTTTAATTGTCCTTTTTTCATGAAGACTGGAGGATAATTTGTGTACATGCTCACTGTGAGGCTGAAGAATTGAGAATAACTGGGGCAAACCAACTGCACCATAGTGGACAAATAAAACCTCAATTTTTCAGAATGGATTATATTAACAGTTTGAGTGCCAGAGGTGTGTTGCGTACCCCTCTGGCACTCAGACAGTTAATGCATTGACTGCTAGAGAGGTTTCACATTGGAGACATCTCTAGCTTTCAGTTGATGTCCTCCAGATCTGCCCTATTTCTTCTTATTACATCAGTTTTTGTCTGAGTTCTGGATCAACTTACCTGAGCATAGTCAATCCATTTCAAGCTTTGGCCAGAGGTACTTGGCCAATATAAGTAAAGTGCACAATATTTTATACATTTATGTGCATAAATTTCCACCATATGAGCAGACACAATGTCTAATGGACAAGTATAAAAACGACTTTACTCTCTGCATAACATTGGGTGTACGAGTGACTATTTATTCACTGGAATGCAAATAAACTTGTCACGTGCGAGTCAAGATTTTTATATGCACAATTGCGCCTACACCACTTCTTAAATACATGTGCACATGTTCATATGCCCAGCTCTAACTTGCAATGCCTCTGATGTATATATGTATCAGGGCTTATAATTTTAAGTCCTTTGCTATTAGCCAGACCTGAAAAGTTACTCGCTACTACAATCCAAAACATAACCACCAGGGCTGAATTTCTACTCGCCAGGGCTAAGTTTTCACTCGCCATTGGCTAGTAGCGAGTGGAAATTTTGAGCCCTGATGTGTATATTTAATATGCATACTTACATATTCTGCAATGCATTCATGTACATATATAAATAAAATTATTCTAGGTGTCATCTTGTACACTGTCCGCCTGGCATGGGGGCTAAGATCAGCTGTATGCAGCGAATCATGGCAGGTGATTTTCACAGGTGTGGAGGGGGAGGCAAAGCCCCGCCCTATCCTGCGAAAATCTCTGCATTGAATCTCGCAGTTTTAGCGGTCCAGCAGGCCCCTGAACTGCATGGCGTGCCCATTCGCACAGGTAATGCTGCTCACCATTTGCTAGTATTTATATATTGGGGATAAGTAGTATTGTACCTATTTGTGTCCCTCAAATTTTTATCACCTGCTGGTAATCCACTCACGTCTCCTGTTCCATATACAGGGATCAAAAGAATAATATAAAACTCTTTCCTGGAGCTGAAATGATAACTACTACCATGTTTTCAGAGTGCAGACAAAAGGCCTTAAGCAAAGAGTAAAATATGAACAGTACTGGAGTGAACCATTTGCACCATTGGAGGGAAATAGTTCCACACTTTTATAAAGTTTCCCCGTCACTTTCAGATTTAGAAACTTCATTCAAAATGCGTTTTACCAAAAGATGTGAAGATGTGTAGTTTTGGAGATATTGATACTTTTGATATGTGATCTTTCTGAGTGCAGTAGTGTATGCTACTGAAATATTTTCACTTTTAAGAAATATGTCCTAAGCTACACCTCCTCCGGCCATTTGGTTAACCCTTTGAGTACCAGAGGGGTAGGAACGCATTGCAAAGCAATACGTTCCTTACCCCTCTGGCACCCAAAGGGTTAACATGATACATATTCAGATTTGAATGAGGGCTTCTAATATGCAAACTTAAATTCAGGGTTTGAGGTCTATTTCAAATGATGCTTTTAACCATTTGAATGCTTGAAAGGTTTCATAGACCTCTTGTATTCAATCGGTTAAAAGCACAATTTAAATCTGTTGTTTGCAGTTGGTGTACTATGGAATTGGTCATCTTTATTTTCTGCATACGGCCCCAAAATCCCCATTTCCCATTATCCTCCTCTTAAAATGTGTTTTGTTTTATTTTTTCTTTTTTTTGTTTGTTTTTTGTGCCTCTCTATTTATCGGTGCACAAGTCATCAGAATCAGGTACAGAATTCTTACTGCGGGATTATTTTGGTTTGTTTTACCGGGATATGCCAAAATGCAACTTTAATCCCTTCTCAGAGAGTGGGGCCTACAGCTGTGTGCTGCTGGTTCCACACACTGAAGAGGTACAAGCGCATAGTGTAATAATAATTGGAAGACAGCTCTCTTTTGTGTTTATTTTTATTACTGTTTGACAAGGAAGCAAAATCTCTGTGATACGTTCATGTAATGTGTAATTTGATACTGACAAATAAAAAAATGGACTTGTATTATTATTTCTTGGCTCCTTTCACTTTTTATATGATTTGGGGTGTCTTCTGGGGATTAACCCTTTGAGTGCTTAGAGAGCTGACACAGTTCCATTCACCACATTGAGTTCCAACACCCTGTAGCACTTTAAGGCTTTTAGGTACACAGTAGAGGTCAATAACAGGCAAACCGGTTTATTCCAGGCTGAATATGCATCGCCTAAGAGGCTGCACTTTAATTATAAATAGGGGTTAAGTAATGTATATTAACTGCGTAAGTGCTAGAGCAGTCTTAACCCTTTGAGTGCCAAAGGGGTAAGGAACGCATTGCGAAGCAATGTGTTCGTACCTCTCTGACACTCAAAGCATTAAACACTGACTTTTTCATTGTTTTTAACCCATTAAAGACCAGAGGGGTGTGCAGCATATTGCTTTTCAATGAGGGGTTAACATCTCTTACTAAAGGCTTTAAAGAATCATTAACTGTGATGTATGCAGTTGGGCAAAAGAGGATTTTGCACTTTTTGGGGTGAACATAGGAAGGGGAGGGGTGCTTTGTGTGATGATGGAGAAGAAAACTATCCTCACTGCATCAAAGAACAGACTGAAAGCCACAGGAGAAGCATCTGAGGACTGTATGCCTACCTACTGAGGACTGGTTACCTATCGATAACCACTTGAACGTAACCACACTTCATAAAGTTTAGGATTTATACACTGCTGGATTTGCCAAGATAATACATTTATATAATTGGCAAATAGATATGAAATATTGCATTTTTTTTTGGGGGGGGGGGGGGTTGTATGGCCAAAATAATCCAGTGGGTCTAAAATTTTTAGCAATGGCAGCACCTTTTGTTTCAAATGAAATCCCTGTGGAACATTAATAATTAAACCCTTTTGAAAACCTCTCTAGCATCCAAAGATTAACACTGTATCAATATTAAATGTATCAGAATGCAAGCTGGTAC
Organism: Rhinophrynus dorsalis; assembly: GCA_037306005.1. Classification (NCBI taxonomy): domain Eukaryota; kingdom Metazoa; phylum Chordata; class Amphibia; order Anura; family Rhinophrynidae; genus Rhinophrynus; species Rhinophrynus dorsalis. Next base: position 122,716,298 of record CM074724.1, read on the forward strand.
CAGTATTTAAGACTAAACTATTAGGCTTAAATGTATCAGGTAAGAGTTTATGGAAATAGGTCTGATTTTTTTTTTTTTCCTAAAAGAAACTATTATACTGATAAATACAAAAGAAACTAACATAAACTAAAACTACAATGCGGCAGATGTACTAAAAACTGGGTATTTTTGGGAAAATCAGCCATAGGGGGTAAATACCAATTACTACTGATTGCTAAAAGTCTCCAAATGCATTGTAACCTCTCTACCTTTCAAGGGATTACACTCGCATTTAAATTAATTGGAATGAAGGGAATTTGTATTGGTCATTTGCTGTGCAGTTGGTTTGCTACCATAATTACTACACTTTTCTTAGTACATCAGCCAAACTGTGGGAAATATTGGTCTTCTGCATATCCATTGGTAGTCACAGAAACTCACTCCAGCCTTGTTTCACTATCGGCCATTATGTACACTTACTTAGGGACAAACTGCTTTCACTACTTCAAGGAACCCCAGGGTTCCAAATAACAGTTTGAGAACTACTGTTCTAATATAGAAACCTTAAACGGCTGCAGTGGTTGGATGCATGAATGAATGCACATGTTTAACGAATGTAAATGTAAGAAGTCTGACAATATCTTTCTCTGACATAACAATGACCCATGTATCATCTGTCTTACATTCAGGAACTCAAAAGTCTGGGGACCTGTGTGCAGCTGCATGAGTTAGGGAGTGACCACAGAAATGAGACTTGAGAAAGGAAAATAGAAGATTATGGAGAAAAGACCATTTGAAGAGAAGAATAAAAATTGGTTTGAGTTGAGAATTTGAAGAATTATTGTAGGTTGTTTTAATTGTGTAGTGGAGGAGCACAGAGGAATGCTGACCCTTGGTAGGGAGTAGTAGTATATCAGTAGACTGGGAGGAGAGACAAGGTTAAGGAAAAAGAGAGAAGCTATGGAAGAGCTTACAGCTGAAGGGAAAGGAGAGGAGACATAAGCTGTGGAGGGTAAAAAATATGGGGCCTGACGAGCAAGAACAGCAAGAGACTGGATTGAAGAGTAAAAAGTGGAACTGGGGAAGGGAAAAAGATATGGAAGGGGGAATAAAGAGGCTAGTTTTTGAAGGAATAAAAGTCAAATTGAAGGATAGAGAGATCAGGGAGTTATGCACTAAGGCATGATAAAGAGAAGGATGAATTTTTCACTGATATCACTTCTCAAGTTCCTATGTTATTATGTGGAGTCCATGAATTAAAATGTTCAAAGTTGGAGAAATCTTAGTTCATTGACTCAATAGAATAAAATAGGAACCGGAGAAATTATATCACTGGAGAAGTTCTGTGCTTTATCACCTCTTTATCATGTCTTAGTGCATCTCCTACCAGAACTGGGCCAAGTTGTGAGGGATTAGAGACCTAAGGACATTTCTAAAGAATGAATAAATATAAGAGTTGAGGAGAGAGACAAGACCTACAACATAGGGGGAGTAGTAATGGAGAAGTGAAGACCAAGCAAATCTGAGGAGGGTAAAGAGAAAATATACTAAATCAATGAGGACGAAGATTGCAGAGAGATGAGAGAAACATGAGATGGACAAGAGCAGAAAAGAGAAGCCAGATGAGATTGTTGTTGAATTTGTGTAGTGGTATATAAAAAATATTTGAAGGTTTACACTGGGTAGGTATGGATTAATATTGATTAGTAAAATTTATTAACGTGCAGAGACATGTAATGTTCTGTCCCATTAGGCAGTCAGAACACTGTTCTGAACTGGGTGTGAAGCAGCACACTTTTTATACATACAACTTGATGGAAACAAAATCGCACAAAACAAATTAATCTCCATTTAAGGTTACACTCGAGCTCTTGCACAGCAAAGCTCTCAGTTCCTTAACAGTCACATACACAGACTAATAACTCACTCTACTCCCAATTGCCTAATCCTAATGAATTTGCTTACTATTCACTTATTCTGTAAACATATATATTCCTATAAATGAAAAGGCCTCAGACGTCTATCCTACAGTGTATTTACACTTTGTGTGCCTAAAATTAATTCCCATCTCAACCAATTAGCCCCCTGAGGTCCCAGCTGCCACATGATCTAGAGAAGAAAGGAGCCACGTGTGATGGGGAAAGAGAAGTGAGACAGGAGCTGAGATGTAGGTATGAGAGACACGAGCTGTAGAGATGAAAAAGTGTGAATAAATATAGCTACATTAACCCCTTAAGGACCGGCCGCACACGCATGTGTCAGTCACTTAAGGACCACAGAGCTTTTTTTTTTTTTTTTTTTCCTCGATTCCGAACTTCCCAAACCGCGTGCAGCTGCGCAGGGAGCCCGGAATTCCGTGACGTACATGTACGTCCTTGGTCCTTTAGGGATCTCAACCTCATGACATACATGTATGTCATGGGTCGTTAAGGGGTTAGAGAGATAGTAATGCTAATTATTTAAAAAATATATGTTGTGAGGTTATCCTGTTGAGTAAAACAAGGATGCTTTCTCTGCTGTGATTATTTATTGCAGCTTAAACTTGCATTTCTCTGTCATGCAATATAACTCACAGGTACCATGAGGAGGCGACCACTCATCCCAGTAGGCTGCAACAATTGTAGAAGAAGTGCAGGGGTGGAGCCTCCCCCTCCCCCATATCAGACTACCTAGCCACTTCCCCAACAGATTTGTTCCAAGTCCTGGTTGTAAGGCTGTGAACAATTCTGCTTAGCTTTTAGTTATCTTATTCTTTTTTGTTAGATATGAGGTGTCCAATTTCCCCCATTAGGTGGAATACCATTACTGGCTTCTTTTGGAGGATTGCCCAGTTATCAGGGTCTTGAGCAGACCCTTTGCAGCCCTGGGTGAGAATCCTGCAACCCATGTCTCTCTCCAGAAGGTGTCTCTGAGGCTTCTTCCTTTTCAATGGTAATCTGAAGAAAGAAGATCTGCAAAAAAGGTGAACAACCCTTTGAGTGCCATTGTCCACTTGTCCCACTGTTCCCCTCCCCACAGGGGGTGGATCTCTAGGAGTTCCTTATAACTCCTGCACTCATGTTGGGTACTTTCTCTGTCTGTTTACTGGGTCTTGGAGCGTTTTGGGCTGTTTTGTCATAATTAACCCCTTCCCTGCCAAATTATGGATTTGTGGAACTTCTATCTCATTTTCTTTTCGTATTCATGAGTTTTTATTATTAAATATGTGTTCTGTTTGTGTGTTGGGGTTTTTTACTCACTTTTAACTTTTGTCACTTTATTTGAATTCTGCTTCTTTAAGGGCATGCTTTACTGCACGGCCGCACCTGCTCCATTGACTTCTATGGGACAGACTGCTTGGGGACGTATCTCTGCAAATGCTCCATGGTATACATTTCCCATACTGCCCATTTCGCAGGCTTTTCTCTGATTGGCTTCGATTTCGGACTCCATTTTCTTTCTCTCTGGACTGAGTATCCTACACAGGGCTTAAGTCCTTTACTCTCCTCAGGTTAACTTTTCACCTGCCAGATAAGGGCTTTCTGGGGTGATTTCATTAAACTGGCTGACAGTATTTGGATTCCCTATTACGGTAAGACATTTCTCCTGTTAGGATGGCGGATCAAAGGGGACATGGAGCTAGGCCTAAGGACTCAGGGGCATCTTTGACCTCCCTTGCTTACTGTTCCTCATGCCAAACGGGGCTTCCTAGAGAGTACTCAGGTTACTTATGCCCCTCGTGCGCTGTGGCCCCTGCTTCTCCACCAGGGCCCTCCAGCCATGAACAAGGGCCACATTGGGTCAAGGACTTAGTTATAGTAACATAGTTGATGAGGCTGAAAAAAGAAATGCGTTCATCAAGTCCAGCCCATGCCATATAACACCTTTGTTGATCCAGAGGAAGGCAAAAAAGAGAGCCCTCTGAAGCCATTTACATTTTAGCTCCAAGAGGGTAAAAAAGTTTCTTCCTGACTCCAAATGGCAGTCAGATAGTTCCCTGTATCAACATCCTATCTGCACTGAAGCCATCTGTCATAATGTTCAATATTGTTCTGTGCTAGATAGGCATCCATTGCTTTTTTGAAAGCAGTTGCATTATCTGCAAGTACAACATCCAGAGGCAAAGTACTCCACAGCTTTACCACCCTTACTGTAAAGAATCCCTGCCTTTGTTTTAGCCAAAAGCACCTTTCCTCTAGTCTTAATGGATGACCTCTTGTTCTTAGCTCAGCTCTTTGCTTAAATAATTCATTGGGTAGTTCTTTGTATTGACCTTGAATGTATTTGTAAATGGTAATCATTTACAAGTCTCCCATGGCACGGTTTCCTTTTTTTCTGCAGGGGTTCATTCAGGTTTGTGATTTCTAAGGTCCCTGCCATTCCCGATCTCTCTGATTCCTCTGGATGGTCACCTGCAGCATTTTTCAAACATTTGGGCAGGCTCTGTTGTGGATCAGTGGGTATCACAGGTGATTTCAAGAGGTTACAGGGTTCCCTTTGTATCCCTGCCTCCCTTCAGGTTCTTCCTTTCTCGTTCCCCCCTGGACCAAGAAAAGTTAAATATTTTCAGCAGGGCAGTGCGGGCTCTCTTGGACAAGGGAGTCCTGGTTCAGGTACTGCAGCAAGAGTGAGGTTTAAGTTGTTATTCAAACCTCTTTGTAGTTCCCAAGAAGGATGGTGGCAGTCATCCTATACTGGACCTCAAGGACCTTAATTCTTTTGTGGTCCATACTCGCTGCAAGATGGAGTCCTTGCGCTCTGTCATCGCAACGATGTGCCCAGGGGAATTACTGGCCTCTTTGGATCTGCAGGATGCTTACCTGCATGTTCCAGTTCATCCAGTTAGTCAGAAGTACCTCACGTTCACTTGCACCTTGGAGCCCTTCCAGTTCACCTTTCTGCCATTTGGGCTTACCATGGCTCCTCAGGTGCTTTCCTACACACCAAGGGGATTCAGGTGACACTGTGCATGGACGACCTTCTGCTGAACGCTTCCTCCAGGATCTTGAATGTGCTCAGATCCTCCTCCAGCACAGATGGATTCTGAACATGGACAAGTCTGCTCCAGTTCCTTCTCAGAACTGTTTTTTCTCAGTCTCCTGTTCGATACCTGTCAGGGTATGGTCTTTCTAACAGAAGATTCTGTTCAGCAGATCATGCTCAAGGTTTCCCAGGCTCTGGAGTGGACCTCCGCTCTGCAAGTTCTCATCCATAGTGGGCAAGATGGTATCCACCATGGAGGCAGTTCTGTACTCCATGGTTTACACCAGGGAGCTTCAGAGGCTCACTATTTGGGCTTCTCAGGGGAATGCGGATCTCCTGGACTGCCTTGTCTCTCTTCCTCAGGAAGTCAGACAGGGCCAACCTGGAGAAGGGGAAACCCTTTCTTATCCAGTACTGGACCCTGCTGACGACAGGCACCAGCCTGTACGGCTGGGGAGCTGTCCTTGGTCACCTGGGGATTCAGGGCCGATGGACTGGGGAGGAGACCCTCCTGCCCTTCAACATTCTGGAACTCAGAGCTATCCTTCATGCTCGGGTGTATTGGTCCTCTCCACTGAGGGAATGTCCAGTCCGCGTCCAGTCGGACAATGCCACAGCTGTGGCTTACATCAACAAGCAAGGGAAGGCACAAGAAGCGCTTCTGCTTGGTTAGAGGTCAAGGTTTTTTTAGCCTGAGCAGAAGAACACATTTCTGCCATCTCAGCCGTGCACATCACAAATGTAGTCGACAGACTGTGGACCCTGTGGAGTGGGAGCTCCATCCGGAGGTCTTCGACCTCTTTGTCCAGAAGTGTGTGGCTACGAGGGACAACAGAAAGGTTCCGTTATTTTGTTCTCGCTGGGGGGGGATCCTCTGGCGTTTGCAGTTGACACCTTGTCCATTCCTTGGCACTTTCATCTAGCCTACATTTTTCCCCTCTCTTCCCCTCCTTCCCAGGGCATTGAGGAAAATTCGGATGGACGGGGCATCTGTCATCCTAATTGCCCCTCACTGGACCAGGCAACCTTTGTTCCCAGAACTGTTGGCCTTGTCTGTTCAAGATCCATTTCCTCTGCCACGCAGACCAGACCTCCTTCAGGGTTACCTCTGGAGAGAGGACGTGGACAGTCTGCCTTTAACAGCATGGAGGTTGAGGCCCCCATCTTACAGAGAAAGGGCTTTTCTCCAGAGGTGTGATATCCACCATGATCCGAGCCAGGAAACCTGTTTCCTCTATGGCATACCATAGGGTTTGGTCCATCTTTCATTCTTGGTGCATGGACAGGGACCTGTCCTCACAAGAGTTGACCTTCCTTCCATCTTATCCTTTTTGCAGTATGGTGTGATCAAGGGCCTTAGCCTTAGTTCCTTGAAGGTCCAGTCCTTGGCTCTCTCGAGAGATACATTGCCATGTTGCCAGATGTCAGTCTTCTTCCAGTGTGTCTCTCATAACCTACCCTGCTTACAAGGCTCCACCTCCTCAGTGGGACCTTAATCTGGTCTTGGTTGTATTGTAGCAGCCTCCCTTTTAGTCTTTGGCAACCATTCCTCTTTGTCTTTTGACATGGAAAATGGCCTTTCTTTTGCTGTGGGCTCTGTAAGCAGAGTTGCTGAGTTGCAGGCCTTGTCCTGCAAACAGTCTTTCCTGGTGTTTCACAACAATAAGGCCGTTCTTCATACCTCCCAGGAATTTCATCCTAAGGTGGTCTCTGAGTTCCACATCAATCAGGAGATTGTTGCTCCTTCCTTTTGTCCTGACCCTAAATCTGACAAGGAGAGGGATCTCCACTTGTTGGATGTGGTGCGCACTGTCTTAAGTTCACCGTACTGAGTCTGTCTATAAGAAGGATGTTCTATTTGTCATCCCTGAGGGTCCCAGGGATGCTTTGGCTGTGTTCAAGGTGACTATTGTGCCCTGGATTAAGTCTACCGCAAGGCTCATGAGCTCAGAGGGAAACCTGTTCCCTTCCGCATTACAGCACACTTCACCAGGTCTGTTGGGGACCGCCTGAACAGCTGTTCAAGGTGGCTACCTGGTCATCTGTGCACACATTTGCCAAATACTACCATGTGGATGTTCTGGCTTCGGCTGAAGCAGTTTTGGCAAGAAAGTCCTGGACTTTTTTCCATTCTGTGCTTTATGGCTCTTTAACTGTTCAAGCCCTGATGGCTCTTGTTCTTGTGTGCTGTGTTATGTTCTTCAGTGTCCATTGACACTTTGTTAGTTTGGGCTGCTCCGTGTCCTGGATAGTCCATGGGAACTCTGGTGTCATGGGGACCGGCGCTTGGTCCTTTCCTTCTTACCACCCTTGGGAGCTCAAGGTGGTGGTACATCCCCATGGTACCTGTGAGTTATATTGGACAACAGAGAAAAGAGGATTTTAGTCTTACCTGCTAAATCCTTTTCTCATAGTCCATATAACTCATGGATCTCTCTCCCAGTGAAAGGGACCATGCTGGGTCTTCTGTGACGACATGGGAGTCCTTTTGGGTTCATCGCTCGCAGGAGTCTCCTTCTCTTCCTTCTTGCTATATCTAGCTCGATAGGTTATTTTCTCAAATCTATCTAGGTAGCCTGATATGGAGTAGGTGGAGGCTCCAGCCCTGAACTTCTTCTAGAATTGTTCCAGCCTACTAGCAGGAGCTGTCGCCTCCCCATGGTACCTGTGAGTTATATGGACTAAGAGAAAAGGATTTAACAGGTTAGACCAAAATATTTTTTTTTTTGGGGTGCAGTACTTTCATGACCTGAGGTTTTATGGTGGTGCTGTTGCTACAGCAGACTTAGATAGTGGTGTGCCATGTTGAGCAGACCACGAGGGAATCATAATAGGGACCTACTACTTGGATTAAAATACTGAATAGACCTATGTGACATGATCCTGGATACATAAAAGCAATACCTCTATATAATGAGCGTGTAAGTGGTCAGAGTTGTATGAAGAGATAGCTTGACTGCATGCAGGAATTTTGAGCAGCTGTAGGTCCATAACTTGGGAGCCTCCACGTCGGTTCATCTTTTGAATGCTCTTTTACCTTTAATACATCACTTTACTGTTTGTGATATTACGTCCAGCAGTTTTTCTATTGCTGAGTTTATATATAGTGTTAATTATTCTTGGAGAGTCTCTGCACTTACTAGTTAACAGCAGAGATCTATATTTGTGTATTAGCATTCTCAGTGTAGGGGGTTGTGCTATTGTAATAATATCATTGCTTGCTGTATTTTCTGTCATATGAATAAATGGATTGCTAGGTCACGTGATATGAATCTATTTGAACATTAGTTTTTGTTCCATACACTGGTGATTGACACGGTAAACATTAGGTGTTTTTTTTCCCACTTTCAACAGTGTTTTGATGGTTTTAAACATGTGGATTTTTTTCAGTGTGATTATGTTATGTGAATTAAACTAGCTTCAATTCAGATAGGGCTATATCAATTAAATTATGTTTTTTAATGTGAGTAATAAAGGTTATGTCTTAACGAAGTCATGAATTCTACTTACTGAACTGGTCACTTTATGGGAGATATAGATACACCGGTTGACTGCTATTATTTTTGTTTATATATATTTAAAGAGAGAGGGAGAGACAGACATGCAGTTAGACATATTGTTTAATCTACTTTGATACCCATAACACAAAATCTAACTGAGTTTACAGCAGTCTGTGGCCTGCTTTCAGTTCACCATCAACCTCCATAGGATACTGTAATAATAGCATCACTAAAATTCAAGGCCACAGATATACTGCACCCAAAAAATGCAAATTTGAGCTGCAATTACCTTTGATAAGGTTCACTTCAAGTAGGTCAGGAAACCCAGAATTATAAAGCTCCCTCCTCCAAATCTCCTTAGCATTACATAGCACAACATGGATACTGCATAGAACAAATTTGTGGTGGGGGCTGAACTGTCCTGGAAGACTGATGGAACAGGAATTTCAGTAAGCATTAAAATTCACATTTTCCTTCACATCCTTAGGCCGCACACAACATAAATATGGAGGGAAAGCAGCTTCCAGGATTTTTGGGCTAAAGTCTGCTTCCTGAGCTTGCTGAACATGAAGTAGATAATGCTTAGAGAATGCTCTAGACTCACCAAGATGAGCCCAAGATGTTGAAACAACTCACAGAGTGTGAGCCTTCAGGATCACTGGAGGATATTAGCCTTGAAAAGTTATGCTGCACTGCCTTGCTATGGATGTTTTTGGTGCTTTGTTTCCTTTGGTGACACTATGAAATAGGCTCAAAACGTTTTCAGGGCTCGGTTCTTTGTAACCTCTTAAGAATAGAGTGGTGTGCATTATATTTATTTTTAATGCACTGCACACCTCACAGGCACTCAAAGGGTTCTGTATTTCTTTAGACTACATCTCCCATCCTAAAAGAGCAGGATACCATCCTTAGTGTCTTCTTGGAAGACTTGTATGGTCATTTCTTGGTCAAGGTGAAATAAGACATTAGGAATAACATTCGGAACTAGTCATAGGATCACCTTGTCCTTGTGGAATTTAAACCCTTGGAAATCAGAGAGGTATGCCAAGCATTTCTTCACAATGTGATGCACACGCCTCTGGTCCTCAAAGGGGATAAGGTATGTTTCCATGATGGATAACACTTGAAGTTCACTAGCTGCACTAAGAAGACAGTTTTCAATGGCCTTATATTCAGAGGAAAATTGGAGACATTCTGGGGCAAACAATCTGCACTAGATGGCAAAACTTCCCATTGATTTAAATTGGGGGCTTTAATCCATTGAATGCTCATGAGGTCTCCAATGCAATTATTTGGGAGACCTCTCTTGCAGTCAGTGGTTTGGAATCCCTATTCAAATTGATTTAAAATATTAGTTCTCCCCATTAGTGTAGGTGGTTTGTTCCAGAACATGCTTTTTTTTGTGTGTAAACTGTCATGAAGTGAAAAGTTTCAAGGTACAGTCCACTAATGGCTCAAACTGTGAAGATGCTAGTACTTGAAACACTAGACTGAGGTATCACATCCGAAATGGGCAACTGATTTTAGGTCTTCTTATCACGGCTTTGACAAATCTTTTAAAAGGTGCATGAGAGATTATATCTTGTAACGGCTCTGAATGCTGAAATTTGATTTTGGCCAGTATGATGTAATAAGAATCGCCCTGCTTCTGTATGTTTGGATCTTGTTCAAGAATCTTAGAAACACTGGTATTGGAGGTAAGATATAGACTAGATCGTAATTCCACTTCTGCGTCACTGCCTACACCACCAATGGGCTGATATCTGTAGTTCTAGGAGATCAGGGGCTCGATGCAAATGTTGTTGATAAAAAAGCTGGTAGGGCAAAATGAATACTGACTGACAAAAGAAAATTTCTAAGTTGGTATTGAAATGTCCTACCAGCTAAAAGCACAACGGACGTTAGCCCACAGAAAAGGTCTTGTGGCCAAACGTCCGTTTTGTGAGTTAAGTTCCCAAAACGCCGATCGTTAACTAATCTGTGTTAAACTTACCTGTCATCCACTGTCCTTCTCCTTCTATCTTCATTCTGTCTTCTCTTCAGTCTTCTTGCTGCAAATAAAAATAAAAGAGAGAATACAATGCTGAAATATCCAGCACACTAATACATAGTTTAACCCCTTGAGTGCCAGAGGGGTACACAACGCAATGGAAAGCAATGCGTTGCATACCTCTCTGGGGCTCAAAAGGGTTTAAACGTATTACTGTCTGGTTCTAAATACGAATATGGCTCCATTTATTCAAATATGTCCAACTTGTTCAAAATATATCCAGAAATGCCATAATATAATTAGCTTTATGCCCTAATAAAATACATAGCTCAGTGTATTCTGGAAGCACAGCTCCCTCACAATGCCCGTTACACACTGAGGGAATTTGAGCAGAGACTCCCTTTATATATGTGGGCAGCCTCTGTTCAAATTCCCTCACAGCCATTGGCTGGGATGCAGATAAGCACAGATTTGAGCAGCTGTCCTTTAACCCCTTAACGACCCTTGACGGTCATAGCACGTCTTGGGTTGTTATACCCTTAACGACCCATGACGTACTATGAACGTCATGGAATTCCGGGCTCCCCCCGCGGCTGCACGTTGTTCGGGGAGTCTGGAGTCTGAATAGCCAAAAAAAACAACATGCTCCGTGGTCCTTTATTGACTGCAATGCTGGGGTTAAACTGATTGGCTGGGATGTGTGTAAGGCTGTGAAGGAATTTGAACAGAGAATGCCCATATATAAAGGCAGTCCCAGCTCAAATTCCCTCAGTGTGGAATGGGCATTGGCCCATGAGGGACAGGACAGGGGGCTGTGCCACACAGTACTGTCTCTGCCACCTCCTCGGCAGCACACAGCGGCAGAGACAAAAAAACATTGAGCAAAGTATTTTATTATGGCAGAAAAGCCAATTATGTTGTTATGGCATTTCTGGATATATTATTTTGATCAAGTTGGACATATTTGAATAAATAGAGGCATATTCATATTTAGAACCGGACAGTAATACATGTTTTAACCCTTCTGAGCCCCAGAGAGGTATGCAACGCTTTGCTAAAACTATGTATTAGTGTGCTGGATATTTCAGCATTGTATTCATACTTTTATTTTTATTTACAGCAAGAAGACTGAAGCGAAGACTAAAGAGGAGGACAGAAGATGACCAGGATGCTGAGGACTCTGCTGGACATCAGGATTAATGGTGTTACTTTTAATGGGATGTCGCTTTGTTACTTTGTCGGGTTAACCCTATATACATGAATTAAACAATATTATGAGTCACAGAAATGGGAAAAATGGAATGATAGTGATACCAGTAAATAATATGATGACAGTCTCCTCACATCCTCCAGCACTAATCTTGGTTTCTGGTCTGCTTCTCTGCTGGGCTCACATCAGGATTCTTGTAGTCTTCTCTGACATGCTGCTCCGCTATTGCAGCCCCTCTCTTGCTGCCCTCTCCAGCTGATCTGGTTCCACCCAAAAATACTCCTCTTTTATGCAATTTTTCTATCAGTCAGGTCTGGGGAAAATTGATTAACTTATCATCTAAACTGACCTTTTCTCATCACACCCACCTGCAATTTCATGGTGGCCTCAAAGGGATATTAGTGATGGTGGAAGGCTCCATGAACAGGTTTATCAGCTGTGAAGCATTTGCTGTCAAACAAAACAGTTTGGACCTCTGTTCTCACTCCTTTCATATTTACCTAAGAGAGACCTTCCTTTGAGTTCTCAAATGCCTATCTAAGGAATGCATCTTGTCAAACCTTTTGAAGCCCCTTTTACTGGTGTAATAATGTGATCACCTGGAGTTTTGGAAAGCTGAAATTGCCTTGAATTCTTAATTAAAGGGATAGTAATGTCAGAAAAGAAGTATTAACTATATGGTAGATACAATTAAAAGAGAGTACTTGCACTTATTCATATCTCTCAAACCATTATGGTTTGAGAGCTATAGGAAAATAAAGTTCTCTGGTCCCTCCCCTTTCTGCTTGACGAGCTGTAAGGCTGTCAGAAGCAGATTCTAGTCATGCGACCAGATGCCGTTCTTCAGCAACACCGATATAACAATATCTAAAGACATACTTTATTTAGAACGGTCTACAAAGTGTGCATGATTTGCAAGCACACTATGTAGATCGTTCCAAATGAAGTATTTATTTCTAAATAGCGTGACTTCAGCTCTGCTGAAGAGCAACTGTCTGGTCAAATGACTGGAATCTGCAGCAGTCAGCTAGATAGCACACTTGAGTAAAACAGCCAGGAAAAGGTAACTTTAGCAAGTTATATCTCTCAAACCATAATGTTAACCTTTTTTTAATATCTACAATATTAAATCAACTTAAAGTTAACTATTACTATGCCGTTAAGGAAACAGAATTCCAACTGTATCTCTTAAGCCATAATACAGATTATCAATTATACACATGTATACATATATACACATATACAATGTCCGTATCCATATAGATACAGACATATATGTATACACAGACCTATACATAAACACACACATATCTCCCCAGACACACACCACTGTTATAAGTCATATTTGATCAATTGGACTTTGCTGTCCTGATTGTAGACCACCCTGCTTCCTTCTGAATTTGTACTGCATCTGCTTCTGACAGACAGCTTTAGACCTCGGCTCATCCCTGCTCCTTGCATCTACTTTTGATCTCCCAGTTTACACCTCAGCTTTCCTCCCACTGCTCTCATCTGACTTTCCATCTACACCCAGCTTTGTTCCCGGTTTCTTGGACCTCCCTCCCTTTTTTCTCCCTTGTTTTCCTGCCTGCTCTTTCCTACCTTACTTCTCTCATCCTTTCTTTCCATCTAGCAGCTTTTCTCTAGCTCCTTGCCTCCTCTTACGCCCTCTTTCTCTCAGCTTCTCCTATTCCTGTCTGTGAAAGGGCTATCACGCTATTCTGTTATGTTCCAGCCTGTCTTCTCTCTGGTCTACTTCTATTCTTCCCTTCCTTCTCTTGAAGGTATATTGCTGTTTTTTCTCCTTAAAAGGAAACTCTCCTTTTTCCTGCTATCTTTCTATTTGTCCTCTCACTTTCTCTTCTCATCTCTCTCATTCTCTCTGATCTTCATTTTAATTGCCTCCTTGACCTGGACCCTTCTCTACTTTCAGTGCTAGATGTAACCATCCTGATCCTTCCCTGTCTGGGGAAAGATAATCTAACCATGTGGTCAGCATCGTTAGTCCAGTTTAGGCTGCAGCAAGAGTACATCTGGAAGCCAACATCACACACTAGCTCTTCCCACAAACCTTCGTACTCAAGTATCTGTCTCGAAGGGTCTAGACAGTTGTGATAATGGGACGATGTTAATGTGGATGTAAAGAATTGATGCTGGAGGTACACACATATGGTGAAATTCATGAGAGTTTTGTATATGTTTTTAAAGTCTAATATTGTTTAATCACATGGACTGTAAATATGTATTAGATTTATGACTGGCCAGTCTTATTTTATTAGTCTGTATTTGTATCCGTAAGAAGCCTGCATTATGCAGTTTCAAATCGACTCTTGTTAGCTGTTTGGGAGAGAGAAAAAAAGTACTACCTCACCTGATAGAGAAACTGGCCACAACCCAGAAATTTGTGGTTCTCAGGTACAACCTTCATGGAGTTGCATGCATAGCCCCATAGGCTACAATGGTTGTGTTTTCAAGCCCAACCACTGCAGTCATTGTGAACTGCCAGGTCTTGCAATCCTTGCTGTTTAGATTGTATCATAGGATCAATGAGGGAGCAAAGGAGATCTCTCTTCAGACACCCATTCACCCCCACTCCCTGTTGATCCACAGGAGCTCCCAGTGTAGTAGACCTGCTGATAAGGCACTGTCCAAGTGATAGTTACCCTTTAAGTAAACATGATTTTAGTAAACCATTTGGTCTTGTCAACAAGAAAAAACAATTAACCTCTTGCTTACTATAAATATCTCCAGTGCATTGCAAGATAAAAAATGGATTCCTTTTACCACTTGGATTCTATAAACATTTCCCAACATGCTGTGAGGAAAAAAATGTATTTAATAAAACACTTACAAAAAAGTGTTCTAGATATCTCTAGCACCCAATGGACTAGCAAACTAAGAACAATTCTTAAAATATATTGTTCCCGTTCAGAAATCCAGCACTTTCTACACCTTAGCCCAGAAGAGCACTTGTTGACTCCTCCTTTCTTGAGGGTTCAAAAGAGGTTTTCTATCCATTTCCTAATTCTTTTAAACCATCATAACCAGCAGATGTTTCTCTGGGGCTTTATTTCTGCCAATTGGCTAATCTATAAGGCAATTGGAAAGGTCAGATTTGTGCCAGATACACAGGACACTATTCCAGTCCTAAATGTCAGAGATCAAACCCCAGAGAGCTTCCATCTTAATAAGACACCCGCAATCTGACACTGCAGACTGTGGATAAAGAAGTGCCTTTCTGGTGATGGATTTACCTCTGTTAAACAAAAAAAAGCAATTTCAGACCTAGTACACGTATGACTAATGATGAGCCCTTGTGTAAACCACATAATCTGCAGTGACCTCGGATAAATCACAAGCTGCGGAGCAAGAAGAGAATAAATGGTTTCCCCGTTTATCTTTATACTGGATGACTTTTTATCTGCCCTGAATGTTTTCAGATGAGCTGTTTTGTTTTCTGTGTCTTAATAGCTGATGTTCCAAACTACATATTAACAAAACTAGAATACATGGATATGTATTTTGATGACACATGTGAAAATTAGTATAGTTTATTTATTAAATATCATCATAATTCATAGCGCTATGGAATGGGTAAGAAACTATAAATTAAAAATTACTGTGACAGACAAAAACAAGAGGCAGATCCTAGCCCAAAAGCATTTGTAATCTAGATTTCTGATGGTCCAATGTTAGAACAGTTTTTCTTGCGAATAAAGGTATAATATGTGGTAACTAATATTCCATGGGGATAAAGACTAAGATTTGTAAGTATTCCCAATTCCCATGTTATTTTACAAAGTCTGTATTATCACTCAGTGGGGCCAGGGTAGTCGGTTGTTTTGCATTCCCCTACAACTATAGAGTCAAAAATGACCACCCTTGCCTTAGATCTATACTTTATATTCAAGGATTATTTTTCACAAATTTCAAAACCTGGCCCACCTACTGGTAAATTTTATTTTAAAAAATTGCAATGATATGGTGTTTACCTTGCATCAAAGGTGTTTTGCTGGACCCACAGCTACTTCAAGTAAAAAAAATTCAGGAAAACATAGATATAACAATACCTGAAGAAAACTATCCCACAACAGTAATTAAAATGTAGTATATTCACTCAAATAACACAGTGCACTCTAGGGCTAAACGATAACTGAGAACCATAAAGGAAAAAAAACAACTAAGAAGAACGTTGTGGTGTTTAGTCTACCTACAGTCGACCTATAAGTTAAGGCGCATAACTAGACACAAAAATATTAATAGTACATCAGTTTATTCACAATGTGTGACATGAAAAAATGTATCAGACTCCATCAATGTCTGTGTGCACTAAAATATAATATTATAGCTATTCCAAAAATAAATTAACTGATGCAAGTCCCATCTCTCAAACCTTTATGGTTTGAGAGAGATACGAAGATAAACTTTTTCCCTGCCTCCCCTTTCCCTGACGTGAGTTGTAAAGCTGACAGCAGGATATCCAGGTCCCAGGACCGGCCAGTGGCTCTTCAGCAGAGCCAAAATAGCACAATCTAGAAACAAATACTTCATTGGAATGGTCTATAAAGTGCGCCTGCACACCAGGCACATTTTGTAGACTGTTCCAATGAAGTATTTATTTTTAGATTGCGCTATTTCAGCTCTGCTGAAGAGCCTCCTGCTGTCAGATTTACAGCTCACTTCAGAGAAAGGGGAGGCAGGGGAGAAGTATATCTTCGTATATATATCTCTAACCATAAAGGTTTGAGAGATGGGACTTATATCAGTTAGTTTATTTTTGTAATAGCTATAATATTAAATTTTAGTGCACACAGACATTACTATCCCTTTAAAAGCACACATAAACAATTACAGTGAGACATTGCAGAATCCAAAAAATGAATAATAGTGTAGTTTAGAGAAACAGAAGGTGGGCCTTTGGTGACATTCCCCCATAGCTCATTGTGTTGTATATTGTGTAGTATAATGTAATAGTGTGTGTGGTATTGTACTGTAAGTTATGTATGTTGGCATTGGGGAAACAGAGTGCCCAGTAAATAAAGGTTAAGCTCAGCACTGTGTTCCCTGCTGCCTTGTGCCTCTTACTATGTCCCCTGTGTTATAATTTGGGTTATTTGTTGTGTTTCCCTGTCTGTTCTTTGTTTGCTGTGCATTCAGTGAATATACAATTCTGATACCAAAAACTATCAGTCTCTTAAAGCGTTTGGGTCAGTCATGACAAAGAAACGCTAACTGACCACTGCTATGACAGCAATGGTCTTTCAAGGATTTTTTTTTTCTTGGATTGGAAAGGGGGCTCTGACTGGAGACTAAATTACTGTCATTGACTGGTCCCCTTGGACTCCTTGGACAGCTCCACTGTACAATTTCAGGCCACTGTGATATTGCACCTAAAAAATTAAACTTTGAAAATTAATAACTTTTGAATGAAACTCCTTTCAGCAGTGGGAGTACTCTTGTTTTACTCAGGGGGATAAACTCTACAACATATATTTTTTTACATTTTAAGTATTACTATCCCTTTAATACAAGTTCCAGCTGTATTTCAGGGAGGGATTCCTGGAGGAGATTTGGTTGGTGATTCTCAACCCAACCACTGTAAGAGTGAATGCCTCGCTAGTCTGCTTGTGTGGGGATCCTGGGAACACCACCATCGGTGCTGAAGCTAAATTCACTAGCTCCACCGTGTTGTGCAATCATTCAAAAAGGGGAACACAATCTCAGACTGGAAATTATAGACCAGTAAACTTGACATCACTAGTTGCTAAGCTTCTTGAAGGGATAAATAAGGGATAGCATTTATGAATATGTTCTGGAGAATAATAATATAGGGCAGTATTTTCAAAAGAAAAGTGGAGTCATTCTGGAGCTAACCAACTGCCCCACAGGGGACAGATACCAATTTCCCAAATTCCTATTAATTTAAATGATGATTTTAATCCACTCAATGCTAGAAAGGTTTCCAAAATATTGGTTTGCATCATGTTGGAGATCTCTCTCTAGCATTCAAGGGGTTAAGAGCCCCATTTAAATCAGTGAGTATTTTTAGTTGTTCTCTATACTGCAGTTAGTATGACCAGAATGGCAATTCCAGGTTCTGTTTTATATAATTGACATCTTGATTTTATTCATTTATTTTTATGCATGTTCTAAAATATCTTGTTATAAGTTTGATAACACACTGTTATGATGGATCACATTCATTGATTCATTTTTAATTAGACTGAATTTATATATGTACTTATATGTTTTCATATGCTTAAACATGCATATTCTTTTTTTCCACTCTATTTAAGTTGTAGTTGTTTTACCTGAGTTAGGTGTGTTTAATCATGTCATGTTTCTTATATATGGAAGTTATGCTACTTCTGTTCAGTTTGAGTCCAGGAGAAAGATCGGTGGGGTTCAAAATGCATATTACGGCCAAGGGGTCTGTGTATGTCTGTTCCCCTATCCTAACAGTATAGTCATGTGAGTTTTGTTAATTTTGACACAATTAACCCTTTTTTATTCCCACATTGATATTTTGTTCTCATTGGTCAGTACTGGGTTGTTGCTGACCCAAATATTCAATGCCTGACACCCCAGCCTTGACCCACAGTCCACTAGTAGTCACAGGGCCACATATGCATCTACACCAATCTTTCTCCTCTCTCTTCCAGTTGTTCCTTCTAATCTTCCCCCCTCTCTCCACCAGTCTTCCTCCATCTTCCCCAATCTCTCTCCCAGTCTTCCCTCTCCACTTTATATCTACTAGTATTTCACCCCCTCCTCAAGTATTTCCCCTCTCTCTTTCTCCTCCAGTCTTTTCCCCTCTTTTTCTCTTGTTTTTTCTTCTTCTCTCTTTTTTTGAGGTCCCATCCGCTTGCTTACCTTTCATTGCACAGGAGAGGACCATATCCCTGGTGGTCCAGTGGTGTTTGAAAAAGAGGTCTCTGCCTTCTTCTGCATAGACATCTATACCCAGCTTGCTTGCGGTCCTTGAGTTTGCTAATAATACAGGGTGCCGAGGTATGACATCATATCCTAGAGCTCTGCATTTTCTGAGCACCTGGGACCAAAAGAGACCTGGATATACAGTTCTGGCTACCAGCACCAGAGTCATTTAGTGAGGCTGTGTGCACTGCATTCTTTACACCTGTACAAAATTTGAAATTACACCATACGATGTAAGTGATACAATTAGATCAAGATGATTTTTCACCGCAGAGTGATTTGAGCATACTAGGAGGTCTGGGAAAATAATGGCAGATGCAGTTTAACAACAATACATGCAAGATGATGCATTTGGGAATTAAAAAATTGGCATGCAAATAATACACCAAATGGAGAGTATTACATCAAACCTTGATGGAGATTATTTTTAAATCAGTGTTGACATTAAACTTTACAGCAGTATTCAATTCTAATCAGTAACTGCTAAAGTCAGCAATATACCAACATGCATAAAAACGCATATCTCATGAAGGGTGTGGGGGAGTGTCTCTGTATAACCTATTGATAAGAACAGTGGGCTGCAGTCTATAAGAAGACATTCTGGAACTGGAAAGAGGTCAGAGACAGGCAACAAATTGCAAGTGAATTATTGTATTCCTGGTGGAATAGGCAACCCTGCAAGTTTCATAAAAATTGGTTCTATAGTTTCCAAGTAACAAACTGCTTAAACCCACATTTTCCATATGGAGCTATGAGAAAACTTAGATAGACCTATAGGCCAAATTAGCCTGTCAATTTTCACCAAGGTTGTCAGGTAGAAAGACCCTGCAAAGGACTGCATGTCCTTTAAAAAAGCTAGTAAATCAGTTTAGTAGACCAAGATATATTCCAGTTTAAAATTAAAAAACAAAAAGAAAATAATTTACTGCTGTAACGTAATTGGCGCACATGTTCCTTCGAGCATGTTGCGATCAATAGGGTTATTTACTTTATGGAAGGCTGCCATCTACTGTAAATTGATGAAATTTGCCTCAGAGGTGCTTAAGATTGCATTACATTTTCTACACTTAGATATACTCTCAGAGACCCCCAATATACACTACTGCCTTCTCATTCAAAATCAGGAAATATCTGTTACGTTTTTTCAACTTAATGCCACGACCCCATATGCTATGCTAATGAAATCAAACATGACATCACAAATTACATTGTCACAGTAATTTTTTACCGAACAAGTGATCTTCTCAATGTTGTTTCTGTACTAATAACCATAAAATATCCCCATGGCTATTTTTGTAACTTAAAGGAATCCTAATAGATACCAATAAGCTCCGATTAATCTGCCTAGTTTGTAGTAGAGATGTGTATCAATTCTATCTGATTTGTAGTTCTTGTGTAATTTAATTATAAATGTATTCCCACCCACCCCTTTTACCTACTCTTAGCCGCCTTCCTTCAGTTGTGGAATCCGGTCCTTGGACCAGACAACTCTCAGAGAGGGACAATCTTCATGCAGTAAGTATAAGGAAAACCCTGCAGGGAAAAGAAAAAAAAATAGGAGGCTCTCCTAGTGTAAAACCTTCAATAGATGAGATCACCAACCACCATCACAACAGAACTATTCACAAAATAAACTTATGTTTCATTCAGCAATAAAGGTGTTAGGGGTATAATTGTCACTGCTCCCCTCAGACAGTATCCATAGGCAGCTCCACTCTTGGAAAGGAGTAGATATATGCAAAGAGAAAAGAAACACAGAGGGGCGCCAGCCATGTTTTATCTCAGGTATACTCAGGCAATTGTTAGGGACCAGGAACCAGACAGGACACAAGGTAAAATGCAATACACCTTTATTAGTGTAACAAAAACAAAAGCATGAGCCAAGAGCATAAACCAAAAGTCATGCCAGGGTCAAGAATTAAAACAGGTATTCAGCTGAGCTGGAATCAGGAAACCAGAAGTCTGCAATGTTAGGAATAAGCCGAGGGTCAGAAGAGCAGAAGTCAGCGAAGTCTGGAACAAGCCAGGTGGTCTAGAACACAGCAAACAGGAACGCAGAAAAATCCTCAGCAGCAACAGATCAGCAAACAAACAAAAGTAGAATGGGGAAGTGAGCCAAGCTGCTATAAATACCCTGAGAGGGTTGGCTGATAATAGGTGAGTAGTCAGAGAGGTCAGCTGATTCAGCTTGAGCCAGAAAGTCAGAAGTCAGCAGCAGTGGATAACAGAGCACTAGGTTAGCTCAGACAGCAGACTCAATAGGCAGAAAGGGAGCAGCTCAGCAAAACCTTGACAGCAATATATAGATCAACTTACACTGACTAATAATTTCCACGTTTCTTTTGGATCTGGCTCTTACTTCTGTGCTAGGGGAGTCTGGGGGGGTGTGAGAAGAGAGCAAAGGAGGTTTGCACCAAACACCACAAAATTCTGTGTGACTGACTGGGAAGACACAGACAGCTGTGATCCAAGTTTCTTACTGATCTGACTGTTCTGTCTTTCCTAGGGGAGTATGAGGGTGTGAGAAGGGTATAAAGGGGAATTAATAGTCGTTGTGCGGCTACTTTGTTGCTATTGTCATGTATAAGCCACGCATTGCTTTGCAATAAGTTGCGTGCCCTCTGGCACTCAAAGGGTTAAGAGGCCGCTACCTCACTGCTCCACGCGATTCAGTCTTGCGTCACCTCACTCACATGATGCAATCATGTGCAGTAGAGACTGCCCGAACGCGGACAGTCTCTACTGCGCATGACGGCTTCTGATAAGCATCCTAGCGAACATCCTAGCAAATTATTATATAGGATATGTTTACCCATATACATATTTGCATAGGAAGGGGCAAAACCACAATCCATAGCAGTCCCTGTAATTTGTTTGATGAACCTGTCCTCAAACAAAAAATAATTATGCGTTAGTATAAAAACAAGGGCCTTTATAATTAAGTCCTTTTGTGTATTAGGCAGAAACCCATCCTGATGCAAAAGAACTGTACAGCCTTCTTTATTTCCTCATGGTGTATACATGTATAAAGGGATGACCCATCATGACACCCATACAGAATCCAATTCCCATTTTATGTCGTCCATTATCTGAATCATATGTATAATGAAAGAAGGGAGCAAACGAGGTTATAATAATAAACCTACATACTGGAAGAGGTTATAGGAGAGGGAATCTATAATCAACAAAACTGGTGTACTTGGAGAATTGCAGGTATCCTTGTGCAACTCTGGAAGATGACAGAATATTGGCATCCTTGGGCGAGCTTTCCTAAGGAAAGCATACTCATCATCCTTGATAACTTACAAATCTCTGTACTCCTTCAAAAGTGACACACGTTACTTACTATACTCCAGTGTTCGATCACCCACACCTGTCTTGTATGTATTCCTATCACCCAATAATCTATGATCGTCTTTTATATAATCCCCTCTATTCTGTACACATACCCCTCCCCACAGTATATGCCTGTCTAATAATAATAATAGCTGGATTATTTTTGAAGTATCTAAAGCTTTTCTTTCTTCAAGTTTTAGGTTTTCATACACATATATAAGTTTTTCCATAATCAAGATCCTTTAAAATTAATTATTCATACACTTTGAGATATTCTCCTTGCCTTTCTACAGGAAATAAAGTAGATTTACCAGTACACACTATTCGACTCATCTATACCATGCTCTAACACTTTAAACGTCTTACATTATCTTGATCATTAATAGAATAGCATAGTCCATTTCTGATTTTAGCATTATCTTTTGAAAGGAAATATCTCTTGACCGTTAGAGACCTAATGAATTTCTGCTTACAAGCTTACTTGGCTTGTCGTTGGTGCAAAAGACATTCATTTTCTTATGATCATTTCTTCCTTATCTGAAATATTTCTATCAGATAGGTTTAAAATGCCACCCACTATTTGTTTTTCTTTTAGTAATTTCTCTCTATTTTTGCCACCTTTCCATCTTCTCTGTCCCCTTCTATTTCCGTTTCCTCTCCCGCTGCCCTCTTGGTCACTTTTAGTGCCCATGTCTGCACCACACCTTTGAAGCATTGTGAGCTCCAGTGGAAGCACCTCTTCATTTCCCCCCACCTTATTCTCCCTATTATCCCGTGTACCATCTTTACCCATACTGTTCTTTTTTTCCCTATATGCACTTCCTATAGGGTAGTATACTATATTTTGAAGCCTTCCTGTCTTAGGATACCCTTTTTTTCTTGTGTGTGTGTTTGCATCTGTGTAAATGGTGTACTGGCTATTGTGAGTGTGAACCAGACAAGCGGAGCCAAGTCTGGAGTCCTTCCCCCCTCCCCACAGAGAGACTGATCCAGTGATCAGTGAGCATTTAAATAAAGTGAGTGAGCCCGTTGCCATTCTGTTATCCAGAAAAGGTTGTCAGTCCTTTTCGTGACAGGGACATAACAGTAGCGACAAGACTTGGCTTTAATCCAGGATACCTATCTATATCTCAGCCCTCCCCAGCTGCCAGTTACCAGATACTTGACTAGTGATCCACTCTTTATCCTGCTTGTGTCTTCTGTGCAGGCTACTAATGTGGACATAATAGAGACAGACATAGCCCTCACATCACCACCAGATTGGGAGCTTAGGGATTCTGCCTGTACTCACAGACCCATGAGAAGGATATATTCACCAACAGATGAGAGGTAACACCAACAATAGCTCACCTTTCAGCATGGCTGCCATGATACCTGTTTTTTGGTCTTTACAAGAGTTTCAAGAGGAAGATGAAAAATAGGCATCCTATGCTGAACATCTAGAATAGTTTATATCTGCGAATGATGTGGCCAGGGCTTACTGTGCAAGGGTACATGGTGGAACTGAAGTGGTTAGCCATAAGCTGCAATTTTGAGGTGCGTTGGTCCCAAGCTCTGAGGGACCAATTTGTATGTGGCTTGCTGAATAAAGGAATCCAAAAGAGAGGTTACTGGCAGAGAAACACTTACAGATAAATCAGCCTTGTAAATAGCGGTTGAGATGGAGATGGCTGAAAAAGATACAATCTGTCTTAATGCGTGTCACTCAACCACTTCAGAAGGTTCTGGGGAGCTCGCCCCAGTGTACAAAACGGCTTCAGCCACCGAAGCTGTGAAGGGCATAGCCATGAATCACAAGTGTTACAGGTGTGGTTTGTAAGCACATGATGCTTAAACATGTCATTTTTAAGAAAACTTTGTTTCAATTTCTCCAAGCGAGGACACCTCAGTAAATTATATAGAGGTCCCAGTTCACAGAGTGTATCGTCCAGGGGTGAAAGACGCCCACTACAAATTTCTTAGTCAACTGGAGATGGAAGACCATTTCGAGCCAGGAGAGTGGGTAGCACACCTTCACATTCAAGAGCTGGGGGACCTTAGTCCTAGGGAGTTATTCATTTTCCTAGTCTTATTATATTTCCCTTCTGCTTTCTTGTATTTCCCTAATCTACTGGATCTTACATTAATTTTCTCTGTATTTTTCTGTTTATAGTTAAATTGGTCTCTATATAAATGTTTTTTTTTTAGTATATATTATACCCTATTCTGAATTTGACACTCTTAGTTATACTCTCTTCCAGTTTCCTAGATTCTTCTGTCATGTCTGATCTTTTGATCAACTCTCCTATTTCTTTCTTAATTTTTTCTAAATTGGTCTCTCCATATGTAATCAATAACTTCATGAGTTTTGTAGCACAATCATCCAAGACACATTCCCAATTTGTCATGAATTCTATGTCTTCAGTTTCAATTGTAGGAGACTTATAAATCTGTAAACCTTTAGGGACTATCTTATGTTTTATATAATTTTTCAGAGAGATAGGATAATACAATTCTTTTGTTTCTTTGATGAACAATTTCTCAGATTGTTTCCATTACTAAAATGAGTCTTCTCTTGAATGTTGTGGTACAAAATTATCTTTTAAATCAAATATTGGATCTAATTGATTGATAGTTTACCATTCAACTACCCCGCAACTCTCCCACACAATGGAGAAAAAAACAAACAGGTACAAAAAGTGGGACAATTGTGCTTGGCTATAGAAAAGACGATCCACAATAACCATAAAAACACTTGTATCAAAAATGGTTATATCTATAAGATAATCGAGAGGCAATGTCTAGAGACCATATGTGTGTGTGCGCTTACAGTATGTGGCTTAATCTCATTTTGTGACCAATGACTGTATAAGTTAATAACTATGCAACAAA
Source organism: Rhinophrynus dorsalis (assembly GCA_037306005.1). Lineage (NCBI taxonomy): Eukaryota > Metazoa > Chordata > Amphibia > Anura > Rhinophrynidae > Rhinophrynus > Rhinophrynus dorsalis. The sequence goes on from CM074724.1 coordinate 122,741,082, forward strand.
TATGATCAATGCTATAAATAAACAGGCAGATACACATATTTCAAATATAAACAATACTGTCCCTATAAGTACTTATGTTGAATTTAAACATAACCATATAAATCTCAATTTGCCAAGTTAATCTGACAACAAGAACGCACTGAAAGGTTTCAGATTTGCTTTCACTAATTATACTGCTTTCTAAGCAGTCTGTATTTATCAGGTAGCTGTCAGGCTAATTCTCCTTCATTTTCCCCGAACTGTCCCCAATTGTTTCTGATGACCAGGAGAGGTTCTCTAATGATTACATGCTACTTGCCAAGAGAATGCTAACGATCTTCTGAACAGACGTTAATCAGACAGGAGTTTCTCAGTGATGAGAAACCCATCGCTTTACTGGGCAAATGGAGAATCACAAATAACAGAGAAAAATGTGCTAACACCTAAGTGAACAAGTCGTATAGTGTACAGTGCACAGATGAGCAACCTGAGGCCATCCATCTGTTGTGAAATACAATTCCACCATAAGAGTTGTAATCCACAACAGCTGGAGGGTCTTAACTTGCACAACCCTTGTTCAGTGAATTAAACTTTGAGGAATATGTATAAAGCAAGTGGCACACTCATGGGACAAAACAGCTAAAAGAAATGCAACAAAAAATGGTAATTGATTAAAATAGGATTTTAGTGAATTTACAGTTAAATCCCTTTTCTTAGTCCATATGGAACACAGGAACCATGGGGTGAAGCTCCCTTCCTCTAGAGGGCAGGACACTTCAAAAATGGCAGGGCGTTTGAGGCAGAGATTGCCCTATCTTCTTCCAGCTTTACCCCTGCCTCCAGATTTACATACAAAGTGGCACCAGAAAAAAAACGAAATGGGAAGAAAAGAAGGCTGCCCCTGAAAAAAATCCCAAGAGGATTCCTCTGAAGGAGACACAAGATATTTTCTCTGGATGGAAGTCTTGTGTTCCATATGGACTAAAATACAAGGATTTTACAGTATGTTCACTAAAATCCTATTTTCTCTTACGTCCTGTATGGAACACAAGAACTATGGAGATATACGAAAGCATACACTAATATTCCTGGGAGGGAAAAGAAAAAACTCTCCCCATAGAAGACCAATATTCTATAGGACTAAAATGGCACTGGGTAAACCTCGGGGGTCAACGGACACCAAACTAGCACAGCAAACAAGGGGGGGGGAGGGAAAGGAGTCCTTAAACAGGTACAACAGCCCGAATTACCTTCTGGCCAAGTCTGACCTCACATGAGGCCAGGACATTGGACAGGACATTTGGAGGCCCAGGAGGTGCCCACAGATCTGGTGGAGTATGCAGTGACTACAAAAGGACTGGTCTCATATTCTTTTCATATGGTAGCTTTGATCCAACAACCAGTAGTAATTTTGGATACAGCATGACCCACCTCAGGAAAGACTAAGAGGGAATCTGCCTTTCTAAAAGGCTGCCTGTGAGGGACATAATACATAACCCTTTGAGTGCTAGAAAGGTATGCATTAGATGCCTCTCTGGCACTCAAAAGGTTAAGACATTGAACCACATACAGCAGGTGAAGATCCTGTTCCTGTTTGGTAGAAGGAACAGGATAGTAAGAAGGATGGTCAGTTTCCTAGTTAATGTGAATGGTGGATACAAATTATTTTGTAAAAAAACACTAGGACTATGTAGGACCCCCATGTTCTGCTGAAAAACTAGGAAAGGAGGTTTACAAGACAAAGCTTGTAGTTTTCTCACAGAAACAATGGCCAAAAGAAAGGGCATTTTAAGCATCAAAAATACAAGGGAGCCAAAGAGAGAGGTGCAAAGGGAGGTATTTGAAGAATGCTCAGCACCAGATTAAGGTCTACAGGAAGTGGAATCTTTAAAGGAGGTGATGGCATGAGACACCCCTTGAACAAATGTTTTAATATCAGGAAGAAAAGTGATTTGCTTCAGGAAAAACAAAAACAAATGAGAGCTGTACCTTGATAGGGGTCAGAATGAGACCTTTGGCAATGCAGTCTTTTAAACTATAAACTTGGAAGCAGGTACCAGTGTCAAATAGCAGTAGTAAAAGCAACCAAAGTCCTGTCTTGCATAAAAAGGGGCATTGAAGCATAAGTTGATAACATCATTTTGCCACTGTACAAAATTGTTGGTAAAACCTCCTCAAATATGCAGTGTAATTTTGGTCACTAGTTCTGAAAAAGGACATTCTAGAACTGGAGAGAGTACAGCGAAGAGCAACAAAACGAATAAAGGGAATGGAAGAGTTGACATATGAGGAACGTCTAGACAAATCTGATTTACTCTTGAGAAAAGATGAGAAAATCTTGTCACAGTATGTGAGAGGACAATACAAGAATCTCTCTGGTGACCTTTTCATTTCAAGGCCTGATCAGGGTCCACCCCTTAAGTTAAGAGGAAAGAAGGTTTCAACTTCAGCAGAGGAAGAGGTTTTTGTTTTTTTTTACAGTAAGGTCTGTTAAATTGTGGAATTCCTTGACAAAGGATGTGGTAATGGCAGATATAATGGATATATTTAAAAGAAGATTAGATGCATTTATTTCAAGAGAGAACATACAGGGTTATACTGTGTAATAGTAGGCAAAGCAGAAAGTTACTATAAAGACTAACTTATTTGGAAGCAGGAAAGCTTATATAATTCTCACTTTTCTGGGTCATGAGGCAAAGGTTGAACTTGATGGACTTGTGTCTTTTTTCAACCTAATTTACTATATAACTACATATGCAAATCTTGAATAAAAACCAAAATCTTAGGACAGCTGAAAGACTGCATAGACATGTTCCTATTAGTGCACCATTGGTAAAAAGGGACCAGATCCTATGGTAGACTTTAGAAGATAAAGGTTTCCTAGCTTGAATCATTGGAATGATGACAACATCTGAAAACCCTTCTCTCTTCAAGATGTCAGCCTCAAGAGTTATGCTGTCAAGGCCAACCTTTCCACCTGCTCATAGAGAGGACCCTGGGTCAAAAGATCCTGTCTCAGGGGGAGATGAAATGGCTCATCTGTGGACTGGTTCAAAAGATGTGTGAACCATGCCAGACGGCGCCAAGAAAGGTGATGACCTGAGCATTCTCCATCTTGATCTTCTACAGCACCCTGGAAATCAGGGGGACTGTAGGAAACAGTAGGCCAGAAGAAAGTTCCATTTCAAAAGCTAGAGGATCCTTCATCTTGGTGCAGAGCAGTAGAATCTTTGTTTTCTCACTGGATGCTATGAGCTACAATGATGGAAGGCACAGGCACAGGTCTGAATACCTCAAGGTTCAGTTCCTAGTTTCCTGGGTCCAGCTCTTGATATCTTAAGAAATCTTTGACTACATTTTCCATGCCTGGGCTTTGGACTGCAGTGATGACTGGTACATGAGCTTCCTCCTGTTGAAGGAATTCCTAAACCTCCATCCATGCAGTTTTGCTCCGTGATGTATGCAACTTTCATTGGATTGCCTGATTGGATCCTCACTGGAAATCCTAACAGAACCTGATACCAGTGAAGAATCATTCTGAGAGTCATAGCTAGTGTAGGGAAGACATACACTAGCCTGTAATTCCATGGAATTGTTAGGGCATCCACTGCTATTGTTTGTGGATCCCTTGCTCTTACACAGAATGGAAGTGTTCTATCATCTCTTCTTGATATTATCATGTCTTTGTCTGGAACTCCCTATCTGTCAGTTATACGAAGGAACATTTAGTGATTTAGTTTCCATTCCCCAGGCTCTATGGTCTGATGGCAGTAATCTGCTTCCCAATTCTCCACTCCTTGGTTTTGAGGAAGGCCCTTTAGGGGGCCAGGACGTTGACAATAAACCCAACTCTGCAAGCAAGACATGTGAGTGCTTATTTCCAATATAAACATTGCTCCATTTCTTGTTTTATAATTATGCATTTGAATTCATAGCACCATACATTAGCATACTTACAGTGACATTGTTTAGGAGTGCCCATTTTCTCATATATATATATATATATATATATATATATATATATATATATATATATATATATATACATACATACATATATACATATATATATATTTTTTTTTTAGGATTTTTTGGTTCATGGTCTTTAAACTGGTGCAAGAATTTGGCAAGAAAACTTGGTAAGGACTTGGCCGACTCTGGTTCAAGCATAGGTAGACGTGGAAGCCTTAATAGCCTCTAAGTCCAAACATTTAGAACAAACTGATGCATTGTTTGTGACCTTTACATTGCATTGTTTACATGTATTAAAATGACTTTTATTGCTCTTAGTTTACTTCTCCTCCTTGTCTGCCATATCAATAAATGAAGGGAGAGAATAAATTAAATCTCAATGTTAGCTGAGTGAGCACTGAGACGAAGATCAACTTCCTTAGAATAATGATAACATTCAATAAAGAGCAATGTCCTAAAGGAACTTAGCTTTATTGAACACTTGTAGTTCAACAAGAGAAACTCTATAGTGTTTACCAAAAGTGATGATCACCTATGTATAATTGATGGACAGACTTAATTCCTCACGTCATAAAACCCTAATAGTAGGAACAGACCTTGGCCCCAAAGGAGCTGGCAATGAAGGGGTTAATTTTTTTAGAAAGATTATATATAGTGCTGCTCCTCCATAGTCAGCTCAAAAATGGATGGCCAAGCAAAAATACTGAGTGCCCTGCTCCTACGGAGCAGTAATGTGGACAAATCCACTCTTCAGTTGCCAAGAAACTGCTCGCAGAGAATCTCAGGAGCTGCTGCAAAATTGCCACCACTGTGTGAGGTAACTTTAATGCTCGTGCCCTCTAACGTGCGCTCGCTTGAGCGTCAAATTTAAATGAGGAGAAGGAACGAGAAATGCCTCAAACAAAGCACTTGGTCCTGATGTTATACATCCAAGTATTCTTTGTTAGCAAGACCACTCTTTTTTATGCTTTAAAGACTCTATCACCACAGGCTCAGTCACAAGACTGGTGAAAAGGTAATGTAATGCCTTTATTTAAGAAGGAAACTAGAACAGAACCTTAGAATTATAGACCTGTGAGTTTGACCTCTGTAGTGGGAAAACTGTTAGAAGGGATAATAAGGGATTATAATCAAGATTATATCATGAAAAATAAGATTATTATCAGGATTCAACATGGTTTTATGTGGAATAGATCCTGCCAAACTAATCTTTTGAACTTCTATGAAGAAGTAAGTAGCAGTGTAGATATTGGTAAAGCAGTAGACGTACTATATCTAGATTTTGCAAAAGCATTTGATACAGTGCCACACTGGAGGCTGGGTGTATAAAATAAGGAAATTGGGGTTAGGGGATAACCCTTGAAAATCGATGGAAAACTAGCTGAATAATAAGGAACGGTGTGGTGTTGTAAATGGAAAATTCTCCAATACAGTTAAAGTCGAGAGTGGAGTACCTCAGGGTTCAGTACTTGGTCCGCTGCTTTTTAACATGTTCATAAATTACCTGGAAATAGGTTTAGAATTCAAAATTTCAATATTTGCAGATGACACTAAATTATGCAGGATAATAAATTCAGAACAGGATGTTTGTCCTCTACCAAAGGATTTACATAAAATGGCAGATTGGGCAAACAAATGGAATGGAAAGTTGTAAAGTTATGCATTTAGGAAGAATAATCTGAGTGCTACTTAATGGAATAATTTTAGAGAAAGACCTGAGAATCCTTGTAAACTACAAACTTGGAAACTGACCAGAGTGAAATAGCTAAAGCAAACAAAGTCCTGTCTTGCATAAAAAGGGAAAATGAAGCAAAAGTGGATAACATAATTTTGCCACTGTCCGAATCCTTGGTAAGACCACCTCAAAAATGCAGTGCAGTTTTGGGTACCAGTTTTTAAAAAAAGATATTCTAGAACTGGAGAGAGTACAGCAAAGAGCAACAAAATTAATTAAGGGAAAGGTGGTCTTGACATATGAGGAATGTCTAGACAAACTTGATTTAATTACTCTAGATAAAAGATGACAAGTATATGAGAGGTCAGTACAAGGATATGACAAGTATATGAGAGGTCAATACAATGATCTCTGTAATGAGTGTTTCATTCCGAGGCCTAATCAAAAAACTAGGGTCACCCATTAGGATTAGAGTAAAGGAGGATCAACTTCAGGAAAGGAAGGGTTTTTTTCAAATAAGGTCTGTTAAATGATTATATATATATTTTTTTATGATTAATTCTTTATTGTAATAAGAATAATGACGAAAGGAGAAAGCATAATGATGACAAGATAAGAAGAGCATCCATGCATTGAAGGCACATACATCATATGAGTACAATGAGTAAACCCACTGAGCAGAGAAGCAACTATAGTAGATAAATGTGATAGCCTGGTATTCTTATTCCATAGTATTATAACCGGAGAAAATAGAGAAAGAGAAATAGAGAAAGAAGAGGAAAAACAAAGGGGAGGGAGAAAGAAGAAAGAGAGAAAAGCCCAAGAGATGGGGGGGAGGAAAACTAGATACAGAATTAGAGGAAGATTGAGAAGCAGAAGCAGGTCGAGCAGAGGCAGGTCATGCACTCTGGTGAGCAGGCAGGCAACACCCAATGACGGATAAGCCAAGCTAGGGAGACACCTCCAGAACAGACACCTAGACAACCCGGACAGAGTCCCAAGTCAGGAGCACAGAGGTCCATGCAGTATGGTCCCCACATCGTTTTAGCATAGACATCCAGTGGAGTAGGAGGGATTCTCTAGTCCTTGAATGCCATTCGCTGACCGTAGGTGGAACTGGATCCTTCCAATGAATGGGAATAAGGGATTTCGCTACTGAGAGCATCAAAAAGTGCCCTCTGCTGTTTGGGAAAACGGGGGAAATTATAATATTTTTTGTCCAAAACTTTGGTAATAGCAGATACAATAGATATATTTAAGAGAAAATTAGATGCATTTTTTCAAGGGGGAACATATAGGATTAAACTGTGTATAATAGGTAAAACATGAAGATCCAGTAAATAGACTAATACTCATTTTGGTAGCAGGAAGGCTTATATAAATTTAATTTTGCTGGGTTATGAGGCAAAGGTTGAACTTGATGGAACTGTGTCTTTTTTCAACCTAATTTACTATGTTGCTATATTACTAGTTGAGTTGCCTGTTTCAGCATAAAGCAGGTGTGTGACAGGAACTGGTGAGTTAGGGTCTGGTGCTGGCTGAGATATGGGTCAGAAACCCTAAAAGTCTCAATGTTTCTAGTTAAAAGCTCTTTGTCAACAGGAACTTTCACAAGGGTGGACTAACTGAAGTACTACAGCTGTTGAAGTACAACTCCAATCATCTTTGTCTGTGCTGTGACCCAAGAATGGGCCAAATGTGGCCTCCCACCTGTGGTTGGACTACATTTCCCATACTCATCAGCAGACCAATAACTGACTGAGAAAGATGAAAGACACATCATGCTTACTTCCCTTCACAATCAGAAGATGTACAGCAGTTCCATCAGCTCATAATTGGCAGAAAACAGTGGGACCCTGGTACACCCATCTACTGTCCGAAGAAGTTTGGTCAGAAGTCGTCTTCATGGAAGACTTGCAGACAAAAAGCCATACCTCTGAAGTGGAAACAAGGCCAAGCGACTCAACTATGCATGAAAACACAGGAACTGGGGTGCAGAAAAATGGCAGCAGGTGCTCTTGACTGATGAGTCAAAAATTTAAATATTTGGCTGTAGCAGAATGCAGTTTGTTTGCCAAAGGGTTGGAGAGCAGTACAAGAATGTTTTTCTGCAAATAGAGTTTGGGATTTGGTCAGAATTAATGGTATCCTCAATGATGAGAAGTACAGGCATATACTTATTCATCATGCATACCATCAGGGAGGCATCTGATTGGCCCCAAATTTATTCTGCAGCATGACAATGACCCGAAACATACAGACAATGTCATTAAGAATTATCTTCATTGTAAAGACGAAGATGGAGTCCTGGAAGTGATGGTATGGCTCCCACACAGCCCTGATCTCAACATCATTGTGTCTGTCTGGTATTATATGAAAAGAGAGAAGCAAATGAGGCTGCCTGAATTGACAGAAGAACTGTGGTTAGTTCTCCAAGATGTTTGGAACAAACTACCTGAAGAGTTCCTTAAAAAACTGTGTGCAAGTAAACCCAGAAGAATTGATGCTATTCTGAAGGCAAAGGGTGGTCTCACCAAATATTGATTTGATTTTTCTTCTGTTCACTCACTATTTTGTTAATTGATAAAAATAAACTATTGACATGTCTATTTTTGAAAGCATTTTTACTTTATAGCATTTTTTCACACCTGCCTAAAACATTTGTACAGTACTGTAGGTCCAAGTTGTTCACTGGGAATCTGATGTCCTCATGACTGGTCATTGGCTGGTCTGCAATTGGATACAGCTGGCTGCGCAGTGGCCACAGCAACTGTACCACTGAAATTTGAGAGCTGGTGCAGAGTGAGTGACAGCTCTGGACTGGATTACTGATTGCGTGCACTTTTTGTTGTGCAGTTAGAGCCATGTTGTGAGCGGGAAAACTGAGTGAGACTTATGGCCTTTGTGGTGGAGTGAAATAAGCTTTACCAAGACTTTTGTGCTATTAAAATTGTTTCAACAGGGTATCTGATGCTTTGCCTTTTCAACAGTGGGAAATTTTCAGATACCTGGCACTTCTAGTGGAAGACTATCATCTGCCCAGTTTAAACGTGGGAACTAGTGTGGCCAGCATAGATAGTACTCTTTAGGAATCAGTCTCTTCAAGTACATGGAAGGCTTATGAAAGAGCTTGGGGAGAATGGTTTTCATTTAAAAAATAGATAATTTCTTTGATAGTGGGTTCTGATAGGGACCTGCTGATTCATTTTGGGCTGGAGTGTCACAAATCTCAGTTTACAGTATCAACGATCAAAAGGGAAAGGAAAGTATAACTCAATTATGAAAAAAACATGTTGAAGGGCTTTTTCAATAGAGTAAAACAAGGGAACCTCCAATTTTGATAAATTGAGTTCAAGATGTTTTGCAGCCAGGTTGCTACACCCATCTGTGCAAAGGTAATAGTAGAATATGTTTAAAGTGTTTCAAAATGTTTGCTTCTCTCTATTCGAAACTTGGATATTTAAGACAATGTTCTACTAAGAATTCTTCATTGCCCCAAGGTTTCATAAAATAGTTTCAGGCAGAAAATCGAGATCACGTGATCTCTTTTTAATTCAGTTGTGTTTGCCAACGATTTATTAAAAATTTCCATTGTGAAAGCTAAAACTAATCAAACTGGCAAAGGCAAACTGTTAATTTTACATGCATTGTCTGACAATTCTATCTGCCTAGTATAGAGTGACCACATGTCCCTGATTGCCTGGGACAGTCCCGGATTTTTAGTGTGTGTCCCTTGTCCCAGGCAGCCCCTTGTGGGACAATACAAAAGTCCCGGAATGAAGACTCCAGAGCACAGAGTTCTAAATGCTAGAAGTAGAATTGGCCATTGCCTACTGTGACAGGAAATTATGCCTCTGTTGGGCTACAAGAAAATGGCTTCTAGCCACAGCTCTAAACACTAGAAAACTAAGCCTTGACCCTGACATCAATCAGGAGCTGCAGTGCATTTTGTGATGTAGTGTAATACCAGTCTAAAGCTTTGAGCTTGATGTACATTTTCTTGTAGTCAATGGGCAGTTCTCCCTCTAGTGTTTAGAACTCTGTAGTGCTCTCTTCTCTCTGTGTTGTCCCTGAATGGCAGAATTGAAATGTTGTCACACCATAGCCTAGTAGCAAATATGGCTAGCTATTTAAAGCAGAACTACCACCCCGCCTAAACTTGCCCCTAAAGAATTACCCATCTGGTGACTAACTGCTCAATAGTGCTAGTCTCCAGAATTATTACCTCCTTTTAGAGAATTCCTACTGTGACGCCTGTGCGCCTGCACTGTCAGACCCTTCCGGTGCCGTGTGGCTCTTAGCAATACCTCCTAGAGCAGACTAGGACTGACAGTGCAAGAGCGCAAACATCACTGTGCAAAGATGTCTGCACTGTTTCCTGGCTGTCAGTCCCGGGAGCAGTAGGAATTCTCTAAAAGGAAGTAATAATTCTGGGGACTAGCACTATTGAGCAGCTAGTCGCTAGATGGGTAATTATTTAGGGGCAAGTTTAGGCAGGGTGGTAGTTCCAATTTAACTATTAACTTTTTTGGAAAGTCCCTTGTTTATTCCTGAGGATGGTTCCTATGTATTAAAATATAATTTATTTTAAAGAACTTTAAACCTTTGTTTTAAAGACCTAGGTGTCCCTTCAATATCTCTTCTTTTGCTTTCATCACATGGACAGCTACACATGCTGCTCTTCTAAGCCAGGGTTAGCCAGTCATGAAGAGATTCAGTCATTGGATATTTAATAGATTCATTTTGTATGACCACCCAAACTTAATCTAATTGCATTTTCTTATTTCTTTCTTGTAGGGTCTCCAGATAGGGCCGTTTGCATTACAGTGCATTCCTATGCTTACTGGGCTGGGATAAGAGACCAGCAAATCCCTTATGGCGCTGATTTAGATGTTCAATGAGGAAACATTCAGATTATTTGGCTGAGAAGGAGGTGTTTGCTCTTGATGAGCTTCTGCCCAAGCTAATGTTGGCTTTAAGAATTTATGGGAATACATCAATTGTATTTGTTAATTTAGGGGCAATGATTATACATGTAATGAAAAGGGAGTTCATGTTAGAATTATCTTTCCTAATAAGCTTTTTGTTTGGTCAGAATTGATTCTGTGCCTCAAGTGGTTTCGTTTCCTTCTATGAAGCTTTTAGAGTGTTGCAGATGCAAACAGAATCATGCTCTGTCCAACTTCTAAAAGGCACTTGCCATGATAGTATTCAGATATTCTGAGCTACAATTTGCTGGTGAGGGCTTTTTCAGACATGACATTTTCAAAACTGGTATTCAGAATGCTTAAGAAAGAGCAGTTGTCTTGGTGGAAGGTGTGAGCTCAATGCAAATAGGCTAGTTGTAGAGGTCAGTAAAGTTACAAAGTTGATTGGGTTCACTTTTTGCTGTGTGGCTAAAGCCATGTCAGGAGTATGAACTTTGTTATATAAATAAAGGCACACAAGTCAGCCCTCACTGCACAGTGGAGCTAACTCAAGTTAATTTGTGTCCCATCCCCCCTTTTCAAATAAAACTTGTTTGTTTCTTTATTGTCTCAGCTTTGGAGGGCAATAAAATTAATAAAAGTGTTTTTCAAGCTCCTTGCTATGGTTAAAAGAAAGGACCCAAGTGGATTTACAAACAACCTGGAACTGTGGCAAATGGATGAGTAGACTGGTAATGTAATTCAAATAATTGTGGTCTTTCACATCCAAAGTTTACTGTTGCTGTATCTTTATTTGTGTTAATATGTCCTCATGTTCATGCAACCTGTGGTTCCCAGTCTCTGGAAATCAGGGACAGTTTGGTATATATATGTAACCCTGAGGATTTGGCTCTAAACCTTCAGATTTAGGTGAAAACCATGACTTTGAGCATGCTGATCCACTAAGTCATCCCTCCCAACATTTGAAATCAGACTGACTCTTTTATTTTAAAGGGATAGTAAACCCCCCAGAAAACTTGAAGCCAAATGCTAGGAATCAGTAAAACATACCCAACTCCCTTGTTCCCATCTCTCAAACCGTTATGGTTTGAGAGATGTAAGAGAAGAAAGACCTCTGCTCCCTCCCCTTTCTGCCTGACGAGCTGTAAAGCTGTCAGAGGCAGAATCTGGTTGATTGACTTACGGCGGCTCTGCAGGAGCGCTGTCATCTACATATCTCGGTATAATTACTTCATCGGTATGGTCTACAACATGTGCTTGCAAGCCAGGCACACATTTTAGACCATACCAATGAAGTAATTATACAGAAATATCTAGATGACAGCGCTCCTGCAAAGCCGCCGTCTGGTCACGGAAGCAGTATCCCATGACGTCCGCTATACAGCGGACGCATGAGAAGGGGGAGGGAGCAGAGGTCTTTCTCTTCTTACATCTCTCAAACCATAACGGCTTGAGAGATGGGGATAAAGGAGTTAGGTATGTTGTGCTTATTACTAGCATTTGTCTTCAAGTTTTCTGGGGGGTTACTATCCCTTTAAGTAAGCGGAGGGTGTGGCTGGTAGGAAGGGCATTTCCGAGAATTTTTAGGTTATTTCATGACCTTTTGACATCATCTGTTGTAAATTAATAGATTTAGGGTATTTTATTTACACAGACTAATTTATAAACATGTATTCTTAAGTTTAAACAAACATTAATATGAGGTTTATTGCTGTGGAGCACTGTGACACTTATTTACACAACCCACAATCTGGACTCCTAAAAAGAGGGACATCGGGATGGGTAAGGGGGAACAGGATTATTTGGGTCTGAAAGAGGGTCTGTCCCTCCTAAAGAGAGACACTTGCCTGGTATACTAAAATATCATACCTCCCAGCATTTCAAATGGCCAAGGAGGGACACTTTTGTTTTAGATGGTGTTACTGGGGGCATGGCTGGTGGCCAGGGCAATTCCAAGAATATAGGTGATTTCATGACCTACTGACACCTCTTTGTGTAACTTAATACATGATCTAGAACAACACCAAAGTATTTTATTTACACAGACTAATTTATAAACACATATAATGACGTTTAAACAAACATTTATATGAGTTTCATGGATGTGGGGCAATGTGATACATTTATATACAAACCACACAGTCTTTTCATATCAAATAATGTGCCAAATGCTGTTTCCAATAGGTCACAAACTTTTTTAATCCTGCTACATTGCCACCACATGTGGTACAGGGTTCCCTCCTCCCTATCACACCTCCTGCAAAAGTTCAATTTACTCTTTATCAAATTAGTAAATTTGAGAGGGAACATGTACCACCTATGAAAAATTTTGAAAAATACCTCTTGCATACCTATGCAATTGGATATCTTTCTTATCTGCTTATATCCTTGTAACCAAACTTCCAGAGAAAAAGATCCCCCCATTTCTTCCTCCCACCTCCTAATCCTTGATTTAATAACCTCATCACTTGAACTAAAATCAATATTCCAAACTTTCTTACACTTGGAAATTATCCCTTTACCATACTTTGCCTCTAGGAACTCCTCCCATACTGGAACTTCACACACTGTCATTGATGATAAAAAATGTACTATTCTAATATACGTGAATCTTTTACTTTCTACTAAATTAAACCTACGCTGAATCTGTAAAAATGTGGATATCATACAGTTATTTGCTATATCATTAACTACTCCCCTCTTGATTATACTACAGTCCTGTAAGTTTAAATCCTGAATAAAAAACCTCAAACAACCTATTGGAGTAGATGACAGTATTTGATCTCTGATTCCAAACTTCTTTTTTAATTTAATTATAGTAATTCTAATTTTCTCTAGAATTGGGCTGGTAAATTTCTGCTGTTTTAAGATATTTTTACTCATCCAACCCAATTCATAGGGTAAGAGGTTTCCACACTCCTGCTCCTCCAGTTTACACCAAGCTGTAGAAGAACTTGCATGGAAACCACACAGTCTGATCTCCTAAAAAGAGGGACACCAGGGTGGGAAAGAGGGATTTCGGTCTCAAGGAGGGACACTTGGGAGGTATGAAATATTAATATTACATTAGCACAGCAATATAATAATAATGTATTATTATAAGTAGGTCTATAGCTTCACTTCCTGTTATCTCTGCATTTATCAATTGGGCATACAGTACTGCAGAATAAGTGCCACTTTTTAAAAAGTAGAGGACAATACTGGATTCTAAAAGATAAACTGTCACACAAATTGTTAACGAAAATGTGTTTATATTAATAATTGATTTTTCACCACTGGGATTTGAGAACACATGATCTAAAATTACAATACAAAGGATCTAAAAAAAACTGCGCTGCAGATAATGAACTGGCTGAACCACAACTATTTTGCATTGACCTTACGATGTTTATATTACATCTCTGAATGATCTGTCCAAGTTGCTTCAAATGTCTCATTCACCTTCATTCCAGCTTCCCAATAAATAACATGAGAGTTCATGCCAAACTAAAAATTAAGATGCTGTTTAAATATCGACCGCCCGACCACCCGCCCTCAAATCTGCAGAAGGTGCTACAAGTTCAACGAGACCTAAAGAAAAGCAACATCTTCTGCCCTGGCAAATCACAGCATCCCATCTAACCCCGCCTCTGTTCAAGCGTTGATAGGCAGCTATTTTTGCTGCCTAGGCGTTGATAGGCAGCAACTTTTACCAATTACGTTTTTGTTATCCAACAACAGCATCCAAAGTAGGCGGATTCTTATGGCCTAATGACCACTCCCAATATTCATTACCTTAGAGCTTATTGATGGAATAATCTCACTGACAGACAATTTCGCCAATGGGAGCAATGCGGGGGCAGGGCAAGCGGGGTAGGTGAGGTGTAATGAGGCTCGGTGTAATCAGTGTCATGTCGGACCTGAGCGCAGCGCAACAAAATGGCGTCGGATCTTTAACTGCAGCTGCAAACCGGGTGCCCAGAGGCGAGATAATTACGATACGGAGCGGGGAACTACAGAACGAGGGATGCCGGGTAATTTGTTTCGTGACGTCACAACACAGAATGACGTAATCCACAAACATGTGACGTGATGCGTGACGTCACAGTGTGCACATACAGTTATGTTTATGTAAGGCTTATGAATGTATTCATCTGTATACGCCGAAACCCATTCTGTTTGATATGACGTGCGTTTCCTACAGACACAATGTTATTCTGTATTTTTCAGAATCCTATCGCTGCATGTGTTTACTGTATGTCTTCTGAGTTTGTCATTCCATGTGTTTTCCCTGTCACTATGTGTTGATGTTCGCACCACGTCAGTGTCTGTGTATGTCACTGAGCGTGCCACTGGTGCTGTCATTGTGTGGCAGCGTCCGTGATTGTAAACTGTCACTGTGTTTATCTCCGCTCTCAGCGTGTATTTAGCCCATTACAGTGTGATTGTGTTCCACTAATCTGCATCTTGTGTTCCACTAATCTGCATCATCTTGTCTGTGCCATTGTCTTATCACCAGGCTGCAGTGAGCACACATCATTTCACCTGTTTGCATGTGACACAAGTGCTGTACACACTGATATAATTTCTGTATCGGGCTCCAGGTCCAGCTGTGTTTTTGTACTATGCAACTGGTTCAGCCTTACCTGCGTCTCCGTGTTGAGCTAGGGGATGCTTAGCTAAGAAATCCTCGGGGTATATGTATATATAACTGGAGAACTCCTGGGCAAAACTACACAAATAAAATGATCTTGGATCAAATGGGACCTTTAACCATTTGAGTGTCAGTGGGGGTATGCAACGCACTGCTTAGCAGTGGTTGCATACAGCTCTGGCACTCAAAGGGTTAACATTTTGGATGATCGAGAGCTTAATTTTACAGATATTGTGCAATTATTAGCCCTGGATTGCTCAACTTTAGTTTAATATAAATAATTGTATTTTCTATTAACCTGCTGGATGTCATATGTCTAATGCATTATAGGCACTGCAAGCATGTAGGGGGTTAATCCATCATGACTTCTACGGATAAGATCATTATGTCATTGAACATTTCCTTTCTACCCTGCTGAGTATCAGAGATCTCCAAAGCATTTCTGTGCAGAGTGCAATGCATTGATACCACGTGGATAGACAAGGGTTAACCAAATTCATGTGCATGCTTCACTGCCAACAAATAGCTTTAGCTCTTGTTGTGACATATGTCTTATCAGACTCTACCTGTAAATTTATCTTGCAGAACAATTAATTAGTTGACCTCCTCTTAAGAACGTGATTCATATAAACATGGTTATAATAGGCTGCTACCTGTGCAAACCTGAGGGATAAACGTGTTTAAATGTTTGGTCACTTAAGTCACATTTTGAACATTTTAAGGATTTCTCAGTGTTGGCCTAATGTTTGTGAGTTCCCTTGTCACAAAGCATTATCATAATATATTATGCACGTCATACAAAGTATTATGGATATAATTATCAATATATCTTACACCTTTCATTAGTGGAAAGGTGTTTTTAAGAGATAGATAATCAACATTAGATTAGTGCTTTATTTTGTTCTATTGCATTACAGCACATGAAACACCAAAGGGGTTAACATGCAAACAATGTAAAAAAATGGAATTAATAAATGGCATGTAGATGATAGCATCATATATGTTTAAACATTTACAATTAACTTACAAATGTAATTAGGCTGTTATGAGAAGATCAAATTCCAAGATGGTTGATGCAGAACCTGTTTCATATATCAATATATAAATATTTAACCTTGCATAAAATGTTATTTTTCCACTCAGGTAATCCAAAACATTAAGTTCACTAAGCACCTAGTTTGTTTTCACTAATATTCATTGCCATCATCATATTAAATAAAATCCTTAAGACTAATGGCACAAATATATTAAGAAATGCATGCTGTGCAGTAGATATTTGAGTTGTTCTGTCTTCTTATGGTTTGTATGCTTATGAATTCCTTTTGGTTTCAGAATGTGTAGCTCCCTCTGCAGAAGGATATGACATCAGCGGGTTAACTAACCAGAGAAACGTGCAAAGCTAAGGTATGCCTTAGTGTGTGTGTGTGTGTGTCCCAAAAAAAAAACCTAACCACCACCCCCAAACTGGAAAAGCTTATTCATTAATTACTTTCATTCTGGAGATGTCACAGTGCTTTGGAGACATTGCTAGCATCCAGGGAGTTGCGGGAGTAGCAGTGCTTATAAACAGGTTATGCTTATGTGAAAGAGCTTGGTATATATAACATTCATAGATTTATTTATAAATGTTTTTGTACTTTGATAGAACTTAAGAGGTGAATAGGTACCCTATTCCATATGTAGCAAACCTGAGGTTCTCCAGCAGTTGTGATATACAACTCCCATTATACCCAACCAGCCATTGGCTCGGGATGATAGGGAATTGTAGCCCTTAACAGTTGGAGGGCCACAGGTTGCCCATCCCTTTCTTAAAACAAGGGCTTTTTTGTGGGGTTAGTCAGTACTGCTACCTTTTTAATTTTATTTTCTCTCTAAAAATAAACAAATTGTATATTTTTCTCAAAAATGTTTATAGAGTAACTGCCAACCTAGTAGTAAGTGGCTTTTAATTTGTTTAACAGAATGAGGTAGGTCTTTTACAAACATTTTTTTTCCTCATGATCTTTCTTGTAGTCCACTGTCAAGGGCTCTTTCACACAGGTGACAGAACTGTAGCAGCCACCTTCTACAATTATGTCTCGCTTGTTAATTCACTACTCTTATACTGCTTTCCACTGCCAATTAGGATGCAGGGGAGGCGTGTCTGATGGCTGCACCGTGTGAATACCAGCCAATATTACTAGCTTGTGCCCATGTGGGATAGCCATTCATTGGAGGTTGAGATGAGGACTGCAACCTCCATCAAAGCTTATGTGACAGGCTTGCTGTTACCCCAGTAGGCTGTAGTAGTGTCTTTCTTTACTGTACTTGTATTGCATTCCTGTGTGAATACAGTGAAGATGAGCCATGCTGGGCATTGGTAAGGTGATAGTCACCTGTGTGAAAGGCAGCATAGGACCTTACAAAAGGTACAACCTCAATAAAACAGCAGTGCTGCCTTGGTATCTGTAGAGTGAAAGTGACCTAATTGTTTCAGTTTACATTCTGATAAAAACAAGTGATCCTAAAGTCCTTTAGGACTTTTGAAAATAATTGTGTGGTTTTTTTTTATGAGGAGATATGAACCAATGACAAACTGCATAAGCTATAACTATATACATAAATCTGTGGATTTAATGCCAATAATAAATTACTGCTGATTGAAGAGCACCTAACTACCTTAATACTCTCTACCTCTGATTGGTCTGTAGCAGATATTACAGACTGTATGTGTGTTACAGTAACATGCTCAGGGCTGGAAACATATCAGTTAAGTTCACCAGTCCTAGATAAAAGTTACCAACCCACCATTGTTAACCCCTTAAGGACCAGAGGGAGTATGCAACACATTGCTTTGCACACTCTTCTAGTCCTTAATGGATTAAAGAAATAGCAACCCTTCCTTTTGACTGTACATTCTGAAAATACATATGTCCTTGACAATGAGCTATCTGTATGTGTTTGCTGATAACTTTCTGTCAGTGAACAAGAGAGCAGGTCTAGTGATACTGTAAAAAAGAAAGCCCACACAGCATTCAGGGCTACAGGGAGAGTGTAACATGGTATTAAATCCTGCTTTGATGGTGTGTCGTCAGGAAGACTCTGTGGAAACTGAGACCCAGGTAGCTCACTGTCAGGAACATAAATATAAATAAATAAAATAATAAAAGGCAATGGCTCTTTGATTGTACATAGTTGAATATGTAACATTTTGACTGTACTTGTTGAATATGTAGTAAAATAAATTACTATTCCTCTTTAAATATAGAGAACAGTATATATGCTATACTCCATACTGGCTTCCTTTGGTCAGACTCATATACTATAGTGGCAGTTTCCAGCCCTGAGCATGCCCGTTCATATAATGGTGATTTTTGGAGGCCTTTCTAGTATCCAAGGGGTTAAAAGGTAAATTAACATTTGCACTTAAATGTTCTTCAATGACACAAACAATACCAGATTTTTATTTCTTAGGTGTCCCTCTTAATTGTAAAAAAAAATAAATAAATAAAACAAACACCTCCTTGACAAGATGAAGGGGTCAGCAAGTGCAAGGCATGACCCCTTCAACTAGACAATCCATAAGAAGAGGACATGGTCATGGCTTGCATATGCTTGAAACCTTCTTGTCAATGATTGGCTGGAAGGTGAGTTTATTCCTGGGCACTTTCAGTGCCCTGCATAATCCCATCTACCAGCCAGTCGTAGTATGGTAGAATATTTAAATAGGGAATGGCTGTATATAAGCTATTCCCTGTTTATTTCATTTTTCACAGTGGCTCAAGCAGAACATCTTTTTGCAGTGTGAAAGTGACCCTGGGTTTTAGTTGTTTGTTTTCATTTTTTAGGTATATGGACAGGAGGACAGGTCATCGTGGACACCGCTGGACCTCTATCATCTAAGTGAGTATATGTTTTTACTTAAAGGGATCGTAATGTTTCACAAAAACAGCAGCTCCAATTAATCTTCATAGTATTTAAGGCATAGAGAGTGTTATTTCAATACTATCAGAGTTGCAGTTCAAGAGTAATTGAATGATAAAGTTTCCTCCTCCTGCCCCTTTTACCTACTGTAAGCCACCTCCTCTCAGATGTGGAATCTGGTGTTTAGACCAGACACCCCACAGCAAGGCATAATCTTCAAAATGTGAGAACAATGAAAACCCTGCCTTCCCTGACAGGTTTTTCCCTCATGCTAATTGAAGATTTTCCCTCTCCGTGATCCACCTGGACACCACCTTGCTGCTCTGAGGTGAGCAGTGTTGCATCAGTAAAGTGGGCGGGAGGGGGATACTTTATCATTCAATTACTCTTGAACTACAACACTGCCAGTATTGAAATAACACTCTCCATGCCCCAAACACTATGAAGATTAATTGGAGCTGTTTTTATTGTGCAACATTACTATCCCTTTAAGAACACACTCACTCACTCACTGTACCTGAGGAGATGGGAAATGTCTCAGGTTTTCTTGACCACATATTAAATTATTTGAACACATAGGGTAGAGGAACGGGTCCCAAACCCCTTCCTTAAGATTGACATGAGGGCTATGTAGTCCATGATGTTCTCATCTTCATTTATTTCCTTTCCCGGTGGGTACCCCGGTACCCATTCCTTGGCCACAATGCTACTTTTGGTCATTTTTTTTTTTTGTATGTATCCCAAATTGCCAAATTCAGGATATGTATATTCTTTTAATTTAATGCCAAGAGTTGTAAAAATATATACATTTTGTTCTTGTTTGTTTTTTAAAAAACAAAACCATTTTCTCTCACTTGCTTATCAACCGAACTCTTCACCAGGTTTAATGAAATCTAGGCCATAATCTGCTTGTCTGTGGGCTAGATATAGATGTACTTCTTATTTCCCTTGCACTTGGGTGACTGTGACCTGGTGAGGAAGCTACCTCAAGCAGTTTCCCAAATCAATATCTGTTGTCCTTTATGGGCTATATAATCAAGCTCTTGTCACGGCGAGAGGTGATTATGTTGTAACTACAGAATGGTAAAACACTTGGCACTGTAGTATATGGGGCTACTGGGCAGGCGTTGACATGATCGACTGGACATTGCAGTGTTCATCACATTTAGTTGATTTCTGGCTACGACTACGTGCAGGTAACAGTCTTATCAGGGTGATGTTCTCTGTACATGTCTTTTCTGAATGGCACCTGCCATCTTTCTGTATCCTCTCATTGATTAAGAGCTACTCCAGCAAGGAACTGCATTCAGAGATAATGTTTCATTTTGACTTTGCATATTCTGCATGTGCAGAGTATATAAAGTCAGAATGACTGTACTTCTGTTTTTGTGTCCCCTGCACAACTACGCCCTCTAGATGTCTGTAGAGGGAAGAGCCCTGCTGTGACTGTGTCTGAGCAGAAAAGCAAGGAGAGGTGTATATGTACCACTATCTATGCTAAAGAGACGATTTGAGGAAGGTACTTCTTTTATGGAGCACTCTTCGTTCAGTTCCTGAACTCGAGACATCTGGTGAGCCTCTAATTAATATGCACAACACAGAGCCTTCACCATTCATACAAGTGAGGTGCTTGGCCTCATTGGCTCATAGATTGTATACACAACTTGGCTGTTACAGTACTGTGTCACACTGTGTGTGTGTGTGTGTGTATTACAACTCCATTCCCCAGCAGTTCCCCATTCACACATGAAAACTGAGCTCTAATACAGACATATGACTTAGCTGAGCATTGAACAGCACGTCTCTATTGGAGCTCTCTTCCCTGGGGATTCTGTGTGAATGCAACACTCTATAAAACTGAAGTGTAATACACATATACTGCTTGTGGCTTTGCACAGGGATGCTAAAGCTAAGCCTTGTATATTAACTAAGAGTCCGTTAGGTTAGGCACCTCATTGGTATGAATGTGGAAAGCCATAATGCAGTGGGTTCAAATTATGGGGTCTCCGTAACCACATCTGGGGAACCCAATATTAGAAAATACACACAATGTACAGAGTGCTCTGTGTACTGAAATTAATTTATTAATCCAAAGTGTCCATAGATTGGTGGGACAGAGTTTCTTAAGCTCCCACCTCCAGTGTTTTCTTTAGAAAGCTTAGTGGTACATTGACCAAAAAAGCAAGGATAGTGGTAGAGACATATTAGGAGCAAGGCTTCTCCCTTAGCGATATCAGAGTCAATAAACCTATCTTAAAGAAGGTTAAAATGTATTTTGACTTTACATTTTCAGTACTTGCAGAATATGCAAAATAAAAATCAAGAGAATCTCATGTCAGATATTGCCAGTTTGTATGTAGACTTACTTTTGTCAAGAAAGTTACTTTCAGCTTAACAGTTGAAAGTGTATATGTTGATAGAACTCTCTCGGCAGGTCTGCTTCTATAGAAACAGACCTGTGTAAGCTGCTTTACAAGCTGCAACAGATAAGTGGGAGGCCAAAATGCGTATCAGAAAAGTGTTATCTAGTAGTCCAGTGGCTCTGTAACACTCAGAATCAAATATGTGCAAAATAATCACTCTGTAAAAGACATTGGATTGTCCTTACATTTAGAAGTTTCTGGATGCGGGTGATATTATTATTATTATTATTATTTATTTATATAGCGCCAACTAATTCCGCAGCGCTGTACAATTGGGGAATAGACATACAGAGGTATTAAATAGTACAATCAGATGTGTAGAACAGGAGGATCAGAGGGCCCTGCTCGTGAGAGCTTACAGTCTAGAGGAAGGTAGGTTTGATACAGAAGGAGTAAGTGCTATTGTGTTTAAGTGCCTCCTGCCACATGAACTGCCAGTCAGTGGGTGGGAGTGAGAAGTGCCATTGAGTGCAGTAGTCCGTGCAAGGGGTGAATCTTGGTGATGATGTTTATGGAGGCAGTTGATAGGCCTCCCTGAAGAGGTGAGTCTTCAGGGAGCGTCTGAAGATTTGAAGGCTGGGGGAGAGTCTAATGGGGCGGGGGAGGGAATTCCACAGCTCAGGTGCAGCACGGGAGAAGTCCTGTAGGCGGGAGTGGGAGGATGTGATACAAGGTGCCCTCCATAATAGAAATCTTCAACAAGGTGAATCACTGCACTTTGATTATGAGAGCTTTCCAAACATAGCTATTATTTATTAAAACATATGCTTTACTTAGAACATTAAAAATTGGAGATGGTATATAATATGGTTTGCATTGATCAGCCACTATATGACCCTGAATGCGACTGCTCCATGTTAACTTTATTGTATAGAGTTCACTATTTGCAAATTTATTTTTCAACAAATATTAAAACTGTTTGGGCCACTTTCTCTTAACTGGATTGAGGAGATTTATCCTTGTGGCAGTCAGAACAGTGACTCTTGTTCTTGTGCTGATCCTGCGATACTGACCAAACTGCAAGCCTTCAGGTCGTGCTGTTCAAATTGCATGGTACTGTGAATAGTCTCCATAGACTGCTAGAGAAGGGCTTTCTATCCCGATCCTGGGAGTCTATTGGTCTGCTTCAGCCATACATTGTATGTTCAGGCTGTGTTTGTTCTTCTTGTCTGTTTTCTGATTCCATCAAATACTTAGAAGATGTTTTGCTATTGAACAGTGCAGCCACTGGCTTTTTGTTAACTTTATATTTTACAGTTTGTACCTTAACAAAGGGTAAGTGTGGACTTCTTTATGTTTCTTCAATGTTTTAAAGTGGCTTGCAATATTCATATGTTCTAAAACAGTGGTACATCCACTACTGCTTCAAAGTCTGCTTACAGTGCACATTTTACAGATGGCCTTCCTGAGCACAGGTGAACTAATCTATATAGCCGAGCCACTTCTACATGTGCTCAGGTAGGGACAGCCTTAAAACACGCACTGGTGGTAACTCCTAAGAACAGGAGTAGACAAACACTGTACTGGAGATTTCAGAATCAAAGAAATGTTTTAGCTTGTGTAAACTAAGGTTTGTGTCATAGTACGTACACCGTGATTTTGAAAATATTTTTAAATGATTAACCTCTTCTTCTTTTTATGAAGGGGTTAAGGAAAGTGTTTCTTTAGGGCCAGTAAATAGTTTCTACCTACCCTTTATTATGAATAAATTGATTCCCACATTACCTCTCCTTAAGGATATTATAATGCCTCATTTTTTTTTCTCTAATTCCTAGTATATGATTTAGTGACTGATAATAGTACTTGGCACTCTTATAAATTACTTATATTCAGTAGAAAACATTATTTACATTTTCCACTCAAAACCCTTTCTATGACCTCAGTTCTTTTAAGCTGAAGTCTGTGACTGTAGTCACTTGACTGGAAATTGCCCACAGACCTTCAGTAACTAAGGTAACTCTACATTACTTTCAGAATGAGGGAGATATTTCCCTTGTCGTAGTCCAAAACACTAACTACAGCAAAAGCTAGTGTTCAGGACTCTCTGAAAGCAGACAGGAAAATATCTCCCTCTGTGTGAATAACAAGTAAGGTTACTATAGCTCCCGGATCTCCTTTGGAGGTGTCTGGTAGAGCTACCAGTATTAACTTCTGCTGAATGCAGAAGTGATTTTTAGAGTGGCTGATATCAGTCACTCTCTAAACTCATATACTATAATTTAATGAACATAAACATGAGGCATTACTATACCTTTACACAAACCTTAGTATATAAATAAACATGAAGCGGATGATGTTTTAAATAAAATTAATTCTTGTTGACCAGTTGGCTTGAGTTGTGAAGTATCGTGTCCTTATGTTCTATTACAAAATTTGAACCAGTACTGTAGCTGATGAGGAATGATGTACACCAGATTGGCATGGATCAGCTGTTCTTTCGAAAGCACCAAGGAGTTGAGGAGAATTGTTCATAAAGCAGTGGTTCCCAAACTTATTGATATGGCACCCAGTTGTGTTTTTTCTAAACCCTGATGCTCCCTTTTATATTGAAATGCAACACTTTGTACATATTTTATATTATTATTGGTATTATCATTACTATTTATTTTGTAATATATTTTGTGTGCATTTCTTTGCTGCAGACATTTATACAAGCCAACATATAATACTCCCTGCCTAACGTGTATGCATATTAAAGGTATAACCGAGTGCTGTTAACAACTCCTCTTTGAACTAGCCTTTCCCAAATCTTTACCAGTGACAATTTTTCAACAATATGGGTACTGTTATGTTGCATAACAATGAGAATGCATGGAAAAAAGCCACATGCCCTCAGTTTGGGAACCACGGTTTTTAGAGTGTTACAGAGTTGCCTAATTCATTGCTTCACACTGCATCATTCTTTTCTAGCATTTCTAAATTGGTATGAATTTTGTTTTGGAAAGTAATAATTAAAATATAGAAGTTATAAAGTCGTATTACTTTCATGGCTGTATTTTCATGGCAGATTTCTGTTCCTAAATAAAGGGCATTGGTGATCTGCAAACTTACAGTTTTTTTTTAGGCTTCTTTAGTTCTTCAGTCGTATTAGAATATTGACCTTGCTAAACAGTTGCCCCAAGTAAGGAAGAAATGGTAAACATGAACTCCTTATTTAGTATTTCCATAGCATACTAAGAAAAACTCTGCTTTAACTATTATTCACTTATTGCTGTTCACACAAAATTTACTGTTTTAAGCAACATTTTCTACAAACACATTATCTGCATTACCTATTGTCTAAAATGTAATATATAAATGTAAATATATTTAGAGAATTGTATTACAAAGATAGACAAGAGCTGTTGCACAGAGGAACACAATGGGGGAGATTCACCGAGTGGTGATAAAGTGGAGATGACCTCTCCAGTGATATCACTTCTCCAATTCCTATGTTATTCTGCAGAGCCTATGCACGAAGATTTCCAAAACTGAAGAAATCTTAGTGCATAGGCTCCATAGAATAACACAGGAACTGGAGAAGTGATATCACTGGAGACATCATCACCTCTTTATCACCGCTTAGTCAATCTCCCCCAACATTTTTTTGCAAAATGGGCACACTTGCAGCATTTGAATAAGTTGTAATGTTGTCACTGCTCTTTAACCCCTTAAGGACCATTGACGTGCCAGGATCATCAAGGCGGTCCGGCACTTAAGGACCTGTGATGGTCCTGGCACGGCATGGAGTTCAGGGCTCCCGGCTCGGCTGCACGCCGCTCCGGAAGCCCTGAACTGGAACTTAAAAAAACAAACAAACAAAAAAACACAAAAAAACACTTGTGTTCCCCAAGTGCCGGCCGCGCATGCGCTGGTCCTTAAGGGATTAAACTTTTTTTTATTACTTAAAAAAACAGTTGTAACAGTATTTTTATAAATCTTATACAATATTAATCTGAATGTCTGCCATACACAATTGAAAACTATTACCTCTGCTAATATGACCTTTTACTTATTTCTTTCCGAATATGGCCTTTTGCAGGATTGATGCTAAAAGTTGCCATCAATCTAAATACTACAAAGTACTTTTAAGGCTATCCCTCCTTTTTGCCTCCCTGTCTGTCATTAATACTTCTTTCTTTGATCACTGCTATAAGGTCTGTTTCCTCTTTTTCTTTTAAAGTCTCTTTTTTTAATGACGTGAATTTACTGTATTCCAGCTGTTTCTTTTGAAGTGACTTCCTCTGACGGATTTCTGCTGTGAAGATGGATGCTTGTGAGCTATTGCTGAATACAACCTAGGATACATATGGTTATTGGGTGGATGTTTACAGTGGTGCACGGATGACCTCTATGGGCAGCATCTGGCTCTCGGATACAGTTTGTTAATCATGGTAAAACTTGCAAACCCTCTGTACACGGAGTGGATTTTGGAAGCCATACAAAAGGTGAAAAGACAAAAGCAGCGTCCGTCAGAGGAACGGATCTGCCACGCAGTCTGTGTGTCCCATGGTCTTGATAAGAAGCTTGTCCTTGAGCAACTAGAACTCAGTGTACAGGATGGCTCAGTTCTCAAGGTCAACAACAAAGGCCTGGCCTCTTACAAGGACCCTGAGAACCCTGGGCGAATTACAAATGCTAAGTCAAGCCCTCCGCCAAAAACTGTTAAGGGGCATCGGCTGGCGAGCTCAGACCTGCGCAATGTGGATTGGAATAAACTCCTCCGCCAGGCGGTAGAAGGCCTCCAGGAGCCTAATGGCTCATCTCTCAAGAATATTGAGAAATACCTGCGAAGCCAAGATGATCTGGCTAGCATTGTTGTTAACCCAATTTTCCAGAGGAGACTACGCCTGGCAGCTAAGAGGGCTGTCAACAGTGGGAGGTTGTTGAAAGACGGACCTCATTATAGAGTTAACTATGGAGGCCTGGAAGGCAAAGCAACATCCAAATATTGTAGTTCTTCCATGTCAGCACTCCCTGCTGTCAGCCTTCTGCCTCATGAAAAAGACCAGGTAAGTGTGTCTGTACAGCTATCATGCATTGGTGCTGTTTGTTTTAAGAGACTTGGTTAACTCAGTGATGGAAAATGGATTAAATTGTGTTTGACATCTCAGTCTGTTAAAACTTCAGGGTCGCACGTTCTCTTCCATGGCAAGGTCACATATCTGCCAACCCACACTGGACCAGCATGGCAGATTACAGTCCATACCCTCAGCTTGACATGCTGTGGAGGTCTTATGTTTATAATATAATAATACATTTTATAATTTTTATTATTGTATATAAAATTTAACTGTCTGTTTACTGAATCGTTTTCTTAAGAAAGGTAACTGGTACTCTTTTTATACCTAAAATGACCACCACAGTGTTCAATTAATTCTGAAATTTGGTGACAAAGAATGGGGTATTATGTAATGCTTCCTCCATCAAACGGAATTAAAGTGGACTGTCATTTTGTAACAGATGATTTTGAAAGAACTTTTAAAAGCACCTGCACTATTAGTGTTCTGTATTTAACAACCTAGTTTTTTACTTGTTTTATGCTAATTGGGGCAAAAATACCACTCTACTCCTCCCTCCCATTATGTTCATACATTCTTATAGCTGAAGAGAGATCCACAAGACCCCCTCCCTCTAGCATGAAACCCTATGGAGAATGCTTTTCCCTACAGATATGAGTAGTTGGTATCTTGTTGTGTTATTTAGCAGCACATGGCTCACATAAGTGAACAAAATAACTCAAAAACTAATCTATATATATAATTTGCTAGGATGCGTCGCTCCCTGTGTGCGTAACATGCACAGACACAGAGAGCAATGCCTCCTAGCAAATTGCCTGTGCATGGCAGTTGAGTGGAAAGCAGCGGCGGTGGAGGGGAAAGCAGGGGTAGAGCAACACACTCTGGTGATCACCGCAGTACTGCCGTTGTCTCCCTCCCCCACTGCCATGCGGAAAAACAGAAGAGCCGGTGGAGGGGAAAGCAGAGGTAGAGCGGCACGCTCAGGGGATCACCTAAATACTCCGCTGTCCCCCCTCCCCTGCCTCCATGTGGAGGAACAGAAATGCTTCTGCATGACATAGACCCTGTTGAATGACTGGCATTAACCTAGTTTACAAATAAAAAGAAATCCTGTCACAAACGTATAGGTAATCATTACAGCTCTTTCAAAATCACCCAATTGTTACAAAGAGACACTTCTACCTTACGAGCCTTTATGTTCCAAGAGAAAGTGGAGTAATTCTGAGGCAAGCAAACTATACCAGACAGTAAAATACAAATCACCCAAATTTCTTATTTTGGTTTAGCCCTTTGAGTGCCAGAGACATATGCAACGCATTGCTTTGAACACCCCTCTGACACTCGAAGCGTTAAAAACAAAACAAAACAAAAAACTTTTTCGCAACCAGTGTCCAAAACCTAATTTATTTTTATATAATGTCCTGTAAGGGAGAGCTTGAGTCACTGACAACAGCCCTCTGCAGTAAGTGATAAGAACAGCACCACCTGGTGACAGCAAAAGAAAACTGCACAAAAACAAATTTAAGCTCTAATAACTTTTATTCTTTTTTTTTTTTTTTTTTTTTTTTAAAAAGCCCCATAAAATATCGTTTTTCAGAAGGAAACGTTTATTGTTCCTTTAACCCTTTGAGTGTCAGAGTAGGTACGGAATGATGTACCACTCTGGCACTCAAAGGGATAAGGTTGCTCTATTTTAACCTGTCCTCATCTCAGCATATTTATAAAAGATAAGGTAAAATGTTGGAAAATGTATGAAGCAATAAAATAAACTATAGTGATGTGTACAGGCCCTGCCCTTTTATGCTAGTTATCTTTTATTTGTTATCTTTTATTTAGAAAGTCCACCCAGTATTCAGTAATTATGTGCTGTCTGTCTGTGCCAAGTTCTGGGCGTATCGTAATCTTTTGAGGAAATGTATTTTGTAAATTCTACTGGGTGAAGGCTCTTCAGTTCCTATGATATTTGACTTGGTCTACTCATAAAGCAAGCTGGGGCTCGATTAATTTGGCACAATTAATAAATTAAAGTATCTTTGGTAGTTTCAAGTCAGTCAGGTATTCTTTAATCAGCGCTCTGACACACTACCGAACAGTAAAATGCACAACAGACGCTAAATTTGCTCCCATTGGAATCGATGATAAAGGGGAGGAATGTGTGATTCAGTTGCATGCGGCGGCTGGTGTCATGCTTTAAAAGACTCCCTTTTTATCACCAAAAATTAGCAACTAACAAAATTGAGTTGAGTCTACTAACGTGTGTCCCTACCACTGATGTGTAAGTGAACTGTGGTAAAAAAAAACCAAACAAAACAAAAAAACACGCATGCGCAACTAATGATCCCTACACAAGTGACCCGTACTAGGCCCCATATCAACACATCCAAGGTATCAAAAACATGAGTTAAACAAGAAAAAAACAAACAAACAAAAAAAACCTTTGAGTGTCATTGGGGGATGCAACGTATTGCAGAGTGTTTAGGGTTGCCGCCTTTTCTTCAAAAAAAATACCGGCCATGGCATTCCCTCCATAGACTTAACATTGGACAGAAGCCAATTTTTACCGGCCTGCCGGTAAAATACCGATTGGGTGGCGACCCTAAGAGTGTTGCATACCCCTCTGGCACTCCAAGGATTAATCCACCTAAAGCTAACAACATCCCATTAAAATTAAACACTTATCTGTAAGTATGAGATTCAGCGGGGTCTTCTGCACGCTGGTCTTCCTCTTGAATTCATCTTTAAGTCTTCTTCTCTAAGCTTCTTTTATCCTTTTCTTCGTTCTTCATCATCATTCTTCTTTCAAGTGATTTCTGTCTGTAGGAAACAAGAATAATATGAGATCCAGTGCCCCCATAAAGTGTCATTATTGTCTCTGCCGCCATGAGCAGCAGAATAACAACACAAAAAAATACCCTTCTTGGCCCGTTGCCCAATCCACACGGAGCTGAATTTGAACAGAGACTGGCTTTTATATGGCAGGGCACCACATCTCCCAGCCAATCATCTTCTAGTGGAGGGATGAGGAAACATGCTAGAAGCTGATTGGCTAGCAGATGTGGAGCCCTGCTTAACCCCACATCCCAGCCAATGGGAGTTTGGGAACCATTTTGATCAGAGACTGCCCATATAAAAATCAATTTCCCTCAGTTTGCATCGGACCCGAAAGATAGAAGAAGGTGTTTTTTGTCTTGTTATTCTCCCGCTGGCGGTGGGAACAATAACAACACTTTATGGGGGGCATTGCATCTCATGTAGTCTTGTTTTCTACAGACAGAATTCACTTGAAAGAAGCTTAAAGATGAATTCAAGAAGAAGACCAGCGTTCAGGAGACCACACTGGACCTCAGACTTGCAGGTAATTGTTACAATCTTCTGACCCACATCCCAAAGCTGTATTAGTGATAGTATTTTTTAACTTTATTGTTAATGTTAGGTGTCGTGTAGGGTTAATTTTTAGGAGGGTCACAGTTTTTTTTTGTTTGTTTTTAGCTCCCGCTCGATGTTTGACACTGTGTCAAACAACGATTATTAGCTAGTTTCCTTTGATGTTCCCATTTTTCAAGCTATTTGGCGTGCGTTATGAGGAAAAAAAAAATGCCATTGAGCCGCAATTTAATTTCCGTGGGCCAACGCTTGTCGTGGATCATGTTGGTAGGGCAATTGAATTCCAATGGTACCACTGTGTGTGTACCATTCAGTTTTCACTTTTGCCTTACCGTGTGTTTTACCACTTGTAATTGGAACAAGCTCTTGAAGAGATTTTCTTTAAAGTCTGGGAAATTCTGATTCAAAGAACAGTTGAGAACACTACAGTCTGCCGTGTTTGTACTTATGATATAAATATACATTTGTGGTGTCAAGTGGTACAAACCAAAGGGTTTTATTCATCAAGCTAAAGAGTAGAAAAAGGTGAATATCAATTATTAATTCTGGATAAGAGAGAATATTATCTGGGCAAAAGGGGGTTCTGGCAGGGCAAGGTGTGGGGAATTGTACTGAGGCAGAACAGCTGTGTCTGGAAAAATGTTTTGGCCAGGAACTGGGGGATGAAAAATATATATATATATATATATATATATATATATATATATATATATATATATATATAAACCAGTATGTTTTAAGAACCTTGCATTCCTATGTGGATTCTAAAATTTTTAAATTGTAATTTGTTGTTGCGCATATTTATATACAATGTTTGTATGTATTAATCGCAATGTACCGCTTGCACAAGAAATCTGCTAGTGTGGCCACCAGAACATGGCAGTGGTGGCCACCAGAAAAAATCCTTTGAGAAACACTGGTCTACAGTGTTGTATAGAGGAAGATGGGAACATACAGTGAGTTAATAGAAACAAATAGCAGTTAAGTCCTTGTTCAGGATAGCTTACACTCTAGAGCAGTGGTTTCTATACCTGTTTTTCAGCTCTCTAGCAGTTTATGTTTCCAGGATCTCCTGAACTGAGCAGAGCTGTCTCTCATTAGTACAATAGAATCTGTCAGAATGACAGAGCCACGAATTAAACCACTTGTGGTCATAAACAGATATCCTGAAAATCTACAGTATTGGAAGGGGAATACTTGTGGACAATCAAAATGTCCATTTGAAGCCAGGAGATATTTCTGGCACGAACAGCCTATATAGACTTTAGTGAAATGTCTGAAGAGTTCTTGTCATTGAACTGTTTGGTAATATTTGAAAAACACTGAAAAAGTGTTTGTATTGTGACATAATCATGAACATTCTGACAGAAATGTCTGATGCTTTTCTCACATAGTGAGATTTACTAAAGGGCAATAATATGCAGATGACACACAACTTTATTTATCTGTACCTCGACTGACTTCTGATATTCAATCTAAAATCACAGATTGCCTCTCGGCTATCTCAGATTGGATGGCTCAAAGGCACCTCAAGCTTAATATGTCTACAACGGAGCGAATACTGGTATTGGTTCACTTTTAAAAGGTTGCATGCAAAAGACAGATAAAAATGGCGACATGAGAATCTCACACTGCATGAAAATGCAAGATTCTCATGTCGCTTACTGAAAGAAGACATATCTTCCGTGATTCATAGCTGAGATCGGGCATATATAGCAGCTAACCTTAATTAACCCAATTACTAAACACTATTGTATTGTGTGTTTCCCTATGCACCTCCTTCCCTATGGATGTGGAACATACCTTACTGATGCCGTCAAGGTAATCATGGGGGTTGACTTCAAGCCACTAGTCCTACCACATAGGGGCCCTCCACCTGTTCTGAAACAGTCTCCATATTTCCCTGTGATATGATATTACCTCCCTCGAACCTTCCTCCACCGCACACAAACAGCTCCATTATTAATACACCCGGGGAACCTCTCTTACTCCGGGATCCCAGCCCCAACACATCCTCAGATGATGAAGAAGAGGAGCAGGAGGAATCTTGAAGGGGGCTTGGATGTACCTGCTCTGACAAGGAATCCAGGGGGCAAGCACCCCACACCTACAGGTGCCACAGTAAGTACCCACTTCATGCCACTTCTTCTACCACCAGAACCCCTCTTATCGAATCGCTTACTTCCTGTTGGTTAACCCATTGAGTGCCAGAGGGGTGTGGTATGATGTGCTGTCCTGTGGCACTCGAGTTAAGGATACCCTTCGAGTACCACCAATTAACACATTGTCTAACTATCAAATGGTACAGAAACACAGTTATACAGAAACCGTTATGCCATCAGTCTTCCATCATTCTCAGGTTAAAGGTATGCACCCTTTCAGTAAGCGACATGAGAATCTCACACTTTCATGCAGTGCAATATTATCTTGTTGCCTGCTTTATCATTGCAACATGGTTAATGCTTGATATGGTCGCACTCTTTTGCGTGCAACCTTTTAAAAGGATATCCATCCCACCTACTGTAGGTCTGGCTCAGTAGTTCCCTTCCAGGTCACTGTGAATGGCACTACCATAAATCCAGTATCAGAAGCACGGTGCCAAGGGTGATAATAGACACTGCTCTCTCATTCTCTCCTCATGTTAATGCCATCGCTAAATCCTGCCATTTATGTTGCATAACATAGCTAAAATCCGTCCCTTCTTCTGTTCCTCCACATCTAAAATTCTTACACAAGCACTCATCCTTTCCCACATGGACTACTGTAACCTTTTTCTCTCTGGCCTTCCTGCCTCCCAATTCCTTCCTCCTTCCTACAGACTGCTGCAGCACAAATTACCCTATTGTCACCTAGGTTTGTCCCTGTTCCCCTCCTCCTGAAATCTCTCCAGTGGCTGCCTATCAAACTCCGGATCTCTTACAAAATTTTGCTTCTCTCATTCAAGACTCTTTTCTCCTCTACCCCTTCCTACATTTCCACTTTAAACTCCCTCTATACCCCATCCCTCCACTTAAGATCAGCCAATGACAGTCTTCTCTCGGCTCCTTTTGTGTCTACAGCCCTCTTACAAACCTTTTTCTCTTATTGCTCCTTATCTATGGAATGCTCTGCCTCTCATCCTGTGCCACTGCACCTCTCTTATGGTCTTCAAGTCACAACTGAAACTTCACTTCCTTAAGAAAACTTAAACATGCTAGAAGGCACTGACTTTGTACAACTCCAGGTTCTTTGTAAAGCATTTACTTTATTTATGTCCCCTATCCTGACCAGAACTCTGGCACTGTATTAAAGGGATAGTATTACTTCAAAATTACTATCCCTCATATTGTAGCCCTTAATAAACTGAGTTAAATGACACCAGCGGCATCTCTCAAACCTTTATGGTTTAAGAGATAGCCGCTTTCAAAGTTTCCTCTCCCCTGCTGTCAGCATTCTGCTGCCAGCAGGAGAATCCGGTCCCGGGACAGGCTGAGGCTCTTAAACAGAGCCGATATCTCATTATGGAAGGAAAAATGATTAATTGAAACCGTCTTCTACATGTGCTTGGTTACCATCAATGTTTCAATGAATCATTTTTCCTTCCATAACGAGATATCGGCTCTGCTGAAGAGCCTCCTCTTGATTCAGAGACCGGATTCTCCTGCTGGCAGCAGAACGCTGACATCAGGGGAGAGGAAACTTTGAAAGCGGCTATCTCTTAAACCATAAAGGTTTGAGAGAAGCCGCTGGTGTCATTTAGCTCAGTTTATTAAGGGCTACAATATAAGGGATAGTAATTTTGAAGTAATACTATCCCTTTAAGCTCTTCACCCTTGTGTATGTCTCCCTTTACTACTTTAGATTGTAAGCTTTCGGGCAGGGACCTCACTTCCAGTGTTTCACTTTGCAAAGCACTTGAAACCCTTTTTTTGTCTAAACCCTTAAATTATAAAGAGCTGCATACACTTGTGGTGCTATATAAATAAACTCATTCATTTATTCATTCATAATAGTTTGGCAAACATTTTTGCCACTATTCTCTCTGTTTTGTGCAAAAAAACAAATGTGAAGAAAAAATTCTTGTATATTAAATCATGGGAAAAATAACATGCGTTGGTATAAACATTTTTCAATAGAAAACCTGTTTATATGTGTGTTGGTTTTAGTCTTATCCCCATTAAAAATAAATAAGTAGATAGATACACAAATCCATACCAGTTTTCCCTTTTAGGAAATGTTGATCATAGTTCTTTACCTTATTGTCCCAAATGACTTTCACAGACATCAGTGATATGAGTATGGCTCATCAAGAGGTAGTATGTTATCAGTGTGTCTGTAGATAAAACTAGTAGGAGTGTTTTTTAACTTTACAACACATTTGGTAGCACTCTAATTCCATTTGCAATATGGAGCAAATGTTAAGACTAGGAATGCTACCGACACTGCTTTTGATGCTTTTAGCTCATTGGTTGGGAACCTGGGACACATGCCTCCAAGCTGTGGGTTTGAATACCATAATGGCATGCCATTTCTGTCATCCTCAAGGATGCTGAGAATTGTAGTCCAACAAAAACAAGAGGGCTGAAATTTATCCATCCTTTTAGTCCCAAGAACTATTGAAGCGGAACTTTCACTAAAAATAAAGTGCCCCCAAATCATTATGCATATAGAGATACACATATTCATAGACGGCCAGGCAGGCATCAGCGCAGACATCTGTGCGCCTGCACTGTCTGTCCTGGTCTCTAGGAGGTGTTGCATTGTACCTTAAGGTACAGGAAGGGACTGACGGCGCAGGTGCACAGATGCAGGTACAGCAAGATGCCTGCCTGTGCATCTGGAAACAAGTTTGATTTATCAATAACGCTGGACTTGTTCAGGGTAATACTAGTATGGAAAAGCGTATCTCTATATGCATAATGATTTGGGGGGGGGGGGCACTTTATTTTCAGTGATCCGCTTTAATAACGAAAGACTGCTATATACTGTAATCCTTTGGGGAAGGGTGCAGGATCCTCTCGCAAGGAAAGTTTAGTAAGCATTGGGCCTTATTTGTCAAGCTAAAGAGGTGCAATTTCCTAGGTAGTTGAAAAGGAAATTCTATAGATTTACACTAATGTAAATGGGGCTTTCTAAAGCCTTGAATGCATTGTAGAAGTTTCTGGACACCCCTAAAAATGGACATGTCATTTGTCAAGGGCTTAATGAAGAAGAAAATGAGCACCCTGAGTGGGTGTTTGTGGCTTGCCAAAGTGCCACAACATCCTGGTTGAGAACTTCCCAACAGAATTCAGAGATTTAAAGGCCCCATTTACATCAGTGGGGGTTTTGGGATTTTTCATTGCAACACTAATGTGCAGTTAGTTTGCTCAATAGTCACCTCTTTGGTCCGCATTCATCAAGCTGTTCTGTTTTCACTTAGTGATGGCGAAGTGAGCTTGTGTAAACTGCTTGGCCAGTCTTTTCCTCAGATTATCTGCTGCATTCTAAGACTACGAATTTGGATAATATGTATTGTATTTTGCAACATTTCTTAAATCAGGGCTTGACACATTTTGTTTGAATTTAGGAGTTACACTCTGAAGAACAGAGAAGAATTCCCCCCTCCTCATTGGGGCCTACTGGAACAATTTTTGTTTGTGTGTGACTCTTTGGCTATCCGTAAAAGGCTGTAATTCTGTGGCTGGATTGTGTGTTGGCTTATGTGGCTATAAGTAGGTCAAGACTGAGGAAACAGACAGTTTATTTATGGATCTATGGCTACCAATGGTACAGCGGAACAAGTCAGACTTTTAGACAGTGTGTTTGAAGATATGTGACTACCAGCAGTGGAACCAGGCTTGGGAGGGGGCATACAGTGTTTGTTGGGATCTATGGCTACAAGACTACCAGTGGAACCAGCCTATGGGGTCAAACTGTGTATGTTGGTCCCTGTGACTACTAATTGATAGTGGAACCTGTCTGGGTGTCAGACTGTGTATATGTGCTCTATGACCACCAGCAAAAAGCAGACTGTGGATCAGACTTTGTGTGTAGGAATCTTTAGTTACCAGTACGCAGGGGAACAGTGTATGTGTGTTACGGTTCTCAAGCAAGACAAGGATTCAGACGGTATAGTTAAAATCACCTTTATTGGAATAATAGGTAGTAATGCAAATAGCTAGAATAACGAGAATAAGCAGAGGGTGACAGAAAAGGCCAGATACTCTATCAGAAATAGGAGTCTGCCAATGGGTCAACCACAACTGCTGCAGACTAGGCCGGAGCCAACTGGTAGTCTCAATGGAAATGAGTGGAATAGCTCCGTGATCTCCCAATTTGTAGCAACAAGGGAGGCTACTGACTCACGCTTGCAGTCAGTTAGGGAGAGCTTGTCTCCAATAAGGGATCGCAGCAATGGAGACACTGACTCACGCCTGCAGTCAGTAAGGCCGGAGTCTGCCAGAGCCACAGGTATGCACCAGGATGGATGTCTGTGGGAAACGGGCAACGCAGCGCCACCGGTGAGCACCAGTTAGGATAGTCAGACAGGCCAGGGTCATACATGGAGCAGATAGTCAGTCAGAGCCACAGGTCTGCACCAGATAAGATGTCCAATAATAGTAGTCAACACTGAGAGGATAGTTGGACAGAGCCCCAGGTCAGCACCAGGTTGGATAGTCAGACAAGCCAGGGTCATACACAGAGCAGATGGTCAGCCAGAGCCATGGGTCTGCATCAGATAGGATGTCCAATAATAGGAAGCAACACTGGAAGGATATTTGGACAAAGCCCCAGGTCAGGCCCAGAATGGATAGTTAGACAAGCTGGGTCATACACAGGATACAGGAACTGCACTGAACAACAATGTAAGGGTAATGATACAACCGTGCAAAGTAATCGCTCAAGCCAAGCGTCGTCTTCTTCTTGCTGATAGATTTTATCCATCAGCGGTGATTTTTGGATACTGAGGCTTGAGCCTCACTACTCCATCTTCTCGGGTTGGGTTTTAAGTCACAGGTTTGGATTCTTCTTGGTCTGTGTTGACTGGTAATGATACACAGGCCAAGAGAGGTTTATAAAGGAGTAGGAGAAGGCGGGACCAATTAGGTCCCCCAGGCTGAGCCTTTAACAGTCGTCCAGGCAAGTGCCTGATTAATGATGCCAGTAACAAGGAACCATATGCGAGGAGGCTGCAGGTGAGGAGGGACGCAGCCAGAGACACCGGGACGTCAGTCCAGAACCCTGCTCCCGGCCGAATGGTGCAGGCCGAGGTAAGGCACTGTGACAATGTGGGAATCTGTAGCTACTAGTGGGCAGTGGGAAAAAGAAGCATCACACTCAAGTGTATCTTTTTAGGAGGGATAGTGCCTCATTGAGACCCAAATACCTCTTTTCTACCTTGGTG
The DNA here is from genome assembly GCA_037306005.1 of Rhinophrynus dorsalis. Taxonomy (NCBI): domain Eukaryota; kingdom Metazoa; phylum Chordata; class Amphibia; order Anura; family Rhinophrynidae; genus Rhinophrynus; species Rhinophrynus dorsalis. The sequence goes on from CM074724.1 coordinate 122,778,345, forward strand.
TCCCTCTTTTAAAAGATCAAAATGTGTGGTGTGTGTATATAAGTGGATCAGCTTGCTCCATAGAAATGACGCTCACATTAATGTTTGTTTAAACTTACTATATGTGTTTATTAGCCCTTGTAAAAAAAACAAAAACCATATACTAAATCATATGTTCAGTAACCTAGACAACTGCCAGGAGGTTATGATGGAACCTGTGCATTTATGGGTAGTTCTGAGCCCCTAGTAACACCAACTAAAATAAGTGTCCCTCTTTGCCCATTAGAAATGTTGGGAGGTATGAAGAAAGGGGAGTATTTGTATTTAATTTTTCTGTTCTTTTTATATTCTTTATTTAGACATTGGGGGCGCATCAGGATTGCCTATCCGATTGCTTATGCCATCAATACAACATCTCTAGGAAGGTGATCACCAACTTCTCATATCTCCTTCTGCTTAACCCAGCATTCTATGAATGTTCGGGCTGAGTAGAACAATCTTCAAGGCCCGCTCCATCATTGATGGCACATGTGGGTTTTGAAGGTCCTGAACTTGTAAGTTTATAGAATGCTGGATTGAGGAGGTGAATGGAAGGCGTTGAACAGCTTCCTGGTTGCAGCATTGCTTATTTATCCAATCATATAAGTGATCAATACCAGGAGGTCATCAGAAGGGGTCCCTATACCCCCGCATGAGGTCTGATTGTATTTCTGAACTGCATATAGTGCGGGATCAGGAGATGTTAAAGTGCTAAAACTTGCCTTCCAGTGTAGGAAAACTCCTTCAATAGCCCAATTTTTAGTCGCCATGGCAACCTGGCACACTGGTTTTGTCAAACCCTGTCTTAAATTTGTGGTAATAGTTGAGGGGCTGGTGAGATAGTGCTACTGAAGGACTTGTTGACCTGTATAGGAAGTTAAACTGATACTTGCATTTTTTGTCTCATCCTTATTCTGTATAGGAGAGCCTGTGTGATGTTCTTGTCATTTTCTTTCAGGATTCTGAGTCATATGGTGTTTCAGCTGTACAAAGTTGTTCCATGCTCAAGCGCAGTGTTGGATCTTTGCTTTTGCATACACATATTCAACCACTTTGCTCATAATGCTATATATGCCCTAGTTTTAATGAAAGCACCTGCCACATTATGAACCATACATCCACAACATAATCATACACATTTTGAGAATACTTGAATTAAGAACAAGGTTTGCATAGGAAGGAAGTATGTTCCTGTCCAGGCATTATAAAATCTGAGCACTAAAGAAAGAAGATACCATGACGTTACCCAGCTGTTCAGGAACACATAAATAAACAAGTGTGCTTACTCGTATGTCCTCTAAGGCTTCTGTCACTTAAGTGGTTGCTGACAAATAAGGCTAAAATGTTTGATTTCTGATCACATTGGCAGTCTCTACAAATTCGGTACAAGTTTAATTGAGTTCATTTCGAGTATGAATGACTGAGTAGTTTCCCTATTTTTAAATGATGTAACAACAAAAAATGGGAAAGAGCAAGTACCTATAAATAAAGAACAATTTATTATACACAATAAAAAAATACAAGGATGTACACCTAATAGTGATAAAAGGGAGTCTCCTATTGCATAGTACCTGTCCATTGCATGCTATACATACCATATAACACTGCAAGAAATACTGAATCCCGAAGATGGAAAGTACAAAGATCCAAATGGTTAAATGGGATATTGTGGCAGTGATAAAGGGCAATCTGTTTCTCTCATAAGCCCAATGCAACAGTACCTTAATCATGTAATGATTGTCTGGAATACCAATGGATCCCCTCTTATGGACGTTCCACCTTATGTTTCATCTAGGCAGGACCTTCAGATTCTGGATGTCACCAGAAACAGGTACTTGGCCTTCCGGCGAGGTCCTCCTTTGCTCCTGGTTAGCTAGCCCTGGATGGATATGCAAGCAGTCCTTGGTCTCTGAGAGATACAGCCAGTATCCACCTTTGATGCATTTCGTCTATAAAGACTTAATTTTGGGGGCAGGGTCATTTTTATTTATTTCCAGATATACACACATTTATTTTTAGTAGCACTGTTTGCTATTTTTTTTCTTGCATTAGGATTTCCAGCTTAGCTTAAGTAAATGAGTGTTTATTAATCAGGATTCCGAGGCCCCAAACATTTGTTGAAGATTAATCTTGGAGATCAAATTGATGCAGAATGAATTAGTAGTGACCATAAGGCTATTCTGGTAAAATTAAATAAATTAAATACATTTGTCAAATATACATAAAAAAATGAAGTGTGATGACTTACAAATTAAAAATGGGAAACTACTCTTGTGTTCTCTCATACCCAAAATGTGATTTTTCTTGTCAATGAGATTAGGAAACAACATTTGGGCCATATATCCTCCCCCCACCCACCCACCGCCCCCCAAACTAAAACTACCTAACAGTTTGACCATGTGTTCTGGACTAACACTAACATGGTCTGGCAGCTCAGGAGTTAAGACTCAACAGCATGGCCGGTCCAGCATTGTAACTTACTGCCTCTGATCAGCAACTGGAGCTACAGGAACCTGAGACATCTGTCCCAGCTCCCAAATCACCAATTTATTGATCGGAGGCAGAAAGTGGAGTCTACTTCTGCTCTCGTCTTCATTTTGCAGAAGGCCATGCAGTTGGGTAAGTATTAACCCCTGAGCTGCTGGACCAGGTTAGTGTTAGTCAAGGACAAAAGGCCAAACTGTTAGCTAGTTTTAGGTCGGGGTATACAGTTACTTTAATCATTCGAGCGTGATTGCACTGCCATAATTCTGTCTTTCAGGGCACTGTCCATTTATGGTAAGCTGTGATATACTGCACCATGTCCAAGTGATAGCATACATCAGCCTAAGGAGAGATTGGAACTTATGCACGACAGAACTGCGGCAATTAAATAAAAAATGAATACCGTTTAATTAGTATTTGATATGTAGCCTAACTATTTATACATTGTTGTCCATAGGTGACACATCCACTTTAAACCAATGGAGAATTTGGCAAATGCCTACTTTACCCTTATGGGGCAATTGGTTTGCCCCTGAATTATTCATGCTTTTTATGCATAAATCCAGTTGGATCTTGTGTGAGGAAGCCAATGAAGTGATTCTAGACCAAACGAAAATCCTCCATGATTGTGTTGCTTTTAACCCCTTGCATTCTAGAGAGCCCTCCAGTGTATTACTTACCAATGTGCTGGAGACCTTTTGAATATTCAGGGGATGTTTTGTCCCTTATGGTGCAGTTTGTTTGCTCCATAATTGCTTCATTTGATGCACTGATCCTTATATTACAGAGAAACAGTGAAGTTATGGGGCAAACCAACTGCACCATGGGGACAAATTAACCCTTTGAGTGCCTAATCAATGTGTTGCATACCCTCTGACACTCAAAGAGTTAAAGTTCCCCAGATTACCATTGATTTAAATAAGGCATTTTAACCCCTTGAATGTTAGGGGTTAAAAGTTCAATTTAAATCTTTTGGAATTTTTGTGTGTCCCCTATGGCGAAGTTGGTTTACTCTGGAATTACACTGTTCCACTTCGTAAGCTAGCGGTTTTCTAAATCTGAAAGAGAGAGAGAATAGAGCATTTATATAAAAGCAAAATATAAATACATTCTGTGCCAACATTTGTTTTACCTTTCTAGCATTCAGTGGATTCAAACCCCCATTAAAATCCCCATTGATTTAATTTGTTCCTTCTAGTTCAGTTGATTAGTCCCATAAATTGCTCTGCTTTTTTCCTTTAAAGGAGCAGTAAATATCTTTTTATGAAAACTTTTGTTATAAAGCTTTTTCTGCTAAGTAAAACAAGGGCACTCTAACTGCTGTCAGTTGTTTTATTCAACATTCAGAAAGGTTCAAATAATCAGGAAGTGAATTTACTGTGCGTTTACTTCCTGGAAGTTCTAACTGACAGGAAGTGACTGAGTAGTTTCTACCACATTCTATGGAGAACTGTAAGTCACTGACTTTCCTCTCCATAAGAACCTAACAGAATTACTAACTGGAAGTTGGCCACTAGAGGGCATTGCTAATGTAAAAAAACGGGTTTAAACTGTAATACTGCTGGAAATATGCATCTCTCAGCAGTGGGAGTACCCTTATTTTACTCCGCAGGAAAATCCCTACAATATATATTTTTTCATAAAAAAAGTTTACTGCTCCTTTAAATATACTGGAGTTCCCAGAGATGAAGACAGTTACAGGTGATTGCAGTATTTTGTTTTAGCCCCATATGTATCTAGCCTATGACTGATCTTTGCCCATTGCTGATATTAGCTTAATTTCTAGATTTGGCTATGGCCTGTGCTGCAAATGTCCACAAATTCATTAGTCTGTGGCTGGCCAAAAAAACAAAATAATATATTCAATAGACCAGTAAAAATGTTGTTCACTATATTTAACTTTGGGAGAGCTAATAATGTTTCTCCTCTGCCTAGCGTATTCTTTTATCCTTTTGTTGATGAACCTGATGGTTTTTCAAGTCCTGGCTAGGACAGGCCACTGGTGGTACTCAAGCTAATGTGAGATCTGCCTTTTCTTTATTTTAGGTTGTGATTGTAATCTAACTTACCTTAGTATATGGTCTGTAAGTACTAAGAGGGGCAGGAGAGTACATTCATGTTTCCAAAAAAGTGTTCATTGTCATATTGTGTTGAGACCTTTCTTGCATTGAAGGGATTTAAAGCCAAATTTAAATGAAGAGGAGTGTTTATTTGTTCCATATGGTGTAGTTTTCTGTTACAGAATTTTTCCATTTTGTCTTATATATTAGGACATTATTTGAGTAGAAGAAATGCATTCATACCTGAGAACTCTCTGCATCTGCCCTGGAAACTCTGGGGTTTTTTTAAGTTAATTACGGGTCTCAGGGGACAGAGGCTCATTTCTCCTCCTTCTCACACTGTTCTGCCTGCTTCCCACCTATTTCCCACCCATTTTGTCAAAATGCTAACAAACCCACCTACCTGTGTAGGCCCCACCCCCTTTATAACATGAATTGTGTCCATATACAAACCCCTGATCGCAGCACGTGAATCCTCTTCTGGGGCTCAAGAGGATGAAGTTCCCAGGTATAAAATATATTTATTGTTTGGTTTAATGTAAATGTAAGTTGTTCCCCTCCCCACACTACAAGAATAATCGCTGGTTTGATGTGCTGCCTCTCTCCCTCTATCAGTTACTTCACAAGTTCTTCAGAATAACTTGTTTCTTGGGTCTACCTCAAGTTGTAGATTTACTGTTTTTCTGGAAGAGGCCCTGTCATGACTGATTGCACACATAGCATCAATGTGTCTGTCTTTTCAGTGATTGCCTGACAGATGTGTCCCTTCTTACAGAGCTGTCCTCCATCTGTTCCCCACTGCACAGTTTGACACATTTTCAGGTCCATTGTTGTGGGCAATTTGCTACATCATCTAGAGCAGGGATGGGCAACCTGAGGTCCTCCAGCCACAGAGGACTACAATTCAAAGCAGCCTCAGCCAGCCAACAGCTGGCTAGTTATGAGTTGTAGTCCTGTACAGCATGAGGCCCTAGGGTTGCCCACCCCTGATCTAGAGTGCCTCTGCTCTGCTCCACTCACAAATACACCAGGGCTGCCACTGCCAAGCTCCCATGGGCACAAACTGGGCCAGATGGATTCATAAAATTGAACTTTTATTCCAAATACAAAAACATAGTGTTTGCATTGCAAATAATGAAATGGACATTGCAGACCAAAAAGATGGTGGAATAGACATGTTTTGCTTGGAAATACACTTGGTCATAAGTCTAATCTCTGACTCCACAAGATACATTAGTTTATTAATGCTTCATCACTTGGGTGTGATACGGTATGAAACTAAAGTAACACTAGCGCACAGCCTCAGACCATGAATATTGACTAATCTAGATTAATGAATCATTTTTTATACATATCCTATACTATTGTTTGTTGGGGAGTCTAATGTCACTGTCAAACAAGAAAATATTTTGCAGCATAATTAAATAAATATGCAGTATTGGGCATAACAGCAAAATAAAGTGATGAACACATATACATGTTAAATCTGCAAAAATATATCCATGTTTGTTGAGGTCAGCAGGGGTACTAGTCCCTAAAATGCAATTCCAAAATGTTTCCCCTCAAAGATGACTTAAAAAGGTGATCCCTTCGGACCCCAAGAAACACACTCTGTATGCCCTGTATAGTCATACAATCTGTGCAAGATTTGTGATCACAAATATGGGTTGCTACTCCTGTGCTCTTATCCACACATTTAATATTACTTAAATGTGTTCTCTCTCTTTCTCTCGCACTGTTCTCTTTCTTGTTCGCTGTCTCTTTATCGCTCTCTGTCTCTTTCTTGCTCTCTCTAGCTTCTTTCTCAATCACAACGGTAGATCTAGGACCATTGCATTTTGTAGATCCCTCTTCTAACAAAGTGGATGCAGTTGTAGGAGCCTTTTTTAGCTAGAGACCTCTCTCAAAGGTACATCAGCATGCAACATAGGAAGATATTTCATAACTATCAACTTTTTATCTACAAGTTCAAGGCTGAATTTTTTTTTTTTTGCTGAATATCAAGTGAGATGTTCTGTTGTCATCTTGACCTGTATGTCTGTTTGTAACCAGTTCCCACTTGGCGTTTTGCAGCTTTTAGTGAATTGTGGTCTTTGTGAAAAAATTGTATGAATGTTTCCAATGTTGTATTTGAAGAGTGCACGTGTGTGCTGTGACATAATCTGTTGTGTGTGCTCTGTCTCATATCAAGAGACTTTGAGTCTTAGACTTTACCAAGTGCACATGTCAACCAATGTGACTGAACAGGGAAGATCGTTTTGAGCCTGCTTAGATTGTACAGAATTAGGGACACTATAGGTTCTTGCTATCACCCAATTATTAACCATTTGAGTGCCAGAGAGGTAAGCAATGCATTGCGTACCCCTCTGGCACTCAAATGGTTAAAAAAAATATTATCAGACTTTAAGGTACCAGAGGGATGTGCAGTGCTTTGTGAAGGAATGTGTTACATGCATGTATGGTTCTTAAAGGGTTAATACGCGTATTTGCTTGTGTTGCCCAGTTTAAGAAAATTAGATTCTGGGATTGCTTCTTTTGATTTGTTAATGGAAGAACTACATGGCTTTAATATTTCTTTCATGTGCTCTCCATATTGTGTCCAGTAGAACGAGATGCACACCCATATCATAGCTTTCAGCAGGTGGATGAAGGCAAACAGCAGTTGTGTTCAGTGTGCATTTGTAAGCTGTTACTACAGGTTCATGACAAACACAAGACTCCATCAAAGATCAGCTGTGTTTGTTTGCTGTTTCATTGTCCTGTCTGGAGTGCACAGGAAAAATGAGCTCCCTTCAGATTTGTAGAGTGGATGTGAAATAAAGCTTATAACAAAACCATTTATCTTTTGATTTACTCATGGGGTGTCTGTACTGCATGACACTGCAAAATGTTGCAGTCCCTTTTCGAAGCTAATGGCACTTTCAGCTTTTTAAAAAACAAACAAAAAAAAAAAAACGCTTCTTTAATTTTATACAGTATGTAGTATCCGCTGTCCAGTTCAGTGTTTTGCATTTCATATTCACAGTGACCTGAATCAAGTTGTTTTTCTAGCTAAGTTCATCTCAGGCAACCGTGCACACAATTGTTACCTCATAAGGGAAATATTCTTACATAATCCCTTGTGTGATAAAATGACTTGTCAATTGTTATGATATGGGAGATAGTGGAAATATCTATGTTTGCTGTTTTTAGCTATGTAATAACAATTTAAAAGTCATTGAATAAATAGTAAAACAGCAGTAATAAAATCCTCAAATCCACCTGAAAACCAAATGGCTGTTCTTTCTGTGGTTTTGAAGGAGCCATCACAAACACCTGTGTGTTGTATTAAATATTTTTTCATTTCGCATAGTAGTTTTTTTCAATTTATCTACCTTGATAAATTAAGCTAATTAAGGCATGCTGTGCAGGCACTTTCTTAGCTCTAGATTGCATCCCCCACTCACACTTAACCCGTTCAGTACTAGGGCAGGTGAGCAGTGCATTGTGGGGCAGATATTATAGGGCTGAGACATGAAGTTCTTGTACTACATGAGAACATTAGCATAATAACAAAGTATTTTTAACAAAAAGGTGTAACCCTTTGAGTGCCAGAGGGGTACGCAATGCATTGCAAAGCAATGCTTTGCGTACCCCTCTGGCACTCGAAGGGTTAATACGACATAAGGCTGGTTTTGAAAGTTTTTTAAAAATCAAAATCATCAAAGTTGATTTTATGTAATGTGGTCCCTTTTAACTCCTTGGAGGCTAGAGACCTCTCCAACATTACAAAACAATGCACTTGAGAAGTAGCATCTGAGAGGTTAAAGGCTGAGGCCAAGCCTTCTTTTTTATTTATTTATTTGTGTGTACATTGATCAGTAGGTGTTATGGACTAGGATTACTGTGTCACACTATCCATATTAACACTGTGCTCAAGACCAATTTACAAAGCAAGTTTTGCATTTTCCTTCTGGCAGCCAAAGTTTAAATGTATTTCATTGTTTGTCCTGCACTACTGCCACAATATATGCCACCTGCCGATGTCAAGTCATGATCTGACAATGCTGTAACCCTTTGGAAACTAAAGATATCTTAAGTGTATTGCTTTTGCTATGAGTTAACGATATCACTTTAATGAGATATTGGTCAAGATAGATCCATATATAAAGGTGGCTTCTACAAGTCCCTATTTAAAGCTTGGTGTTTAATCTTCTTTCACGTTTGTGCTGGACATGGTATACCACAATCATTAAACCATACTTTCCAACAAAAGAAAAAAAATACATTAAATAAATGGACACAGGCGGAGGGAAGTTGTAATCCAGCCAGATGCACTAAGGTTTTATAAAAAGGTGATAAAATGGAGATAATTTCTCCAACTCTTATGTTATTCTGTGGAGATTATGCGCTAAGATTTCTCATAGGCTCCATAAAGGTTGGAGAAGTGATATCACTGGAGATGTTATCTCTGCGTTATCACCTCTTTATTAGGCCTTAGTGCATCTCCCCCTTGTGTGTGTTCATAATAACACTTTGTGTGCCAGAGGGGTGACCAGTCTTATCATACTAAAAGAGTTAAAGTGGATTAACACTTTCCTTGCCATACAGGTGTCCAAGGCATTGCTTTTTGCATTGCGTCAGACACTAATAATGTGCTTAGGCTTAGTAGGCCTAGCCCTAGGGTGTAAAATTGATATGGGTGAGAGCTTGTCTGCTTTGTGACAATCCATTTATTAACCTGTTAAAGACTAGAGGATTATGCAGCGCGCTGGCAGCGGTAATGAAAATTCTGTTAAAAGAGCAAATTGTGGCAGATTTGAAGACTAGCTAGATCCATGGCAACATGGCTTTACAACAGAAAGATTTTTGGCAAGACCTATCTTAATTTTTGTACTTAATTGATAGACAAGGGTATGGAAATACAGTAGATAGATCTTATGTGGATTTTAATTTTTGACACTGTCCCACGTAGTTTAGGATAGTTTGCTGGATAAGAAATTTGCTTAAGGACAGGCAACACTTGTCATAGTCAACGTAATATATTTTGAAGGAAGAACGGCTTACTTGTGGGTTGCCAAAAGGGTCCGTGTTTTGTCCTGTTCTCTTTAATGAGTTAGTGATATGTAGAATGGTATACAAGGTAAAGCATGTTTATTTGCAAATGAGACAAAGGTCTACAACAGGGTTGATACTGCAGGGGAATAAGACAAATGCATACTGATTTATGTAAATTGGAGGAATGAACAAGCCTATGGGATCTAAAGTTTAATGTTACAAAGTGCAAGATAATGCATTTTCAAACAACAAAACCCAGAACTTTAATACAGGTTTAACCCCTTAATGAACAGGTAGCATGCTCTTTTTGTTTTCCCCCTGAAGGACCGGTGACTGTGCTGGCACGTCACGTACTTAGTACTCACACTGCTCCTGTGGGAGCTCTGTAAGCACAGACGGAGTTTGAAATTGACTGCTCCAAGACTGGAGTCATCTCTCAGACCCCTGTTTGGCACACTGGGACACATCATCAGTCACGCGTGCCAGTGCACCGACAACGATTAAATCGGTCCTTGAGAGAAGGTAACTTCTGTAGTCCGCTGGTCGTTAAGGGGTTAATGGTACTTTACTGATAACAAGCAGAGAAAAAAAGGACTTCAGAGTTTATTGTATAAGTTGACTTGAAGGTCTGCAGACCTTTCACATGAGCTGAGTTTGAAGTTGCAATACTCATCACAACATCCAGTGAATGGCTAGTCTGCATGGTAGATAGCCAGTAATATTGCCTGGTACTCGCAAGGACCAGTTGGAAGATGCCCCTCCTGCTTTCTGGATCAGTGGTGAAATGCAGCAGAGAGGTGAGTGAACGATGTGGGCAACAGAACCATTGCAGGTGGTAATGACACTTCTGTCACCCATCTGAAACGGTAGATGCATTCTGTTTTCTGCATATGCCTAACACTTTTGTCATTTGTTAACTTCAACATATTGAAAAAGACAATGGAAAATGTAATTGATGAAAAACTATTAGGTTATGTTGACTTTGATAATGGAAGCCTATACGTGTTTAACCCCTTAAGGACGAGCGACTGACACTTAAGGACCACAAAGCATTTTTTTTTTTTTTTAAAGAGATCTGAATCAGGGCTTCTCGAATGGCGTGCAGCCGTGTGGGCAGCCCTGAAATCCATGACGGTCCTAGCACGTCATGGGTCCTTATCGCATGTTGGACACCATGACTTGCCAGGACTGTCATGTCTACTTAAGGGGTTAATATACTGTATGTTCATAAATACTATAATGCACACACTACTGTCTTCTTCATAAATGCTACATTCACTTTTAACCCCTTTGATGATAGTTATTATGCATTGACCTTGAATATATTCTATATATTAACAAACTATATATAGACTCATAATTTAGGCACCTATTTCCAAAGAAAAGATACTCAAATTGTTTTGTACAACAAAGTGAGCTGGGCTGCTTGGGTAGTGAGTGAAGAGCATTTGCTAGGATACTGAGAGGAACTCCATACTACCTCTAAAACGTTTGGTTTCTCCATAAAATGCATGCCAATTTGCTTGTCTTGCACCAACATGTTCCAGGCTGCAAGTTTACTATAACGTTAAAATAAGCAATAGTTTTAACACTGGCATATTTACCTGTTGTATTTTAATACAATGATCTGAATTGTTAATAATTTTGGCTGTAACAGAGGCTTTAAAGGGATAGTGATGTTTCACAATTAAAGCATGTCCAATTAATCTTCATAGCATTTGGGCCATAGAGAGTGCTATTTCAATACTGTCGGAGTTGCAGTTAAAGAGTAATTGAATGATAAAGTATATCCTCCTTTTACTGAACTAACAATGCTCAGCTCAGAGCAGCAAGGCGTTGTCCAGGTGGATCATGGAGATGGACAATCTTCAATTGGCATAAGGGAAAAACCTGTCAAAGGGGGCAGGGTTTTCCTTATGCTCTCAAGACCAGATTCCACATCTGAGGGGAGGTGGCTTACACTAGATAAAAGGAGGGGAGGGGGATATTTTATCATTCAATTACTATTGAACTACATCTCTGACAGTATTGAAATAACACTCTCTATGGCTCAAATACCATGAAGATTAATTGGAGCCGCTTTTCTTTTGAAATATTACTATCCCTTTAAGCTACTGGGTTAACTGCCATTCAAAAATAAGAATTTTGAAGTTAGATATAATCTGTTAACCTCTTGAGGACAAGTGGAGTGTGCATAACACTACTTTCAATGGCCAGCACCCCCCCCCCCCGTTCATTATGGAACTAATTTATAGCCAATTGCCCTAAAACAACTTACAGCATTACAATGAACTATTTTGTTGTAAAACTGACCAATAACACCATGAGCTATGTTCAGCACACCCCCTTCCACCTTTATCTTGTTAATCACGGGCCCTCTCTAGCAAGAAACAAAGAGGGGTTTTCATCACTTATTTTTGCAGAGGACCCAAGTCTCTTGTAAACACAGAATTGGAGAGGGAGCAGCTGCAGCCACCACACAACAAATGACAAAGGTTTCACCATAATTCAGAGCCAGCTTCCTCCGCTCCCCTTGCCATCTGCAAGACGGCTCAGCCAGTCTCCTGTATAACAACTGGCAGCCTGTGGACATGTGTTCATCGACTGCACATCAGAGCATGTATCCCTTAGCAACAGCCAGGAGGATGAGTGGGAAAACAGGCAATGTAGTTAAATGTCTAGACCCCCTCCCAAAAACCATGCAGCTCCATTCAGAGATTACATGGAAATGGACGTAATTTAAATAATGTGCAACCTCCATACGGGTTATTTATACACATTAAATGTTAATTAACACTGGTTTACAGCTGGTGAAGGGAGCAATTGCTCATGATCACACCTCTAAAATGAAGTGATCCCTAGATTTGGATTTATACTTACGATTAAATACACATAATTTACCATATAAACACACAGAGGAGCAAATGTATTAAGACTGCAGGGAGAAATTTTGGAACACAGATTGCTATCTTATAAGTAAAGCTGGTTGGTATGTACGAAGCATTTTGTAGCAAAGTGCCATATTGCAACCACAGGGCATAGCATAATTAAATCAGATAAGCTGTGAAAAAAATGGGCAGTTGGCTCATAATGAACTAATAATGAATTGGGTGAAGGGGAAATAAGCAGCAGTTGTTAGCCTGTCCAATCCACTTACCTCTTTCAGTGATAACCATTTTAAGCCTTTGAATGCCAGAGAGGTAACATAGTAACATAGTAACATAGTAGATAAGGCTGAAAAAAGACATGCGTCCATCAAGTCCAGCCCATGCCAATAACACTCCTGTTGATCCAGAGGAAGGCAACAAAAAAGCCCTCTGGAGCAATTTCCAGTGTAGGTGTGTGTGTGAGTGTGTCAAATAGTTCCCCGGCTCAATATCCTATTTGCTTTGAAGCCATCTGTCATAACTGTCAATATTGTTCTGTGCTAGATAGGCATCCATTGCTTTTTTGAATGCAGTTACATTATCTGCAAGCACAGCATCCCGAGGCAAAGAATTCCATAGCCTTACCGCCCTTACTGTAAAGAATCCCTGCCTGTGTTTTAGTCGAAAGCGCCTTTCCTCAAGTCTTAATGGATGACCTCTTGTTCTTAGCTCAGCTCTTTGCATAAATAATTCATTGGATAGTTCTTTGTATTGGCCTTGAATGTATTTGTAAATGGTAATCATATCACCCCTCAGACGTCTCTTTTCTAATGTAAACAAACCCAGTTTGGCTAGTCTCTTTGTAACTCAGATCCTCCAATCCCTTTATCAGTTTTGTTGCACGTCTCTGCACCTTTTCCAGTTCAGTAATGTCTTTTTTTAGAACAGGCGCCCAAAATTGTACTCCATATTCTAGATGAGGCCTAACCAAGGATTTATACAGAGGTAGGATAATATTAGCATCCCTTGCTTCTACACCTCTTTTTATGCAGGCTAGTACTCTATTTGCTCTTGCAGCAGCTGAGTGACTCTGCACACTGCTGTGAAGACTATTGTCTATCAGTACACCTAAATCTTTCTCTAATGAGGATTTCCCAAGTTGTTTCCCATTTAGAGTATATGTAGCAAGTTTGTTTCTACAACCCAAATGCATAACCTTACATTTATCTACATTAAATGACATCTGCCACTTTTCTGCCCATTCACTTAGTTTATCTAAATCCTTCTGTAGGGAAAAAACATCGAGCTCTGTATGTATTTCCTTACATAGCTTAGTGTCATCAGCAAAGATTGAGATGCTACTTTCAATTCCCACTTCTAGATCATTAATAAACAAATTAAAAAGCATTGGGCCCAGGACTGAACCTTGCGGTACCCCACTTATAACCCTAGACCAATTTGAAAAAGTTCCATTTACAACAACTATCTGCCATCTATCATTTAACCAGTTCTCAATCCATGTACAGATACCACCACCCAAACCGAAGCCTTTTAATTTATGCAGTAACCTGTTGTGAGGCACTGTGTCAAAGGCTTTTGCAAAATCCAAGTATACTACATCAACCGCAATTCCCCTGTCCAAATTACTACTCACTCTTTCATAAAATGCAAGTAAATTAGTCTGACATGATCTGTTCTTCATGAAACCATGCTGATTCCTACTAATGATATTGTTTGTCTTCACATAGTTCTGAATACTATCAGTTAATAACCCTTCTAGTATCTTACCCACTATGGAAGTCAAGCTCACAGGTCTATAATTTCCTGGTTTGGATCTTGCTCCCTTTTTAAACAATGGAACTACATCAGCTTTCCTCCAATCACAGGGCACTATGCCTGATGAAAGCGAATCAATAAATATTAAGTATAATGGTTTTGCTATTACTGAACTAAGTTCCTTAAGTACCCTTGGGTGTATACCGTCCGGTCCAGGCGCTTTATTCACTATAACCCTTTCCAGTCTCTTTTGGACCTTGTCCTCAGTAAGCCATGTAGATGTTGGAGGAAATTCCATGGTTTTGTCTGTTTGCCCATAGCTTGTCATTTCTGCTTCCTTTGTATATACTGAAGCAAAGAACGTATTTAGGGTCTCAGCCATAGCTTTATCCTCACTAATCAATTCACCTGTTTCAGTCCTAAGAGGACCAATATCAACCTTAACTTCTTTGTTGTTAATATACTTGTAGAATTGTTTAGGGTTTTTCTTGCTCTCGTTTGCAATGTTTCGCTCATTTTCTATTTTAGCTAGCTTAATTGCTTGTTTGCAGATTTTATTACATTCTTTATATTTTTTAAATGATGCATCTGACCCATTTGACTTAAACATTTTAAAAGCCTGCTTTTTATTTCTCATTTCCCTGCTAACCACATTATTAATCCACATTGGTTTTACTTTACTTCTCTTGTGCTTATTCCCCAATGGTATATATTGACGTGTATATTTGCCCAAGAGCATTTTAAATACATTCCATGACTCTTGTGCATTTTTATCTTTGAAAATTACATCCCACTGGATATCCTTTAAAGCTTCTTTTAACTTTGTAAAATTAGCCTTTTTGAAATTGAATGTTTTGGTTAAACTCTTGCTATTGGGTTTCTCATAACAAACTTCAAAGGATACAATATTATGGTCACTGCTGCCCAAATGTTCCCTTACCTGCACACTGTTTACAATGTCAGAATCGTTTGAGAGCACTAGGTCAAGCAAGGCCTCTTTTCTAGTTGGCTCCTCTACTAGTTGGGACATAAAATTATCATTTATCATACTTAGAAAAATATTTCCCTTTGTTGTGCCTGAAGTCATATTGCTCCAGTCAATTTCAGGGTAGTTGAAATCTCCCATTATAATTACCTTTGCTGACCTAGCAGCCTTTTCCATTTGCAGTAAAAGTTGGGCTTCCTCCAACTCCCCAACATTAGGTGGCTTGTAGCAAACCCCCACCAATATCTTTTTATTATGTGTGCCCCCAGTGTGTATTTCAACCCACAAGGCCTCTACCTTTTCATTGGACCCTTCATTTATATCTTCCCTTAAACTAGGTTTTAAGGCCTGCTTTACATATAGGCATACCCCTCCTCCCCTTTTATTAACCCTGTCCCTCCTAAAAAGTGAATAACCCTCTAGATTGACTGCCAAGTCATACGTATCATCTAACCAGGTTTCAGACACTCCAATCAGATCATACTGCTCATGTACTGCAATCATTTCTAGTTCCCCCATCTTACCAGCCAGACTGCGAGCATTTGCATGCATACATTTTATCTTTTTGCCATTCTTAAAGATTTCTTTCTTTTTCAGATGTATTTGTCTTTTATCAGGCTGTAACAATGGCAACTCCCTATTAGATGAACTAGCCCATTCCCCCTCTCCATCCCCATGACCCTTCTCTAATCCCATTCCCTCAATTATACTATCTTCCCCAGCCTGTGTTGCAGCTCCCTCCCCCCCCCCTTTCTAGTTTAAAGTCTCCTCCAGCCTTCTAACCATCCTATCACCCAGCACCGTGGCCCCCCTTCCACTAAGGTGCAATCCATCACTACTATAAAGATTGCTCCCAAGGGAAAAGACTGACCAGTGCTCTAGGAACCCAAACCCCTCCTGCTTACACCAAGTCTTTATCCATGCATTTAACTCCCTAATCTCCCGTTGCCTTTCTAATGTAGCGCGTGGCACAGGTAGAATTTCAGAAAATACTACCTTAGAGGTCCTCTGCTTAAGCTTATATCCTAGGTCCCTGAAATCATTCTTAACGGACCTCCATTTTCCACTGACTTTGTCATTAGTACCAACATGTACCATGACAGCCGGGTCATGCCCAGCCCCTCCCAACAATCTATCAACCCGATCAGCCACATGTCGAACCCGAGCTCCCGGGAGACAGCAAACTGTACGATTGTGGCGATCTTGGCGACAGATTACCCTGTCTGTCTTCCTAATAATAGAATCCCCTACCACCACCATCTGTCTAGGTCTGCCTGAGTCCTGGATCCCATCCGTGCTAGAGGGGCTGTTCACTCGGCTGTTAGAGAGAACAGTCCTCTCCAGCAAAGACATTCCTGTGTCAGCATCCCCAACATCATTACTTAATGTAGCAAATCTGTTAGGATTAGTAAACACAGGAGTGTCCTCCCTATTTCTCTGTCCACCCCCCTTGCTATGTCTAACTGTAACCCATCTGGCTACCTGCTCTTTCTTTGTGCAGTCTCCACCCCCAGAACTACCTACCACCGCTTCCTGCTGCTCAGCCAGCAGACCCCTCTCAAGATTGTCCGTCTTTCTCAATGTTGCAACCTGCCCCTCCAGATCTCTAATACGAGCTTCCAGAGAGACCACTTGCTCACATCTGCCACAGAGGTATGCACCCTGGAACATATGGCAGTTTGTGCACTGAGTTAAATGGACAATCATGCTACCACTCATATGTGCCAGTTACCACAAGATAAAAAGGCAGGCAGGCAAAAATAGCTGCACAATAAGTTGGATAAATGTGTTCCCCTGTGTAACCCCCTGTGTTTGAATTCCCCTGTTTTAAATTCCCACACTTACCACACCTCTGCACTTGAATTCCCCCTGTTTTAAATTCCCACACTTACCACACCTCTGCACTTGAATTCCCCCTGTTTTAAATTCCCACACTTACCACACCTCTGCACTTGAATTCCCCCTGTTTTAAATTCCCACACTTACCACACCTCTGCACTTGAATTCCCCCTGTTTTAAATTCCCACACTTACCACACCTCTGCACTTGAATTCCCCCTGTTTTAAATTCCCACACTTACCACACCTCTGCACTTACACACTGAGGCAAGATTCACACGTTCAAGTATTCACTATGTATCTGCTATATAAGCCAGGAATCCACCAATTACAAACACAGCAATTAGTCACTCCCACCACACCAGACTTCAATTATTTATCACAGCAAAGAGGGAAAACAAAACTCAGAGATTTGTTTTTAACCTCTTCCTTACCACACCACACAATATTCTTATGCTATTATTCCAGCAAGTATCCAATCTCAGTCTCACAGGGCACTGATGAACTTACAGAGCTCTCTCACTCCTTGCTATATA
The DNA here is from genome assembly GCA_037306005.1 of Rhinophrynus dorsalis. Taxonomy (NCBI): domain Eukaryota; kingdom Metazoa; phylum Chordata; class Amphibia; order Anura; family Rhinophrynidae; genus Rhinophrynus; species Rhinophrynus dorsalis. Next base: position 122,795,946 of record CM074724.1, read on the forward strand.
AGCCAGGAATCCACCAATTACAAACACAGCAATTAGTCACTCCCACCACACCAGACTTCAATTATTTATCACAGCAAAGAGGGAAAACAAAACTCAGAGAGATTTGTTTTTAACCTCTTCCTTACCACACCACACAATATTCTTATGCTATTATTCCAGCAAGTATCCAATCTCAGTCGCACAGGGCACAGGGCAATGCATTGCACATTCCTCTGGCACTCAAAAGGTTAACCCCTCATTTGACTGAGGGGCTTATAATACTTTTTTTTTTTTTTTTTTTTTTGCAGTACAATATTAATTGTTCTAGTAATGGTGTGATTGTCATTAAATTACTAAAAGAAAAAAAAATCACTTTCACTACTTGAGGAACTTGCAGCGCTTTGTACAAATAATGCATTGTGGCCTCTGAAGCAGCAGATTGGCTACTGAATTAAACATGTATACAATATACCTCAATTCCCTAAACTTTGTGGTTATGTGTGTAATTTTGTTAAAAAGTGAGGTCACTGGACCATGAGCATCTAGATCGTGCGGCATATAACCAGGATAGTCTACTGGCTTGTTTTTATTTGGAAAGTGTTTTACCTGGAAGAGGACATTGAGATTCCTCTTGATTTCAAGTATGTCCTGGAGAGTCTTTACAATACAAAGATGTACACTTGCACACATAGAAACAAAAACTCAATATATAAATAATACATTAACTTTTGTCTACAATTGCATGTTTTTAAATACAAATAAGCAGATTTTTTTTTTTTTTTTCTTTTCATTTTTTTTGGGGGATTTTAAAGGGGAACATTCACCTAAAATTTAAAATTGACCATGTGTTTTAATCATTAAAACAAGATTAGTGCTGGGTTTGTTTTTTTGTCTAACTCACCTATTAGTGGAGATATGAAGCCTTCAAATCGGGCACTTCCTCATTCAGGTGCAACCTCAGTAGCATTGTAAACGGAGTTTGCTGTACCGTTAGCCTACAGAAATGCAACTACGAAGGGAAGCGTAAATGTGCTCCCTGGGGCAGCTGGGAAGTCCTGAGGGGTCATGTGGGACATACAGGGTCCCGCAGAATGCGGAAGTGCCTGATTTGAAGGCTTCATATCTCCGTTATTAGACGAGTTAGAAAAAAAATAAACCTAGCGCTGATCTTATTTTAATGATTAAAAACCATGGTCAATTTTTTATTTTAGGTGAATGTTCCCCTTTAAAGTGGGAGAGGATCTGTTTTTTTTGTTTTAGGTAGGTTATTCCAGGCTTTGGAGCTCTGCAGGAGAAGGCAGTTCAATCTGCTTCTTTAAAGGTTAAATGACAAGTTCCATTGCTATATTTACTCCACTGCCAACAACTCATTGGCTATTCCAAATCACCTTCAATTTTCTTTACATATTTAAAAGCTTCATTCAAAACTGCCTATGTGTCATATTAACCAAAACTGTGGCAGATGTTTAGGATATTTTCACACTTTTTTATTTTTTTTTAGAAAAAGTGAAAGTGAGAATCTCCTGGTGCAGCACTCAGCTTCACTAACCTATGAAATATCAAGGAAAACCATCATTAGCATATGATAAGTCTCTGAAAAGGCTTCATTAGCATAATAAACATCACTGAAAAGTTTAGCATGTGAAACATCACTGGTTCTGCACAGATACTACAATTTGCATATCTTAGCATATGCGACAAGTATGAATAGCTCCTTGACTGTACATTTGTTGGCCTTTTGGTGAACATGACACTTAGGCAGTTCTTAATGCAGTTTTAAAATATGCATATTTCAATAAAGGTGAAAGATCCATTTTCTCTGTCGTCCAATAATTTTGGGTAGGCGCTCTGCCCCTTTAAGTAGGCAGGAACAATTCTGAGAAGTGAATGCAGGGGTGGAGCCTACCTTCCCTCCTTGGCTGCAGCTAGCCAACCAGCTCCAGTAAGATTTGCTCTTTGTTGAAGACACAAGACAAGAGAACAGTTCTGCTATAGTTTTAGCTTGTTTATTATTTTTCTGTTAGCTATGGGATACCACCATTAAGCAGATTACCATCACTGACAATGCCCATCACCCAAATGTGGATAGCTCAGTTTACCAGTTGCTTTTGTGGACCTAAGCCCTAGGGAGAAAATCTTGGCTACAAGTTCTTTCCTCAGGAGTTGCCCACCGAGGATTCTTCTTTAAACATGGTAATCTGAAGACAGAAGATCTGCAGGAAAGGTGAGCAACCTTTGAGTGCTGAGGTCCACATGTCCCACGTTGTCTCTTTTGAAGTTCCTATTGCGTACTCCTGCACTCATTGGGTTTATCTGTATGTCTGTTGGGTGTTTGGAGCAAGTTTCTGGGTTCAGTGTTTATTGGGTCTTGTGACATGTTTTAGTGATGTTTGGTGCAAATTTTCTTAACAGTTATAACTGCAAAAATTGTATTCTCGCGCTTTTACCGCATAGATGCCATTGCTCCATTCACTTTTATGGGATTTTACAGTTTGGGACATATCTCTGCAACCTCTCAACGTAGCGACTTCAGAGACAGTGTTGGGGGGCTCAGGGGGGCTTCGGACACTGTTGGGGTACTTTTTCTGGGAAAACTACATTTGCCATGAGTGCTTGCATGGTGCGCTCGTTCCTGATTGGCTCCCGTCACTGCAGCCATTTTGTTCTTTCCCTGAACGAGTACCCTATGCTGGGCCTGGACTCTCCTTCTCTCCTCAGCAGATTAACCCTTCCCCTGCCAGATAAGTGTATTTTAGAGATTTCTGGGGTGAAATTTTAATCCTACACACTGTATTTGGGTATTTCCTTATACCTTGAAAGTTTTGACTCTGTGAGAATGTCTATTTCTTTGGAGCTTGAGGCTAGGACTAAGACTGAGGATGCTGGGGTCTCTGTGTTCCCCTTTGTGCATTGATCCTCATGTCAATCAGGGTTTCCTATAGAGTTCTCGGGTTATTTATGCCCAGCATGTTCTGTTGTGTCCCTGAGCATTCCCCAGGGACCCCCAGCCATGCATTAGAGCCAGTTTGGGTGCAAGAGTTTAAGGCTGCTAATAGAGACCTCCACTATACATCTCAACTCTTTTTATCCCAGTTACAGGGGGTCTTCCGCTCCTGGCAGACCCCTACTTCTGTCAGATCTTCCCTACTGAAACCGCAGGGAGTACCTGAAGTATCAGATTCCTCTAATGAGGAACTGTTGGTGGATTCTGACGCTGAGGAATGTTCTGAAGTGCAGACTCCCCCCCCCCCCCCCCCTTTGAGGCTGACCCGGATCCCTCTGCTGAGGGCCTGATCAGAGCCGTATTAAACACCCTAAACATTCCCTTGGATCAAGAGGTTTCTTCAGACCCCTCTGATGTATTTCAGGAGCCCATACAGCTCCAGACTTGTTTTCCATCTTTCCAAACTCTGGACCGGTTAGTGTTTGATGAGTGGTAGTCTCCTGACAGAAGGCTTTCTGTCTCCGAAAAGTTTGATAAGCTTTACCCCATTTTCTAATGTAGCGTTAGCTCAGTGGGTTCATCCCCCCAAGATGGATGCCCCTGTTTCTAGGACTTCTAAGTCCACTGCTTTGCCAGCTGCTGATGACTCTGCTCTTACAGACTGGACTTACGAGAAAATTGAGGTCTCCCTCAAGTCCATTTTTGCCACCGCGGGTATGTCCCTATGTCCAGCATTTGCTGCGGCCTTGGTAAGTAGGGCCAGTGCAGTTTGAACTGAACAGCTTACACTTGCTGTTCGTCAGGGAGCTCCTACTCTTGATATGTTGCAGCTACTTGTCAACATTTCTGAAGCCCAGCATTAGGTCTCTGCTCCTTGGTTTGATGCCAACAGTTGGTGGTTGCCAGGCGAGCTACTTGGCTCAAGATCTGGTCTGCTGACACTGCTTCTCTTCCGGGAACTTCTCTGTTTGGGCCAGATCTTAAGGATCATATCGGTGAGGCCACAGAAGTAAGAGTACCCTCCTGCTATGGTTTCCAGGAAGCAGACGCTTATCAAACATAATAGTTTTTTTCGTGCTTCCAGACTGGGACACATCTGGCAAACCAGATGGTTCCCCCAGCTATGCCTTCCTCCTCCAAGCCCAAACCACAAGGGAAGCCTAAGTCCTCCTCCTAGCCCAAGGCTTCTGAACTTTCTTCGGCATGAGTCTCCGAACCCAGGTCCCCACTCGGCTGTGGGTGGCCATCCGCGTCACTACCACAGCGTCTGGGAGGACTCAGTGGTGGATCCATGGGTTTTGCAGGTGGTGGCGGATGGGTACAGGTTCCCTTTTGCCTCTCTTCCTCCCTTCAGGTTTTTCCCTTCTCAAACGCCTCAAGGTATAGAGAAACGCCGTCTGTTCAGTGCTATCCAGGCCCTTCTGAACAAGGACGTTCTGGAACCGGTTCCCTTTCAGGACTGCGGTTTGGGTTTTTACTCAAACCTATTTGTGGTTTCCAAGAAGGATGGCGGCTGTCGTCCAATTTTGGACCTGAAGGATCTCAATTCCTTTGTGATCAAGACTCATTATCACCAGGAGTTCCTAAGGACTGTGATTGCTGCCATTTCTCCCAGGCACTTCCTTGCTTCGCTGGATCTTCAGGATGCGTATCTGCACATCGCCATTCATCCAGAGAGCTGGCAGTATCTCAGATTTGCCTGCGACCAAGGGCGTTTTCCGTTTTCTGCTCTTCCCTTTGGTGTGACTACAGCTCCTCAAGTCTTCAGCCGTGTCCTGGGAGCCTTAGTGTAAGCCCTCCATCGGAACGGCATCAGAGTCACTCCATACATGGACGAACTGCTTCTGAATGCCCCTTTTTCGGAACTTCTTCATCGGCAGGTTCAGGACGCGTTCATGCACTCACTCATCACGGTGGGATCCACAACATGGACAAATCGGATCTTGTCCCATCCCAGCATCTGGTTTTCATGGGCCTTCTCTTCAACACTCAGAGCATGGTGTTTCTCACGGACGAGGTGGCTCACCAGATCGACCACGGGGTTTCCGCTGTTCTGGCACACGATCCAGTTCCAGCCAAGAAGCTGTCCTCTCTAGTGGAGAAGTTCATTTCCACCATAGAAGCAGTCCTGTTTGCTATGGCTCACAACAGGGAACTCCAGAGTTTTGTGATCCAGGTGTGCAGGGGTCAGCCGGACCTCCTGAAGCTGTCAGTATCCCTCCCTCTTCATGTGGAACTGAGTCTGTCGTGGTGGCTCAACCTCTCCAATCTGCTGAGGGGAAGCCCTTTCTGGTGTCCTTCTGGACCACGGTGACGTCGGATGCCAGCCTGTCCGGCTGGGAAGCGGTCCAGGGTCACCTGAATGCTCAGGGTCGGCCGTCTCCGGAGGAATCTCTCCTTCCCATCAATGTGTTGGAGCTTCAGGCGATTTTTCACACTCGTCACCACTGGACACACCAGCTGGAGGATTGCCCGGTCCAAGTCCAGTCCGACAATGCCACGGTGGTGGCTTACATCAACGGCGGAACAAGAAGTCTTGCAGCTTGGTTAGCAGTCCCGGCTATCTTGTCCTGGGCTGACGAACATGTTTCTGCCATATCCGCAGTTCACATCCCCAGAGAAGACAACATCATGGCAGACTTCCTCAGTCTACACACTGTGGACAGCGGAGAGTGGGAACTGCACCTAGAAGTGTTCAACCTCATTGTTCAGAGGTGGGGTCTTTCATGCATCGACCTGATGGCAACAAGACACAACCGGAAGATTCCGACGTTCCTCTCTTGCTGGAGGGATCTTCTAGCTCTAGCAGTAGATGCCATGTCCATTCCTTGGTTATTTTCTCTGGCATACATCTTTCCTCCCATCCCCATGTTGCACAATGTGATAAGGAAACGGAGACTGGATTGATGTCCAATCATTCTGATTGCTTCGTACTGGCCTTGGAAGGCTTGGTTTCCAGAGCTTCTGGACCTATCAGTGGCGGAGCCTTCTGGCTCCCTTGCTGTCCGGATCTTCTTCTGCAGGGTTACCTGTGGAAGGGGGATGTCCATCGTCTAGCCTTGATGGCTTGGAAATTGAATCCTCACTACTGTGGAAGAAAGGGTTTTCTTCTGGTGTGGTGGCGACTATGCTTAGTGCACACAGGCCTGTTTCCTCTAGGGTTTACCATCGAATCTGGTCTACCTTCCCTATTGGTGTGCTGATAAGGACCTATCTCCGGATTTTGATTCTCCTACGGTCCTGGCCTTCCTACAGGAAGATGTGGACAAGGGCCTTTGTTTTAGTTCCCTTAAGGTTCAGACATCTGCTTTCTGTTTTTCGTTCAGTTATCTAGGTTTTCTTCCAAGGTGCTGCTCATACTCGTCCTGTATTTCAGTCTCCCGCTCCTTAGTGGGATCTTAACTTGGTTTAGGGCATCCTTCAGCACCCTCCCTTTGAGTCTTTTGGCTACTATTCCTCTACGTCTGACATGGCACCTGGCTTTTCTCCTGGCGATTGTGTCTGTTTGCCATGTCGTGGATTTGCATGCTCTGTCTTGTAAACCACCCCTTTTTGGTGTTTCACTAGGACATGGTGGTGCTTCTGACTTCGCGGGAGTTTCTCCCGATGGTGGTTTCTGTGTTCCTTAATCAGGAGATTGTGGCTCCTTCTTTCTGCCCTGGCCCTTCCTCTGACAAGGGGAAGGATCTCCACTTGTTAGCTGTGGTGCGTTGTCTCAGGTTTTGTGTGCATCACACTGAGTCCATTCAATGGTGTGACGCGCTGCTCGTCATTCCTGAGGGTCCCAGGGCAGGGAGACCTGCATCCAAGTGACCCTTGTGTCTTCGATTCAGTCCACTGTTCGTAAGGTTCACAAACTGAGGAAGGAGCCTGTTTCCTTTTGGGCCACGGCTCCTTCCACTAGCTCTATTGGGGCATCTGGGGCTTCCAAGAATCATCCCTTAGCTGATCGGTTGTGCAAGGCCGCCACTTGGTCGTCCGTGCACTCCTTTTCAAAGCACTATTGTGTTGCTGTGCTGGTGTCGGCTGATGCCAGTTTTGGGAGACAGATCCTGGAGGCAGTTTTGCCTGTCTAAGGTCTTCTTTTCGGTTCTTCAGTGCTCCCTCACTTTTGAGCCCTGTTGGCTCAGCGTGCTGTGTAACAGTTCCTGGGGTGTTGTTACCCCTGTTCAGTGTCCGTTGCCACTTCATTTGTTATTGTTGGGCTATCTCTGACCTGATGGTTCATATATGCTCTGGTGACTTTGGGGGCCCTGCGCCTGGTCCTTGCCTTCCTTCCCGCCCTGGGAAACTCAATGGTTGGACATCCCAAAGTTACCAGTAGCCTATATTGGACGACAGAGAAAAGAGGATTTTAGTCTTACCTGTTAAATCCTTTTCTCTTAGTCCATATAGGTTACTGGTCTACCACCCTGTCAAGGGACCATGCTTGGCTCTCCTGTGGCAGAACGTGGGGGTCCTTTGGGGTTCATGCTCACAGGAGTGGTCCTTTCCTTCTCATTACCTAGTCAATACTTAGTGTCTCCCCTTATGCCCTTTCTCAAGAGATAACTTATTTAGTTAGTGCCTTATGTCATGTCCAATCAGGTGGATGTAACATTTTCTAGCAGGACTTTAAGGACTAGAGAGTTGTGCAATGCATTGCACACCCCAATGATCCTTTAAGGGTTAAGTTGAGTCATGTACTTTGCCTGCTATAGTTAGAAAAAAACTTAATGCAGTTGTCACGTCGGCCTCCATGGAGATGGCACCAAGGACTGATTGAATGTTATCTCTCGAACAAAAGCACAAGAGCAACATTCATAGATGCCATTATGATTTTTTTAGCTATAGTGAGATAATTTGAGGGTTATTATAAGGAGGTTTATGTTCTTCTTTAAAGAAAGAATAGCATGTTTTGGCAGTATCGTTCCATATACCTTCTAAGACCTTTAGGCTCAAGACTTGGCAGAGTTTCTCTTATTTTTGCAACTTTTCTGTAATGCTTTGGTAGAGTTGTTTAAGATTTCAAGTAGCCTCTCGAATGTTGATTGGGGAGATACTGTTGTCCTGTTAACCAATTAATTCAGTGTCTCTTGGTGGTGATCTTACCGCCCTCCGAATGTACTTTCTTCCTTCCTTTGCTGTAGAAGCTTGTTTAGATTACTCTTGAAATTGTGAATTTTTTTTTTTTTTTTTTGTACTTATTACATGCCTGACAATGGCTTATTTTAGTATTCATTTACATTATCGTTCTATCTCTAATTTATTTCTGTAAACCTATTTGACAAAAATAAATTAATAGTGAAAAACTCTAGCAACCATGCATCATTTTCAGTGTAACTGATTTTCTTGTAACTTCTTGCTTCATTAGGAGTTTTCTTCCACCTCCATCTCCTCCTCCAGGTCTCAGTCAAGATCATTTTGGTCCTCTTCAGCACTTCCCACACCAGATTAGATTCTGCTACAGCACCAGCTACCATTCCCTGATCGAGTACTATATTAGTGGGCGACCCTGGCGTCTCAGCAGGTGGCCCTGAATGCTTTTGCTCTTTAACTGGCTTACCTGGTTGGTGCAGCACAAGCTAATGTGCTCTAACCTAGCTTTGTCTCTGCCCCTCCTCCAGTCTCCAGTGGCTGGCCAAACTCTGTACATCATAAGAAATCCCATGTTTCTTCGCCAACCCTTCTATATTTCCTCTTGGATCTCCAGCTGCACCTCAACATACCCCTTACAATTTTCCTAAATCATTATGCTTTTGCTTTATCCCCACTGGAATTCATTCTGCCATCTGCAAAAAGGCACATCTCTCCTTCCAGACTGCTTTAAATATAACAACTTAAGTTATTAAATGACCAGAAAATGTGTTATTATACAAAAGGTACATGATCTTTTAGAGGGATTCTCTTGCTCTCTCTTTTAACAGAGTAGTGCACTAACATTTGCAGTGTAGGATGTGCTCTCAGGAGAATAACCTATTTTATTTTGTAAAAATCTTGGCCTCCACATGTACCATTAGCAATTCAAAAGGCTTGGTTAGAATTGTCCTTAATATATAACATGCATTCCTAGGGGCTGATGGAGACAGCATCCCCCTACCACACCATCATTTTGAACTTGCTGCCTGTTCTGTTAGGGTAGAACGAGTGACGTTTTGCAAGGAGCTCTGTGAAAGCAGTTAAGGTTTGCTATTTTGTGTGGTGGTCTTACTAGTTGTCCTTTTTCTAGTGTATCAGAGTTATCCAATTTCACAAAAATATAATGTACGTGAAGGAATGTGGCATATCAAACTTCCCTCATTTAGACCTATGTGAGTGAGCATATGAGAGGGAGGTAGGACACTGAGCCCTCTGGGTTTGAGGGACATCCTTCTTTTCTAAGAAAAACTGTGCATTGTAGCTGGGTTCACCTGTTTGTGTTCTAATACACTATATTGAATATGCAAAGTGGAATTTGTGTGTTTTGGAATTCAGCAATCCATGGAGATTAGTCTTCAAGCGATAGAGGTAGAGTTGAGTTCTGATCTTATAAGGAACTTTACACGGTCTATGGAACAAAGCAAACTTGGGTTGGAATTGGATTGCTTCTGGGGACATTTCCTTTGGAGTAAACAGTCTCTAAGTGCAACATTATTTATCACAAATAAATACACACACCATGCCTCCCTCCATTTTGGTCTTGCTTCTTGAGAAACTGGTTTCCATAGAGTGTACCTGCAGGACATGCATACAATCATGGCCATCCTGAGGCCATATACAATTATGGCCTGGAACACATTGATCCATAACAACAGTCTCTTGCAGCAAGTGCTAATGACACAGACATTTACACAATAGGGGTGTAATAGGCACTCATTGTTACATATCACATCCACATTACCCACAGTGCAAAATAGACCTCCACAGACTCGCACATTTATGCACGTACCTGAAACTAGACAAATGCCCTTTCTATATAAAAAGTATCTGAAATGCAAACAAATTTCACTCTGGTTTTGCTTGTTATTATGCACTAAACAATTTCAAGAGAACATGGAGACTTGTAGGAGAATGGTGTGGCCTTGTGCAATTCGTCCCTTTTCACAATGTTGAAAAGGGACGAATTGCACAAGGCGACGCCAGGCAGCTGGGCACAATGCCAACGCGAGAGGAGAGGTATTGGAGGAAGCGGGCAGCAAATACAAGCCTACCACCCGCTTCCTCCGATGTCTCTGTCCCCTCCTCCTGCTTTCTCCAATAGCTCACTAGTCCCCAGGCTTTTCTTATGCTGCGGACTTCACAGCCGCCCGCAGCAATGGAATGAAGAATAAATGAAGAATTTATAAATGAAGATGAGGGAAGCTCTGCAGTCACAGTGCAGCCTGCTCCCTCAGTTGTATTTTAACCCGTTGAGTGCCAGAGTGGTACGCAACGCATTGCTTTGCACTGGCACTCAAAGGGTTAACTTAGATCTCATCCATTCATAATGCCCTACTTACTGTGTCCCTTTGCTTTTAGTACTTTTGCTCCACTCTCAGTTTGAAGGAGAGTGGAGCAAAAGTATTAATAGCAATGGGACACAGGAGGTAGGGGGTTAAATATGAATGAGATCTAAGTTAAACTGATGTGTAATAATAGTATTTTAATAAAAAAAAGTGTAAAACACACACACACATATATACAGGCAAGGTATGTAGTCCATACCTTGCCTATTAACCCTTTGGGTACCAGATGGGTAGGAAACATGCTAAGCAATGCTTTCCTACCTCTCTGGTACTCAAAGGGTTAATTGTGGAATAAAAGACAGATTTGTCCACTACATGGAAGTCCATGAGGTGGATGTAGATGGGGTTAGTATGTCACATATATGCAATATATGTGACATACTAAGGGGGGGATGTGGAAGGGGCATTGTGTAGTGCTTGGTGTACTAGTTTTATTGATTGTAACCCTTTGAATGCCACAGGGGTGAGCAGTGCACATCCCTATGGCATTCAAAGCTGTCCATGGTGCTGAAAGCCTTCTCTGTGTTCCCCTAGTGGCTGGGTAGGGAAGCACAGAGAAAGCTGTTCAGAGCTGGAGACCTGGGTTTTGGATTTTCTGACTGAACTTGATACTTTGCAGTGCTGTGATTGGCTGTGGTGCTAGGTAACATTTTTATCGTGTGTTTTTAGGTAAGATTTTCTATGCAACGCAGGTTTAAGGTTAACGTGTATTTTGTTGGTTATCGGTCGTTAGGCTTTCTGGGTAAGGAAGATTTGAATCTCACGTTACCTGGTCTTGCTTAACGAGCGAAGGCAGTTTTTTTCTTCACGTTGGTTTTAACGCCAACATTTGAATCGAGCCCTTAGTCCCTACAAATGTGATCACCGTGACATAAGTTCTAGTCTCTGTGGGTACCTAACATTGTGCAGATCTGATAATTAAAAACAATTATTTTTATTAGTGCAAACAATATTAAGTGTAGACTTTAGTAAACGGATGATATACAGGCACAAAACAATACTGATGGGGAAGACAACCGTGGATGTGAGCATTTACAATAGACAGTAGAGTAGAATATGTTAATGACAGTCTATGAGTAGAAAATTATTTTAGACTGGTCAGAAAGTAGGTCCTTTAAGTTGCACTGAGTCCAGTGTTAGTCCAAACACAAAGTGAGAGATATTTTTAGAAAATGTCTCTAGCAAAATGAGTTGTATTTTTAATTTTTTTTTTATCATTTTACATTGTGTTAAATTTTAGAAAGTTGATGGAAAGTCTAAAGCCTGATACTGAATTCCAAAGAAACCAGATGCCGCTATTGTCACTTTTTAACAAATATGTGCTTTTGCAAGAACTTTTAAAATGTATTTATTTGTCCATTTCTACAAATATTCTAGCAATGGCTGACAGGGAGTCACATCAGGGATGGTCAGCAGTGTGGAATGCCAGCTAGTACCGTCTAATGTACATAATATGACAAATAACCAAAAGTAAATATCTCACAATACTGTCTTGCTGTTTTAAATGAAAAGGGTTACATCAAGGTAATTTTGACAGTTCGTTCAATCACTTATTTGTTACAGTGTGGCAGTTCTACTTTTAAGAACTGAGTGAGAAGCTGTTATGGCATTTATTAAAAGTAGTGGAGTATTTCAGTAAATGGTCATAATGTATAAGTTCACAAAGTTGGGAATGCTTTGTAGGTAAACTTTGACAAATGCAATAAGTAGGTCTATCAATATTGTTTTGGATGTATTTGAGCCAAGACAGTCATAATAGGTGAATGACAACCAGGAAGAACTTACACAATCCCTGCAGAGGAGATCGGCTATAATTGGTTCTCCCACACATATATTGTGATGATAATATAGCCCTTTTTATGGTTCATTAAAGGTGGATATGTGAATCAGTAATGTAGAAACTGAAGTAATCTGGTGAAGTCTGTTATGTGCCAAGAAATGTTCATTCTTAAGATTCAACCATAAAATTGGGTCGTGTTACATACGATCCGAGACAGAAGGGCACCGGAACCCTGAATGAGGAAAGAGATTTACAGTAAGATGAAAAAAGTCTATGAGCTTAAAATCTATGAAGAATATATATATATTGTAAATATTCAAAAACGGAAAAATACAAACCTGAATAAATGTATAGCTAATCTATAATAACTGGTTGGTAAAAGAAATAATTAATATTTTTAATCATGTCACAAAAGACAAATATATAGATTAAACAACTAAATCGGCCAATAAATAAAAATAAAGGAGTTCATGAGCATGTATAAAAATCCAAAGTCCAACTATCCCATCCATCTTTAAAAAAAGTCTTCGTCCCAAAATAAAACCACTTATCCCTGGAAAACACGTGGCTCTATGGCTGTTGGTCATGAAATGGAGGTGGAATGGTAATCAGAATGAGAATGATAAATGGAATAGTAATATATAGTCCACTTAGTATAGGTTTCTCCTGTCTGCTTTGCCGCTGTCCCAAATGGGATCCTGGGACAGTCTTGCTGCTCTGAGGTGAACAGTTTTACATCAGTAAAAGGGGAGGGAGGGGGATACTTTATCTTTCAATTACTCTTGAACTACAGCTCTGACAATATTGAAATAACATTCTTCATGGCCCAACTACTATGAAGATTAATTGGAGCTACTTTTATTATGAAATATTATCCCTTTAAGATTTCCTGGGTACCAAGTGCTAAGGTTGGGTCTATGTCCCTCCTCCTTTTAACCTGCTGATGAACTATGAACAAGTACTGAGCAAGCACATGCAATGTTTCTTCTAATCCATGGTTTGCTATGTACACCCCTTAGGGTACCCTACATTTTCTAAAGTATTTTGCCAAAAATGTGCGTGAGTTTCACATGTATGTTCATAGAAATTGTTATGCACAAATTGTTTGTTTTTCTTATCCTAATTGTGTGATATGAGAGTAATTATATTTCTAACCTTCATTGCGCCCTTGACAGATGACATTTAAAATGTTAGGGATGTCTCTAAAACTCAAGACTGCGTGTTATGGGTGCCTTGGACAAAAAAGACTGACAACTATTGCTCTAATTTCTCATAAAAATTCCCATTGATCTGAATTGGATTTTTAAACCCTTAAAGGAATACTATCACCTAAAAATGAGCCAGGCATATCTACACTTAAATACCTTTTACTCTGTGATAGCATTTGAAAAAAAAAAAATAAAAAAAATTGACACCTAAAATCTAGTCTAATATGCTCTCCATGGAGGCTCCTATTCTAGCCTCATTCATGGCTCCATTACCATAGCAATTTTGGTTGGTGGTGATGATGTATTATCTGTAAATGGGCTGAGTTAAAGCTTGCACCCTTTATGAATACCAGAACTTTAGTTTCTTCAGGGTCCTGAGAACAATAATTAATAAAGCTTTCCCAGTTTATTTTGATGTGTCTGCCATGCTGTTAAACAGCACACCTCGTACTGCTGTGTCTGCACTTAGTAGAAAGTCTGGATAACTGTGTCTGATGGCAGACTTTATTATTGCCTGCCTCTCCAATAGAGGTGGCTGTTTGCTCTTGGACACTATTACTTAGATTTCCCATCCTGTATCATATGGCAGCACCAGGAGGGGAGCTTAACAGCAAGGCGGATTCATCAAAATGCACACGTGAAGCTTTATTAATATTCTCACAATATTGATGTAACAATTTAATTATGTTGACTCTAGGGTTCCTGAATTCTGGACCGATTACCACCTGGCCAACTTGAAACTAATGATAGGAGTAGTGGCAGTCAGAACCAAATTAAGATGCTATAGTGCCTTACGCAGTCCCCCCCCCACACACACACACATTCCTGTATACACACACACTCAATTCTCCCCTGTCGCACCTCTGACCCCCAGATTCCAAACACCTAGACACACGCAAATGCAATTATACAGAGAAACGTGCATATCCACACTAATACAGTTATGTACAACACGCAATAGAGTTAAACATACACACGGCATTTGCACAGTTAGTTTCACAGGTGCATATACACACACACGCACTCAAAAATAAACAAACTCTCTTGAGCAGAAAGACACCCAGAAACAAACACCACACACATCTGAGCATGGAGAGACATAGATCATGGTCTGAAAGGGCACAAGCACACACATCCACACATCTGCTCTGACATGCAGACACACTGCAAAGCATTACCCCATCATGTAAGACTAGCTGCAGCTGAACATCACCCCATGAGTGCAGATCCATATTGCACGAGCTCAGACATCAGGCCATATTACGAGAGACCAGACCACTAATCTACATTGCGCCAAACCAAACCATTACCCCATAACCATAAATAAATAAATAACACTTTGAGTAAAAAAGAGGTAGCCAGCACATTTTTTTGCAAAGTGTTTGTACTCCTCTGGCAATCAAAGAGAGAACATATTTCCAAAAAGACACAAAGGGAAGGATGGCTCCACTGGGGGAGGCTAAGTGGCACCCAGGGGATTAACTATAAGTCCTTTAGTTCCTCTGTGGTGTTCAGTGCATTGTTTGGGAACTCTCTGGCAGTGCTTTGGTTAATAATGTGACTTTAGCCTTGGGACTAACAGAAGTGCCACATATCTATAACTGTATTGATAAAAAGTATGAATCTCTTCGTACCGGATGGTAGAATAGTGGGCTACAGATTTGGGCAGTATAATAGACAAGTGACGGGAAGAGTCAGCTTCTGATTCAGTGAACCATGTACCTGACTGCACTCTTCTTTACTCCATGATCTCCAGGTGTACATATTAGCTCATCCCAGCTAAGAACTGTGTGGAGTGCTGCTTGTTACACTGACATGTGGCACCTCTTGGGATGTGCCTCTGTGCATATTCATTTTCTGCCTCCTGTCTCTTTTTGATGTCAAACGTTCGAGTGGAAATCCAGACCCAGTACGGTTGTTACCAGTCACCCACCTAGATCCTGCACCTGGGCTTCTCGTTCTTATTCTCCTAGGCCTTAGGCACTAGCCTAGATTGGCTAATGGCTGATCTAGCTATGGAACTGGTGGAAATTTATATTAAGCCATTTTTGCTGTACAAGGTTCTAATTCAGGTGTGGCCCCTTCCCTATTGTACACTTTATTTGCTCCAGAATTGTTACTATTTAGCATCATGAATACAGCATATGGATTCTTTCTCCTACCTTCCTCCAAATGTTGTTTGCTTAATTGCTGTCCTGGCTATTTGAAGAAGGCACTATTGCATGTGTCACTGGTTTTTCATGGCACCTTGGGACATAAGTGTTTTTAATACACCTATTACAAGGTGATGCTTTCTCTTTTTGACTTAACTGGAGAGAATTTAATGGTGCGAGGTAGAAAGTCTTAGACTTGATGTATGGGACATGGTATTTGAGTTTGGCCGTAAGATACTTCGCAAATAAAAAAGATGTTTTTAACATTTCTTGCTTTTATATTACTAGCAGTATATTAGGATAAGCGTGGCTAGACTGTAAAATGTGGTACGATTGCAGCTGTACTCAAGCCGACCAGACATTGCAGTAAATCTGAATCTTTCAGCAAAGTCTGTTGGAATCCTCCCAGCCTGTGACACTCATCCATCTGGGACTACCACAAAAGAGCCAGCCAGTGTTTGCCTGTGACAACAGCGCACCCTTGTTGCTATTGATTGTGCTGCTCAGTGGAGTGAAAATCATTGATCCATCCTCTAAACCAGCAGTTATGTGATAATCTGTGGAATGAAGTACCAGTCAAGCTGGTCTTGGCAGGGAGGCAGATATATTTTGAGCCCCATGTTGTAAACTACTCCGTTGTCAACAAGCAATGTTACCTTCTGGTATGTGTAATGCACAGTATTACTGCATGGTGTGTATACAGTTCAGAAGGAGAACTTAGATCAAGGGCTGTGTGAAGAAACCGTAGCAATCTGGTTCAAACAATGTGCACCTTTAGGGGAAAAATGAAATGCCAGGGAGGTCCCCAACGCATCGTTTTGCAACGTCTTGTAGACCTTCACATTTAAGGGATTAACCTTTTGAGTGCCAGAGGGGTGCACAACGCATTGCTTCACACTCAGGGTTAAAAGCCCCAATTAAATCAGTGGGACTTTTGGGAATCTAATATTTATACTCTAGTTGGAACCCCTTTTCGATTACTTTTTAATGACTCCATGAACCCAAAGCAAATTGCATGCATTTGTAGCAGAAATTATAACTTATGATTAGTGAGAAATACATTGCTTAACCCCTTGAGTTCTAAAGATGTGTCTGGCACATTGCAGAACACTTCGCTGGAGACTGTGCTAGCAAAATAGATGTTAATTTTTGCGAAGGTAAGTACAACAGCAGGAATGAATTTGGAAAGCTGTCAGTCAACAATTAGAGCAGCCTTTATTTTATGTGAGATAAACGATCATCCATCATATTGCTGGTATTTTATTATAACTGACTCCAAGTCCTATATTTCCTGCTAGGGTGCAGCCTTTTCCATAAGCCATAAGTGTGATTTGTTCTCATTTGATTTATCAACCCCTTGAAGACCAGAGGTGTATGCAGTAGATTTCTTTTGCAATACATTGCTCACCCCCTTTGGTCCTGAAGAGGTTAATGTAGGTAACACTGGGGGGGGGGGGGGGAGGAGTTATGCATTAAATCGTTATAAAGAGGTGATAAAGCGGAGATGACTTCTCCAGTTCCTATGTTATTCTATGGAGTCTATGGACTAAGATCTCCAAAGCTCTAGAAATCTTAGTGAATTTGCTGCATAGAAATAACAAAGGAATTGGAGACGTTCTCTCCGCTTTGTCACCTCTTAAAGGGATAGTAATACTTCGTTTTAACTTTATTTTATTTTGTAGGCATAAAAAAAACATGAAGAATGATATGTCTTATCTCTCAAACCTTTATGGTTTATGAGATATTCACAAGCAAAGTTTCCCCCCCCACCCCTTTTACCTAGTGTAAGCCATCTCTTCTCAGATGTGGAATGCAGTCCATAGACCAGACAGATAACAGCAAGGGACAATCTTCTTCCTATGAAAACAATGAAATCCCTGCCCCCCTTGACGATTTTTTTCAAGTTTTTCCTTTATCTTAATTGAAGATTGTCCCTCTCTGCAATCTGCCTGGGCACCTCCCTTCTGATCTGGCTGAACAATGTTATATCAGTAAAAGGGGCGGGAGGGGGATACTTTGTCATTGAATTACTCCTGAACTACAACTCTGACAGAATTGAAATAACACTCTCCAAAGTCCAAATACTATGATGATTAATTAGAGCTGCTTTTATTATGAAACATTACTATCCCTTTAATCACACTTTAGTGAATCTTCCCCTCAGCTTTGACTTCTTACTAAAAAAGCACCAGTCTTAAATATCCAGTTTATCCCTCAGGAACTGGCATAAACAGCACAAGATTTTACTGCTGTAGGGGTCCAGGGGCCATAACTATAAATAAAAATGGAGAGATTGTGGAGGCATACCAGCTTTAAGAAATAAATAAATAATTCTTCAAATTCTCATTGATTTAAAACTGGATTTTAATCCTTTAAATGCTAGAACGTTTTTCCACGGACATCTCTCATTCAGATGCATTAAAAGCTCAATTTAAAAGTGAATATCTGTTTGTCCTGTGTTGTGCAATTGGTTTGCCCCCAAATTCTACTTGTGATGAACTCATTCACCCAAAGCCAATGGCTGCATCACCATGTGTTCACACTAATTCCACCAAACCTGAATCTGTTTGCACCTTGAGGGCAGAGAAGTCTTAGTCCTGCGGATCCAGTAGATGGCCAGAGCTTCCAACTTAGATCGGAGATGGTATATTGAAATGAACTCACAACACAGCCAGTGCTTATGTCAGAGTAAGAATGCTTTATAGTAAACAGCATACACTTTTATACAGTTTTTAATCTTTTAATTTCCTTAACTTATGCAATCATAACCAACTTTTGTACTAGTCAAATAGGCCAATGGGTAGGAGGTTGATTGATCAAGAATGGCCCTTTGTCTTCCATTTTATTCTGTGGTGAACGTAAGTATGAAATAAAATGTGTCTGATTAAATTCCACTGTTGTAAGAAGTAGTTCTCCATGGATTCTGCCCCTTTGATTAGTACCTGTTCAAAGTGATTGCACTCTTGATCAGCTCTGTCACAAGCCGCATCCTTAGAGATCCATGGGCAACGTGTACTGCACCCTTGTAGTGCAAGGGATAGTCTATGGGAGGGCGGCCTGGAAAGCAGAGCCCCAGAGTGAACCCAGACGCTCCTGGGGAAAGTCCAAAGGGTATCTTGGAGGGATGAGGACAGAGGGCACATGGTAAGACCCCAGGAGCCTTGGTTGCCAGGGCACCTTAAGGTTAGTTCTATGGTCTGTCACATTCCTGTTTGTTATTATAAGCCCTCAAGTGTTTTTTCCTGTGTAGTTTCTTTCAGAATTATATCTTAAATAAACAAAGAAGCGTTTTAACTGTTGGGGTATGTTGTCTTGGTGCATCTAGCCCAGGGGTACCCAACCTTTGCTACAAAGCTATTGGAGACAATGGCTCCCATCATCCCAACTCAGCTGTACTCTGGATATTGTTGATGGAAGTTGTAGTCTTTGGCAGCTGGAGAGCATTTGGTTGCCTACCCTTGAATTCCAGCCCATAGGTTCATTCTTTGACTGACAGTGCAGGCTTGAGACTTTGTTACATACAAACAGATGTGTCTGTAAGATTATCTATGATCTAGTTTTCCATATTTGCTAATGTCACAGCCTTGTGAATTGCCAACAAAATAGTAGGTCCAGCAGGGACATTCAATTCACCCATGATACTGTAAACAAGCATGGTAAATATCTAGTAAAATAATTGATTTATGTATTTCTTCCACTATATACTTGTTTACATTTTGTTTGATGCACTGTGGGAGTATGTTGCCTTAGTAAATATCTATGGCAATTCCTTTGCTTACTGAAGGTTTCAGTATCCTGTATTGTCTACCAGTCTGTTAAAGAGGAACATTCATCTCTTAAAATGTTTTACCATACGTTTAGTTAAGAAAGTAGTATCGTTACATAAAGCTCAGGTTAGCATTATACTGAGGTTGCAACCTCAGTATAATGCTAACTGGAGGTTGATATAACAATAGTAGCCATTCACAACACACAGTAGGGAAGCGTGAACACGCTCCCTGGGGCAGCTGGGAGGGAGGTGGGAGAAGAAGATCTGTGCCGAAGATTCAGTTTGCCATATTATGTGGAAGTGCATAGCTTGAATATGAAGTATCTTTAAAAGTACTAACATGAAGAAAAAAAACACCTTTCCTAATAATACTTTATTAACTAAACCCATGGTAAACATTTTTAAGAGGTGAATGTTCTCCTTTAAATGTCAGTCAACATCAAATTGCTTAAAGGAGAACTAGCACCACTTAATAATAACTACCAAATTGTCTAACAATGGCCAGAAAATCCTAATGTCTCCTACCCTTGTGCTTTTTTCAGTAGGTAACATCCAGGACTGACTGAAAATGTTATGTCCTTGGAGGTAGGAATGACAATTGCTGCCAATTTTTTTCAGACTGAAGCAGGCATAGCCGGCTTAACCCTGTCAAAGATTAGAGTGGTACACATTGCATTGAAAATTAATTCTCTGAACACCCCCATGGTCCTTAAGGGGTTAAGATTATCATGAGTGAACAGAAATATAGGTCTTGTGGTCCTTCTAGCGACTGTCATGTCTGCCTCCATGAACATTGGGGCTTAATTGAAAATGGCTTCAGTGGGATGATCAACAGGGGTGATTTGGCATGGGCTGGACTTGATGAAACCATGTCTTTTTTCAGCCTCATCAACTATGTAACATTATCCAATACTGATTAGAATATGTTCTCTTGATACAAGGGGGAAAATCATAGGGGCCATTAGGATTTTCTGGCCTTTTATGGTAAGTGGAGGTTGTTATTGGGAGTTGTTTGTTTTCTTTTCAAACCTTATTGGCCTTTGTAAATCTCATAGGACATATTTAATTTGCTAACTGCACCTTATAATGCAAATGCTGGCAAAACATTTGTCCTTTGTAGATAAAAATAAGTGCAATTATGTAGTAACATAGTAAATTAGGTTGAATAAATACACAAGTCCACCCTAGGGACATGAGAACTGTATAGCTATCCTGCTACCAAATAAGTTAGTCTTTTTCAGACCTTCCTGATCTGCCTACTAATAAACAGTATAACCCTGTATGTTCCCTTTTGAAAGAAATGTCTCTAATCTTCTCTTGAATGCATCCATTGTATCTGCCATAACCACCTCCTTGGGCAAAGAATTCCACAATTTAACAGACCTTACTGTAAAAAACCCCTTCTTCTGCTAAAGTCTAAACCTCCTTTCCTCTGATCTCAAGGGGTGTCACCTGATCAGGCCTTGGAATAAATAGCTCACCGCATAGATCCTTGTATTAACCTCTCATATATCTTTGTACAGTGTGATAAGGTCTCCTCTTAGTCGTCTTTTCTGTAGAGTAAATAAACCAAGTTTGTCTAGTTGTTCCTCATATGTCAAGTCCTCCATTCCCTTAATTAATTTTGTTGCTCTTCGCTGTACCCTCTCTAGTTCTAGTATATCCTTTTTCAGAACTGGTGCCCAAAACAGCACTGCATACTCAAGGTGAGTTCTTACCAGAGATTTGTACAATGGCAAAATGATGTTATCCACTCTTGCTTCAATACCTCTTTTTTATGCAAGACAGGATTTTGTTTGCCTTTGCTACTGCTGTTTGACATTGGTCATTGTTTCCAAGTTTGTAGTTGACAAGGATACCCAGGTCTTTCTCTAGCAACGAGTCCCCTAAAATTATCTTTTTATTTTATGGTAAGTGCATCTTCAGCTTGCACAAGCAGTTGTCTGATTGAAATTACGGAGCTGCTAACAGTGGTGGATTTAGATAAGAGCAGAGGTTAGGGTCTTAATAGGATTGCCTGGCCACATACTCACACTCTTCTCACTATAAGTTCTTTAGCCTGAACTGTTGGTTTACTGTGGGGGCCATGTCTTAAGTAATGAGGACCAAGGCACACAGGCAGTAACACAATCGTAAGGTCAGAACCCCAAAATATTGACGAGAAAAACTTGATAGTGTGGACTAGAAAAGCTTTCTTTATGGGACAGATAAAATGGCAACTTGGCAGCTAACTGAAGAATACCAGATACAAGAACTGATTAAACTTTCTGATGATAGATTTAATAGGGAAATAAATGATGGGGCTTTCAGATAATGAACCTCCCTCTAGCATTCACTGTTTCGTCAGACAAGTGGATTCTCTGCTTGACTCATCCCACTCAGACAGCATATGCACACAATATTGTATTCACAGTACTGCTTCTTCAAAGAAGCGATGACCGTTGTAGCAATAAAAGACATAACATAGGCAAACCTGACTGAAGCTTTTTAGAGTGACACAGAAGTTCACTCCTTAAACAGTCTCACACAGAGCAGATTATGATTCAGGCCACACTTAACAGGAGAAGTCATGAGTACAGATGCAAGTGAAGCAGCCGAAAGCAGTGGTTGATGGAAAGTTAGAGTAGAATGCAGCATTATTGTTAATGTGTATTTATAAAGCATATACCAATTCCACAACACTATGGAACAGAGTGACAACACATACAAGGACTGTACATAGAGCCCAAAGCATGAGGGAGCCATGGCCTATATAGATTGTCTATAGAAAGAGAGGGTAGGGTGATGCAAAAGCCACAGAGTTTGACTCCATAGGGAGAGGAACATAACAGGTGCTTCAGGGAATGCTCATTCAGATGGTAGCATCATGGAAGTTGTATGAGACATAACATGGAAAACATAAGTGCATAAGTTGGCTTGTGCCAGTCTAGAGTAGAATAAGAGAGTGGATTGAGGTAAGGTCACAAAGATAGAGGAAGACCGGTATTGTTACATTAAACTGCCAAGTAGGTGTTTGAGGGTGGGGGTATAGAGGGATGGAAGAGTTAAATAGTCCATAGTGTCTGGGTTCAGGCTGAAGTTAAGGGAGCTGTGAGAACAATGATCAGGGTTGGTGAGCCAAGACTAGGGATTGACAGATGTCAGGTGCATGTACTGAAGTTTGAAGCCAATAGGAGTCAGAACAGTGGCCAAGTTCAGCAATCAGGGAATCCAAAACAGAGAAGTCCGATTAAGAGCCAAGTCATATACTGGGGTCAGGTGGAGGTTAGGAACCCTGAGAGAAGTTGATTTAAAAAGACAGCCAAATTAGGTAATTGGAAGAGATTACAGTCAGAGAAGATTGTTTGTTTTAGTAGTACTGGAAATTATTTTTCTTTGCACTGAATACAGAACATAGATGCATTTTTTTCCTGCTTGGGGTGAGTGGACTGCAGATATGACAGCCCACAATATTGTTTATTATTATTCTAGTAGAAAGGACCCAGTGTTTCCTGGGGCGCATTACCTGCAGAGTGTGTTATTTTGGGGGGAGGGAGAAGGAGGGGGATTGTGAGAAAGGTGAGACACCCTTTTTTTTCCCCACTTGTATCCTGTAATGGATTGGCAACCTGTGACTCTCCATATACTGTTGGACTAGAGCTCCTATCATTCTCAACCATCCAATATCCAATAGTAGATTATGGGAGTTTTAGTCCAGCAGCAGCAGGAAAGCGACTAGTTGCCTAGATTGTCTAATTGGTGAACTTAGTGCATGGTGAAGTCCTCATAACCATGTCTTGAATGTCTTCAGCATTATACCTGTACCAGACAGCACCTTACACTGAACAGCTTATTCATAAAGGTATAGTAAAACTTAAAATGTAAAAATAAATAAATACAAATTAAAAAAAAAAAAAAAAAAAAAAAAAAAAAAATAAATAAATAAATAAATATATATATATATATATATATATATATATATATATATATATATATATATATATATATATATATATACACACACAATATATTGTAGTGTTTATCCCCCTGAGTAAAACAAGGGTACTCCTACTGCTGAAAGGTGTTTTATTCAAAATTTATTGCAGCTCAGATTTGAATTTTTCAGGTGCAGTATCACAGTGGCCTGAAATTGTACAGTGGTGCTGTTGCTACACATTCCACGTACAGTTCTGGTCAGTTGACCATAACCCTCCATAGGATTGTGTAACAACAGTGCCACTTTACAATTTCATGCCACTGTGATACTGCACCTGAAAAATTCAAATGTACATAGCAATAAATCACTTTTCAGCTTGTTTTACTCAAGGGGATAAACCTACAACATTTTATTTTACATTTTTAAGTATTTCTATCCCTTTAAGCATATTGTAGGTATGGATCACCAAATTTGGCTTGAAGCATTAACTGACTGTTCAGCAGTAGCAGTATGTGGATCTTCTGCTGCAGTTGGAATACACCACCATTCACCCTGGATTTTGGCATTCTGAGGTTGATAGAAGCTGTAGCCCAACCATATCTGGGGGTCCGTCCGCAAGTTGCCAATCTGTTCTGAGCTGTAAGTGGAAAAGGGTTCCCCTCCTATTTCTTCCTCACAAACCTCTTTCTTCCCACTATGTTTTAGGATCCTTGTGTGATTTGTCCAAGACAGTGGTTAAATAAACTGAGAATCACTGCCCTAGTGAGTCATCACTGGGCGCCTCACTGTACTGCTGTGTACGAGGAGTAAAGCATGTGGGAGCTGTATCCCCACTGCCTCACTCCTCCTATGCCCAACCCAAGGGGTGTGTCTGAATCATGCAACTAAAAACAGGTAGGGAGGAAGATATTATTATGCCTCTTTACAGGTCCATGGTAAGACCCCACAAAGAATATGCTGTTCAATTCTGGGTGCCCTTTCTGAAAAAGGACATTATGGAGCTAGAGAGAGTGCGGGGGAGGGCTACAAAACTAGTAAGGGGAATGGAGAGTTTAAGTTATGAAGAAAGGCTAGAAAAGTTAAACTTGTACACACTAGAAAAATGGCGTCTTAGAGGGGATATGATAACACTATATAAATATGTTCAGGGCCCATACAAAGGGCTCTCCAAAGACCTGTTCATTAACAGAACAGTACAAAGGACAAGGGGTCACCCTCTTAGACTTGTGGAAAGGAGATTTCATCTAAAGCAGCAGAAGGGTTTGTTTACAGTGAGGAAAATAAAGGTATGGAATTCACTGCCTGAAGAGGTGGTGCTATCGAATACATTAGATGCCTTTAAAAAGGGCCTGGATACTTATTTAAAAGAGCAGAACATAGAGGGCTATGTACGTTAGTATTGGAATTAATATTTAGTTGGTGCTTGTTGATCCAAGGAGAAATCTGATTGCTATTTGGAAGTAAGAAGGAATCCCCCCCCCCCCATTCAAGGCAGAATTTGAAATTGCTGTATTGAGGGGTTTTTTTTTGCCTTCTTTTGGATCAATGATGGTAAACAGGAATAGGAAAAGGGTTGAACTAGATGGACGCAAGTCTTTTTTCAACCTAAATTACTATGTATATGACCTGTGATAAGGTGTTATTGCAGAATTCTAAAAACTAGGAAAAAATACTTGAAATTCTCTCCTAGGGAATTGTTTTTGTGGTTCATTTGCCATGTTTAGTGGATTATTAAGTGTTCATATGGTGTTTAAAGGGACACACACTGCACAGCCACCCACCACCAAGAATACGTGCTATTAAAACAAATTGTTTAAATATAAGACTGCTACAGGTGGGCTAGAAATAAAATGTACTTTAGTAGTTGACTCTTTTGGGAAAGCTAAGACTCCTTGCTTTCATTTTTCCAATTCTTTGCCCACCTCCCATGTGACATAATGCACCATGGTCTCACTGAACAACACTGTGAGATCTTCTAAGACATTGTAATATATTTTCAGTGTATTGCGAGGACTACATTGTAATCATATGAGGATATGTTAGATCTCTCCGTCTCTTGGTACAAGCTCTGGGTAAGACTTCTTGTGGGAGGTGGGGCTGCACTCCAAGCAGACACCAGTTAGGGTTAAGGGCTCGCACTGTCTTTTTTGTCAAATCTCCATGTCTTTGCATTTGAAGGTGGGGAAATTTAGATTTCCCCATCTCAAGCAATATCTGACTTGTATTTAAGTATAACTTAAAATAAATAATAGCTTCTTGTCAGACAAACATAGTATTAAAGCAAACAATGTGTGCTTTAATGCGAGGGATAATTGTGTTTTGTTGTATTTCTCCGGCCACCCTTTTTTCCATGATTGTTGTTCTTAGTTAAGCTGTTCCCCTTATGAAGAGAGTGTTTTCCCTTTTTTATATATTTTACTTATTTACAAGGTTTTGGCTTTCTTCAGCTGTCAGGAGGTGCTCCTGTTGGCACTTCTGGCAGCTACTGCTTCACAGACCTGCTTATGAGTAGGGAGTGGTAGAGCTAGGGTACAGAAGTGTCAGGACCTCATCAGTAAAATAGTTTCAA
Source organism: Rhinophrynus dorsalis (assembly GCA_037306005.1). Taxonomy (NCBI): domain Eukaryota; kingdom Metazoa; phylum Chordata; class Amphibia; order Anura; family Rhinophrynidae; genus Rhinophrynus; species Rhinophrynus dorsalis. The sequence continues at coordinate 122,821,727 of CM074724.1, forward strand.
AAGAAATAATGTGTTTTAAAGTCTGAAATTCATCCTTTAGCAAGCAGGCCCCTTTTATACTTCTGTGTGTTACAAAGATTGCAGACAATACAGAAGAATGCATTCTCTTACTGTTGTACAGCACTATAGAGGATGTTTGAGCTTCATAAATAATTGATTGAACCCTCTCAAAACAAACAAACAACCTCTTTGTACTTCCACTTATGTTAGTTATTTGCATTTGTTAATTTGTGATACTATAGAATTGAAATGTCTTGTGTATGATCTGCTACATTGACAATAGTCGGGCTAACAGGGACAGGAGTCCACCAGCTATATCACTCACTTGTCGTTAGTGTTCCCTCTAATCCAGAGACCTACAACCTACTGTCTCCTACTTTTGTTGCATTACAGTTCACTTCATCTTCAGCTACCCAACAGCCAGCTGAGGATAATAGTAGATGTAGTCCAACAGCAACTGGGATCCTTCAGGTTGGCTAATCTTGCTCTAAACTGTTGTATGATTGGTCAACAGCAGGGGAGGGCTGGCCAGGGGGGCAGGAGGGCAATTGCCTCCTGGGCCACTCATACGCCTGGGCCAGTGGGCCACTGTCTCACTCAGTCTCACTTGATGCTGTAAATGGGGCTATACTAGTGAAATGGAGTTACACAAATGATACCACAGAGCTACAATCCAAGCATAACCCATTTCCATTGTAAGCTCTATGGTATTACTAGTGTAGCTTTACTTTCTACAGAGTGCACAATGTGTCAGTAGTGCAGCCCCATTTCAACTGTAGGCTCTGTGGTATCACTTGCCTTACTTCACAATGTAATGGCAATTTTAAAATTAACTAAAGGAGTGGGCTAGGACAGTGAGCTTGAATGATAGTAGAAGCAGACCACTTGATTTTATTTTCCTCCTGGGCCACATGTTGCCAGCCCTCCCCTGGTCAACAGAAAGTTGTTTGGTTTGTTTTTGTGTTTCCCCTGTTCCCCCCAACCAAAAAAGGCTTTCCTTGGTCTTTACCAGTGGTGGACAACAAGTGGCCTACAGACACTTGTCTTGCGGTCTCCACACTGTTCTCTAGTACAGTGGAAAGAAGACAGAGAGAGACATATATACACACACACACACTATTTTTACCCCAATAAGATCTAATCCTCTTTCTTACCTCCCTTTAAACTTCTCCTGTTCCACCTTAACCTTTTGGGTGCTAGAAAGCATCCAAGGTGTCAATCTACTTTTTTCAACCCCTGATTAAAATTTGTAACCATAATGTGTGGTTCTTTGGTGGAAGTGAGGACCACATGTGGCACATGGGGTGATCTGGTTGCTTGTCATTACACTTTTGTATAAGCAGTCTGTTCAGAGCTGAAATTATTATTGAGACTATTGACTTGAAACGGATTCATCATCTGGGACATTTTGCTAATTATTGTATTTAGACCAAGATCTTGCCCTTGACAGCACTCATTCTGCCATCTGTAATGTACTACCTTGGTCCCTTTAGGCAGTGAAGAGACCCCAGATTAATAATTCACGGAATGCTTCTGGCACCATCAGTATCTCCCATCTGATCATTCCTCTCCTGATGATTCTTGTGTGTAAGTGCATGTGGCATACAGCCTGAACCAGCCTCTCTCATTTATAATTTAGTTTTTATTTTAACGTTGAAAAGGTGAGTCACGGGATTGCAGAGGGTGGGGGGGGTCGTCTTTCGTTCAGAGGGGATGTTTGAATGAAAGGTGCATACAAAGAGCCAGGAATAGAGAGAGAGGAGATATCTTGCTGTTCTAGCACTTGAATTAGTTGTTCTCACTTAGGGTGCCTTGGCATTTTGTGGTGCCATGAGAACCAGACTACAGTGCAGTTTGATGGTTTGGTTCTCAAGGCACACAGTATCTATAATATATATATTCTGTGTTTCAAATGTGTACTGATGGATACGGGTACTCGCAATAAGCTTGTTTTTATTATGATTGTGAGACCTGTGATTAGTCAAAAATGGGTACAGTCTAAAATGGTAAATTATAATCTTGAGTTTTCCTTTCTTAGTTGGCAAGATATTTGAATGCTTTCCAAAAGTCAGTATGCAAGGCAGCATGACAACCAATAACATTATCTGTAGGAGTCAGCATGCTTTTATGAAGAATAGTGTCACACGCACCTACGGCTGCGCGTGCAGGTAGGAACCTTCAAGAGAGGGTGTGCTCGAGTACGAAGCTGGTGAGCGGGGCTCATGAAACGTAGACTGCCCGTAGGGGGACCGTGCTGCGGCAAGGGCCGACTACTAGGTGCCAGCCGCAAGGCCAGATGATCAACCCCAGAGGAGCTGGGGAAGGATCCTGGATGATACCCCCTACGAGAACAGTACAAGCTCTCCTGCAGAAGAGAGTGAAGGCTAGGGAGCGAAGGGTAGAGAGCGGTGCTTGGTGTCGTAGACTACAGACAGAGCATAAACTCTCCAAAGGGAAAGATATCTAGGTGTGAGAATAGGATAATCCTATAGGAACAAAGTTCTAGAATAAGGCAGCAGAGTAGGCAGATGGATTGCAAAGGGTCATACACAGTTCAGTGAGAGGCAGAAGAGTAGTCTGGTAGTTGCCAAGGTTTATACGCAGTTTAATCAGTGGAGAGAAGAGTAGTCTGGCAGTTGCCAAGGGTCATACACAGTTCAATCAGTGGACAGGAGAGTAGTCAGATAGTTGCCAAGGGTCATACACGGTTCAATCAGCAGGTAGAAGAGGAATCCGGTAGCAGCCAAGGGTCATACACAGGATGGTCAATACTGGGGGAACAGAAGAAATTATCAGACAAGCTAAAGGTCAAAGCCTGTAGGTAGCCACATGAATAATAACACTGAGACAGGGCAAGGGTAAAGGATAGACGCCAGAGCCAATTACCAAAGTCTAACCTCCCTAGGAACACTGTGAATGTGCTCCGATGTACCGAAGACGATGCCTATTATAGGTGCAGAGGATACACGTCAATAGGGAGTGACGTGTACAAGGCAACCTGGAAGTGCGGCACGTGCTCCGAGAGCATGGAGCGGCACGTGGAAAGGCCGAACCCGGAGAAGGAAGGCCGCGGAAGGTGGAGGACCCCCAAGGGAATGGTCGCCCATTGCTCTTCCTGTCATTCAGGGTTACCTAGAGAATTCTCAGGTCCTTTATGCCCAGCATGTTCTGATGTCCCTGGAGGTCCCACCCATGCATTAATGCCAGTTTGGGTGCAAGAGTTCAAGGCTGCTACTAGGGACCTTGGGTCCACTTTGCAACTCTTTCCATCCCAGTTACAGGGGTCTTATACTCTTGGCAGACCCCCTCCTTTGTCAAATCTTCCCTGCCAAAGCCTCAGAGTGTACCTGACGTAGTCAGATTCCTCTGAGGAGGAACTGTTGGTGGATTCAGATGTTGAGGAATTTTCTGGGGTGAGCTCCTCTGTTTTTGGGGACCCTTTTTGAGGCTGATCCTGAGCCCTCTCCTGAGGGCCTGATCAGGGCTGTTTTAAATACCCTAAACATTCCCTTAGTGCAGGAGGTTCCTTCTGACCCTTCTGATGTCTTTCAGGAGCCTAAAACCCCCTTACTTGCTTTCCACCTAACCCCACTCTTGACAGCCTTGTGTCCGAAGAGTGGAAGTCTCCGGACAGGAAACCTGCTGTCTCCAATAAATTTGCTAAGCTTTATCCCTTTTCTGAGGCTGCGCTTGCTCAGTGGGTTCATCCTCCTAAAGTGGATGCGCCTATCTCCAGGCTATCCAAGTCTACTGCTTTGCCAGTGTCTGATTCTTTTGTGACCCGGACTCATTATCACCAGGAGTCTCTACGTACGGTGATTGCTGCCATGTCCCTGGGGAAATTCCTTGCATCTCTGGATCTTCAGGACACGTACTTACACATTGCCATTCATCCAGAGAGCCAGCAGTACCTCCGGTTTGCCTGCGACCGGGGACATTTTCAGTTCTCAGCTCTTTCATTTGGTCTGACGACAGCTCCTCATGTCTTCAACTGTGTCCTGGGAGCCTTAGTGTCCGTCCTACACCGAGACGGCATCAGAGTTACTCCATACATGGATGACCTGCTTCTGAAAGCCTCTTCAGCTGAACTTCATCAGCAGGTTCAGCAATGCATTCATTCTCTCACCCATCACGGGTGGATCATCATCATCTGGTCTTCCTGGGCCGCCTCTTTGATACCCAGAAGAGGTGACTCACCAGATCGCCCACAGGGTTTCTACGATACTGGCTCAAGATCCAGTTACAGCCAAGAAGCTGTCATCTCTTGTGGGGAAGTTCATTTCCACCATAGAGGTGGTACCATTTGCCCTGGCACACACCAGGGGACTCCAGCGGTTTGTGATCCAGGTGTGCAGGGGTCAGCTGGACCTTCTGACAACATCTGTGTCACTTCCTGTTCATGTAGAACTGAGTTTGTCCTGGTGACTTGACCTCTCCAATCTGCTGAAGGGCAAGTCCTTCCTAGTTTCCTTCTGGACCATGGTGACGACGGATGCCAGCCTCTCCGGATGGGGAGCGGTCATGGGTCACCTGAGTGCATAGGGTCTGTGGTCTCTGGAAGAATCTCTCCTTCCCATCAACATATTGGAGCTTCGGGCGATATTTCATGTCCTTCGTCATTGGACATCTCAGCTGGAGAATTGTCCAGTCCGGGTAGAGTCCGACAACAACACGGCCGTGGCTTACATCAACAAGCAGGGTGGAACAAGAAGTCTCGCTGCTTGGTTAGAGGTCAAGGTTATTTTGTCCTGGGCAGAAGAACGCGTTCCTACCAAATCCGCAGTACACATGTACGCATTCCTGGCGTAGACAACATCATGGCGGACTTCCTCAGTCGACACATAGTGGACAGCAGAGAGTGGGAGCTGCACACATAGGTGTTCACCCTCATTGTTCAGAAATGGGGTCTTCCTTACATCGACCTGATGGAGACAAGACATAACAGGAAGGCTCCGAGGTTCTGCTCTCGATGGAGGGATCCTCTAGCTCTGGCGGTGGATGCCATGTCCGTTCCTTGGTTATTCCCTCTGGCCTACATCTTTCCTCCCCTCCCCATGTTGCACAGGGTGTTATGGAAATTGGGACTGGAGCACTATCCAGTCATTCTGATGGCTCCATACTGGCCTCACCAGGCTTGGTTTCCTATCATGGTGCCCGTGATCTCCTTATGTCACTCCTTGCTGTGGTGCTCTCCCATTGGCTGAAGCTTGTCTGGCCCGCCCATTATGGCCTTTTTATACCTGGCCTTGGCACCTGTCAGGTGCCCTTTCGTGGTGTTCCTGAGCCAGTGTTGCTGTTGCTGTGTTCCAGTGTTCCTGCTTCCTATGTACCGACTTGGCCTGTCTGACTACGCTCCTGGTCTCCTGCTCCGTGTACTGATCCAGCCTGGCTGACGTTCCTGCTTCGTGACCTGACCCGGCTTGTCTGAGTATCCTGCTCCGTTATTGACCCGGCCTGGCTAACTTCCTGCTCCGTGACCTGAACCGGCTCGTTTCTGACCCTGCTCTTTTCCTGACGTTTGCTGCTTGGTGTCGCCTTGGCGACATTCTGACTTCCGCTGTGCTGTGGCAGGGCTAATCGTGTCATTGCCTCCGGTGTACTGGGCCTCTCCATTTCCTCTGCTGAGCCTGCTTACTCCGTTTACTCCTCAGAGAATTGTGCAGTACGTTAACCCTTGCAGAGCCGTGCCTCTGTTCACTGAGCCTCCGTAACACTTGCAGAGCCGTTGTCTCCGTTAACTGAGTATACCATAACACTTGCAGAGCCGTTGTCTCCGTTCACCGAGCCTCCATTAACACTTGCAGAGCCGTTACCCTGAGTCTTCCGCTACACTTGCCGAGCCTATGTGATCTTGCAGCGCCTATGTAGGTGGCTGTGGCTCTTTCTGTTTGTATTGCAGTATAGTAGGTCTCCGTTACCGCGCCTACGGGAGGCACCATTGGCTCTAGCTCTTGCAGTGAATTGTCTCCGTTACTACGATCGAGGGGGCTATTGGCTGTAGCTCTTGCAGTGTTCTTAGTCTCCGTTACTATGCCCGTGGGGGCTGTTGGCTCTAGCTCTTCAACACTAGCAGAGTATTTGGCCTCAGTTCCTGTTCAGCATAACCAGTAGTCTCTGTTCGATAGACGGCAGGTGTTGTCTCATCTAGCACCACTTACTGCTCCTTTACCACCTTATGGGCATGTCAGTCACACCACAACAGAGACTGATTGATTTACATGTACTTTAACCATTGTATACCCTTAAGTTTCTGTGCCTGTCCTGTGACAGTATATGTATATTTATTCCCTCTGTATACTGGGCCTGAGAAGGCATCTACATGCCACTGTTCTTTCAATTTACCTGTATTGCCTATAGAGGGCGGTCTTTTTTGTTTTATTAATAAAACGGTGTTTTAGTCTAACCTGCTGGTCTGAGTGTCTTACAAAACTGTTACACTTCCAGAGCTTCTGGATCTGTCAGTGGCGGAGCCATTCCGTCTCCCTTGCCATCCAGATCTTCTTCTACATGGTTACCTGTGGAAGGAGGATGTTCATCATGGCTGGGAAATTGAATCCTCAATATTGAGGAAGAAAGGGTTTTCTTCTGGTGTGGTGGCTACTATGCTCACTGCCCGCAAACCTGTTTCTTCCAAGATCTACGATCGGGTCTGGTTGACCTTTCTATCTTGGTGTGCTTACAGGGACCTGTCTCAGGAATTTGATCTACCTACGAACCTGGCCTTTTTGCAACATGGTGTGGATAAGGGCCTCATTTTGAGTTCCCTTAAGGTTCAGACAACTGCTCTCTCTGTTTTCTTTCAAAGGCGCATTGCCATCCTTCCTGATGTCAAGGTTTTCTTCAAGGGCGTTGCTCATACTCATCCTGCCTTCAAGATTCCTGCTTCTCAGTGGGATCTTAACTTGATTTTGGGCATTGTTCAGCACCCTCCATTTGAGTCTTTGGCTACTATTCCTCTACGCCTGTTGACATGAAAAATGGCTTTTCTCCTGGCGATTGTGTCTGTCCGTTGTGTTGCCTAGTTGCATGCTCTGTCCTGTAAACCACCCTATTTGGTGTTTCACAAGAACAGGGCGGTGCTTCGCACCTCTCAGGACATTCTCCCGAAGGTGGTTTCGGAGTTCCACATCAATTAGGAGATAGCAGTGCCTTCTTTCTGCCCTGACCCCACCTCTGACAAGGAGAGGAATCTCCACTTGTTAGACGTGGTGCATTGTCTCAAGTTTTATGTACATCGCACTGAGTCTATCAGACAATCAGACGCGTTTTGTCATTCCTGAGGGTCCTAGGGCAGGAAGGCCTGCATCCAAGGTGACTATTGCTTCTTGGAGCTGAGGAATCAATCTATTGGGGCCTCTTGGGCTTTGAAGAATTAAGCCTCAGCTGATCAGTTGTGCAAGGCTGCCACTTGGTCGTCTATGCACACCTTTTTGAAGCACTACCTTGTTGATGTGCTGGCATCGGCTGATGCCAGCTTTGGGAGGAAGATCCTGTCGGCAGTTTTGCCTGTCTAGGATCTTCTTCTGTTCTTGGTGCTTCCTTCCCTTTTGAGCCCTATTGGCTCTAGTTCAGTGTGCTGTGTAACAGTTTGGGGTGTTCTTACCTCTGTTTAGTGTCCATTGACAGTTCATTGTTTTGTTGGGCTATCTCTGATCTGTTGGTTCATATCTGCTCTGGTGACTTTGGGGGCCTTGCACCTGGTCCTTGCCTTACTTCCCGCCTCTGGGAAACTCAATGGTTGGACATCCCAGAGTTACCAGTAACCTTTATTGGACGACAGAGAAAACAGGATTTTAGTCTTACCTGATAAATCCTTTTCTCTTAGTCCATACAGGTTACTGGTCTCCCACCCTGTCAAGGGTCCATGTTTGGCTCTCCTGTGGCAGACCGTGGGGGTCCTTCGGGGTCATGCTCACAAGAGTCTTCTCTCCCTTCACTATCTAGTCAGTAGTTGGTATCTCAAATCATTCTGGAGCTGGTTGGCTAGCTGCAGCCAAGGAGGGAAGGTAGGCTGCACCCCCTGCCTACTTAAAGGGGTGGATTGCCTACCCAGAGTTATCAGTAACCTGTATGGACCAGGAGAAAAGGATTTAACAGGTGAGACTGAAATCCTCTTTTAGCTTCAATAACTTCCCATCTGGGGACTAGCTGCTTTGCAGCGGTAGTCGCCAGAATTATTACGTTGTTTAATAGATTTATCAATTCTTCCAGGGCTGACAGGCAGGATGGATCGCAGACATCTTGCCATAGTGACGTCCGCGCACCTGCTCTGTCAGTCCCAGCCGGCTCTAGGAGGTGTTGCTAGGAGCCGTTCGGCTCCGGAAAGGAATGACAGAGCAGGCACACGGACGTCATTATGGCAAGATGTCTGCGATCCATCCTGCCTGTCAGCCCTGGAAGAACTGATAAATCTATTAAACAAGGTAATATTTCTGGCGACTAGCTTTACTAAGCAGTTAGCTGCCAGATGGGGAGTTATTGAAGCTAAAGTTGTTTAAAGGGATAGTAATACTTCGTTTTCACTTTATTTTATTTTGTAGGCATTAAAAAAACATGAAGAATGATATAAGTCTTATCTCTCAAACCTTTATGGTTTAAGAGATATTCACAAACAAAGTATCCCCCCCCTGTTCAAGCAGATCAGAAGGAAGGTGCCCAGGTAGACTGCAGAGAGGGACAATCTTCAATTAAGATAATGGAAAAAGCTGAAAAACTTGTCAAGGGGGGAAGGGCTTTCATTGTTTTCATACAAAGAAAATTGTCACCTTCTGTTATCTGTCCTGTCATACAACCTGATCCACATCTGAGAAGAGATGTCTTACACTAGGTAAAAGGGGCGGGGAGGGGAACTTTGCTTGTGAATATCTCCTAAACCATAAAGGATTGAGAGATAAGACTTATATCATTCTTAATGTTTTTTTAATGCCTACAAAATAAAATAAAGTTAAAACGAAGTATTACTATCCCTTTAAAGGTGGTAGTTCCACTTTAATACTGATCATGCCCACAAAAAAAATATGTGCAAAGGTTCAACAAAATCATGCACAAACCTATTCACTAGTGGTTACCACACTGAATATTGGGCATGCATATGTTTCTTGCATTCCACCATGTGTACCTAACAGAAAAAACAAGGACATTAAGGAGAGAAAGTTCTTTTGTATAAAAATAAGACTGGGATTTTTTTTACAGTAAATTTATGGAATTATTTGCCTTGGAAGATGTTTTTGCAGGTACTGCAGATCAAGATTGTCAGATTGCATTCCTAAAGAGTCCCGACAGTACAGTTTTATTTATTTTTAATATTTCTTCTTTGCAGTCATTAGTTTTGTTCTCTTTATCTTCAACACCTGTACAAAATCAGGAATGTCTACAAATAAAATGTGCTCTGTCTTGGCTCGTAACCCTTTGTGCCAGAGGGGTAGGCAAAACATTGGGATGCAATGCATTGCATACCTCACTGGCACTCAAAGGGTTAAGGAATACATTTTGATACCCCCGCTGTAGATACCTTCAAAAATTTGTGAATACCTTTTGTAGTTCAGAACAGTTTTGAGAATTATGCCAGTTGGTTTCTATGCCAATAGAACGGCGACTCAGGGAAATGCCTGACTGCTTTTTGGAATCAGGGTGGATTTTTTTATTTTACCCACTTGAGGCCAGATCCAAGCCCCAATATATTTTTTTGCGTTCCTCTGGATTAACAAGGGTTATCGGAAGGGTTGAACTTGATTGACGTATATCTTTTTAAGGCCTTATCATCTATATTACTATGTTACTTATGTATGTTACCCAAGAATAACTATGTATTGGTACCCTTAATTACAACATACACAACTGAACCCCTTGACATCATAGGGGCTTAAAATGGACCTGTCAGGTTGATTCAAGTTTGCATATTTGAAAAATGAATTAAAATGTTCCTGTGTGTCATGTTAACTAAAAAAACAGCAAATGTGCAGTTAAGGAGATATTCAAACTTGGTACTATATGAAAATATATGCTAATTCTGATGCCTGTACAGTACCAGCGAAATTTCATATGCTAATTATGCTTTTAAGAGGTTTGCTATTGAAATATCGTCCTCTGGTGCTCATCAAAAGATCTAGATCATAATGTTGCCTGCATCAAAAGGGCGACATCAGAATGTTGCACGCTTAAGGGTCGCCAAACAGAGGGCAACAGTTCAATAGTAAACCCGAATAAGCCTACATATCACAATTCTGAATCTATTTTTGAAACTTCATCTATATCAGTGCTGCTTACTGACTACAGTCCTAGGACACTTTCTGCAGGCAGCTAATAGACCAGTAATAACCCTGATCACTGCTGTAATCACTGGTCCCGCTCAGTCTATCGTGTACTAAACCCAGTCCAGCCACTCAGACCGCGCCTACACTCTGAACTGAGCTGGTCCTAAGTTCTACATGGCCTGCACGGTCTGGGAGCTGCCTGCAGAAAGTGTCATAGGACTGTGGTTAGTAAGCAGGATAGATGTAGATGGAGTTTCATAAAGAGTTTCAGAATTGTGATATGTAGGCTTATCAGGATTTACTATTGAAATGTTGCCTTCTATTTGCTGACCCTTAAACGTGCAACATCAGAATGTTTCCCTTTTGATGCGGGCAACATTCTGATTTCACCCTCTTTATGCAGACGACATTATGATCTAGCGCTTTTCATGGCTGCCAAATTGAAGGTTACATTTCAATAGGATACCCTTTTCAGTGATGTCTCATATGTTAATGAAGGTTATCAGTGAAGTTTCCTATGCTATTTAAGCGTTTGTGTTGCACTAAAAGAACTTCACTTTCCCCAGAAAATAAATTGTAAATATTTCCTAAACTTTAAATCTGTTGGAGTTTTTGTTAACATGACACATAGGTCTTTTTAATGACATTTAATATGTAAAAAAAAAAAAAATCAATGTGACAGGTCCACTTTAATCATGCACCTATATCTAGATTGTGATAACATGATATGTAGGCTTTAAACTAGGGTTGGGCAACTTGATGCCCTCCATCTGTTGTGAAGTACAACCCCTTCATCCCTGGCCAGCCATTGTTTGTCCAACTATGATGGGACGTGGCCTCACCAGCCAGTGGGGATAGGTTGTCCATGCATCAAAAAGTTCTGATTACTGTTCTGCAGAATGTGGCATCTTTTTCACCTGTTCAATATGAGTGGGAAAAGGTTCCAACCCATAACTAATGGAACTAAAGCTATATGGTTTGAAAGATCATAAAGAGTTAAGTGATTGAATGTTTGTTTGGACTGGAGTACACACCTAAAATTATCATCAACTTGTTGATACTAGCAGGGCCAAACTGAATAAATTAATCATATAAGTGTTTTTTAGTAACAGATGGGTTCAGTAGATATATATCCAGAGAATGATTGGAAAACCTGTTTTGCTAAGTCTGCTGCAGAAGTAAAATTGAATTTAGTCTTTTGAAGTCTTCATGCTAGATCAACAAGTTGTCCCCAATATATTATCTACATAATGAGTGCAAGTAGCTAAATGTATTACAAAAGAAAGATATCACAGACTGGAAAATACTGGTAAATATTCTCAAATTAAGGTTCGTATGGATGGAGATTTCTGAATGACTGCTACAGAATGGGGATTAACAGGTATAACCTGGCAGATGAAAAACTGTGCATGGCACCATTTTACATTGAAGCATATCACTTTGTAGATACCAAGAGATAATTGTTCACCCTACAGAGCTAGAATATAGAGCTGCTGCACATTTGTACTGAACAGATCCACTGAAAAGCTGCATTTGATGAGGCAGTGTCTGGAACTGGAAACACATGCTTTAGTGCCAGGCTGTTCGCCCTTCCCCAAATAGTAAATGCTCTGCCCGTATTATACCAGAAGCCAAGTAATGGCAAACGCTTAATGAGTTTTATAGACAGCAATTTATGGAACACTTCCTGGAAGGCTGCTCTGAGCCTGCACAAATAAAAGCTTTTAGACACCGCTTATCGAGCCGACATAAAGGGATGTTTTGGATTAATTATGTAATAGAGGAGAGCAGCATTCAAGTTACCTGGAGGATACTCTGAGGACTAATTACTCTTGATTTACTGCTCAGTGGCTCAGAATAAAGTTAACCCTGTGCTTTTGTAACTTAGCCCATTTATATCTTGTAATAGAGTATGGAAATACAACCTTTTTCTTTACAAACAAAATAAATAAAATTAAAACAATGCAACATAATGTGGGGAATATCCTAAAGCAAGCAGTATATACACATAAAGGCATGCTGTGGATTGAGGCTTCCAGAGGATCACTGGGGTAAAAGTGGATCAATTCTGGGGCAAACCAATGGCACCATAAGCAAACCTAGAAAGTGTCTGTAACTGATCCAATAACTTCAGTTCTGAATGTTAAAGTATTAGCAATGTCTCAATATAAATAAACATTACACTGTAGAGCTTCAGTAGTTGAATATAATGCAAAAAAACATATCTCTCAAACTGCTATGGTTTGAGATATATCTGCATTCAAACTTTGATGTGTCCTGCTGTCAGCTGTAAAGCTGTCAACAGTAGATCCGTGTCGGCCAACACGGAGGCTCTGCAGCAGAGCCGCAGTTATGTTTTTTAAACAGAATGACTTCCTTGGAATGGTCTAAAAAGTGTGCCTGGTTTGAAAGCACACTTTTTAGACCATTCCAAGGAAGCCATTCTGTTTAAAAAAACTCTATTGCGGCTCTGCTGCAGAGCCTCCGTGTCGGCTTACACGGATCTCCTGCTGACAGCTTTACAGCTTACATCAGGACACATGAAAGTTTGAATGCCGGTATCTCTCAAACCATAGCGGTTTGAGAGAGATGTTTTTTTTGCATTATATTCAACTATTGAAGCTCTACAAAATAAAGTCTGTTTATATTGGGACATTACTAACACTTTAATTGCTAGGTCTCCAGGGACAGAAGATATTTCTTCGGCTGGATAAGTTCCCCGGTAGCCTGACCCCATTCAGCTTACTTCCTGCCACATTCCACTCACCTCATTCCCATTTTTTTGAGACAAGCCCCACCTTTGCATGTATTTACCTCCTGTCCAATTAAGCCTCACCCATATTATGACACAAATTGCATAATTTGGACACACCCAACCCAGTCCTTTTGATCACTCTGGGGCTCTTGAAAAGTTTCCAAAGTATGACAGTAAGGAACAAACAAAAATACCCAGTGATCTAAACTGAGCGTTTAACTTCTTGATTGCTAAGAAGGTCACCAAAGCAAGGGGGCAATTTAAATTGTTGGGATTTTTTATTTGTTCCCTGTGAGACAGGTGGTTTGTTTCTGAATTCATCCACTTTTCTCTTTCCACATATCTCCCACAGTGCTGTAGAACCTTTGTAAAACAAATAGCTCCCTATGGTGCTGTTCACACTGGAGATGTTTGCCACCCATAATGCACCATAACACAGTAAATAGCAACTTCGATGCTGTCATACATTGGATACATCCTAGTTTCAGCATGCCAATCTGAATTGCAGCCAGTGGGCCGCCACATAGTTTCATACCTACCAACATTTCAAATTTCCAAAGAGGGACACTTGTGTTTTAGGGGGTGTTGCTGGGGGCGTGTCTGGTGAGCGTGACATTACAGAGAATTTTTAGGTCATTTTGTGACCTATTGACACCTCCTTGTGTAACCTAATAATTGACTTCTAACAAGACCAAATTATTTTATTTACACAGACTGATTTATAAACACATATACTGACATCTAAACAAGCCTTAATGTAAGTTTTATTGCTGTGGAGCAATGTGATACAGTTATATACACACCACACAATCTGATCTCCCAAAAACAGGGACATCAGGGTGGAAAAGAGGGACAGAGGGATTTGGGTCTAAAAGAGGGACTGTTCCTCCTAAAGGACACTTGGGAGGTATGTAGTTTGTTCTTATGGGCGACATTACAGGTTGTAGTGCTGTTTGCAACCTCCAATGACTATCCAAAACACTCAACACATTTGGGTATCAGTCAATAATGTAAGTGATGTCCAAATGGGCTGCTATTATTAGACATCTCTTCCATACCCTCCATGCGAGGATGACTGGGGGAAATGCAAGAAATCAAAAGAAAGTAAGCCTTAGGTTGCTTGATGATCTAAAACAGGGAGCAACTAATTTGTATGTGTGTATTAGTTACAGCTGTTACCAATCCACGAATATGTTGTTGTTTTGTATTGAACTCTTCACAGTGAACAGGATTACCACTTCCCTCTGTAATACCAGCCGCTCATGACAAGCATAAACTGCATTGCTGCATAGGGGTGGGAAACCTTTGGCTATCCAGCTGTTTGATAGGCCAGCTAAGGATGAATAGTATTGTAGTTGAAATTCAAACTACATCCATTTACTGTTTGTGTTTTACTGTCTTTGTGATATCAAGATATTTTTGTCACCATTATTTATGACAAATAATAACATTATTTATGTTTAGCCTTAAACAATCTTGAGGTCATTTCAGAAAACAGTGTACAATTGATTTAATTAGTAAGGTGACTTTGTGGAATTGCATTCAGTCAACAGACAGTAAAGACGTTTAAGAAGAAATGCTTTGGGTATATGTATGGCTTTCCTGAATGTAAAAGAATGCAAATGATCAAAAACTGTATTTTATTTTTTTCTTGCCTTTTAACCCGGTGAGTGCCAGAAGGGTGGCTGACACATTGCAGAACAATTCTCCAGACACTCCTCTGGTATTCAGAGGGTTGACTTGTGGAAAAGGAAAGAAAAACTGGTTCAGCTGATACAGGGATTATATTAACCCTTTGAGGGCCAGAGATTTGTCCAGTGCATTGTGTTGCAATGCATTGAATGCCTCTGACCCTCAAATGGTTAAAAATGTATTTCTCATTTAAAAATCAGCTTTTATATTTGGGTTGTAATAGCAACATATGAAAAGCAGAGGGTTAATTATCCAAATGTACATGTGCTGCAGCGGATGCTTAAAGGGATAGTAATGCTTCACAATAAAAGCAGCTCCAATTAATCTTCTTAGTATTTGGGCCATGGAGAGTGTTATTTCAATACTGTCAGAGTTGTAGTTCAAGAGTAATTGAATGATAAAGTATCCCCATCCCGCTCTGAACTGACATTGCTCACCTCAGAGCAGCAAGACTGTCTGGATGGACAGCATAAGGGAACACCTGAAAAACCTGTCAAGGGGGTCAGGGTTTACCTTATGCTCAATGTAAGATGATTGTCCCTTGCTGTGAGCTGTCTGGTCCCAGGACCAGATTCCACATCTGAAGGGAGGTAGCTTACACTAGGTAATAGGGGTGGGAGGAGGATACTTTATCATTCAATTACTCTTGAACTACAACTCTGACAGTATTGAAATAACACTCTCCATGGCTCAGATACTATGAAGATTAATTGGAGCTGCTTTTTTTGTGAAACATTACTATCCCTTTAAATTGGGGTGGGCAACCTTTTGGCTTCTAATCATACCTGGGAATTCTCAGGGTTTGGCCCTGAGACTCAGGATTTTGACCAAAATCTCATGGTCTCTGTGTGATGGGTCAAATTCTCAGGGTGAGAGGGCCAAGTGTTAAGTTCTATCTCATCTGCACCAAATAATTGCTTACTTAGTCTCTAAATTTCTGCTCTTTCTCTGTCGTCCAATACAGGTTAATGGTAACTTTGGGTAGGTGATCCGCCCCTTTAAGTAGGCAGGAACAATTCTAGAATTTATTGCAGGGGGTGGAGCCTACCTTCCCTCCTTGGCTGCAGTTAGCCAACCAGCTCCAGAAAGATTTGTTCCTTAGTGAAGTCACAGGCAAGAGAACAGTTCTGCTATAGTTTTAGAATTTTTTTTATGTGCTAACTTAACCCTTTAGCTGCTGGTTTGCATCTTTTGGGGAAGTTATTGTCACTTTTCCTACTGGGTTCAGTGTTTTTGGGTCTTCTAACTTGTTCTAGTGATGTCTCATGTAATTTTATTTCACAGTTTTAATTTTGACAGAGTTTAAGAAGGTGCACTTTACTGCATAGACGCCATTGCGCCATTCACTCCTATGGGACTGTACAGTTTGGGACATATCTCTGCAGCCGCTCAAAGTAGCGACTTCAGAGAGGGCTCATTTTAATTGTCTGACCTTGCTCTATCATCTGGTTACCGTTGCAAGTGTGTTGGGGGGGCTTTTTGCACTGTTGGGGTACTTTTTTCTGGGAAAACTTCATTTCCCATGAATGCTTGCTTTGCACGCTTGTTTCTGATTGGCTTCCACCGCTGCAGCCATTTTGTGCCTTTTCTAGAATGAGTATCCTACGCAGGTCTTGGACTCTCCTTATTTCCTCTGTAGATTAGCCCTTCACCTGCCAGATAAGTGTATTTTAGCGATTTATGGGTTGGAATTTTAATCTTTCACACTATAATTGGGTGATTCATTATACGAAACATTTTTTGACACAGTGAGAATGTCTAATGCACACTGTTCCTCATGTCATTCAGGGTTACCTAGAGAATTCTCAGGTCATTTATGCCCAGCATGTTCTGATTTCCCTGAGTCTCTCCCAGGGACCTCCAGCCATGCATTAGAGCCAGTTTGGGTGCAAGAGTTCAAGGCTGCTACTAGGAACCTTAGGTCTACATTGCAAGTCATTCCATCCCAGTTACAGATGGTCTTCCATTCATGGCAGACCCCTTCTTCAGTCAAATCTTCCCTGCCTAAACCGCAGAGATTACCTGACGTATCAGTTTCCTCTGAGGAGGAACTGTTGGTGGATTCAGATGTTGAGGAATGTTCTGCTGTGGGTTCCTCTCAGTTTTTTGGGGACCCCTTTGAGACTGATCCTGAGCCCTCGGCAGGGGGTTTCTTCAGATCCCTTCTGATGTGTTTCAAGAGGCTAAAAAGCCCCTTACTTGTTTTCCACCTAACCCCACTCTTGACCGCCATGTGTCTGATGAGTGGAAATCTCCGGACAGGAAAGCTTCTGTTTCCAAGAAATTTGCCAAACTTTACCCCTTCTCTGAGGTGACGCTTGCTCAGTGGGTTCATCCCTTCAAAGTGGATGCTCGTATCTCCAGGCTAAGTCTACTGCCTTGACAGTTTTTGATGCGTCCTCTCTGAAAGACTGGACTGACAAGAAACTTGAGGTTTCCCTCAAGTCAATTTTTGCCTCTGCTGGGATGACCATGCGTCCGGCATTTGCTGCGGCATGGGTTAATCGGGCCATTACGGTCTGGACTGAACAGCTCACCCTGGCTGGCTGTCAAGATGCTCCTACTTCGGATATGTTGCACCTTCTTGCCAACATTTCTGAGACCCAGCACTATGTTTCTGCTGCCTTATTTGATGCCATCTGTTTGGTGGCTAGGGTTTTCACCATGTCTGTGGTTGCCAGACGGGCTTTTTGGCTCCAGATCTGGTCTGCTGACACTGCTTCCAAGAAAGCCGTGCTCTCCTTTCCTTTTCAAGGCACATCATTGTTTGGGCCAGATCTTAAGGACCTGATTAGTGAGGCCACAGGGGCTAAAAGTACCCTTCTGCCTTTGGTCCCCAGGAAGAAAACTCCTGTCAAGCGTAATTGTTTTTTTTGTTCCTTCCAGACTGAGAGACGTCTGGCAAACCAGGAGGTTTCCACAGCTCTGCGTGCCTGCTCCAAGCCCAAACAGCAATAGAAGCCCAAGGCTTCCAAGCCTTCTTCGGCATGACTCACCGAACCCAGGGCCCCACTCTGTTGTGGATGGCTGTTTGCGTCACTACCACAGTGTCTGGGAGGATTCAGTGGTGGACCCGTGGGTTTTACAGGTGGTGATGGAAGGGTACAGGATCCATTTCATCTCTCTTCCTCACTTTTGCTTTTTCCCTTCTCATATGCCTCAGGGCGCAGAGAAATGCCGTCTGTTCAACGGCGCTACTCAGGCTCTGGACAAGGATGTTCTAGAGACCCGGTTACAGTTCAGGACAGAGGTATGGGTATTTACTCAAACCTCTTTGTGGTCTCCAAGAAGGACGGCGATTGTCGTCCCATTTTGGATTTGAAAGATCTCATTTCCTTTGTGATCAGGACTCATTATCACCAGGAGTCCCTAAGGACAGTGATTGCTGCTATGTCCCCTGGGGAATTCCTTCCTTCTCTGGATCTTCAGGACGTGTATCTACACATCGCCATTCATCCAGAGAGCAGGCAGTATATCAGATTTGCCTGCTACCAAGGGCACTTTCAGTTTTCTGCTCTTCCCTTTGGTCTGACTACAGCTCCTCAAGTCTTCAACCGGGTCCTGGGAGCTTTAGTATCCGTCCTCCACCGGGACAGCATCAGAGTTACTCCATACATGGACGACCTGCTTCTGAAAGCCCCTTCTGCGGAATTTGTTCATCAGCAGGTTCAGGACTGCATTTATGCTCTTACCCATCATGGGTGGATCATCAACATGGACAAGTCGGATCTTGTCCCATCCCAGCGTCTGGTGTTCCTGGGCCTCCTCTTCGAAACTCAGCAGAGCATGGTGTTTCTCATGGACAAAGTATTTCACCAGATCGCCCACAGGGTTTCTGCTGTTCTGGTTCACGATTCAGTTCCAGCCAAGAAGCTGTCCTCTCTAGTGGGGAAATTCATCTCCACCATTGAAGCGGTCCCATTTGCCATGGCTCACACCAGGGAACTCCAGAGATTCGTGATCCAGGAGTGCAGGGGTCAGCCGAACCTTCTGAAGACGTCTGTGTCACTTCCTCTTCATGTGGAACTGAGTTTGTCCTGGTGACTCGACCTCTCCAATCTGCTGAAGGGTAAGTCCTTCCTAGTTTCCTTCTGGACCACAGTGATGACAGATGCCAGCCTCTCCGGATGGGGAGCGTTCCTGGGTTGCCTGAGTGCACAAGGTCGGTGGTCTCCGGAAGAATCTCTCCTTCCCATCAACATGTTGGAGCTTCGAGCGATATTCCATGCACTTTGTCATTGGACTCCCCAGCTGAAACAATTCCCAGTCCGGGTACAGTCCGACAACGCCACGGCCGTGGCCTGCATTAACAAGCAGGGCGTAACTAGAGGTCTCGCCGTTTAGTTAGAGGTCAAGGCTATTTTGTCCTGGGCAGAAGAACACATTCCTGCCATATCAGCAGTACACATTCCTGGTGTAGACAACGTCATGTCAGACTTACTCAGTCGACACTCGTTGGACAGCGGAGAGTGGGAACTGCACCCAGAGGTGTTCTCCCTCATTGTTCATAAGTGGGGTATTCCTTGCATCGACCTGATGGTGACAAGATACAACCGGAAGGTCCCGCGGTTCTGCTCTTGCTGGAGGGATCCTCTAGCTCTAGCAGTAGATGCCATGTCCATTCCTTGATTATTTCCTCTGGTTAAATCTTTCCTCCCCTTCCCAGGTTGCACAGGGTGTTAGGGAAATTGAGATTGGAGCGCTGTCCATTCATTCTTATTGCTCCGTACTGGCCTCGGCAGGCTTGGTTTACGGAGCTTCTGGATCTGTCAGTGGTGGAGCCATTCTGTCTCCCTTGCCGTCCGGATCTTCTACAGGGTTACCTGTGGAAGGAGGATGTTCATTGTCTGGCTTTGATGGCTTGGAAGTTGAATCCTCAATACTGAAGAAGAATGTTTTTTCTTCTGGTGTGGTGGCTACTATGCTTACTGCCTACAAACCGGTTTCTTCTACGGCCTACCATCGTGTTTGGTCGACCTTCCTATCTTGGTGTGCTGATAGGGATCTCTCTCAGGATTTTGATCTGCCTGCAGTCCTGGCTTTCTTGCAGGACGGTGTGGACAAGGACCTCTGCTTGAGTTCCCTTTAGGTCCAGACTTCTGCTCTCTCTGTTTTCTTTCAGAGCTGCATTGCTAGTCTTCCTGATGTCAAGGTTTTCTTCCAGGGCGTTGCTCATACTCTTCCTGCTTTTAAGACTCCCTCTCCTCAGTGGGACCTTAATTTGGTCTTGGGCATCCTTCAGCGCCCGTCCCTTGAGTCCTTGGCTACTATTCCTCTACATCTGCTGACGTGGAAAATGTCCTTTCTCCTGGCGATCATGTCTGTTTGCCATGTTGCGGAGTTACATGCTCTGTCTTGTAAACCACCCTTTTAGTGTCTCACAAAGACAAGGCGGTGCTTCGCACTTTCTCCCGAAGGTGGTCTCTGATCAGGAGATTGTGGTCCCTTCTTTCTGCCCTGACCCTACCTCTGATAAGGAGATGGATCTCCATTTGTTAGATGTTGTGCATTGTCTTAAGTTTTATGTCCATTAGACAATCTGATGCGCTGTTCGTCATTCCTGAGGGCCCCAGGGCAGGGAGACCTGCATCCAAAGTGATTTATTACATCCTGGATCAAGTCCACTATTCGTAAGGCTTACGAGCTGAGGAAGAAGCCTGTTCCCTTTCGGGTCACGGCTCATTCTCCAAGATCTATTGGGTCTTCTTGGGCTTACACGAATCAGCCCTCTGCTGATCAGTTGTGCAAGGCTGTCTGTGCACACCTTTTCAAAGCACTACCGTGTTGATGAGTTTGCATCGTCTGATGCCAGCTTTGTGAGGAAGGTCCTGGATGCAGTCTTGCCTGTCTAGGATCTTCTTTGGTGCTTCCTTCACTTTTGATCCCTGCTGGCTCTAGTTCAGTATGCTGTGTTACAGTTCTTGGGGTATTGTTACCCTTGTTCAGTGTCCGTTGACACTTCATTTGTTTTTGTTGGGCTATCACTGATCTGATGGTTCATATCTGCTCTGGTGACATTGTGGGCCTTGTGCATGGTCCTTGCCCTATTTCCCGCCTCAGGGAAACTCAATGGTTGGACATCCCAGAGTTACCAGTAACCTGTATTGGACGACAGAGAAAAGAGGATTTTAGTCTTACCTGATAAATCCTTTTCTCTTAGTCCATACAGGTTACTGGTCTCCCACCCTGTCAAGGGACTATGTTTGGCTCTCCTGTGGTAGATTGTGGGGGTCCTTCAGGGTCATGCTCACAGGAGTCTTCAAACCCCTCCACTATCTAGTCAAAAGTTAGTATCTCAAATCATTCTGGAGCTGGTTGGCTAGCTGCAGCCAAGGAGGAAAGGTAAGCTCCACCCCCTGCAATCAATTTTAGAATTGTTCCTGCCTACTTAAAGGGGCGGTGCACCTACCCAAAGTTACCAGTAACCTGTATGGATTAAGAGAAAAGGATTTAACAGGTAAGACTAAAATCCTCTTTTCTACCAGAAGGAAGCAGGAATGCATTCTACTTCTCTCTTGTATGTGCCGGCAGTGAAAACTCTGAGCTATGGCGTGTTAAAATGACAGTAATGTTTCAAACTAAAAGCAACTCCAATTAATCTTCATAGTATTTGAGTCATAGAGAGTAGTGTTACAATACAGTCAGAGTTGTAGTTCAAGAGTAATTGAATGATAAAGTATCCCCCTCCCGTCCCTTTTTTCTCTAGTGTAAGCCTAGTGTAAGCCACCTCCCCACAGATGTGGAATCTGGTCTTCAGACCAGACAGCTCACAGTAAGGGACAGTCTTCTTACTTTAAGAACAAAGAAAACCTTGCCCCCCTTGGCAGATTTTTCCGGTTTTTCCCCTTATGCTAATTGAAGATTGTCCCTCTCTGCGATCCATCTGGACACCACCTTTCTGTTCTGAGGTTAGCAGTGTTACATCAGTAAAAGGGAAGGAGGGGGATAGTTTATCATTCAGTTACTCTTGAACTGCAACTCTCTCGGTATTGAAATAACACTTTCCATGGCCCAAATACTATGAAGATTAATTGAAGTTGCTTTTATTTTGAAACATTACTATCCCTTGAAATCTGTTCTGGGAAACCTTACGGGTTAATATTCAAAAGATCTCAGACTCTGTTCATTTAAAAAGTAAATTTCTAATCTGCTGTTGAACTCATGAGTTTTGTAGTTCAATAGCGGCAGAAAGGCCACAGTTGCACCACAGTCAATTGCAAAAGGTTTCCGAATAATGTTGTGGGAAAAAAATACTATGAATGGTGTGTTTGGGGAAAAAAAAAATAATAATAAGTAATATAAACTAATGAATGTATTTGAACAGGTGTAATACAAGGAGCTGGATGCCTAGACACAATTTTGTCTCTTTGCACCTCTTGGGAATGGCTGAATTAGCCTTGCGGGAGTTAGTTTGGGACAACATTTAAGAATCAGTGCATTGCACAACACTTTGGCCTGCAAAAGGTTTAAGTTGAATTTTCACCTTAATTCAAGTTTTCATATTTGAAAACTGCATTAAAAACTGCCTATATGTCATGTTAGCCAAAAGACCAGCAAAAGTGTTAGTAAAGTCTATGTTTAACAAACACTAATATTGCAGCTATTATACAATGAAATTAAACAACCCCAGTACCATCTCTCAAACCTTTATGGTTTGAGAGATATAGAAGGCTAAAATTCCCTGCTCCCTCAGCTTTCCTTGACTTCAGCTGTAAGCTGATATCAGGATATCCTGGTCCTGGGACAAGCAAGCGACTCTTCAGCAGACTTACATCTCTCAGACCTTTATGGTTTGAGAGACATAGAAGGCTAATGTTCCCCACTCCCTCCGTTTTACAGCCGACAGCAGGAGATTCGACCTGGCCGACTCGAGGCAGCTCTTCAGCAGAGCTGAAATAGCGCAATGTAAAATGAAATACTTCATCTGACAGCAGGTAAAACGTAGAGAGTGGGGAACTTTAGACTTCTATATCTCTCAAACCACAAAGGTTTGAGAGATGGGACTGTGGTTGTTTAGTTTCATTGTATAATAGCTGTAATATTAGCGTTTGTTATATATAGACATTACTAACACTTTAAGGAGATATTCATACTTGTTAACATATGCTAATGTATGCTAATTACGGTAGTCTTGTGGTACCTGTGGCATTTCATATGGTAATTAAGCCCATCAGTGATGTTTTAATATTCTAATGAAGCCTTTCCAGTGATATCATATGCTAATTAAGGTTTCAATGACATTTCATAAGCTAATGAAGCTCTGTGCTGTAACAGGACATTTTCAATTTCACTTTCCCCATAAATAAAATATCTCCTAAACTATACATCTTCTGGAATTTTGGCTAACATTTTATATATATATATATATATATATATATATATATATATATATATATATATATATATATATATATATATATATATATATATAGGCAGGTTTTAACCCCTAGAGTGCAAAGCACTTACAACGTACGAGAGTGGACAGCTGTACCTGCTGTGCCATGCTCGTATGTTGTACAGCTAAACTGCGATCACTGCATAAGCCGGTATAACTGGCTTGCAGTGGCCACATTTTAGCTAAAATGCTGCCTGGCACTCTTGGGAGGGCATGAGGATCACTCGTCCCAGTTATTGATCTCCCAGCCGATCGTGCTGGGAGATCAGTATTGCCAAAGGAGAAGCGCAGCTTCTCCTTTCCCCTCCTCTCCTACCCGAACTTCCGGGTAGGAGTGGACGGGACCGGGGGAAGCCTCCTAACGTCATCGGTGACATAGTCACCGGTGACCTTAGGTGACTTTCCCCCATCACGTTCACTCCTACCAGAGGAAGGAGAGAAGGGCAGGAGAGCTTTTGCTCTCCTGCGGTCGCCAGATTGATCTCCCAGCACAATCGGCTGGGAGATCAATAACTGGGGGGACATCAGAAGGGGTCCTGATGTCCCCACCACGAGGTCTGAATTTAAATATAAAAAATAAGATCAAAAAAAGGAAGAAAATTTAACCCTGTGAGTGCCGCGGGGACGTCGCACTGGAGACCCCGTTGGCACTCACAGGGTCAAGTGTTTTGGGGCAATTTTTTTTTTAACTAAGACCTTATTCGGGGGGTCAGGAGAGGTCCTGATGCCCCCCAATGAAGTCTATAACAAAAAACAAAAACAAGGAGACAAATTAACCCTGAGTGTGCCACGGGGGGGGGGGGTTCCAGTGCAGACCCCCCCCTCCTGTGGCACACACAGGAGTTTGGTTTGCATTGCTTTGTATTACAAGCTTTTTGGGGGGCTCTAATGTCCCTGGCCATGTCAGTGAGAAGTGTGAGGACAGGAAGTGTAATTAGGTATGCAGGCTTTGCCACGCAGGTCAAAGTTCTCTTTCAGCTCGGCTGAGGATATAGTCCCTAACTGCTGTATCTCTAAAACCATTGCAGTTATTGAAAAACCATTATCACAAGGTATAGGCTGTCTTTCATGAGCTTATACCTTACATGTCCAATTTAACCCTTTAAAGGACTTGAGGTATGTGTATCACAATGCATTTCACACCCCTCTGGTTCTTCCAGGATTAACCCTTTTAGAGCCAGAAGGGTATGCAATGCAATGCACTCTGGAACTCAAAGGTTAAGGATGCATAGTACAAGGGGCAGACCTGCAAATTAAGCTGGGCTGCATTGTGAGCTCCAGAAGAGAGGAAAGGGGGTTGGGGTGTAGTTGGGTGGATCACATCCTGGCAGTTCCCATAGACTTCCATGAACTGGTTATCTAACCTGACTGTAGCAGTCTGAGGCTGCTCATACAGCTTGGCATACTTAGTGGCTGAGTCAAAAACTTTTCTGTGGCATGCAGCCCATCTGTTAGTTGAGTTGGTCAGTCTGCCCCTTCCATCTGTGAAATTTGCCAACCAAAAAGAGGCCTCTTTTTTCAGTCACTTGCTGACCTCTTGTCGTTTTTGCTGGCATTCTCTATTTGGCAGATAACCTGGTTTTTAATACCTGCCACTTGTCTGGTTCATCTCTGTTGCATAAGAGAATCAGTCAATGAAGTTTAGATGCATTCATAATGCACTGCAAATCTGGGGCCATTGCCATTTGCCACTATATCCATGTTTTGCTTTTTTTCTGGGCAAATATCTCCATCATGCAATTCTGTGAAAGTTGGAAATGGCTAATTTCAACTGTTTGGGATTATTTTGAAACATTTTTTTTTATTTCCCATGTATCAACTTCATGGACTATTCGAATCACCCTTTGGTCCTTAAAGGTTTAAAGTCTGAGCTGTTCATCTGTTTTTCTAGTCCACTTTCCATGTGTTAAAGTCAACCCCCCCTGCTCCAAATATAGGCCATAGGAAAGCATTAACCCATTGAGCAATATAGCATGTGCAGTATATAGAACACCATTGTAAAAGTAAAAGTAACACCTTATCACAACTTAGGTTCATTTAAAAAAACCTTTCAGAATTATCCGTATTTTATGTTAGACATTTTTTTATATGAAAGAATAGTTTCTAATATTTTGCTGTATTTGTCAGTTTATTTAAGTTATTGTAACATAATTCTATTGTAAGGAGCTGCGTACACTGTGTGGCGCCATATAAATAAAGATATACATACATATAGGCGATTTTGAAATGGGCGCTTTTCTTTCTCTATTTGAGGCAATCACTTTAACATGGGGTGCTACGAACTAACATAATTAGAACATGCCTGGCCTCACCCCAGAGTCAAATTCTAAGCGTTAGATGGAGGAGAGGTTTCAGTGCCTCAGCCCCACCTTATAATTCATCAAGATCGCAGCACAGTGGTGAGGGTTTGATGTAGTCTGAAAGTATTATGTCTGTATTTTGGTTAAGTAACAAAGTTTGTCACTTTGCACCAAAACACAATAAAACTAAGGGCATTGTGCAAAAAGAACATATATACAATTCTAGAGAATACTCTTGGGTATAGGAACTGAGGAAGGGTTGGGGGGAGTCAAATTCCCTGCAGTCTAAGTGTGTCTGTTATGCTACTTTGACTTGATATTACAATTTATTTGTAATTATTAATTGCAGATGGTAGCAGTGGGTGGAACTACAAAAGCCCTAACTGTGCTTAAAAAACAGTATATAAGTTGTGTGGGTGTACTAAAGGAATTAGAGGGAAAATATGGTTGAACAAAGACATACTCAAAAAAGTCAAAATTGCTCTGGTCTTTAAGTGCACACCACCCCTGATCCACCTGGTACTAAAGGGGTTAAAAAGATAAGAACACCAAGATTAGATTGAAGAGACCCAATTGCTAGTGGCACCCTAAAACAGGAAGTAGAGACTGCTAAGCTCACTAAACTGGTTATTACTCTCCAGACTGCCAGCTGTTTGGCCTATAACCCTCAGCCACCCCCAGAGGTTGAGCCTCTGGCATTGCCTGAAAGTTGGAGCTTACCCTGAAGAGTAGAACATAAAGTAAGTGAATAATGTCTTTACAGAGCAAAGGAATACTAAAAAAAAAATCAATTGACACAAGCTTGAAAGCTATGTCTGAAGAACAGGCTCCCTCTAGTGTCTGTTAAAGAGAATGCAGAGAAACAGGCCAAATTTGGGATAACAGCAGGTTTAGAGAAGAAGAGGCACTTGCTGATGCATTAAGACATGCAGAGTGGCTATAGCCAGAGACAGTAACTCTCTAAGTCCTGGAGATACTTCAGTTGCTGAGCTTAGAAACAGAGGAGATAGGCAGAGCTTCAAGTGACACACTGCAGACTTCTGGAAGGCAGATATTGCTGCTCATTGGTCTAGAAAGGGCTATTAAACCATTGATAAGAATGTGGGGCTCTAGATATCCACTGTCAGGCAGATAAATAGGGCTACTAAAACACTGATAAGAATTTAGGGCCCTAGATATCCACTATCAGGCAAATAATCTACAACTAGAGAAGGTTCACCATACCCAGAAGCAGTCACCCTATCAGAATCTTCTAAGTGCAACCATAGGCCACTATCACCTTGGCTACTAGGAATGTTCAAGACTCAACTATCAGAAAAAGACTGAGCAAAGCCGGCTAAGTCATCCTTGGGTCTTGGACAGATACCAATCAGAGGACACAATCTTCCTGCTGTACCGGCTCTGATGAGTGATCTCTGCCTCACATGCACAACACTATGGGCTGAAAGGCGAGATCATATGATCTCACCGGCCCAGGACTGGGTGGCTCACCTGGGATGCCCGATCCCTCGATAGGACAATTTGCCTCTGGTTTACTGTCTACAATTCTACAGTGGAAAAAGGCTGGGGTATCATATAGTATAAGTATGGTGCTTCAACTACCAGTGGACAGTGGAAACAGTGTCAGGGTGTTAGTGTATATGTGTTTCTTTGACCATTGCAGACTGTATG
This sequence comes from Rhinophrynus dorsalis, assembly GCA_037306005.1. NCBI lineage: Eukaryota > Metazoa > Chordata > Amphibia > Anura > Rhinophrynidae > Rhinophrynus > Rhinophrynus dorsalis. The sequence continues at coordinate 122,848,793 of CM074724.1, forward strand.
TGTGGTTTATTACTACCAGTACAATAAGGCTGGGGTGTCATACAGTTTATACAGTTAGGGAAAAAATGATTTGATCCCCTGCTGATTTTGTACATTTGCCCACTGACAAAGAAATGATCAGTCTATAATTTTAATGGTAGGTTTATTTGAACAGTGAGAAACAGAATAACAACTGGTAATGTTGGATAGTCAGGAAAAAAAGAACCCAAATGTGTAAAGAATAAATGAATGTTATAAAAACAAACAAATGGGGCTTTAATGATAAGTTGATTTAGTCTGTAATTGTATGGGATGTGTGTAATGTCACTGTATCAATTCCCCGTCTTATATTTGTCCTCTATAGCCTTTCTGTGGCTGCTTCCAGTGATAACACCGGGATCCCCACGTGTGAGACAGACAGTTCAATGTAGCGAAGACTGGAACGCTAAAAAAAGAAGATGTAAGAGAAACAAAATAAAACGTATCTAAGTGTAGTACTATTGATACATTTGAGGCAATTAGTAATACTTTATATATATTTAGTATATTCTTGAATAAAATGCACTTTAAAGTTGAAGAATATTTATTTTATAAATATACTAAAATAGCTATATAATAAAAATCAAAGTTTTACCATGCGTTTTAATGTTTAACCCGACATTAGTGCTGTGTGTGTGTGTTCTTCAAGTCGCCTGTTAGTGGAGATATTTGCCCTGCAAAATCTGGCACTTCCGCGTTCTGCAGGACTCCATGATATCTCAAGACTTCCCAGCTGCCCCAGGGAGCGCATTCATGCTCCCCTTCGAAGCTGGATTTCTGTGATGTAGCGTTACAGAGAACTCCGTTTACAATGCTATTGAGTTTGCAAGCTCCATAGCATTGTAAACGGAGTTTGCTGTAACGCTACATCACAGAAATCCAGCTTCGAAGGGCAGCGTGAACGCGCTCCCTGGGGCAGCTGGGAAGTCCTGAGATGGTGCAGTGTACGATAGAACATGGAAGTGCTCGATTTTGCAGGGCAAATATCTCCACTACCAGGCGACTTGAAGAACACACACACAGCACTAATGTCGGGTTAAACATTAGAACACATGGTAAAACTTTGGTTTTAGATGTGTTAAAGCGGAATTATCACCTATCTAAAATAACCTTTTATATATGTTGTTTTAGTATTTAAATTATTTACTATAGTTTATTATTTTTTACTTTATCAATATATTTTTTTCTTTCTTGTAATAGTTTTTGCAGAAAAATGTCATCATCGATATTTAATTCACCTTTTATATAGATATCCCCTTACGAGGGAAACAAACTCTATAGGGCATATAGAGGATTTTTATTATATACCTATTTTAATATCTTTATAAAATAAATAAATATTCTTCAGTTTTGAAGTGCATTTTATTCAAGAATATACTAAATATATGCAAAGTATTACTATTTGCCTCAAATGTATCAATAGTACTATACTTAGATACACTACACATACACTTCTCTTTTGAGCGCCCCAGTCTTCGCTACATTGAGAAATCATAAAGCTATCAAAGGCATGGAGGATTCATAGTGATTAGGGGGATATTATGTTGAAGATATCTTAGTACATATTAAAGGTGTGCCTTCTCTGTCCTAAGTCCTTATTGATATTTAGTGCATCCCCCCTCGGACTCAAATTATAAACTCAAACTCTTAAAAAGAAGCACATTTTCACTGTAATGAATATTGAACAAAACTTCTAGTGTCAATGGGAATGTTTGACTCCACAAAAAATGTCCTGTGTATGTATAATAACTTAACTCTTTGAGTGCCAGACTGGTATGGAACATATTGCAAAGCAATACGTTGGGTAGCCCTCTGGCACTCAAAAGGGTTAATATTAAAGGCTAACTGCCCCTTTAATATTTACTAATAAAATAAAAGTCAAAGTGAGATTCCTTTAAAATGTATCCCGATATTATAAATTCCTGCATACAAAATTATGATTGGTTTTGAAGCGACCGCTGGAAGACTGTTCCATGTAGCAACTACTTTTTCATATTATTAAATATATATATTTAAATATTCTTTCCAACAGCCTCGAGCAGATCCTATCCCAATCTGTAGTTTCTGCCTTGGAACAAAGGAATCCAACCGTGAAAAGAAGCCAGAGGAGCTGATATCCTGTGCAGACTGTGGTAGCAGCGGTGAGTGGATCTGTATTACTTATATGCAGCCTGGTATCTGGGAAGAATCGGATCCAGCAAAAAAAAAAAAAGAAAAGAAAAAATGCTCTGTGGTCCTTAAGCTCTGTAGACAAATTCACACACATACCACACGTTACACACCAAATGCACACACACTCCACATATTACAGAACAAACGCACACACCCATAACAGACACCATGCTCACACACACATTACACACCAAATGCTCACACACACATTACACACCAAATGCGCACACACACACACACACACACACACACACACATATATATAGCAGGTACCACGCTCACACACATACCACACATTACACACCAAATGCGCACGCACGCACATACACACACACATACACGTATATATAGCAGGTACCACTCTCACACACACAAATAACAGGTACCACGCTCACAGGCACATGCCACACATTACACACCAAACGTGAATACACATGCCACACATTACACACCAAAAGCGTACACACACATCACACACATCATGCTCACACACACATAACACACATTACACACCAAACGTTAACACAGATGCCACACATTATACACCAAATGCTCACACACACACACATAACACACACCACTTTCACACACAAAACACACAGTACATACCAAACATGTGCACACATGCCACTCATTACACACCATATTTGTGCACACACACAATACACACCACACACACATACCACACATTACACACCAAATGAGCAAACACAGATTCTGGGACAAACAAACTGCACCATAGGGGTAAATAAATATTCTTATTGTTTTAAGTGGGTCTTTTAATCACCTGAATGCCGAAGTGGTCACAAACACATTGCACATACAATGGATTAATAGACTTATTTAAGACAATGGCAGATTAGGACATTTATATTTTCATCCTATAGCACAGAGGGTTTGCTCTAGAATTGTGTTCTTTTGTACTTAAGGCCAAATAAAGTTTCCCTTGATTCAAGATAACATTTTGAATCGATTCTGGATGTCATGCCCATGGAGGTGAACATGACTCTTGCTGGCAGGACTCTTGTACCCCAAACTCCACCTTTTGGAAACTCCCTCCCAACAGAGTGCGGAGTGCATGAGCCAGCTGAAGATGCCAATGCTGCAGTGGACACAATTTGGGTTTCAGAAGTCCTGATAGTAAGAGTCACATCCAGCTCTGGAAATAACATCCAGGACTGATTGAAAATATTTTCTCTTGACCCAAGGCAATAATAATGTGAGTGGTTATTATAAAGAGGTGTTGTATGTATGTATGTATGTATGTATGTATGTATGTATGTATGTATATTTTTGTTTATATGGGGCCATTGGGTGTACTGAGCACTTTACAGTTCAAATTTAGTATAGAAGGGGTACAATAAGTGCAGTTATTAAGTGCTTATATAGACAATCATAAGGGGAACAGCAGGTGAGTATATATTAGGATACAAGGTCCCTGCCCCATAGAGCTTACAATCTAAAGGTGTTCCTTGAACCCTTAACGTCCAATACCGTGCCAGGACCATCACTGCTGTCCGGCACTTAAGGACCAGTGACGGTCCTGGCATGTCATGGAATTCAGGGCAGCCCTGAATAGCATCTGTAACGGATCCTACCCGTTACTGGGAGCTCTTGTCTGGGCATGGCATTTATTCACCCCTGGGCCCAAGGATTATGGATATTGGACACTCCTTTGTGCCCTGGCATACGATCTCTCAAGCCCTTATCCTGGACTAAGAGACTTTGGCTAGCCTTATGTGGATAGGCAGCTGTACCAGAAGAAAGAACAATTCAAGGCTTGGGTGCTGCAAACTCTTCTGACCTGCAAAGGATTAATCATTTGAGTTTGAGCATATTTACTTTCAATATGTATTGTAGTCCCCCAAGCCTTTTGCTTAATTACTCAAGTCATTGTATTGAGCACTGTCTTGTGGCCCCTTGCTGTGTGATTAATCCAATCATGTCTGCCCTATTATGTTTCCCTGAATCATTTGTTGTTGGTTCTTGGACCCTTTGTGGTGACTGAATTATCCCTGTGACTACTCCATTGTATTCTGCCCTACCATTTGCTGTGTCCTATTGATGAACTGTGATTGAATTAAGTCTCATGTACTGTGCTCCAAGTTAGTGTGGTTTGAAACTGTATAAATATGTGTGGTTTGGTTCAATAAAGAGAGTTCTGTTTTGGAGTGAACAAGGAGTCCTGGAGTCTTGTATTGCTTATGGTCTAAAGTGTCCACTCTGATACCCATCTGCGCCAAGTATCCTGAATCGTCGACCGCCTGCTGCCAGTTTCCTGCGTCCTAACTTCGTGGACTGTCAGGCGGCGACGTGGACTCTTCCCTGCTTCCCTGCTTCCAGTGATCCTGTGGCTGTTTCCAGTGACCGTCCATACTCCAACCGGTGCACCTGACGGTGCTTATCTGGCGTTGAGAAGGAGAGACCCAGGAACGACGGCGGAAGGTGACGCGGTCCCTTCTCAGCTTCCGTTACATTGGTGGCATAGCGGTGGGATTTCTCCTTCATATCGGGTGCAGCAATTGAGACATGGCAGACGAAGCAGTGCTGGCAGACACTCTTGGAGCATATGAGGATCGCTACAGCGCCATCCGAATACAGTGGTGGACCCGGCTGGGCGATGTTATCTATGACTTCGTTCCAGAGTTGGATGCGTGCATTACAGAGGAGCTCAGAGTACAGGAGGAGTACTGGGACTTTGTTAAATACCTGGACCAGGAATATGGATCCGAGGGCCTTTTTGACTGGTGCCCATCCCGCTTGCGATGGGACATCCAAGGGCTGGTATGGAACGCCTACCACATGGACTCTACTTTTGGGTGCCCTGACTCCAGCAGATACTGGGAGATCCGGGACAAAAGAGAGGACCGTTTTGGTGGATACATTCCTGCGGACTGCCAGGGAAATTTGGATATTCTGGCAGGATGTGAATGGGACCTGGAGCAACTATATGCTGGGTTCATTCAAGAGGTCCGGGAATTCCAAAAAGATGAAGAAGAATGGGGGGGTAATGCATCTGAGGAGGACTTCAGCGACTTTGAGGGCCAGGATTGTGTTACCCCTGTTCACTCCACACTGGTGAGTGGGAATTCGTTCCTCACCAGTGCCCCTGTTGTTGCCCCTGCATCAGGAAGTGGGAAAATCGTCCTTCCTGATACCCCTTTGCCCCTGGACTGTGTGTTGCCTGAGCTGAGGAGTGGGAATTCGTTCCTCCTCAGCCAAGAAGATGCCTCTGCATCAGGGGATGGGACAGATGTCTCCCCTGATAGGCATGTTGCCCCTTCCCCTGTCTTTCCAGCTGCGGTGGATGAGATGCAGGTCCCCACCAGCAGCAATTGTATGTCCCAACTGATGGGTAGGAGAGAGCCCATCAGTCCCTGTGAACCCCCTGCTGTGGTGAGTGTGGAAGAGCTCACCAGCTGCCCCAAAGTGATGCCCCCTGTTATTGTGGAAAATGCCCTGGAAGCGGAGCAGTATGTGCTCTCCAGGGCCACAGAGGATGCCGCCTTGAGGGATGGGACTGCGGTCTCCCTCAAGGCAGAGAAGGCCCTGGAAAGTGATGGCCTACAAGAGGAGGACCCCAGCGGACTGGAAGAGAGCAGTGCTGCTGGCCCTCCTGAGGATATGTTGTGTGAACTGATGGGTGGAGAAGAGTGCCCCATCAGCCCCCCTGTAAACCCTGACCTGGTGAGTGGGAGCGAGCTCACCAGGGTCTGGAAAACCCCTGCTGTGGTGAAGGAGATGCAGGTCCCCACCAGCAGCCCCAGTCCGTCCCCTGTTGCTATTGCCCTGGAGAAGGGCAAGAGTGTCTTCTCCAGGTATGTGACTAAGATTGCGAGGAGGATTGAGACTGCCCTCCTCCAGAAGACAAGAGATGGCCCTGATGTGAGGGGCCAAGAAGAAGAGGGGTACAGCAGGCTGCCACTCTGCAGTGCTGCTACTGCCCCTGGAAACCCTGGATGTTGCCCCAAGTTCCTCATGCTGGAGAGTAGGAGCGAGCTCTCCAGTCCCCCTGTAACCCCTGGCTTGGTGCGTGGGAGCGAGCGCACCAGGTCATGTGAAACCTTGGCTGGGATTAGTGGATCAACAGTCCTCATCCCCAGCCCAACGATTGTGTTCCCTTTCCCTGTGACCCCTGGCTTGGTGGAGGGGAGCAAATTCACCGGGTCCTGTGAACCCCCTGCTGTGGTGTGTAGGAGTGAGCACACCACCCCTTGTTTTGCCCTGACACTGGTGAGTGGGAGCAAGCTCACCAGAAGCCCCAAGAAGGCGCTCCCCAACAATTCCCCTTTGGGCCCTGATCTGGTGAGTGGGACCACCATCCTCATCAGGGATGTTGCTGGGGCCCCTGAATTTCCTGAGCTCTGCCTGGGGGGTGGGAATGTGTCCCAGAATGTTGCCCCAGCCCAGGAGAGTGGGACAAACATCCTCTCCTGTTCCTCTGGGGCAGTGGCCCAACTAAAAGGGGGAGATATGCCTCTCTCCCCACACTCTGATGCACAGAAGCCAGAGACACAATTGCCCCAGGAAGATCCCCCTTATAGACTGGCTCTTGACCCTGAGCCACTGGCCCCAGACCCAGAAGGATTTGACTTCAGCACTGCCTGGAGAAGGGCCCAGGAGAGGCCACCTGTTTTGATGTTTGTCAGGACAAACAGGCATCAGTTCCCCTGGCCCAGGTTTAAGGACACAGGAACTGGCATTTTCTTCACTGGCCCAGGACAAGGGCCCTGTACACCGCTACCGGGCCCAGACAAAGGGCTCATGTTTTCCCCTGGCCCAGGTCAAAAAGACTGCTTCACCCTCTGGCCCAGGATTAAGGACAAAGGGACTTGCAATTGTTTCCCTGGCCCAGGACCAGGGCCTTGTTTCCCCCTACCTGGCCCAGACAAAGGGCTCATGTTTTCCCCTGGCCCAGAACAGAAAGACTACTTTAACCACTGGCCCAGGACAAGGGGCACCTCAGTAGAAACTGGCCTAGGACCAAGGCCTTCGGACTAGTGCACTGTCCAGACAAGTGCCTCACCACCTCCATGCCCTCCTACAGCTCCCAGCCAGCGTTTACTACCGCACCCGCTGGCTTGGAACCAAAAGGGGGAGAAATGTAACGGATCCTACCCGTTACTGGGAGCTCTTGTCTGGGCATGGCATTTATTCACCCCTGGGCCCAAGGATTATGGATATTGGACACTCCTTTGTGCCCTGGCATACGATCTCTCAAGCCCTTATCCTGGACTAAGAGACTTTGGCTAGCCTTATGTGGATAGGCAGCTGTACCAGAAGAAAGAACAATTCAAGGCTTGGGTGCTGCAAACTCTTCTGACCTGCAAAGGATTAATCATTTGAGTTTGAGCATATTTACTTTCAATATGTATTGTAGTCCCCCAAGCCTTTTGCTTAATTACTCAAGTCATTGTATTGAGCACTGTCTTGTGGCCCCTTGCTGTGTGATTAATCCAATCATGTCTGCCCTATTATGTTTCCCTGAATCATTTGTTGTTGGTTCTTGGACCCTTTGTGGTGACTGAATTATCCCTGTGACTACTCCATTGTATTCTGCCCTACCATTTGCTGTGTCCTATTGATGAACTGTGATTGAATTAAGTCTCATGTACTGTGCTCCAAGTTAGTGTGGTTTGAAACTGTATAAATATGTGTGGTTTGGTTCAATAAAGAGAGTTCTGTTTTGGAGTGAACAAGGAGTCCTGGAGTCTTGTATTGCTTATGGTCTAAAGTGTCCACTCTGATACCCATCTGCGCCAAGTATCCTGAATCGTCGACCGCCTGCTGCCAGTTTCCTGCGTCCTAACTTCGTGGACTGTCAGGCGGCGACGTGGACTCTTCCCTGCTTCCCTGCTTCCAGTGATCCTGTGGCTGTTTCCAGTGACCGTCCATACTCCAACCGGTGCACCTGACGGTGCTTATCTGGCGTTGAGAAGGAGAGACCCAGGAACGACGGCGGAAGGTGACGCGGTCCCTTCTCAGCTTCCGTTACAGCATCCAAAAAAAAAAAAATGCCCCGTGATCCTTAAGTGCCGGCCGTGCATGCCTGTGCCAGTCCTTAAGGGGTTAACCCTTTTTTGCTGCCAGAGGGATTCAGTACACTGTGAAGCTTTTTTCCCTACAAGACAAGATATAAGGGTTGTAAAGTACGTTCATGCACAGCAGTCCAACATTGCAACTAATGGAGCAAACCAGTTTCACAATAGGGGAAAAATCAAAATACCCATTGGTTTAAATTGAACACTTTACCCTTGCATGTTAGAGAGGTCATCTCTAGCATGCAAGTGGTTAAGAAGCTCCATTTAAATCAGTGGGATTTTTTGTTATTATTTGTCTCTGTTTGGCATTTGGTTTGCCCAAGAATTGCTCCTTTTTTCTTTTGTACATATGGCTCTAAATTGTTAAGTGTGGGTGTGGACCCAATATCAGCCTCTGTTGCTCTCTTTTTTTCCGGAGATAAAACTCCACATTACTTTCATGGATCAGCCTCTGTCAGCATTAGCAGCTGATTCTCTCTCTGCCTCATTAAGATCAAATTATCTTTAATTAGCTCCTCCAATGTCCCACATAATGCTCAGTGTTTATAATCTGCCTCAGAATAAGTCACTGTACAGCTCCTAATCGTGTGGGAGCAATGCACTAATCGCCTCTGACTGCTTCAAAAGATATGTCTGAAGGCCTGACCAGAGACATAACTATTACATTTTAATGCTTGTGAAGTGCTAGTGGAGGATCATGCATACGAGTATATCTCAGGAGATTCCTGTTGAGGCTCCCCAATGATTTTGCTATTAAGATATCGATCCCTTCTAATTTCAGACAATTCTCAATAGGTGCCAGTGCCTAAAGATATGCAACTTTTCAGGTTCTCTTACTAGAGTTGTATTCAATTATTTAGATCCTCCATCTTGAGAAGAAGAGATGGGGTCCAAAGGCACCCCACCTCTACCTTGGGAATTGTACTTAAACTTTGGATTTGTAGACCCCATAATATTTAACTCCACAGCTCATGGATGGAAAATGGGACACAGTGACCCTTCCCCTCTGCATATGTCCACCTGGGCAAGGGGTGCTAGTTATAAGAGCCCATAACTCCATAAATCTGATTTTTAACTTTTTTCTCTTATGTCCAGTATGGAACTCAGGTACCATGGGGTTGAGTCCTTCCTCCTGGAGGGCAGGGCACATCACAAAAGACGGTCTTTGGGGCGGAGACTCTCTCTTCTTCTTCCAGCTCAACTCCCACCATCACCACCTTCCCAGAATTTATGTTTCCTGAAAGCAGTTGGAGGTGCAGTTGCCACCCTGTTAGAGTTTCTTTGGTTTTTATTATTTTTTTCTTTAGACATGGGGCTGTATAGTCCCCCATTAGGCAGGCTCCCATCACTGGGCTTCCCTGGAGATAGATTGCCCAGTTCGTAGGTGCTTTGTGGCTCTTTCTTTCCCTGTGGAGGTTGCCTTTATGACAAGTCTGTTCCTCATGGCTGAGCCTTTCGGTGATTCTGCCTTTACTTTATGATGGGAGCCTGGAGACAGAAGATCGGTGAGTAACCCTTTGAGTGTCCACAAACTGAGCTATCTTACACACTGTGTATGTGTCTATATATTTATAATGCATAAAATGTATGGCTTTCTCTTGTCTTTTTTGGGGTCTGGAAATACAGATGGCTGCTGTCCTTTCTACTAGTTAACCCTAACCTTGCTGTCTCTGCACTTAGTGTTTTGTATGTGTATCCTGGAGTAAGGTGCTTTGGACAGCTTATTTCTGCTCCCGCCCCCCCCCCCCCCACACACACTATTACTTTAGTGTTTTCACTCCCCAGGTGTTCTCTAGAGGCTTATGTTTTTTTTTTTATTTTACTTTTAGATCAATATTTATGTAGTAGCTCCTTTAAAAAACAGAGTCCACCCACTGCCATCTTTGCTCCATTGACCAATGGAGAAGACTACAGCTCCCATAATATGCCCCATTTATCTGATTTTCTTCTGATTGAGTGGCATACTAAGTGGTGGTCATATTCTATCTTATTTATCCTACGCAGAGGCAGACTTTACTTTCACTGTCGTCCAATACAGGTCACTGGTACTTCTACTTCTGGGAGGCGATTCGCCCCTTTAATAGGCAGGAACAATTATGCAAATGATTGCAGGGGGCGGAGCCTCCCCTCCTACTTAAGCCACCTTCAGGCCAGAGCCACTAGATTGATTTGTTCCTGGGTGCTGTGCACACCAGGTAGAGAACATCTATGCATTCAACTTAGTATTTTGTTATTTTTTTATTCAAATATGGAATACCACCATTAGGAGGGTGACCATGGCTGTGAATTGCCCTCTTTAAAGTGGCTGGTGCAGCTTCCAGGGATTTTCTGTGGACCTTATGCCCTGAAGAGGGAACAGCTTGAGTTAAGCAGCTTCCCTACTGGGGAATTTACCTCTGGTCTATTCCCACTTCATCATGGTCACCTGAAGACAGAAGTCCTGCAGGAAAGGTGAGCCACCCATTGAGTGCTGAAGGTCCACTTGTCCCCACAGTGTCCCTTTACTGGGCTTGTATTTGGGAGTTTGCTTTGCACTCCAGCACTCATAGGGTGTTTTTATTTGCATTCAATGTTTTAATGCAGTTTCTGTGGTATTCTCTGGGTTTGGAGCCTTGAATAGTGTTTATTTATGTGTTTGCTATATGTTTGGGCACTTTTTAATGTTTTGTTAAACTTTATTAAAAATGGTGTTCCGCGCCTTTAAGCGCGGCTTTTCCCGCTTAGACGCTATGGCTCCTTTACTCTCTATGAGATTTCACAGTCTGGGACATATCTCTGGAACCGCTTGTCACAGCAACTCCAGAGAGGGCTCATTTTAATGCTAAGCTCCTGCTCTATCATCCGGTGTGTGTTTTATTAGTGTGGGGTGTTCAGGGGGGCTTCGGGCACTGTTTGGGGTACTTGTATGGGGAAAACTACATTTCCCATGAGCGCCCGGTTCGCGCTCGTTTCTGATTGGCTATCCTGACGGCCGCCATTTTGTGGAGCTCTTCCTCAGCGAGTACACTACGCAGGGACCGAGCCTTCTCTCCCCTCAACAGATTAACCCTTCGCTGGCCAGATAAGTCCAAAATTAGGCATTTCTGGGGTGAAACTTTAATCTTCCACACTCTTACTGGGTGATAGAGTTTAAAGTGGGGTATATTGACGCTGTGAGCATGTCTACTTCACTGGAGCTAGGGGCTAGACCCAAGTCTAAGGAGGATGGGGGGTCTGCCCCCCCCATGGCGTTTTGCTCCTCTTGTCACACTGGGCTATCTAGCGATAATGTGGGGGATCTATGCCCTAAATGCACTGGTCAAGATAGCAACCCTGGGCTTCCCAGCCATGCTATTGAGCCATCTTGGGTGAGGGAGTTTAAAGCTGCCACTAGGGATCTCAGATCCACTCTTCAACTCTTTCCCTCTCAGGTACAGGGGGCTCTCCAGGTCTGGCAGACCCCCGCTACAATCAGGACCTCCCTGCCTAAGCCACAGGGTGCTCCTGACGTGTCTGATTCTTCTGAGGAAGAACTCTTGCAGGATTCTGATGCTGAGGAATGCACTGTTATTGAGTCTAACAGGTCTATTGGGGACCCTTATGAATGTGACCCTGAAGTCTCGGCTGAGGGTCTGATTAGAGCGGTACTGAATACGCTCAACCTTCCTCTGACTCAGGAATCCACTTATGATCCTACTGACGTTTTTCAAAAGAAACCATCTAAGCCTGTTGTTTGTTTTCCAACTAACCCTACTCTTGCCCGTCTAGTCTCTGAGGCATGGAAGAATCCTGATAGATCCTCCTCTGTCTCTAAAAAGTTTGCTAAACTGTACCCTTTTCCTGAGACTGAGCTGGCAAAATGGGTTCATCCCCCCAAGGTGGATGCTCCTGTTTCCAGACTATCCAAGTCTACCGCTTTGGCTGTCTCTGATGCCTCTGCCCTGCAGGATTGGACGGATAAAAAGCTAGAGCTTTCTCTTAAGTCTATTTTTGCCTCCATTGGCACTGCCATGCGTCCAACCTTTGCAGTGGCATGGGTTAATAGAGCCATTGCGGCCTGGACTGAACGACTGACTGACGCAGTTCGCCAGGATGCACCAGTATCTGAACAGTTACTTCTTCTTGCTAATATCACTGAAGCTCAGAATTATGTTGCTGACGCTGCCTTTGATGCTGTGCGCATGATGGCGAGGGCCTCCACTGCTTCTGTGGTGGCTAGACGTGCCCTTTGGCTGAAAATTTGGTCTGCTGATACAGCCTCTAAGAAAGCCTTACTTTCCTTGCCCTTTCAGGGGAATTTGCTATTTGGATCTGAGCTCAAAGAAATGATCAGTGAGGCTACTGGCGGTAAAAGTACTCTTCTACCCTCAGTCTTTAAGAAAAAGTTTCCAGCCAAACGCAATCGGTCCTTTAGTTCCTTTCAGACTGAGACACGCTCCTCGGCCCAAACGGGTCCTCCCGCTACGCGCTCCTCCTCCAAGCCCAAACAGTCCTGGAAGCCCAAAGTGGCCCCCAAGGCCAAGACCTCCAGGACTGCTTCGGCATGACTCTCCGAACCCGGGTCCGCATCCGGCTGTAGGTGGACGTCTCCTCATCTTTCGCCGGACTTGGGAGGAGTCAGTGGCGGACCCATGGGTTCTTCAGGTGGTGTCAGAGGGATACAGGATCCCTTTCTCCTCCCTTCCTCCTTTTCGGTTCCATTTTACTCGTCCTTCTCAGGAACCCACAAAAAGACGTCTGTTCGACGACGCTATTCAGGATCTCTTGGACAAAGAGGTTCTGTAAGTGGTTCCTCAGGAGGACACAGGTTCAGGATTTTATTCCAACCTGTTTGTGGTGGCCAAAAAGGACGGAGGGGCTCGTCCTATTTTGGATCTCAAAGATCTCAATGCCTATGTGGTGACTTCCCACTTCCGCCAGGAGTCCCTGCGCTCTGTGATTGCAGCAATGTCTCCAGGGGAGTTCCTTGCCTCCCTGGACCTTCAGGACGCTTATCTTCACATCCCTATTCATCCAGAGAGCAGGCGGTATCTCAGGATTGCCTGCCACTGGGGACACTTTCAGTTTTCTGCTCTTCCCTTTGGGCTGACTTCAGCTCCTCAGGTCTTCCAGAGAGTGTTGGGCTCCTTGATAGCGGTGCTTCATCAGGACGGGGTCAGGGTGACCTCCTACATGGACGATCTACTCCTCAAAGCTTCCTCGGCGGAGCTTCTTCACCAGCAATTGCAGAAGTGTATCCACACTCTGACCCGCCATGGCTGGATCCTGAATCTGGACAAGTCGGACTTGGTCCCATCTCAGAGGCTTCTGTTCCTGGGTCTCCTGTTCGACACTCGCCAATGCATGGTGTTTCTGCCGGAGGATGTGGCTCATCCGATAGCCATCCGTGTGGCGGGGATTCTGGAACTGGACTTAGTGCCGGTACCGAAGTTGTCGTCCCTGGTGGGGAAGTTCATTTCCACGATCGAAGCGGTTCCTTTTGCCATGGCCCACTCCAGGGAACTTCAGAGATTTGTGATCCAGACGTGCAAGAATCATCCAGATCATCAGCATCTGTCAGTCTCTCTACCTCCTCATGTGGAATCGAGTCTGCACTGGTGGTTGGATCTCTCCCATCTCCTGAAAGGGAGATCCTTTCAAGTTCCTTGTTGGACCACGATCACAACGGATGCCAGCCTTCGGGGCTGGGGTGCTGTGTTGGGTCGCTTCAGTGCTCAGGGGAAATGGGGTCTGGAGGAATCTCTTCTCTCCATCAGTGTTCTGGAACTACGTGCCATCCGGCTTGCCCTGAGACACTGGGAATCTCAACTGACCGGTCTTCCGATCAGAGTGGAATCCGACAACGCCACTGTGGTGGCTTACATCAACAGGCTAGGCGGCACAAGAATCGGCACCGCCTGGTTGGAGGTCAAGGATATTTTGTCTTGGGCAGAAGATCACGTTCCTGTCATCTCTGCAGTTCATATTCCAGGCGTGGACAACGTCATGGCGGACTTCCTCAGCCGTCATACCGTCGACAGCGGAGAATGGGCTCTTCATCCAGAGGTGTTTCACTTGCTCACCCAGAGGTGGGGGATGCCGGAGGTGGACCTGATGGCCTCCAGGCACAACAGGAAGGTTCCGGTGTTTTGCTCCTGGCGGAGGGACTCCCTTGCTCTAGCAGTGGATGCCTTGTCGATCCCTTGGGATTTTTCCCTGGCTTACATCTTTCCTCCTCTTCCTCTATTGATCGGAGTCATCCAGAAACTGAAGCGGGAGCGATGTCCTGTTATCCTGATCGCTCCAAACTGGCCTCGCCAGTCCTGGTATCCGGAGTTGATGGCCATGTCAGTGGCGGATCCGTTCCCACTTCCTGCCCGTCCGGACCTACTTCTTCAGGGATATCTGTGGAAGGAGGATGTTCACTCTCTCCATTTGATGGCATGGCGGTTGAATCGTCGATTCTAGCAAAGAAAGGATTTTCTCCTTCTGTGGTGTCGACTATGCTCAGTGCTCGTAAGCCTGTGTCTTCCAAGATCTATTATCGCATATGGTCAACTTTCGTGGCATGGTGCTCTGATAAGAAATTATCCCTTGAATTTCATCTTCCCACTGTCCTGTCCTTCTTGCAGGACGGTGTTGATAAGGGGCTCAGTCTTAGTTCCCTCAAAGTTCAGACTTCTGCCTTGTCTGTGTTTTTCCAGGAAAGGATTGCTATCCTTCCTGATGTGAAAGTTTTCTTCCAAGGTGTGACTCATGTTCGGCCTGCCTTCGAGAGTCCTGCTCCCCAGTGGGACCTCAATTTGGTGCTGGGAGTTCTCCAGCGACCCCCGTTTGAATCCTTGGCTTCCATTCCATTACGTCTCTTGACTTGGAAGATGGCCTTCCTTTTGGCTATTGTTTCAGTTCGCCGGGTAGCAGAGTTACAGGCTCTGTCTTGTAAACCTCCTTACCTGGTGTTCCACAAGGATAAGGCTGTGCTTCGCACTACCAAGGAATTCTTACCCAAGGTTGTGTCCGAGTTTCACATCAATCAGGAGATTGTGGTTCCCTCTTTCTGCCCTAATCCTTCATCTGAGAAGGAACGAGATCTCCATTTGTTGGATGTGGTGCGTTGCCTCAAGTTTTATGTTCATCGCACCGAGTCTATCAGGAAGTCTGACGCTCTATTTGTCATTCCTGAGGGGCCTAGGGCAGGGAGACCGGCCTCCAAAGTTACCATTGCCTCTTGGATCAAGGCTACTATCCGTGAAGCCTACAAGTTGCGGAATAAGCATGTTCCCTTCCGGGTGACTGCCCATTCCACCAGATCTATTGGGGCCTCTTGGGCTTACAAGAATCAGGCTTCCGCTGATCAACTGTGCAGAGCGGCTACTTGGTCCTCTGTGCACACTTTTTCTAAGCACTACCAAGTTGATGTGCTGGCCTCGGCTGATGCCAGTTTTGGAAGGAAAGTCCTGGAGGCAGTTTTGCCTGTGTAGGTCTTCCGCTCTGTGATCCTTAGTGCTTCCTTACTGTTGAGCCCAGTTGGCTCTTGTTCCGTGTGCTGTGTTAGTTCAAGGATTGTTCCCTTGATTGGTGTCCGTTGACACTTACAATTTGGGCTATGTAATTAACTGGTTCATAGCAGTTTTCATGACTTGGGCCTTGTTCTGGTCCTTGCCTTATTCCCACCTCTGGATCAGCTCAATGTTTGTACATCTCAGAAGTACCAGTGACCTGTATTGGACGACAGTGAAAATAGGATTTTAGTCTTACCTGTTAAATCCTTTTCACTTAGTCCATACAGGTCACTGGTCTCCCACCCTGTCAAGGGACCAGACCTGGCTCTCCTGTGGCATTCAGTGGGAGACCTTTGGGGCATGCTCACAGGAGTCTTTCTTCTTGCTTACCTGGGGTCAGTTTTAGGGTCTCAAATCAATCTAGTGGCTCTGGCCTGAAGGTGGCTTAAGTAGGAGGGGAGGCTCCGCCCCCTGCAATCATTTGCATAATTGTTCCTGCCTATTAAAGGGGCGAATCGCCTCCCAGAAGTAGAAGTACCAGTGACCTGTATGGACTAAGTGAAAAGGATTTAACAGGTAAGACTAAAATCCTATTTTCTGTCTTCTCTAACCCTTTGAATGTTGGATAAGTACTTTCTCTGTTGTCCAATATGACATATAGGTACCATGGGGAGGTGACAGCTCCTCCCTGTAGGCTGGAACATTTCTAGAAAAAAGTTGTAGGTGGCGCCTTCACTCCTCCTTCTCAGGCTATTCCACTAGCTCTCCCCCAGTTAGACTAGTTCCAGCAACCTGGATGAAGGCTGAGAACCTTTCTGCTTCGTTTTAGATTTCTTTTTTACTCTCAGTGATAGATATGGGATGTCACAATTTCCCCATTAGGTGGATTACCATTCCAGACTTTCCCTGGAAGATTGTCCAGCTGATAGATGCTGTTGTGAACCCTTGCAGCCCTGTGGAGAAAATCATGCAGCCCATATTTCTCTCTCCTGACTGGGTCTCTCTGAGGCTCTGTTCTTTCAATGGTAATTTGAATACAGAAGTAACCCCTTGAGTGACATGGTCCACTTGTCCCAGAACTCCTGCACCCATGTTGGGTATTTTATTTGGTTTGATCTCAAGGTTTTTGGAGCTTGGATGACTACATGTAATTAACCCCTTCCCCAATAAATTCTCTGGGTTTTTGGGCTAATTTTGACTTTTCCTTTTAGGTTTGTCTGTTTTTATTTATCCCTACATGTTTCCTTGGGTATTTGGGTAAATTCTTTCACTTCTACAAATTTTGTAATTTTTGAGTTCCGCTCCTTTTTCGCTTACCGCATGGCCGCACTTGCTCCATTCTTTTTGTCTCCTCTTGCCATATGATCTGGTTTACATCCCACAGTGTCTTGGGGGCCCTTGGGGCCCCGAGAGTGCAAGTTCAAGCATTGCTAGGTAACCTCAAAGAGAAAAGACTACAACTCCCAGAATGCCCATTTCACTGGATTTCTTCCGATTGGCTGATGGTTTTACATACGCTATTTTCTCTCTTTGCTGGAGTATCCTACGCATAAGCTAGTCTTTCCTTGCTCTCCTTCTCAGGTTAACCATTTGCCTGCCAGATAAGTACTTTCTTGCACTTTCTGAGGTGATATTTTAATCTGGGTAACAGTAGTTGGGTTTCTTATACTGTTCAGACACTTCTCCTGTTAGGATGTCAGATCCAAAGGGACATGGGGCTAGACCTAAGGCAAAGGACACAGGGGCATCTTTGATTCCCCTTGTTACTGTTCTTCATGCCAAATGGGGCTCCCTAGAGAGTACTCAGGAAACTTATGCCCCCTCTTGTGCTGTGGCCCCTATTACAAGGGGTCAAGAGCAACTCTGGGTAAAGGACTTAAAGTCCTCTATGGCACAATTTCCTCTTTCCCTCCAGGGGGTCCTCCATTTTTGGAAACCCCCCACTTCTTTCAGATTTGTGGCCCCTAAGGCTCCTGGCATTACTGACCTCACTGAAACCTCTGAGGAGGATTACTTTGAGGGTCATACGGAGGAAGGGCAATGTGAGGAAGGGGATTCTTCATAAGCTTTTGACAAACCCTTTGAGGCTGACCCCATGCTCTTTGCTGAGGGTCTCATTAAGTTGGTTTTAATGACTCTGCAGGTCACTACTACCCCTGATGAGAGACTGTCTTCTTCTGGCGTATTTCAGAGGAGCAAAAAGTCCTTCACTGTGTTTCTACCCAATCCCATTCTGGACCAGGTTATCCTGGATAAGTGGAAGACGCCAGACAGGCGACTGTCTCTTTCAAAGAGATTCTCAAAGCTGTACCCCTTTTCTGAGGCAGTTTTGGCTCAGTGGGCTTCACCTCCTCATGGTGACCCCTGTATTTCCAGACTTTCTAAGTCTACTGCTGTTCCTTTGACTAATGCTATGCCACTCAAAGATATGACTGATAGGAAGCCAGAGGCTATCCTAATGTCTAATTTTGCTGCCATTGGTGCTGACCTGCGGCCTACTTTGGCTTCTGTATGGCTCACTAGAGCTATGGCCATCTGGGGTGAACAACTCACTGAGACTGTCAGAAAAGGCTCCCCTAAGGAGGACCATTTAGCCCTCTTGGCCAACATGTCTGAGGCTCAGACATATGTCACTGATGCTTTTTTTGGTGCTGTCAAACTTGCAGCTAAGGCTTCTGCTAGATTAGACGCACATTTGGGCTCAAGATTTGGTCTGCTGACCTGTCTTCTAGGAAGTCACTGATTTTCTCCCTTTTCAGGACAAATTTCTCTTTGGGCCAATGAAGCCACTGGATGCAATAGTTCTCCGTTACCTCAGGTCTCCAAATGCCCTAACATGACGAGGGAACTGCTTCTTTTTCATCCCTGCCATAATGAGGTGCAAAAGCTGAGTCCAAGCATGTCTCAAACCGGCACCCAGCTCCCAAACACCCAGCCCAAAACAGCAGTGGCACTCAAAGCACTACACCGCCCAAGTCTGCCTCTGCATGACTCGCAGAATCCTGGTCTGCAGCTGCCTGTGGGTGGGTGCCTGCGCCATTTTTCAAACCCGTGGGCAGCGTTAGTAGCAGACCAGTGGGTTCTGCAGGTGGTTTCGGAAAGGGTGCAAGATAGCCTTCAAGTCCCTTCCTCGCTAGAGATTCTTCCAGTCCAGAACTCCTCTCGGCCGAGAAAAGCTTAATCTTTTCAATGAGGCGGTTCAGGCTGTCTTGGACAAGGGAGTCCTGATTCCGGCTCATCCTCAGGAGAGAGGTTTAGGTTTCTGTTCAGACATGTTCGTGGTGGCCAAGAGGGATGGTGACAGTCGACCTATCTTGGACCTCAAAGATCTCAATTCTTTTGTGGAGACCGCACGCTTCAAGATGGAGTCTTTGCACTCTGTCATCCCAGCTATGTGTCCAGGAGAATTCCTGGCCTCTCTGGATCTGCAGGGTGCTTATTTGCATGTCCCAATTCATCTGGACAGTCAGAAGTACCTCCTTTTTGCTTGCGAATTGGGGCACTTCCAACTCACTGCTCTGCCCTTTGGGCTTATCTCCACTCCTCGGGTGTTTTCCAGAGTCTTAGGGGTACTGATTGATTTCCTGCACGCCCTGGGGATTCAGGTGACTCCCTATATGGATGACCCTCTGCTGAAGGCACTGTCCAGGGAACTCCTGGACCAGCTTGTCCAGGACTGTGCTCATTCTCCATGTGTGGATTCTCAACATGGACAAATCTACTCCAGTCCCCTCTCAGGTCCTAGTCTTCATTGGACTCAGGTTTCTATACACGTCAAGGAAAGGTGTTTCTGACAGAGGACTCCATTCAGCACACCATGCATCTGGTATCCCAAGCTCTGGAGTGGCCCTCAGCTCCGGTCTGGAAGTTCATGACCCTTGCAGGCTACATGGTGTCCACGGTTTTGTACCATAGCCCACACCATC
Source organism: Rhinophrynus dorsalis (assembly GCA_037306005.1). Classification (NCBI taxonomy): domain Eukaryota; kingdom Metazoa; phylum Chordata; class Amphibia; order Anura; family Rhinophrynidae; genus Rhinophrynus; species Rhinophrynus dorsalis. The sequence continues at coordinate 122,868,410 of CM074724.1, forward strand.
ACTATCCGTTCTTGGCATGGAAATCCAAAACTCCTGAATCTCAGCGAGTCTCTCCCTCCGGATGTCAGACAATACCTGCTATGGTGGCTGTACTGGTCTAACCTGGAGGAGGGGGAACCCCTTTGTGGTCCAGGATTGGACCTTTGTGTCAATGGACGCCAGCCTAAGGGGCTAGGGAGCTGTCCTGGGTCACCTGTGAGTTCAGTCACTACAGTCCTTCAGTGTTCTGGAACTCAGGGCGATTCTGCATGCTCTGGTGTACTGGTGCTTTCAGCTGAAGGGTTATCCGGTACACATTCACTCAGACAATGCCACGGCTGTGGCATACATCAACAAGCAAGGAGGCACAAGAAGCTCTCCCGTTTGGTCAGAGGTAAAGTCTATGGACAGAAGATCACATTCCGGCCATTTCCGCCTTCCACATTCCAGGGGCGATCTTTCTCAGCCACCAACAGGTGGACCCAGGGGAGTAGTAGCTCCACCCAGACATTATCGACCTGTTGGTGCAGAGGTGGGGTCTTCTTCAGATAGCCCTGATGGCCAACAGGAACAACAGGAAGGTTCACATATTTTGTTCCCGTTGGAGGAATCCTCTGGCACTTCTGTGGTGCTTTCATCTGGCCTACATATCCCTGCAATCCCTCTCATTCCCAGGGTGCTGAGGAAGATTTGAATGGACGGTCCGGAAGTCATCACGATTGCTCCCTTTTGGACCAGGAGGCCATGGTTCCCAGAAATAGTGGCCCTCTCTATTCGGGATCTGTTTCCACTGCCACTCAGAGTGGATCTCCTCCTTCAGGGTTATCTGTGAAAGGAGGGTGTGGAGTGCATGGCGTTGACGGCATGGCTGTTGAAGCCTCCAACCTGAGGAGGAAAGGTTTTTCTCCTGGGGTGATCTCCATGATGAACCAGACTAGAAAACCGGTCTCTTACAAAGCTTACCACAGGGTTTGGTCCATTTCCCAGTCTTGGCCTGTTGACAGGGACCTGTCTTCACAAGAGTTTGATCTCCTGTTGGTCCTGTCCTTTTTACAGGACGGTGTGAACAAAGGGCTTAGTCTTGGCACCTTGATGGGTTCAGACTTCGTCTCTCTCTGTTTTTTCCAGAGATGCATTGCCATCTTGCCAGATGTCAAGGTCTTCTTTCAAGGTGTCTCTCATGCCTTCCCTGCCTATAAGGGTCCCAAGTGGGATTTTAATCTGGTTTTGGGCGTCTTGCAGTGGCCTCCCTTTGAATCCTTGGCTACCATTCCTCTGCGCCTTCTGACGTGGAAGATGGCCATTCTTCTGGCTGTGTTCTCTGTTCACAGAGTTGCTGAATTGCAAGAATAAGGCTGTTCTTTGTACCTCCCAGGAATTCCTTCCTAAGGTGGACTCTGAGTTTCACAGCAATCAGGAGATTGTTGTGCCTTCATTTTGTCCAGACCCCAAATCTGTCAAGGAAAAGGATCTCCACTTGTCTTTACGTAAGACAGATGTTTTGTTTGTTGTCCCTGAGGGTCCTAGGGCAGGAATGGCTGTGTCCAAGGTCACTATTGCTTCTTGGATTAAGTCTACCGTTCACAAGGCTTACAAACTCAGAAAGACACCAGTTCCTTTCCACATTACAGCAAACTCCATCAGGTCTGTTGGGGCCTCCTGGGCCTAAAAAAATCATTCCTCTGCCGAACAGCTGTGCAAGACGGCCACTTGGTCCTCAATGCACACCTTTGCCAAACACTATCATGTCAATGTTCTTGCTTTGACTGAAACCAGCTTTGGCAGGAAGGTCCTGCAGACAGTTCTGCATGTTTAGGTCCTGTTCATTCTTGTACCTTACTGTTCTTTAACTGTTTGAGCCCTGTTGGCTCTTGTTCTTTTGTGCTCTACTATTGTTATTCAGTGTCTGTTGACACTTGGTTATGTTTGGGCTGTTCCTTGTCCTGGATAGTCCTTGGGAACTTTGGTATCATGGGGACAGGCGCTTGGTCCTTTTCCTTCTCTTAACACCTTGGGAGATTAATGTTGGTATATCCCCATGGTTCCTGTATGTCGTATTGAACGACAGACAAAAGAGGATTTGGGTCTTACCAGTTAAATCCTTTTCTCTTAGTCCATATGACATACAGGTCTTCCACACAGTGAAAGAGACCACACTGGTCTCCTTAGCTGGACGTGGGAGTCCGTTTGGGTCTGTTGCTCACAGGAGTTTTCTTTTCTTCTTTCTTACTGTCCTACTTAGTAGGCTTGTCTCAAGTCTAACTGGGGTGGGGCTAGTGGGATAGCCTGATAAGGAGGAGTAGAGGCTCCACCCACAACTTTTTTTCTAGAAATGTTCCAGCCTACGTTGGGGGCATTTAATCCAGTCCAACTAGATTTAGACACTCTCTCTTGGACATGTCTGACTCTAGGGGGCATATGTGGAAATCCAAGGCTAAGGATTCAGGGGCTTGCTCAAGTTATTGGGGCATCCTCTGAGGAAGATCTGGACTCGGACAATGATAATGACATGGACTCTTCTTTCACTTATAGAGATTCCTATGAGGCTGATCTGTTCACTGATATTGAGAGGCTTATAAAGGCAGTGCTGAAGACCCTGCAGGTCTAACACTGCAGGTGAATGATCTACCTCTCCACACATTTTCCAGGGGCACTGGAAAGATTCTGCTGTGGGAAACTCCTGATAAGAGACTCTTCCTTAATAAACCTTTCTATAAGCTATACCTTTTAACATCTGAGGCTCTGGCATAGTCTAAGAAGTCACTGGTGTCCTTGCATTTTCAGGACAAGGCCCTCTTTGAGCCAGACCTCAGACAGATCATTAGAGGCACTACTGGTGGAAAGAGCACCCTGTTGCCCCAGATTTCCACCAAGATTTTCCTTTTAGTAAGAAAAATACGTGAATTTCTCTCTTCCTGCCAATCCAGGGCATAAAGGGCACAAACCCCTCTGACCTCTCAGCAGCTCCCTGCAGCAAAGCCCAGACAAACCTGGCAGCCCAAGCGATCAGCTGCAAAGTCTAACAAACCAGCCTCTGTATGACATGCAGAATCCTGGTCCATCATTGCCTGTAGTGGCCATTTCCACCTTTTTTGAGATTCCTGGACATCCTCTGTAAAAGAGCAGTGGGTTTTGCAGATGTTATCAGAAGGGTGCACATAGATTTAAGATCCCTTCCTCCATATAGCTTCTCTACCTCAACGGTTCTGCGGAACCCAGAAAAGGTGAAGCTCTTTCACAAATAGGCTCTGCTTGAAAAACAAGTTCTGGTGCCAGTCCCATCCCAAGAACACTTTCAGGTTTCTATTCTAGCCTTTTTGTGATTCCTGCATTCTGTAATCATAGCAATGTGCCTGGGGGAGTACCTAGCCACCCTAGATCTTCAGGACTCGTATATCTACGTTACCGGATCCACTCAGACGGCTAACGCTACCTGTGGTTTGCTTTTGGCAGCAATCTGTTCCAGTTCATGGCCCTGCCGTTTGGCCTGGCTTCTGCACCCAGAATCCTCACAAAGTTCATGGTAGCCTTGGCCGCATACATCCATGCCCATGGCATTTCTCTGATGCCATATGTGGAACAACTCTTGCTCAAGGATCCTTCAGAAAATCTCTTGGCTTACCATATCGAAGAGTGTTCCCACGGCTGAACTCTCAATTTCAAGACATCTTCTCCCATCCAGTCCCAAGGTTTTGGTGTTTCTCATGGAGGAAGGTCTTTCTCATGGAGGAGAAGATTCAGATTTTGTTCCAGGACGTGTATCAAGCACTGGAGTTGCAGTCTGCCAGAGACTACATGAAAATCCTGGGTCAGTTCATCTCTGCTCTGGAAGCAGTACCCTTCTCACAGTTCCATACAAGGGAACTTCAGAGGTACTGTACATTCTCCGGACGTGGTCCAGTAATCTGGAGCCTCTCTCCCATCAGATGACCCTGTCTCCAGAAGTCAGGGAAGGGACTTTAGTGGTGGCTTCATTTACCACATCTTGTGAGAGAGAGACCTTTTGTGATTCCAAAGTGGACCCAGGTAATGACGAATGCCAGCCTGAGGGGCTTGGGTGTGACCCTGAGTCACTTGGGTGCCCAGGGCAGGTGGACAGGGGAGTAGAGTCTACTGAGCATCAAAAACGTGACAAACTCCAGACAATAATGCAAACTTTTAAAAGCAATACATCCTTTATTGTATGAACATATAAAAGGTTTTAAAAGTACGTTAGTTTGCGACTTGAACAGACGATGAGAAGAGACTCAGCAAGTGGGTACAGAGAAGCAGTGAATACCACCAGCCATGATCAATGCATTTCTTGTGTCAAAAGCTTATTCATGATCAAAGAAAAGCCGCCATTGTAAGTGTTCCCCAGCCAATCGCAAGAAAAAGCTGAATATGTCAGTCTCTAAAATCAAATGATGTGACATTGGTGTTCAACAGAGATCAAAAGAGCCACAGTCACTGGTCGCCCCGTCAATAGGAAACCACACAATAACTTGTATTAACCCCTCGGTTGCCGAGAAAATCACTCTTAATAGGACATTAAACCAAAAAAGCAAAGGTGAAATACCCATTAACATATATATATATATATATATAAAACACTCCCCAAGATCTAATGGGGTCTGTCAAGCAATCTATTGATCAGTGGATAGAGATAAACAAGATACATATATGTACAGAGCTCCATCGCTGTTGCCACTGGGAACAGTCAAAGAAAGATGGCTTAGCAATCTATAAAAAATAGATAGATATATTAATAAAATAAGCACTGAAAATAAACTTCAGGCTTTTTGCAATTATCTATCACCGTTTACTTAAATTTGACTGAGCAGTAGAGCTCTGTATATATGTATTTTGTCAGTGGAAGTCTGGGGGAGATCATGGTCTTGGGCCATCTCTCTGTTGGTATTGCACCTATATTTCTATCCACTGGTCAACAGATTGCTTGATGGATCCCATTTGGTAGTCTTTTATATATATATATATATATATATATATATATATATATATGATAATGCATATTTACCCTTTGCTGTTTTGGTTTAATGAGCTATTATGAATGATTTTGGGTTGTCTCAATAACGGAGGGGCTAATACAGACAGTTGTGTGGTTTTTGATTGACGGGGCGACCTTGGCTCTCTTGATCTCTGTCGGACTCCTTTGTTATGTCACTCGTTTTTAGAGATTGACGTTTTGAGAGTTTAATCACTATTGGCTTGGGAAAACTTTAAAGAGATAGTAATACTTCCTTTAAGGTGTCTGTAATATTGTAGGTATTAATTAAATAAACCAATCCATCTTTGTGTTTTTGTTATAACTTTTGTAATTTAAGAGTAATCTCTGTGTAAAGTTTACCTCTCCTGTCCCTTTAGCTATGTCAGCTCTCTATCTGTCAGACTTGGATTCTGGTCTGCTGACTGGACAGCTCATGTGGAGAGCCAAAATAGTAGTACATAGAAAAGAAATCTTCATGACAGCGGTCTGCTGCCTTAAACCGTGCCCACTTTGTAGACCGTTGCCATGAAGATTTCTTTTGTATGTACTGCTATTTCGACTCTGCAGACAAGCTGTCCAGTCCTCCGGTCAATTAATGTGGGCTAGTGTTAGCTGTGGCAGGAAGGTTCTCCAGGGGGGGAAAGCTATGGACACACACTTACCGAGTGCTCAACTCTCCCATATACCAGGTTTTGCAGGGATAGGCCTCTGAGGGAATGGGAATTGTTCTGTGACCGATGAAGGGGCTCCTGGGATTATCCCAGGCTTGTGGGAAATAAAGGTGCTGACTGGGATCTTTGTGTACTGAGGCCTAGACCCTGCTCTTCAATCACTAGACACCATGAAAAAAACTCCACCTCTCTAATCCTTATCAGGAGCTCCAAGATTTAGACACCTGAGAACCAAAAATGGAGTAATGGTTTGACTTAGAGAAGATATCTCCTTGTTGAAATTGGAGGAGCTATTGATATCCCTTTTGGGTTCTGGATTTCTTTGGGGCTGGATGCAAAGAATCGTTCTTGTGAGTACAAGCGTGACCTGAACTTCAGTCACAGGTGTTACTGACAGATCTATGCGCTCTTCTTTTGTTTTTGTTACAGGTTTCTAGACTTGAAGTGTCTCAACTGTTTGTTCTCTTGTCCCGGTTCAAGAGGGAGTCTTTAATCTGTCATCACTGCAATGTGATCGGGGGAGTTTTTTCGCCTCTCTATATGTAAAGGACACATCTGCATGTTCCTATCTATGCAGATCATCAGTGCCCTTTCTGGTTTGATTTCCACACCATTGTTTTGCAGTTCACCACCCTTCCTTTTGGGCTGGTGTGTTCTAGATTTTTTTCACAGGTCTTACAGCCTTGGCTGCTCATATTCATTCTCTAGGGATTTCTTATGCCCTGTGTGGATGACCTTTTTTTTCAAGTCTCCTTCTGTGGAGGCTTTGTGCCTTCAATCAAACTTGTCGGTTAGTTTTGGAACAACATGATCTGGTACGCAAATTAAACAAATTCTCACTGGTATTGCCCTGGATCCTTCTCTTTCTCAGGATGAGATTTAGTGTTTTTCAAGGATGGTGGTCTTTCTGCCAGAGGGTAAGATTTTTTTTCTTTGTCACGGCAAGTGTCACATGCTTTATTTCACCCATCTGCAATGGTACAGGTATATATGAAATTGTTAGGCGTTCAGGTCCCTGTCTCAGGTTCACTATTGAAATCTCGTCATCTGTTTGGTGACCATCAAAACGCTGCATTAAAAATGTGACCTGAATCAAAAGAGCGACATCAGAAATGTCACCTGAATCAAGAGTGACATTCTGATGTTGCATGCTTAAACGTTGCCAAATAGAGGGCAACATTTCAATAATGAACCACAATCACAGCTGTGCATATGTCCCCATATGTGCCTTAAGCCTTTGAGTGCTAGAGAGGTCCGCGACGTATTGCAAAACAATGCCTTGCGAACCCCTCTGGCACTCAAAGGATACATGAAAAGCTGTAGCTCTTTAGTGGGGGCTGATCCTCCCAGAAGGTGCGATGTGTGCCTCTGTCTTCGGTGCTGAAGAGGAGAAGTCGCTCTTCCCCTCCACGATATGTAGGACTCAAAAGGTTAAAGCAGGACAAACCTACAAACCCCCCCAAAATATCAGTTATTTAAATTGGGGTTTTACCTCCTTGAATGCGAGAGATCTCAAGTGCAGTGTGAAACAATTTGTTGGAGACCTCCTTCACATTCAAAGGGTTAAAAGCCTGGTTTACACCAATGATAATTAATATACACAAGAAAAAAATGGATCAAGTCTGAGGCAAACTTATCTCCCCACGGGAGACAACATGCAATCCCTTTGATGTAAATGCATTGATGTACTCTCTAGCATGTAAGGGGTTAATAGGGCTGATTAGAAAGGGTTAAAGGAAGGTGAGATGTGTGAAGGGGCAGCACTGACCCCCACTGCGGCAGGTTTTTCTGACTGCAGTTCGGGATGATGTGCTTCCATCCATGTGTCACCCAGAGGTGGAGATGTTGGTTTTGATGTCTTGACTCTTAGCCAGCATCCTGTGGGAGAAAGGTTTCTCAGATTCTGTCTTTGACACTGTGATCGTGGCTTGCATGGAGGTGTCATCCAAGATGTACTAATTTGTATACCCTTGTTCATCCAGTTGTGTGAAGACCAGAGGTAGTGGCTGCATCTTTTTCATCTTCCAGAGTTCTTAGCCTTTTTCTTCTGCCTGGTTTTCAGCAAAGGCTTAGGCTTAGCCCTATTAAGCACCACAATTCTACTGTGTGTCTTTTCAGAGACATATTGCCTTGTTACTGGATGTGCATCCTTTGTACAGGGAGTGGCTCATTCCTTCCCAACATTTACGGATCCCACTTCTCCATGGAACTAGACGTTGGTTTTGGGGGCCTTATTTTTTTAGCCTGTTTTTCCCTTTGGCCTTTGATTCTTAAGGCATCTTTCCTTTTTGCATTTCTGTCTGTTTGGCCTGTGACAATACTACAGGCTTTGCCCTATAAACCCCCCTTTCTGATCTTTTATTCTGATAATGTGGCTTTGGGAACTTCTGTAGGGTTTTTTTTCTCTTTGGATGTATTGAAGTTTCTAATTTCCAGGATTTCGTTCTTCCTTCTCCTTGTAATAGTAACAGGAGCTTTATTGCTTGGACTTAGTAGCTCAGGTGTTATTTTCCTGGCACAAGACCTTTAGACAATTCAGACTTGCTTCTTGTTATTCCTGAAGGCCATTGTGTGAGCCTAGTTTCTTCTCGGGGATCAGTGGTTTCCTGGGTTAAGGAGACCAGTCTCCAGACCTATGCCCTCAGGAAACTTATTTGGCCCCTTTTCCACAAGAGTGGTAGGTGCGTCCATGGCCTAGAAGAACCTGACCTTTGAGGAGCATTCATGTCCAGCGTTGACGAGTCCATCCCTTCACACGTTTATTGAAGTGTACCCTATCAATGTTCTGGGTTTGGATGAAGCCAGTTTTGGATGAAGGGTCCTTAAGGCTTTTGAGCCTGTGTGGATATCCTTCTTTTCTTTTAGTCAAGTAATTTGTGTTCTTACCTATTACTTGGTTTCGTGTGTGGGCGTTGATTGACTCCTGAGGTTGTATCTGTTCCAAAAGAGAAAAGGAGATTTTTGTATGCTTATCAGTAAATCCATTTCTTTTAGTCCAAGTGGAACACAGGACATTCTTAAAAGAGAAAAACGAGTTGTTTGTGTTCTGGGCAGGGGGTCTTTGGGTTCTCTTGTATAAGTGACCCCCCCCCTTCCTGCCTTGCTTCCTTTTTTAAATAAATCTTTGCTATTCATTAAATATGAGCCTGATTCAGTGCGGGTAAAGTGGACAAGGCCTAAAATTCACTATCCTTTATAAGGGAGAATTCCTCTGTTGGGTTTACAAATGAGGGTGATTTTCCCAGAAGAATGGACCATTTATGAGACCCACATGACTGTTATAGTATGACCCTCAGTTAAAAACTTTAACTCCTTTGTGCTATAGACCTCTCTGGCATCTTTAATTCAAGGGGTTGGTCTAGTTTTAATTGTGTACCCCTCTGAGTGCCAGAGGGGTACACAACACATTACTTTTCAATGCTTTGTGTACCCCTCTGGCACTCAAAGGCTTAAAGACCATCTTGTGCTGACTGTAATCAGTGCAGTTTAACTTGATGAGGCTGATGTACTGGTGCAGTTCTTTACCTTATGAGAGAACTAACATTTCCCATTAATTGAAAAGGTGCTTTTATATCTTTAAATGTTTAAGATCTCCGACACATTGCTTTGCAATGTGTTGGAGACCTTTCTAGCATTCAAGGTTTAAAAAGCCCCATTTAAATGCAAAAGAATTCAGGCTTTCTCTATACGTCCCCTGTGGTGCAGCTGAATTTTTGCCTAGTAGATCAGCCTTACTGTTAGGAGGGATTAATAGGATGGAGCCATGAGGTAGATTGCAAGATTTTTACTAAGTAGATCAGTGTTCATAATACTGTTACTTTATATTGTGTATAATGTATGTTTTCACAAGGGAGGCTGCTAGGGCATTCTGAACCTGTTTAAAATAATAGTTTAAATGCTATAGTGAGGGGTGGGTTATCCTCACACAGAATAACTGTTTTTATGTAATACATTGGAGGCGTTATGCTTTTTTAATTTGAATTAATACATTTTAACCACTCATTAACTCACACTGATAATAGTGAGTCTATTCCCCTTTTAGCTCTGAACTGCTATAACTATTGTACATGTTATGGCTGTCTTAATACACCAACCTTTTCCTGGACCAGTATTTATTGTCTCCTTTTTGTTCATGTATTTAAGTACAAATCTGCATTCACTTTTCCTTACCTAGCATCTAAAAGTACCGCAGTCTTTATGCTGAATTTGCTTATGACAGACTGCATTACGGAGATGCGGTGACTCGCCTGTCATTTGTATAGACGACGCTGTGCTATAATGCAGTCTGTCGTAAGCAAATCCAGAGAAACAGTGAAGAGGCAAATTGAAAAAGTATTGCCAAGGAGCAAATAAGGTGGATTATGAATGCTTAACCCCTTCAATGCCTTATATCGCCAGTGTTTCCAACAGACTCCTGCAGCCATCCATCTTCTTCTGTAGTGTGATCAGGCTTCTTACTTTACCCTCTTCAGTCTCCTCTCTGGTGTTCTTTTAGGTGCCAGTCACCATCTGACTGCTGAGGCAATAGTGTTACATACTTCTCCAAATGGAGACTGCTGGATTCTAGCTGTTTACTCAGCCAAATTCCCTATCTACCATTCTCAGCCAGTACAATAATGCAAATGGCAGGAATCTGCAGGAAGCTGTTGTTCTACTAGTGTGGGGTCACATGAAGTTGCTTTATGTGACCCTGCCTGTCTCCCAGATTCATTTAGGAGAATGAACGAGGAAGGCCCTGCCTACAGATGATTACCAGCATACCACACCAAACTGTTTCCTGAAGGTGGCTTTGGTTTCACAGTTGCGTGATTTTCACAGTTATGACACTAATGTCAGACCCTGGTGGAGTAGGGAGGGAGACTCTGCCTCCATAGAGCCATGCCCTCTAGATGGGGGTTACTTTACCCCATACATTCTGTGTTCCACATGGACTAAGAGAAAAGGATTTATTGGTAGGTGCACAAAAATCCCCTTTTTTCTGTTACCAAAAGGATCACAGCTGGATTAGCTGATGAAGTAGATGCCTTCACAGGCTATCACAAGCACTGGCAGATATTCCCGTGTCCCAGGTTTCCCCCACACTCTTTCAAACAAGAAGGAATCCAAACATCAAAGAAGTCCAATGATGCTACATGTTTCTGATGTTCTAGGCACTTTTTTCATTGATCATTATTTTGGCATTGTGCCTTGCTTGAGTGTTGGTGCTCTCTGGATAGCATAATCATCAGCTAGGTCTGCAGCTTCCTCTGTGGTCTTTGGCAAGAGATCCGGGATCCACTTATTGAACTCAGCTGAGCGCAGCTCCAGGAAATGTTCATTGAGTGTTAAGTTCTCTATGACCTCATATCTGGAAGCTTGGGGTATCCTGTGCACTGCCTGAAAGGGTTTTTTAGTTCTTACATAAATTCAGCAGTGCTGAATCGTGCAAAACATTTGTCTTTAAAAATAATAAAAGCAGCTCCAATTAATCTTCATAGTATTTGGGCCATGGAGAGTGTTATTTCAATACTGTCAGAGTTGTAATTCAAGAGTAATTGTATAATAAAGTATCCCCCCTCCTGCCCCTTTTACTGATGTAACACTGCTCACCTCAGAACAAAAAGGTGGTGTCCAAGTGGATCTCAGAGAGGGGCAATCTTCAATTAACATAAGGGAAAAAACCTATCAATGGGGGCAGGGCCTTCATTGTTCTCACAGTAAGAAGATTGTCCCTTGCTGTGAGCTGTCGGGTCTGTGGACCAGATTCCACATCTGAGGGGAGGTGGTTTACACTAGGTAAGAGAGGTGGGAGGGGGAAACTTTATCATTCAATTACTCTTGAACTACAACACTGACAGTATTGAAATAACACTCTCTATGTCTCAAATACTATGAAGAATAATTGGAGCTGCTGTTTTTGTGAAACATTACCATCCCTTTAAGACTCAGGTGAGAGCTTATAAGCATTCAGCAAGGTGGTCTTGATAGCATCCTAATTCTTGCCCTTATCCGCAGGCAAAGCAGCATGTGCACTCAGGACTTTTTCCAGCAACCTTGTTGTATTTTGCTTGTTCGTCAGTAAGAAGTTGATATTATTGGCAATTTTTGTCAAATCCCCTTAAGAATTGCACAATGTCACCATCTTTCTTCAGTAGAGGAAAAGGCTGATTGAGAGGTTTGGGATCACTTGAGTCACTTACCATCACCATTGCTGCTCTGTGAGGGAGAAGGTTTTCTTTTGAGCCTTATAAGTTCTAGGTCATGTCTCTGCTGTGCCTCATGCTACTCCCTCTCTGCAGCCTCCCTATGTGCCTCACTCTGCAGCCTCTCTGCATGCTTCAGCCTCTTTCTATACAGTCTGCAATATCGGTTATTATTTATAAAGTGCCAATTTATTCAGCAGCACTGTGCAGTTGGAAAAGGCAGTACATACAGAACACAAAGGCTTACATTCTAGGTTACTGTAGGTTGGGACATAGGTGTAACTGCTGTAGGGTGATAGTGATTCCTGTCACGTTAACTGTTGGTTAGTAGATGGGCGATAGAAGTGTTTTTCATGCCATAGAGCAGACTTGTAGTGGGTCTGTTCAGGAGAAAAACACTCTTTATGAACAGTGAGGTCCTGATGGGTTTGTGGGCTGCAGCTGATGTAGAAAGGGAATGTGCCTGAGTAGAAGTTGTACAGGCTGTTGATCAGGTCTTGTTCATAACCGTTAAGGTGTGGGGGGAAGTTGATAGGATTCCCTGAAAAGGAGATTTTTCAGGGATTGTCTGTCACAGTCTCCCTTTGAGGCCTAAAGCGAGCCTGTGCTTTTACCTCTGTATGGCCGCCGGCCGTCATGGCCTCCAGCCACTTCCTCATGGCTTAGTCATGTTTCAGGCACTGGCATGGACACCTCTTTATGGGCCTATTCTGTTGGGCCTAACTGGGTCCCGCCTCCTTCTGCAGCTTTATAAACCTCATTGAGGCTAGGACTTGTTGCCCTTTCGTGGTGTTCCTGTGTGCATCTAGTTTGTTCCTCTGACCCTTGCTTGGCTTACGTGTTCTCCTGGTGTTCAATCCTTGGCTTGTATGACTACTTGCTCTGGTTGTGACCTAGGCTGTGGCTGACTTCCTGATCCATGTATGACTCTGGCTTGTCCGACTACATGCTCCGTGCTGACCTTTGCTGTGGCTGACTACCCGATCTGGTTACTGACCGTGGTGTGTCTGACTGATGCTCCGTTTGTGCCTCGCTCCTGTCTAACTACCACTAGGCCGATCCAGGTGCGCTCCTTTACCTAGTAGCTCAGCTACCAGCTTGTCTCTTGCAGGTTGCCTCCTCTTGGTGTCTTCCGTTTGCCTCCGTTTGCAGCTTAGTCTCGCTCCTGAGCACTCGCCTCTTACGCTTACCTGTTGCCTGGCTTAGCACTTGTGGTGCTACCTACGCTCTGTGCCTCCTAGTTGTCTTCGGTAAGATAGAGTGCAGCTTGTCGCGCTCCTTGCCTCAGTAATGCGCTCCTATCTGGCTGCATCTGTCTCAGCACCTTCTCTGCTGCCTCGAGTGGTGCTACCAGTTATGCTGTTGGTATCGGTGGTCTATTCGCTTTGTGTCTCCGCTGGGTACGCTCCTGTACTAGTCCCATCGTTCCTTCCTGTTGTGGTAGAGCCAAGTCTGGTTCTAAGACTCTTTACCATAGACCTACGGTGGTTCAGTGTCAGCTCCTGAGTAGTGTCTAGACACTGTCCTCACTTCTGTCTCCCCTCTGACTGAGGAAGCGTTCATTATTACTACTAGTATTCTGATTATCTTTTGCTCAATAAACTGGTTTAAATTCACTTATACTGTTTCATGTGTTTCTTTACTGAGAGTCCGTGACATTGTCTGAAGGCTGAGCAAGCCTAGGGAGAAGGAATTCCATAGCTCTGGTGCAGCGTGGGAGAAGTCCTTCAGGTGGAAATAGGATGATGTACAGAGAGAGGGAATGAAGGACAGGGCAGGGTGCAAAGGTGATCCCCAGGCAGCTTGCTTTTGAGGTGGTAAGGATTGTGATGATGTTAACAGTAAGGAAAACATCAGGGGAAAGGCTGATTGTAGAGAGAATATTATTAGTTCTGCTTTAGTTAGGTTGAGTTTTAGATAGTGGGATATCCAGGAAGACACATCAGAGAAATACAGGTCAGGAGAAAGGGGGGGGAGACAGATTTAGATCATCATCAAAGAGGCAATAGTCAAACCCAAAGGTGTTTATTAGTTTCCTAAGGGAAGACTAGTTAATTTAAAAGAGCAAGGGACTGCTGACAGAAACTTGTGGTAAGCCAACAGACAGTGGTGAGGTGAGGTGTGCGCGATTAACCTCCTTGCCAGCACTGAAACCTGGCTTACCTAATCAGGCATTGCCTCAACTGCTGCAATTTCATATGGCGGGCCAAACTTCACCCAAACCATGAGGCCTGTTAACAGATAGGACATAGGCGTCCTGTTGTCCTCCAACTACACATTTCAACTAAAGCCCTCCTTCTCCAACTTTGCAGATCACATAATTTGTGTTTACCCCTCATCCCAAATTAGGTGATATGTCTCTTGCAGCAAGCAGGAGAAGAGTGAGGGACTTAAGTTGAAAGATTTCTGGCAGCTGCACATTTTTACAGGGTTGGCAAGTGATGATGGAGATAGGAGGATTGAGAATAGTTTATTGCAGCAGAGAAGTGGTGAGGGATGAAGTGGGGGTGCAGTGTGTATTTTTTCACAGTTAATGTGGGTACAGGAGGAGGCAAATTGAAGCCTAATGTTGAGGTTAGCAGTCCCAAGGTGTTCTTGCAGTTTGAGGGCAAGGGATTTGGGGATTACAGCTAGTGGGTTTCTCAGATGGGAACAGTCCTTGATTTGTACACTCCTCTGCAGACACTGGTTAACACTCCTTTCTGAATGCAGATCTCCTCTTCAAGTTCTCTTTAGTTTTTCATATGATATTTCTCAGTCCAGGCACAGACATTTCAGGACCTCTTTGGATTTATATTCTTCCATTCTCAAAGATTAGATAAAGAAAAACAAGCAGTGTGTTCAGTCTTCAGAGACTGTGCAAAACTCTTTAGTGTATGGTTTCCACACTAGTACAATCCAAATAGGACTAAAAAAAACTCTCAAAGTCATACTAGAGTGATTGGCCAATTAGTGACATAGGTGAGTATGAAATGTCACCACAAAAGTATTGTTTTCCTCTCACACCTGTTAATATCACTAACTGCCACTCCTAGATTATATTTAAGGTCATTAGATACTTAAAGAGGCTTTGGGTGCCCTCTGATCTGACTATGAAAAAACCCAACAATAATAAATGGCATAACAGTAATTATCACTTACGTCTGTATGCAAAGGATTCATAGAGAGCACAAAGACAGAACCAAGACCCCAGTAAAGGTTTGATTGGCCACTCACCCTGTAACAGACAGATACAGCTCCAAAAATGGACAAGCTAATACAAGAATGCTTGGAATTAACCTTGTTCAATACCAGCATGATACAGAATAACATTCTTTTGGGACCTTAGCATGAATGAACATTTATTTAAAATAATCAGGAGCTGAAACTCAGTACTTTACTGTGTGTTACAAGCTTCTCAGTAGACTGAGGGATTTAAAGATGGTTCAATGTCGGTATTGATCATTGGTGGCCTCTGAGAACCAGACAAGTTTGCTTGTCACATTTGGCCCCTGCTTGATTCAGGCACAAGGGAAAGGGTGCTACCAACAACCATTTTCTTCATGCATCACAGGTTTGCAGCCATGCTAAATAATTGATCTCTCACTTTGGCACTCCTTTCCTCTGTCAAATGCTCTTTGAGCAGATGGCACAGTGTTTGGTATATAGGCTCATAGCGGATGCAAATCAAATTTGCTTCAGTGATTTGACCATTTTCTCCTCAAAACTGCTCTCACAGCCCTTTGGGACGTAATGCAAATTTGTGTATATTGCACAGAATGAGAAACCTTGCGTTTTTTTTCAAGGTTTCGATTTTGTGTGTGCGTAGTCATGCGTGTACGTGATTTTTTTTTTCTTCAATGGCGTAAATATGTGTATTGATATTTAATAATGAAAATGTATTCTGTCACAGTATTACTATCATTATTGTTCTTACTGCCAATTTAAAAGTTGTGTTGGCTTGGAACGTTCATTTCTGTTTTCTTTTCCTCTTAGGTCATCCTTCATGTTTAAAGTTCTGCCCAGAGCTAACCTCTAACGTGAAAGCATTAAGGTGGCAGTGCATTGAATGCAAGACCTGCAGTGCCTGTAGAATCCAGGGCAAAAATGCTGTGAGTGTCCAGCTGGTGCCAGTGTAAAATATATGTGCATGTTTTCGTGAGCCCACTTGATACCAAATTTTTTGTTCTTTGCTGGATCAAAGAAGTACGAAGACATTGTGGTGTTCTACTCATTTCATCATTCAAACTCCTGTTTGTATAATACTGAAGGTACCTTTAATTTTGGTGGTATGATATGTCAGCAGTTTTGCTTTCAGTGCACTTGGAACAAAGTTAGCAGCTAGTACCTTGATGAATTATATACTTCTAAGACAAATGTAACCAGAAAGCAATGAGTTGCACACCCTAATCTTTAAAAGGTTAAATTGCTGCTGTGTAGTGAAGAGAAGAAAATGTATTGAATTGCCACTGAAGTTAACACAAGAAGCTAGGACAAATGTTGAACTCTTTTTCTGGTTTCCGATTAGGTAACATAACCAACTTTCTAATGCTGAGTGTAGCCTCAGCCATGCTTCCCACCCTGCTGAGCTTTGGCAATAATCAGTGCTCTTCCATCAGACACCCATTTCTAGCTTAATGTGCCTTCTTTTTTGATGTGATGTCCAGTTTATATAGAAATGTAGGCAGTTTTATTTCCAGTTTAGGTGTTCCTTTACTGGACAGTTTACTTAACACATTGAATGTTAGATAGGTTTCCAGTGCATTGGGAAGCAATATATTTGAGATCTTTTTAGCATCCAAGGGGGTGAAGACCTTTCCTGTTTTCTTAATATTATAGATTGAGGGGAATTTTATATGCCAGCAGTGGATTTCAAGAGATCATGTGAGGAGTGGGCGGAATGACTCTGGGATGGACAATAGCAGACAGGGATGTATAGTAAATCTGACTTGGTTGAATTAAGCTAAATCCAGGCATAGCTGACTACCACAGTATTTGCTTTTAGGCCTGTTCATTCTTGTGTTTTGGTCTTTTCCAGGACAATATGCTTTTTTGTGACTCGTGTGATAGGGGTTTCCACATGGAATGCTGTGACCCTCCTCTCTCCCGCATGCCGAAAGGTAAGAATGCAGGAACAACCCCTAAGTACTGCACCGTAGCCTGCAAATCCCATAGCATTATGTGTTCTGTTCAAAAGCCTAAAGAATTGTAATTATGGAGCAAATCAACTGTCCTATGATAGGGGGGAAATAAATATTTCTGTTTTTTTAAAATGGATTGTTGAATGCTAGAGAAGTCTGTAATGCGTTGCGGTGGTAGCTCCCAAACTTCCCATGGATTTATCCAAACTTATTAACCACGTGAACACTAGAGAAGTCTTGATTTGCAGTGCACTGGTAAACCTCTCTAGCATTCCAGGGGTTAAGCTATGTTTAAACGCATGAAACATTTGGGAATTTTCATTTGTCCTCTTGTATTGCTGTTGGCTTGCTCCAAAACAGCATCTTTAGCTTCTTGAATGTGGACCTATGTGAAAATGAAGATGAAACCCAGAAAGGCAATTCTTCTACCCACCACAAAGATATGAATGAAGTCAATCAAAATAATAGAAATGTGAGTTTTTTGTTGTATATTTCATCCAAAGCTTTATTAAGGTAAACCACTGAGGTGGTGGGTAGAATCTTGCTGTTACTTGATGTCCTATGTACATATGAAAGCAGTTGTCCAGTGTATAAGCAATGGTGTACTGGTGATGTTGTCTATGAAGGAAGGTGTGTTGTTGGCCAATGATATCTTTCACTCAGATTATTATCTCCTCGATTGAATGCACCAAAAGTCCAGCGTGCTGCAACTTTACCCTGTTCTTGTAAGAACACAGCAAAATTGCAGCTTAGTTATTCTGCACGGTAGCCTGTGTGGCTGCCTGCAGATAACTGTATTAGTGGTTATGATGCCATTTGAAACTTCCAACTAATGGACGACCTGCTTAGAGCCTCCACCCCACCTCTGTGTAGTGTATGTTAATGGAGAATGCTTTCCCATTAAATATCAACGTGGAAAGTGATTACTATACAAATTAATACAGTTGTGTACCATTCGAATTAACCCTGTAGCCCTTAAGTGGTTAAGCATACTTATGATTAAATATGCTGATGAGGTATTGGGAGCCCATTCAATAGTCATTACACTACTGACATAGTGTGAGGAGGTGAAAGTGAAGAGTAGCGGGCAAGGGGAGTTAGTATTTGGCTGATGGTTGATCAGAGGGCTGTCCAACGCATGGCAAAACAATGCTTTGGACACCCCTCTGGTACTTAAAGGGTTAAGGACCAGAGGAATGTGAAACACATTGATTCTAAATACATTGCACCCCTATCCTTAATCCATTAATTAACATGAACACACCCGCAACATATATAACGCCCTACAATGACAACATCACATTTCTTGCTCTTTGTTTGTTAATGTTTGACCTGGTTATTGTATACTGTACCCATGCAAAATATTTGATAAAATAAGCCTATAAATTAATATGCGTGGGAGACCCAAAACCATTCTGTGTCAGTCCTCCGATGATTATTTGTATCCAGTTGTCACAAAATACTCCTAAATAAATTTGGCTAGTCCTCGTTTTGTACTCTATATGTAGTTAGAAGGTTAAAAGTAGAAGGTACATCTCTCTAAAAGCAGTATTTTTATGTATTTATTTACTATTTCTTTATCTTTATAAGGGGTACGATCTGACATCAATAGCCTGTCCCTCAGTCTGGGCACACAAAGAAACCTGTATCTGTCCCTTTAAACAGGCTTCATATTAAGGTCTATATTTCAAATCTCGATCCTGGGAATAATTCTCAAGGTTCTGTTAATTGAGAAGGGAATCCAAATTCCCTCACTCACATGTACAGTTTGCTTCCTCATTGCAATCCAATGGATCATAATGAGGTAAATTTAAATAAAAGTGTAGGGTGATGAACGGAATGGTTCACTACATAGACAGGAGACTGTAGCTGTACACGACAGCTGTCTAGAATCTTCTGCACACAGAGATCTTGACTACGTCTCAGGGCACTCCCCATTTATTTAAAGGGCTTAAAGGAGCAGTAAAGGGACAGTATATTTACAACCCAAGCTAAATTACTCAAAACCTATTTAGAAATAAAAACACAACATACAGGTGATTTTGAACATTATTGCAAGGTGACAGGTTCCCTGTAAATAACACTTAAAATAGACATAGATAGTTGTGAGCACATCATTTATATAACAGTTGGCTTATCCTGTAATTTGGTTTCTCACTTTTTTCTTTTTCTGCATTCTAAGGTATGTGGATTTGTCATGTGTGCCGGCCAAAGAAAAAGGGCCGAAAGATCCTCCAAGAGAAAGTGGCGAAGATTAAGAGGAGATATGCTAAACCAATTGGGCGACCAAAAAGCAAGCTAAAGCAACGCATGTTGTAAGTAATCTCCTTTTAAATTCTGCTCCATCCCACAGCTCCCTCTGCAGCTCATATAACAACCAGTTGATGCCCTTAGTACAAGACTGACAGCAGATGTTCGGCATGGTCTTACAGTTACTGCAAAAATTGCATAAGAATGTACAGTTTTCACACTTCAGATAAATATAACCACTTGTGGGAACCAAAAGGTAATGTTTCCTTTCACTATTTTCCACATTTTAAATGGAATTCATCAAGTTCCAAAGTGTACTGGAGCACTCTATTTTATTATACAGAGCGGAATGGTTCTTGGACTTTACAGTTATAGAATACCCTTTAGCTCAGTGGCATATGAGTTGTGAGCTAGCTGCCACATTAGACTCCATACTATTGCTGATCAATGAAGAGTAAATACAAGCATGTTTGTGTAAATCACCCTCTGATGAGTTTTCTGCTGTCCTTTTTGGCACAGGAAATCCTATGGTATGGAAGCAGGGACAAGGGGTTAGGGGACAATATAGATGATTTGTGAATGGGATGATAGAGATGGGGATCAGTGAGAGTTGGAGAGATATGGAATAGAAAACTTGAGAAACTAAGGGAGGTGGAGTACAGAGAGAGAGTGTTGGGAAAATAGACAGTGGGTGACTTTTTGGGATGTGTAGACAATATAAACAGGGGAAATGGAAATGGACATATTGTTTGTGAACACATAAAATGGGGGTATAAAAGGAGTCAAAAGAGTTTGGGATAGGCAAGGCAGACGAAACGGGGTATGGTTTGTGTGTGTGGATACAGCAACCTACATCTAGAAATTTTTTTGCTGATCCATGCATGCTGCTTTTGAAAATAGGACTAGGACTTGCGGTTTGAATTCATCCTCTGCTTGTAAATTATATGGTAAGTCAAGAATATGTTGGAGGTACTGAGGTTTCTTGCAGAGAGAGCTGTGTGTGTGGCACTGCCTATAGTGGGCAATGAAAGATGCAACGAGAGACTGGTATGTTTGAGAAGTTAAAAGGTATGAACAAAATTGAATGCCACAAAATGCAAAATAGTGCACAGAGGACACAAAAACCTTGAGTCCGTATGTAGCTGTAATGATGCTCTGTTGGCATGAACAGCAGAGAAAAGGGACGTAGGAGTAGTTATAGCTGATGATTTTGGAGGTAAGCAGGCAATGCAACAGAGGCTTGGGGAAAGCCTCAGGGTACTAGGTTGTATAGGAAGAGACATTAGCAGAAAAAGAGGTCATAATACAACTTTACAGATCATTAGTTTGACCTCACCTAGAGTATGTTTTAAAAGTTCTGGAGACAATAGCTCCAGAAGATTAGTAAGTTAGAGATTACTCAAAGAAGGGCCACTAAAATGGTTCATGGGCTAAACAAACAAACAAACCTATCTGGAAAATGCCAATATTTTAATATGCAGAACTTGGAGGATAGAATGGAGAGGGGTGATATGATTGAAACCTTCATATATAGTAAGGGATTTCATGAAGTTCAGAGTTATCTGTTTTTCAGAAAAAAGGAATGCTAACAAGAGAGAGGGCATTGTCGCAGTTTGCCCAGCCCTTCCTTCAATGGCTTGGGAGTAGTGCTAAAGAACAAGGCTAGAGATCGTGGTAAGCCTTCAGATATGCTCTTTCTGCTGCTAAGGCTGTACTACAGATGCTGATTGTAAGGACAGAGTATCCCTCCCTAGATGAGCCAGGGAGACACCAGAATAGGTACAAATGATGCTGATGAGATAGAAAGGCTGACACAATCCTAGGACCCAGTAGTAAGAAAGAGAGAGGGGGGAGATGATAAGAAAGGGAGATAACCAGATGAGAAGGAGAGAGAGAGAAAGAGGGGGAAAAATAGAGACTAGGATCAAAGAAAAAATAAAATAAAAGAGGAAGACGCAAGAGTTGGCAGAAAAACTGACCAGAGTGACAAGGAACTGGAAGAGAGATAAGGGGAATATCTCTTCAATAGAAGGATGTAGAAGGCTAGAAGCAGAACTGAAAGAAGACTGGGAGTAAGACGAAATAAAAGGAGGACACCTTTTTAATAAATGGAGGTAGGAGAAAGCAAGCGGACCCAGGAGAAGACTAGAAGTGAAGCCCGGAGGAGAGACAAAACAAGGGATGAGAACATAGAAGAAAATTGAAAGAGAAGAGCAGTGAGCAGAGAAACAGATGTAAAATCAAGAACTAAGAGCAGAGAGAAGTGGGTCCCAGAAACAAAGATGTGGGGCAGTATTGTAACAAGGGAAGTCAGAAGGTAAGCCTAGGTCAAAACTGGCAAATCTCTGAAACTGTTCCAATTTGTAAAGTGGAAGAGGGTGTCAGTAGAACCCCAAGGTCTGTTTGGGTGGTCTCAGTCACATCACTAAATTGGATAACAGATGGTAGGGTCAATAGGTAACCATGGGCTGTTCCAGAATGTGGAGGCTAAGAAGCAAATCACAAACTAGTTAGCTTGTAGAATGGGCAAAAGACTAATGGGGGGGCAGTAACTTAAAAAGTTATAGTTAAACAAAAACAAAACACAGGCACTGTGACAAGCAAGCCCTAAAATTGGAACATTGAGCGATAATAAGGAAATGTAACAAAGAAACTACTTTACTGAAGGGGTGATAGTGAACTAGAACAGCCTGCCAGCAGAAATGGTTGAGGCTAAAACAGCAAATTAACTTAACTATTGAGATAGATGGGTGGATGGATATTGTACCAATAAAATAAAGCTGAACTAATTAGATTGTGAAATAGACAAACTAGATGAACTAATTGGTTCTTATCTGCAGTCTAATTAGTCAGAATCTTTGGTTCTATGTTTGATGCCAACTGGTGTTTAATAGAGATCATGAATGAAGGAAGAGGCTGACACATTAATATTGGGCTGTTAGTGAAAAACACTGATAATTCATTCAGGCTAATCCATTTGCCATTAAAATTAATTTGCTGAAAACATTTTAGCTTCTTTTTTTTAAATGAACAAAACCTACAAAATAAATTAAAACATTGTTCACACTGGAACTGAAGTATACATTGTTTATAGAATAAAAGGGAGGAATCTTAGTCTGTGTCCTTAAGTGCCCTTGCTGCAGTCTGTGGTCAAGGGGAAAGTGTATGACAGCAGGGAGCAGGTCATGCACCATTAGCCTCGTGTGAGCTGAGCACTGTGTTACTATTCAGTCACAAATGCTGTTTGGAGAATATTTATTTTCTATTTTTCTCTTTATGTGTAAAACCTGCAAACAAAAATGCTATTAAATGAAATAGCTTGGGCTTTAGTCATCGTTCTGAAATTGCATTAAATTAAAAATGCTGCTTCTCTAACAACATAGGATTATGCCTTATTTGGTTATCGATATCACTGGGTCTGTAATAACTATTTTTGCTGACTTCTTCAATCATAGTTCTGTCATGAGTGTTTTTTTTCTATTGCTTTTTTATGAGCTGTTTAGCATTTTTCACATTAATCACCCTAAAAAGCAGTATTAATTGGCATGCACATCTGTAGCCTCAAATCTATTTGCTGAAATCTCACCTAATAGTTTCTGTGCCCAATAATATGTTCAACCACATGTCTTCAGACTCTGTTAGGATGTGGCAGTTTGTTATCCTTGAGTGGGCTTCCTAAAGCAACAAAAAGAGAGTGTGTTATGCTTTTAATTCTTCAAGAAAGGATAATAAAGCATATTATATGTTTGTGATTTAATGCATATCTAAACATTAAATAAATAGTAATAAAAAAAATACAAATAATAATGTGTGTGCCGCACTTTTCCTAATCCTTTGATCTCTCCTCCAGGGACTTGAGAATGAGATCAAAGAAAATAGAGGGTCCGGGAACATGCCAGTAAGAAACATGTGCTCTGGTATCCCCCCTTTAGTTTGTTACGTTGCCTTTGTTGGGGGGTGCAGATCTATTTTTTCCAGCAGCCATCAAAATGTAATTCCACCTACTCTCTCTTACCTTATTATATTTGTTTTCTTTATTTCTTTCTTTTGTGTGGGTAGTGGTATGCCCCTTGCTTTACTCCATTATTCACCGCTCCATTATGCCTCCACCGGTTGACCTCAATGCAATCTGGAAGTTTCTGGAGTAGAGCTTGGGGATTGTGGATTTTGGAGGACCAACTCTTAGAGGCTGTCTGTGCGGGTGCCCCATATAAGAATGATGTTCTTGCTGTTTCTATGATCTTGAGGCTAATGCTTATGTTACTGAAGCGGCCTTTGATTTGTGCTAGGCTTAATGGAAAGGACTTTCAACTTTCTGTTGCTACACACTGTACTCTGTGTAAAAATCTGGTTAGCTGATCAGTCTTCCAACAAGTCATTGGTATCCCTCCCATTTTAGGACAAGCAGATGCTGTGCTGCTAGAGGTAAGAATGCTCTATTACCTCAGGTTACCCTTAAAATGTTCTTTTCTTTCACAAGCAACTTATAGTTTTCATTACTGACACCATTATGGGTATGCGCCCATGGTGTCTGCTCCCACCATGGACCCAAGCACACCCTACCCTGGAACCCAACAGACTTGGGTAGGCGAGAAGACTACACAAAAACTCCAAGCTGACAAGTCTACATCTGGATGACTCGCAGGGCTCTGGTCCTTCTCAAGCAATCAGAGGTCAACTGCATCTTTTTCATGATATGTGGGCTCTCTCTTTGGCAGACCATTGAATTTTGCAGGTGATCATGGAAGGGTATTTTCTCTACGTTGTTTCTTCATATCCAGAGATTGGTGAGGGTCTGTGTCTGTTTTTTTAGAAGGGGTTTCTTCCATGGTAGATATGCAGGGTTTGGTACCTGTTCCTCCTCAGGAAAGATTCATTGATTCAATATAAACCTTTTCATAGTTCCCAAGAGAGACTGCAGATGTCATCCTATTCTGGACTTGAATCATTTTAACTATTTTGTTCATATTACCCTAGTTCAAGTTAGTCTTTTGCGTCACAGCATGTGCCTGGGGGATTTTTTAGCCTCCCTAGACACAAAGGATGCTTATCTGTGTATTCCCATCCATGCAGATGATCAGCGGTTCCTGCTGTTTGTCTTTCAAGACAATAATTTTCAATTCACCGCTCTTCCCTTTTGGCTGGTGTCTGCATTGCAGGTTTTTACAAAGGTCTTGGTATCCTTGATTGCTCACATTCTCCTTTCTAGGGGTTTCTCTTACTCCCTGTCTTTACAACCTTTTGTTAACGGCTTCTTTAACAGAGGCACTGCACCTTCAGATAAAGACTTGTATGAACATTCTGGAACAACACAGTTGGGTACTCGGCTTCAAAATATTTTCTTTGGTTCTGTCCCAGGTCCTTCTCTTTCTCAGCATGAAATTTCACACTCTTTTGGGGTGGGTCTTTCTACCAGAGGACAAGATTCAAGTGTTTTCAAGGCACGTGTCTCAGTCCTTACTTCACCCGTCAGCAACGGTGCTGGGGTACCTAGTCTTGGAGGGGGTCACCTTTGTCCAGTTCCACACTTGTGAAATGCAGTTGGTGATTCTCAAGAATTGGTCCAGGCAGCAGTGCCATATTTTCCATGTCATGTCCCTGTCTGACCGGACAAAGTCAGATCTTTATTTGTGGCTGCAGATGTCCTATCCTTTATTGGTAAGGTCATTTTTCTGAATTGGGTGATAGTCACAACTAATGCCATCCTAACAGCTTAGGGAGCTACCCTGGACCCTCAAATGGCCCAGGGCAGTTGGACCAAGAGAGAGAGAGAGATCTTCTGCCCATCAATTTTCTGGAACCATGGGTTGTTTGTTTATCTCTGCTAAATTTATCTGTCCCTCCACGGTTTGCCGGTGCATATTCAGTCCAACAATACAATTGCAGTAGCCTACATAACCACCAAGGAGAGATGAGGAGTGTTCAGAAATCCAGCAGATTCTTGTTTGGGTGAAGGTTCACTAGCCTGTTCTCTCTTTCACATTCCAGGGGTAGATAACATTGTGGTGGACCCTCTCAGCTGCCAATGTCTTGACCTCAGTACTTGGGACCTCAACCAGATGGTGTTCGACTCCATGTTCCGTCTTTGGGTCATTCAAACCATGGATCTAATGTTCTGTGTTTGCTCAAGGTTTCAGAACCCCTTGCTGTTGCTGTGGTTGAGATGGTCATTCTGTGGCAGTTTCCTCTGACACTTGTTTTCTCCATTCCCTCTGATTACCATGGCACTATAAAAAAAATCAGGATGGAGTGACCTAATGTAATTTTGATCGTCTTTTCTAACCTCACAGGGCCTGGTTCTCGGATCTTCTCTGTAGCACAACCATTCCGGCTTCCACTTCTTTCCAACATTTTGACTCTGGGTCCCCTGTGGGCTTTGACAGCATGGCTCTTGAAGACAGCATCCTAGTAAGAAAGGTTTATCTGATTCTATTATTGCCTTTATGATGAAGGCTCACAAGCTGGTGTCTTCAAGGCATGTACAATAGGGTATTGTCCTTTTTCTATAAGTGGTAGTCGCTGCAGCACCCTTTTTGTCTTCTGGTTATCTTAGCCTTTCTTCAGGATGGCTGTCAGAAGAGGTTTAGTCTTAGCGATATTAACATCTAGAGTTTTACTTTACCTATACTTTCTTCAGAGGTTTATCACCTTGTTACTAGATGTGCTAACCTTTGCGTCTGTAGGGGGGGTGTCTCATACCTCCCAGTCTTTCTGGATTCCACTCCTTTGTAGGACTGGAACCTGGTCCTACTAGTACTTCAAATGTCTCCCTTTGAAACTCTCTTTCCATTTGTTTCTTGATTCTTAAGGCCATTTAACTATTGGCGATTGTGTTTGTTCACCAGGTTGCAAACCTTCAGGCCTTCTTCTGTAAACCCCATCTTTCTGATCTTTTATTCTGGTAGGGTGGTTTTAAGCTCCCCTGCAGTGTTTCTCCCTAAGGTTGTTTTAGAGTTTCACATTAACCATG
The DNA here is from genome assembly GCA_037306005.1 of Rhinophrynus dorsalis. Taxonomy (NCBI): domain Eukaryota; kingdom Metazoa; phylum Chordata; class Amphibia; order Anura; family Rhinophrynidae; genus Rhinophrynus; species Rhinophrynus dorsalis. The sequence continues at coordinate 122,894,569 of CM074724.1, forward strand.
AAATTCTTCTTCCTTCTCTTTGTCTGGCTCCATGTAACAGACATGAGCAGGAGCTTCATCTTTTGGATGTAGTTAGGTGTTTGAAGTACTCTGTTCATTGCATTTAGCCTTTTCGAAAATTAGACTTTCATTTTGTAATTCTTGAGGGCTCTCATGCGGTCCAAGCAGTGTCTAAGATGACAGTGGCTACCTGGATTAAGGTGTCCTTTCATCAGGCCTCTGTTCTCAGGGAGGAACCTGTAGAGTCACATCTCATTGCACAGTAGCAGTGGGTGCCTCCTGGGCCTACAAGAAACGGGCCTTTGTAGAGCAGCTATGCAAGACTGCAACGTGGTTGTCCGTTTCCAAGTTTGGACAGAAGGTCCTGCAAGCCATTGTGCCTGTATAGGAATCTTTCTTATATTTACTTACGGTAAAAATTTTTCTGGTACTTTGTTTCGTATGTAGGTATCCATTGACAAATTAGGTTCATGTTTGTTCCAGTTTGTTTGTTGGACCTAGTCTGTGTTTTGAGAGTTTTTTCTCTCTTCCTGGAATCTTGGTGGGATAGCTTTGGTATATCCCCATAGTTTCTCAAGAGAAAGGGGGATTTTTGTGTACTTAGCAATACATCCTTTTCTTATTCCATGTGGAATACAGGACTTAGCCCCAGTGAAAAACATTTTGTTTTATGAAGCGGGAGATCAAAAGAATAAAGGAAGGGAAAGCTAGGTACTAAATTAGCACTCTGACCAGTATAGAAATAGCCATAGAGAAATAAAAAATATATATCGCTAGTATCAAAATATTTATTAAAAGTTACAGAGCTTAATTCTATTACCCTCACTAAAAGCAGCACTAGAGTAAAAACAAGCAACATGTATTTTGCAAAGGCATTTTACCAGTAGTCTGTTGCAGAACCACGGTAAAACGAAACCGGCATAGACAGCACATTTCTACAAATTAACAAAAATGGTGCTGTCTGCTTCTGCTCAACTACCGCCTTAAAAAAAAAAAAAAAAAAAAAAAAAAAAAAGGGCAAAATGTCAAAGACCAAGGAAATAGGTGTACGTTGGCGACTGAAAGATCAAGTTCAGAGTTAGATGTGTTCCCCACATTATCGAAATCCGACAGAGTGCCCACCTTCGTGATATTAACCCCCCTTTGAAATTCAACATATAGTGCTTTTTTCACCTGGTACTCGTAGTTGAATTTCTATGATGCATAATGCATTCTGCACTGCTTTTATTTGAACAGTGATGGTTTTGAAACTGTCGTTGTGGCTTATACACCTCAACTCTGAAGGTGCATAATTCCCGACAGTAAATTTAACCACAGAACACGTGAGATGACCACACTGTACACTATGATGGTGTTTGGCTCCTCGCTATTATATACATTTGGAGGTTGTTGTGGTAGGAGTTGCTTTTAGTGCAAAGTTGCTGTTTTTTATGATGGGATATTCTGTTGCGCTGGGGAGTGGGTGTGCTACAGTTTATTCACTGCAATTTAATACACTATAATTTTTGAATAAATATTTTGATACTAGCGATATATTTTGTATTTTTCTATGGGTATTTCTATACTAGTCAGAGTGCTAATTTAGGACCTAGATTTCCCTTCCTTTTTCTTTTGTATTCCTGCTTTATATGTCAATTCTTATAGGTTCATAGCACCACCATATGTGATATGTACGGTTTTTACCCATTTGTTTATCTACTACATGTGCTCCTTCGGTGTATATATATTGTTACAAACATCTTGTTTGCATTCCGGGCAGGGGGGTCCTTTGGGTTGTCTGGTTCACGTGTCCCACTTTTTGCCTTGCTCGCTTCTGTTTTTCAGTCTTTGATATACATTAAAATTGAACATGTCTGATGGGGGTATATGGAATAGGGAAGAGAGTCTCTGCATCCAGTGAGGCTTTTTAGTAAGTGCCCAGCCCATCCTGGAAAGTAGAAATTCACCTGCATCATGTTTTATTTTAACAAACATAGTGGAGTGCACATGTATATTGTAACTATTAAAACCTGGATCTGCAGTGTAGGGGAAGTCTTTCCCTACATACAAGGACAATTTGAAGCCTCTACCGTCACACTAATTGGAGGGAGACCCTTCTAGGCACAGCCTTGTAAAATTCATGAGGTTGGCCTTTAAAGCCCACATTGCCAACCTCGCAAATTTACGAGGTTGGCACCCAGAGTGTTAACTCTTTGAATGCCAGAGGGGTATGCAACAGAATGCATTGTGTACCCCTCTGGCATTCAAAGGGTTAAAACCAGAACATATCTGGTATCCTTTTACTCAGAAGATGCATGACAATACATATATCAATTTTAATAGGGTAATGTATTTTATTAGCGATACAGGGCAGCATCACAAATTTGTTTAATTTTTGTTTCATGTTATTTACACTTTATCTTGGTTACATCATATCTAATCTACCTCAAGAAAAGTACCAATTAAAAAAAAGCAAGTTGTGCAGGAAAAAAATGCACAGGTTTATAGAAAGTATTTCAAAGGAAAGCTTGTGAAACAGAGAGCAACTTTTCACAGCAAAATACCCTTGCCACTGAAAAGATCATGACATGATTACAGCACTGTGGCCGCTTTCTAAGGATACATATAGCATTTACACCTCTTTACAGGTGTCCACATGACCAACATATTTTGTATTAATAATGTGGCTGCTTTGCTTATTCATTAAGGGATCAAAGGTTTTTTTGCTGCTTTCTTCTTTCAAAATATATAATTTTACCTGCCACCCACTAACATTATTCACCATTAAGTTAGTTCCTTATTATTTGATGGAGCAGGAAAAGAAGACTCATAACTTTCCTTTCCTTTAATTCCTGTTGTCATAGTTTTATTATTCTATTGTTTTCCCTCAGAAGCTGGTAGGGGGATAATGTCTATTTGAAGTTTTGAAGTTTTTTTTTTTCTTCAGAGCTTACCTGACACTAGAAGTCGGTACTTGTCCACCTCTCTCTGTCTGTCTCTTCTTTTTTTCTCATGTCTCTCTCCCCTATCTATCTCTCTCTCTCTCATATACTTGGCCCAGTGAAGAGGCCTATTATTTGATCTGTTACTCAGAGGTGTTTACATTTCTCTTCCTCCTTCACTGGGTGGTTAACTAGCACAAGCACATGCAAGTTGGCTTACTAGGTGTGCTCATTTGGAGTAGAAGCAGAGCAGACATCTCTCATTTTTTAGATGTGTTTGGGGCAGGTAAATTTGGCAGTAAACCAATTCCAGTGATCCTCTTTTATGTTTTGTTTGTATCCTTCAGTATGAGCGTATCTGTAGAAGGCTCACATGTAAAGCTTGTGTTTATTATTTTAAAAAACACCATGTCATGGACTTTACCTGTGGCTTTTTTTCATTACCATATTCACCCCATCATCAGAGTATCTTGAAGAAGAAGCCAGGAAAAAATGGTAAACTATGTTCAGCATGAGACAGGCCAGGAACGGAATCCAACCTCCTGCTTGAAATCTCATTTGAGTTATTTGTCTAGTGAGAAACCTAAACAGTCTGAAGAGTTACTTGAGCGTATTAAAGATGCAGTCAGGGCCGGATTTACATCTCAGGCGCCCCTAGGCACAACACCCTCTGGCGCCCCTAGCCCCACCTTTGCCCCACCCATAACCACGCCCCTCACTTAGCCACACACTCTTGTGGCCAAACCCACTTTTAGATTTATTTTTCACAGTATTGTGGCAATTTTCCATAGATAGATGAAAATGTTATAGATAGGGATGGGGTATATACAGATGGCATAAATGACCTTTACTAGTGATATAGTCTGCCTTTCTTCATGTTTAAGACCCAAGTAATGGGAAGGCACAGGTACCAAAGATCAACCCAATATATATGTGGTGTTTTATATGGTGATTGACTCTGTTTAGTGGTCCTATTCATTGTGAGTATGATGGCATCTGGTGGGTTTTCAGCATTTAAATTAAGGAGCCCCCCATCTATTTGTTGGTTGCAATTATTTGCAAGTTGTATATATATATTTTTTGTAAAGTAAATGTTGTGTGGAGCTCCAAACAGTATACATAATATCTAGCTTGCTATTATTTATTAAAAAATATAAAAACAATATAAAAATGAGAAAATCTATCCTCTACTACCTAAGTTTTCTATATAATTTATATCACCAATGGATTATATAATACAATTCATAGCACACTCTTAAAGGTATATATATGATTAATCAATGGCTTGGCTCACCCGAGCATCAGTGTATTGGTCAAATAAAACAAATATATATTTTTTTTTCGATTCATGTTTAGGTTTTATTTGACCAATACACTGATGCTTGGGCAGGTCAAGCTGCGGACTGACTGCCATTGATAAATAATATATATACCTTTAAGAGTGTGCTATACTTTGTATTATTATTGATATAATCCATTGGTGATCTATTATATAGAGAATTTAGGTAGAAGATGATAGATTTCCTCATTTTTATATTTTTTTAATAAATAACTGCAAGCCAGATATGTGTCATCCAATTCTTATATAATAATATACTGTTTGGTGCTTCACACAACATTTATTTACAATTTGTTTCGTCTTGTTCTTGTAGGTGAGGAATTTAGTGAGGAATAGCAAGTATAATCAGATCTAATATAAATAAATATATATATAATGTGTGTGTATATTTGGGTGCACAGGGGATTTTCATGAATAAAATTATCAATATATATTTTTTAATAACTATTGAATGTTAAACTGTACAAAAATGAGGATATGAGCAGTGTACTCCACAACTACCCTTTCCTTGCACAAGGATGACTGGATGGACCCGCTTAAATTAATTTCGAGCAGCATGCAAGTTTGACAGCCACAACTCCCATGATCCTTTCCTTGACAGCCAAGTAAAATCAGGTATGCAGCACTGGATGGCCCCACTTCAACCAATTACGAGCTGCATGCAAGTTTGACAGCCACAACTCCCATAATCCTTTCCTTGCCTCTATCTCAAGGATGATCACCTTATCCAGCACTGTATGATTTGTAACCGAGCGCAGCGGGAGACAGAGCCGGCCAACTCTTTGCAGAAGGGATTATGGGAGTTGTGGCTGTCAAACTTGCTCGATGTGTGCACCACAGCTGACAGGCAAGTAGCAACAGAGCCAACACAATGACGATCATGGCGCAGGTGCAAGAGATCATGAGAGGCTGGGAAGCTCGGAGCAAAGAAGCTCAAGCAGTAAGTCACAGGGGGCGGCCCAGGCAGGACGGCACAGGCACCAGCAGCATTCTTAATTTGCTAAACAGCGCCCTCACAGTAAAGTGACGCCGCACAACATTTGTATTAAAATTTTATGACAATTTGGCATCCAAATTGGGCAGGCTGGTGGGCATGACTGGGCATTGCCAGGTGCCCCTGAAAATCTGGCGCCCTAGGCAAGTGCCTCGTCTGCCTATTGATAAATCCGGCCCTGGACGCAGTAGTTCCAGGAATATAACACATTTCTCTAACAAGCAAATTTCCCTTTGGAAGATTATGAGGAGGTATTTGTATTCTTTGCTGAAAAGGAATGTAAGGTCCAATCAGAAAATGGTGGGGATCATGTTGAGGCATCTGATTGTACCTCATGCCTCTGCTTATAAAAGAATGGTTATGAAAACGGAAGAAAACATTGCTGTTTGGATTCTAGAGGATAGATTTTTATTAACTGAAGCAGGAAGCTGTCAAAAACATTACATGAGACTACCACCTTCTTCTGTTTTCTGTCACTCAGTGAGGATAAAGGCTTAAGGTATTGTTATCCTTTCTCTAAGAATGAGTCAGAAGCATGGGATTCAGCACTTAGTTGAAAATGATCATTTTCTGATTGACTGGTATTACCTGGCTGGATGTAGGAAGTGATTCATAGAAGTGCATTTGAAGAAAATATGTGGCAGCAGAGATTTGTTTCACTCACTTCATTTTTCAGAGCTCTGAGGAGGTTATTACAGAGTAGAGATGCAACCACTTTTATGGATATATTGTTGGAGATTAGAGATGTACTTTGATGTTGTAGAATCCACTGTAAGCATCACCTCTATATATTCTTATGTTACATAGAATCTGTTTTTCCCATTTCTTTCTGAAAACCTTGTGATAAACTTGTTTGCCTTCTGTTCTTGGGTTTGCTGAAGCTGGACAAAATAATCAGGATAGCCTCTGGTTGCAAAATTATCTTTGGCTTAAGGAAAGGAAATGTAGAAAAACTCTAGTAGTGCAAAAATATTCCAGAGAGTAGTACTGGTAAGGTAGTCCGTCAAGAATTTTCAGTTTCAATATATAGGAAAGTCTGTTTTAAAAGACTCCCTAAATACCTCTTAAAGGAGGATTCATTGACCTGTACAGCTCACCATAATAGCTTGTGTATTAAATTATGCTTTCCAACAGCTCATCTGATTTGCCTAGATAAAATTGTCACTGGGTGAAACAAAATAGTTTAATGCATGGAAAGAGCTTGGAGGCAAACTAGGAAAATTTGCTTACTTGAAAATAATTCTAATAAAACTTGCAGTTTATTGAAAATTCGTAAAAAGCTGACCAGTTTCAGTGAACGCTGTTATGAAGGCAATATAAAACCAAGACACATACATACATATATACTTACAGTATAACACACAACTTAACTAGAGAGAATAATGTGCGGATTTATTTAGTCAATGTGTCAGCCCTCAAGATTCCAGGTAACAGGCCTTAAATACGACAAAAGAAAATTGAAAAACTGGTGCCCAATAAAGTCACTGGCAGATGGCCGGAGAGTAAAAAATATGTAGATAATAATGAGGAAACCCCTGTGAAAAGAGTGAAAAAGAACAGATAGATTCTGGTCTTTTTTCACACTTTTTTGGAGGTTTTAACATTATAATGTACATATTTTTTGTCTCTGCCCACTTGCCAGTGACAAAATGTTGCTTCAGTTTTTCAAATTTCTGTCAGTGTATAGAAAGCCTGTTTGCCCTGTTACCTGGAATCTTTAAAAAAGGCCCCAGTGAGGGACAAAACATTGATTAAATAAATCTTCACGTTATTCCCTTCAATGGATAGTAATACATAAGAAAAAAAAAATAACAAAACCTTTATGGTCAACTGACCAGGGTGGGTCACAGGATGGTGTAGAAGCAGCACCACTCAGGCCACTGTGATACTGCACCTAAAAACATTTAGCTTGAGCTGTAATAACTTTTGAATAAAATATCTTTCAGTAGTGGGAATACCCTTGTTTTACCCAGGAGGATAAACACTACAATACATATTTTACATTTTAAGTATTACTATCCCTTTATCTTAAGTCCTGTGAGTATGGTGGTGGTTCTGGAATTATAGGTATAGTTATTTATCTTTGATAACTAGCACCCAGGTCCTTAATGGATTTTTGGAGAATATGGCTTCCTTTGGATGTACAAACACAAAAAAAATGGATTTAACATAGTAAATTAGGTTGAAAAAACACATTTTCATCAAGTGCAACCTTTGTCTCATTATAACCCATCAAAATGAGGATTATACAAGCCATCTTTCCTCCAAAATGAGTATTAGCGTTTTACCAGAACATCTTGTTTTACCAATTAATAGACAGTATAACCCTGTATGTTCCTTCTTTCTAGAAATGCATCTAATATTCTATTTAATATATCCATTGTATCTGCCATTGCCACATTCTTGGGAAAAGAAGTGCAGAATTTAACAGACTTGGCTCTAAGATACCCCTTCCTCTGGTGAAGTCGAAACCCTTTTCCTCAGATGTAAGTGCCTCCTATTTATCTGATATGGCCTTGTACTGAAAAGCTCACTAGAGAGATCCTTGTATCGACCTTAAATATACATTGTAACAAGATCCCTTCTTAGGTATCTTTTTTCTAGAGTAAATAAACTCAGTTTGACTAGACTTCTTCATACTTCAAATCCTCCTTTCACCTAATTCATTTTGTTGCTCTTCGCTGTGCTCTCTGCAGTTCTAGAATTTTATTTTTCAGAACTGGTGCCCTGAACTGCACTGCATATTCGATGTGAGGTCTTAAGCACAATTTGTAAAATTTGGCAAAATTATGTTATCCACTGCTGCTTCAATACCTGTTTTTATACAAGACAGGCAGGACTTTGCTTGCGTTTGCAACTAGAGTTTGCCACTGATCACTGTTTCCAAGTTTACCGTTTACAAGGACAGCCAGATATTTCTCTAGCAATGAGTCTTCTAGAATGATTCCATTAAGTTCATACATAGCATTGTTCGTCCCAAATGCATACATTTACAGTTTTTCCTACGTTAAATGTCATATTCCAGTTTGCCCAAGCTATCATTTTATGTAAATCCTTATGCGCAAACATTCTACTCGGAATTTATTACCCTGCATAATTTAGCCTGGTCTACAAATATTGAAATATGGTGTATCTAGTTATTATATTCGACAAGTAATCTATTTTTTTAGGTAGGGCAACATGTTTCTACTGATTGTTGAGAAACAATAGACCTCTCTGAGTTGGAGGTGTTTTAGCATACCCCCCCCCCCACACACACACACACACACTCACACAAAATGGAACTTATGTATTTGTTTCTATGGCAGTAATTCTAAACCCTTATGTGGGAAGGAACAAATATATTTAAGTGCATTGCCACATTAAATTTGGTTTGGTTAGAATTCCTAGCTTATGTATTTCTGTTACTGCCTATTATCCAGAGAATCCTATGACAAATGTCAGATGGAGAACATTTTGGCTGTACTCTTTTCTGGGCAAGGTGGCTAGAGCATTGCTAGTCTCAATACAGTAAATGCCTCCCTGGGCTGGAGAAGGAGCATGAAAATCATACTGCAACACTATGATTAAGGTCCTCTGCACATTTTAGTGGCTGGAGACAGACCGGCAGATGACCGAGAACTAAACAATGGGGCACCAGCTGCATGAAGAAAACCTTGATCAGGAAGAAGCAGTAGATGAGGGCTGGAAGGTATGATCTCTAGTATACCTCCTTCTTTTAAAACCTATTTGTCAAGTGCTCCATTCCCACCTATTCTTCACCCACTCCCTCCCACTCCTGTCTAATCCACCTTCTCTTCTTGGTCATGTGATGTGAGATCAGTTCCTCTTTACTTTTTCCCAGTCTACCAACTACAATTTCCCTTTTTATCCCAAGCCCTTCCACATCATAGCCTTTTGACCAGCCACTCCAACACATGGCCTTCTTCAATGAGTATATCTAGACATAGCTCTGTTAGTTGGATAAGCCTAAGGAAGCTTGTCAATGTGTACTGGAGTGTAAACAAACTTTTGAACAGGTCTGATCAAGTTCTATTATGTTTTTGTTTGAAAAGACAAAACACACACGTGTATAAGAGCTCAAAGGAAGATTCTGACGCACACAGCAAACAACTGCCTGACGCACGCAGCAGACGACTGCCTGACGCACACAGCAGACGACTGCCTGACGCACACAGCAGACGACTGCCTGACGCACACAGCAGACGACTGCCTGACGCACACAGCAGACGACTGTCTGACTGTCGGAGACACACACACATGCACCACTTCTTTATGCAAAATGTACATTCATCTATTGGGCCAGTGACACCTACTGGCAATAGGGCATAACTGCTACAAATCCCCACAGTAAACCCAAATTCATCCTTATCCCTTTGAGTGCCAGAGTGGTACGCAACGCATTGCAAAGCAATGCGTTGAGTACCACTCTGGCACTCAAAGGGTTAAATCAAACTGGCAACAGTCGCTAACAATGTTAAATGGCAAAGAATTTGTTGTACCAAGAGCTCTTTTTTTTTTCTCTCTTCTCTACTTGATCACTTAGATTTCGAAAGCTAAAAAAGAGGTTATTGTTTCCTGACTAGTAAAGCAAAGAACATTTTTACTATATTATATGGGACTGCACAGTATACGTTGTTAGATACAGCTGGCCATTTGGTAACTGTACTGGAATTATTGGGGTGGGGTTGTCAAGACATCAATAGTATAATTGGTATCAAAGTTCATGTTTCAGTTCTAAACACCATGACCAGAGTTTAATGAGATTCCAATGATATGGTTGTTCTGGATTTTGACAAGAATCCAAATTATCTGCAGAAGTTTTTGCCTGCTCTGGACCTTACATTTGAATATTTGCTTGAGGCTGCCTAGAATTTGCTTTCCCTCAGATTTATCATGTTAGGAATCCTTATTTCCACCAGATATTTCTGAGAATTTGGAGCTCTCGTGCGAAGAACCTACAGCTATTTTTCACAAGACTAATGCACACTTGAAGCAAATTACACATTTTCTTATTAAAGCGATCTCTCCATTCACACAATAATATGGGTAATTTAGACGAGATTTAGAAGAGGTTTTGAAAAGGACAGGGATGCTTTGCAGAAATGATTTGCAATAATTATTCATTTACATTTTGTAACTCTTTACTGTTCCTTAAAACAAAATGTACTTTCTCTGTCGTCCAATACAGGTTACTGGTAACTTTCGGTAGGTGCTCCACCCCTTTAAGTAGGCAGGAACAATTCTGAGAAGTGAGTGCAGGGGTTGAGCCTACCCTCTAACCTTAGCTGCAGCTTTCTGTTAGCTTCAGTAAGTTTTGTTCCTTGTTGCAAGCAACAAGGCAAGAGAACAGTTCTGTTTAGTTTTAGATTTTTATTATTTTCTGCTAGATATGGAATACCACCATTAGGCGGATTACCATCACTGACAATTCCGATCCCAAATATGGATAGCTCAGTTTACCAGGTGCTTATTTGCCCTGGGGGGAAAATCTTGGCTGCAAGTTCTTTCCCCAGGAGTTGCCCACTGAGGCTTCTTCTTGATATATGGTAATCTGAAGAATGAAGTCCTGCAAAAAAAAGTGAGCAACCCTTTGAATGCTGAGGTCCACATGTCCCATGGAACCCCTCCGCACAAGGGTCTCGATCATTTGAGTTCCTATTGCATACTCTAGCACTCATTGGGTCTATCTGTATGTCTATCTGGGTGTTTGGAGCAGGTTTCTGTGGTACTTTAACCCTTTCACTGCTGGTCTGGCATGTTGTGGGGGGTTGAGAGCACTTTCCCTACTGGGTTTAGTGTTTTTATGCTTTACTTACATGTTCTGGCATAATTTTAGCTTAAAATTTACTTTCATTCATTTTTTGTTAAAATTGTGTACTGCGCCTTTAAGACTGTGTTTTACCATTGCTCCATTCACTTCAATGGGACTGTACAGTTGGGACGTATCTCTAAAACCACTTATCACAGCGAGGTCAGAGATGGCTCATTTTTCTTGTCTGCCCTTGCTCTGTTATCTGGTCAATGTTCTGAACATGCTTGGGGGGGGGGGCTTCGGGCACTGTTGGGGTACTTTTGTCAGAAAAACTACAAATCCCATGTGCACTTGGTTCGTGAGCTTGTTTCTGATTGGCTCCTGTTGCGGCAGCCATTTTTTTCCTTTCTGAGAACGAGTATCCTACGCAGGGCCTGGACTCTTCCTCTCTCCTCAGCTGTTTAACCCTTTCTTTGCCAGATAAGTTTATTATAACGTTTTCTGATTTATTTTATCACTTTTAAACATTGTTTTTGGGTGATCAATGTATTTATTGACTAGTTGACTTCTGTGAGAATGTCTATTCCACTTGAGACTGGGGCTAGACTTAAGACTAGGGAATCTGGGGTGTCTGTGTCCCCCATTGCTCATTGCTCCTCATGTCATGCAGGGTTACCTAGAGAATTCTCAGGTCATATTTGCCCAGCATGCGCTGCTGCCCCTGAATCTCCTGCAGGGACCTCCAGCCATGCGCTAGAGCCAGTCTGGATGCAAGAGTTTACCAGAGACCTCTGGTCTACCTTACCACTCCTTCCATCCACTTTACAGGGGGTCTTATGCTCATGCCAAGCCCCCGCTCCCATCAGGTCTTCACTGCCAAAACCGCCGGGTGTCCCTGATGTGTCTGATTCCTCTGAGGCGGAACTATTTGTGGATTCTGCTCATGATGAAGGCTGTTCTGCAGCGCATTCCTCTCAGTTTTATGGGGATCCCTTTGAAGCTGACCCTGTCCCTTCTGCTGAGGACCTGATCAGGGCTGTTTTAACCACCCTGAATATTCCCTTGGTGCAAGATACCTCTTTGGACCCCTCTGATGTGTTTCAGGAGCCTCAGCGCCCTTATACATGTTTTCCACCTAATCCCTTTCTTGACCACTTGATGGCTTTTCTTTTGGCAATAATGTCTGTTTGCTTTGTAGCAGAGCTCCAGGCCTTGTCTTGGGAACCACCCTTTTTGGTGTTTTACAAGGATAAGCCGTCGCACCTCGCAAGCTTTTCTTCCAAAGGTTGTATCGGAGTTCCATATCAATCAGGATATTGTGGTTCCTTCCCTCTGCCCTGAAACCTCATCTGGCAAGGAAAGGGATCTTCACTTGTTGGATGTTGTGCGCTTCCTCAAGTTCTATGTGCACCATACTGAATCCTTGCATCAGTCTGAAGCTCTTTTCATCATACCGGAGGACCCCAGGGCAGGGAAGCCTGCGTCTGGGTGACCGTTGCTTCTTGGATTAAGTTCACTATTCGTAAGGCTTACGAACGGAGGAAGAAGCCCATGCCCTCCAGGGTTACGGCTCGTTTCACTCACTCCATTGGGGCCTACTAGAATCAGGCCTCAGCTGATCAGTTGTGCAAGGCGGCCACTTGGTCGTCTGTGCGCACTTTTTTCCAAACACTATGGTGTTGATGTGCTGGCATCGGCTGATGCCAGTTTTGGGAGGAAGATCCTGGAGTGCGGCCTTGCCTGTCTAGGATCCCTTTAGTCTCTCCGTACTCTTTAACTTTTGAGCCCTGTTGGCTCTAGTTCAGTATGCTGAGCAACAGTTCATGGGGTTTGTTTTAACCCTGTTTGGTGTCCGTTGACACTTTGCGGTAAGTGTTGAGCTATTTATGATCTGTAGGTTCATTGGTGCTCTGGTGACTTTGGGGGCCTGCTCCTGGTCCTTGCCTTTCTTCCCGCCCTGGGGAACTTAATGGTTGGACATCCCAAAGTTACCAGTAACCTTTATTGGACGACAGAGAAAATAGGATTTTAGTCTTAGCTGTTAAATCCTTTTCTCTTAGTCCAAACAGGTTACTGGTGTCCCACCCTGTCAAGGGACCATGCTTGACTCTCCTGGGCAGAATGTGGGGCTCCTTTCAGGTTCATGCTCACAGGAGTCTTCTGTTTCCTCGCAGACTACTTGTTGTAGTTTGTTCCAAAACATACTGAAGCTAACAGGAAGCCGCAGCTAAGGTTAGAGAGTAGGCTGTACCTCTGCACTCACTTCTCAGAATTGTTCCTGCCTACTTAAAGGGGCAGAGCACCTACCCAAAGTTACCAGTAACCTGTATGGACTAAGAGAAAAGGATTTAACAGGTAAGACTAAAATCCTATTATTTTTTGATAGTTTACCTTTGACATGATTTCTCATTCATGTTCTGCATCTAAAGATCTAATGCAAGGGTCAGGAAATTGATCCCTGTGATAGCAACCTTTCAAATACAACACTGGGGACAGGCAGATCTCAACTGTTCCCATCTATGCAAGCAGCACTGGTACAAATGAGACCTGCAATTTCTCTCTTGAGGTCTACATGGGTAGGTCTGAAACTTTGCAAGCCACTGGTTAAGTTTTACCCAATGACCCCTAAAATAAAAATAGATTGCTAAAAAACAAATTTGACTTAGTGAGATCATTGTGATAATGTTACAATTGGTAAGCAGAACTCTTATTATTTTAATAATACCTAATGCGATTCGGAAAGGCTTTGCCCAGCTACACTGACAAGTAGATTGTGGTGTTATCGCCAAAGCATATCTAGGGCAGGAAAGAAACTGTTCCTTATGGTTTAAAAGTGGAAATGTCTTGAAACCAGACATATAGCCACTTCCTGATCAGCAGAGGCACAAACTGTATTTTATCTTATATGTAAAGCAACAGTTAAGGCTTCAGTCAACAGCTTCCTTAATCATTCTAATTTGAATGTGTGGGTTTCGTCAAACGTGAACTTTGGGTATAAAGTTCTTCATGCATTTATAGATGTTTAATTTTATTGCCTGCAAGATTGTGGTCAGTTTTTATATATCTAAATTGGATTTCTTGCATGTTATCCACTGGTGAAAATTTGCCATGAATGGTAGGGAAAGGATGAAAGTGTATCATTTTAACAATCATTTTCTTTTCTCTGTCGTCCAATACAGGTTACTGGTAACTTTGGGTAGGCAATCTGCCCCTTTAAGTAGACAGGAACAATTCTAGAATTGAATGCATGGGGTGGAGCCTAACTTCCCTCCTTGGCTGCAGCTAGCCAGTCAGCTCCAGTCAAATTTGTTCCTTGGATGAAGATACAGGCAAGAGAACAGTTCTGCTATAGTTTTAGCAAATGTTTATTTTTTCTGTTAGAAATGGAATACCACCATTAGGCAGATTATCATAACTGACAATGCCCTTAGATGTGGCTAGTTCAGTATCCAGGTGCTTTTTGTCGTCTTAAAGCCCTGGGGGGAGAATCTTGGGTTCAAGTTCTTTCCCCATGAGTTGCCTACTGAGGCTTTTTCTTAATACATGGTGATCTGAAGAAAGAAGATCTGCAGGAAAGGTGAGCAACCCTTTGAGTGTTGCAGGTCCACATGTCCCACAGTGCCCCTCCGCACAGGGGTTTTTCCTTTGGAGTTCTTATTGCACACTCCTTCACTCATTGGTTTTGTCTGTATGTCTGTTGGGTTGGAGCAAGTTTCTGTGGTAACTTAACCCTTTAGCTGCTGGTTTAGCATCTTTAGGGGGGTTATTTGCACTTTCCCTACAGGGTTCAGTGTTCATTGAGTCTAGTGACATGCTCTAGTAATGTCTAGTGCACACTTCTCAGTTACAACTTTTCAAAATGTGTGTTCTGGTGCGCTTTTACCGCATAGATGCCATTGCTCCATTCACGTCTATGGGACTGTACAGTTTGGGACATATCTCTGCAACCGCTCATTGTAGAGACGTCAGAGATGGCTCATTTTGTTTGTCTGCCCTTGTTCTATTATCCGTTTAATGTTTGGTGTGTGTTGGAGGGCTCAGAGGGCTTCAGGCACTGTTGGGGTACTTTTTCTGGGAAAACTACATTTCCCATGAGCTCTGGCTTCGCGTGCTTGTTTTGCACTCTTGTTTCTGATTGGCTCCTGCCGCGGCAGCCATTTTGTACTTTTCCTGAACGAGTATCCTATGCAGGGCTTGGACTCTCCTTCTCTCCTCTGCAGATTAACCCTTTGTCTGCCAGATAAGTGCATTTTAGTGATTTCTGGGGTGAAATTTTAATCTTACATACTGTATTTGGGTGATTCCTTATACTTTAAACGTTTTGACACTGTGAGAATACCTAATCCGTTAGAGCTTGGGGCCAGAACTAAGACTAAGGACGCTGAGGTCTCTGTGTCCGATATTGCGCATTGCTCCTCATGTCATTCAGGGTTACCTAGAGAATTCTCAGGTCATTTATGCCCAGCATGTCCTGATGTCCCTTAGTCTCCCCAAGGGACCTCCAGCCATACATTAGAGCCAGTTTGGGTGCAAGAGTTCAAGGCTGCTACTAGAGACCTTCGGCGTACATTGCAGCTCTTTCCATCCCAGTTACAGGGGGTCTTCCACTCCTGGCAGACCCCTACTTCCATCAGATCATCCTTGCCAAAACTGCAGGGAGTACCTAACGTGTCAGATTCCTCTGAGCAGGAACTGTTGGTGGATTTGGATTATTAGGAATGTTCTGTTGTGGGCTCCACTCAGTGGGGACCCTTTTGAGGCTGATCCTGATCCCTCGGCTCAGGGCCTGATCAGGGCCGTCTTAACCACCCTAAACATTCCCTTAGTTCAAGAGGTTTCTTCGTATCCCTCTGATGTATTTCAGGAGGCCCCATACTTGTTTTCCACCTAACCCCACTCTTGACCGCCTTTTGTCTGATGAGTGGAAGTCTCTGGACAGGAAACCTTCTGTTTCAAAGAAATTTGCCAAGCTTTATCCCTTCTCTGAGGCAGTGCTTGCTCAGTGGGTTCATCCCCCCTAAGGTAGATGCACCTGTCTCCAGGCTATCTAAGTCCACTGCCTTGCCAGTTGCTGATGTGTCCACTCTGAAAGACCGGACTGACAAGAAACTTGAGTTCTCCCTCAAGTCCTTTTTTGCCACCGCTGGTACTGCCATGCATCCAACGTTTGCTGCGGCATGGGTGAACCGGGCCATTGTGGTCTGAACTGAACAGCTTACCCTGGCTGTCCGTCAGCGTGCTTCTACTTCAGATATGTTGCAGCTTCTTGCCAACATTTCTGAGGCCCAGCACTATGTTTCTGCTGCATTGTTTGATGCCATCCATTTGGTGGCAAGGGTTTCCACCATGTCTGTGGTTGCCAGATGAGCTATTTGGCTCAAGATCTGGTCTGATGACACTGCTTCCAAGAAAGCTTTGCTCTCGTTGCCTTTTCAAGGAACCTCTTTGTTTGGGCCAGATCTTAAGGATCTGAATAGTGACGCCACAGTGGGCAAGAGTACCCTTCTGCCTATGGTCCCCGGAAAGAAGACGCCTATCAAGTGTAATCGGCTTTTTTCGTCCCTTCCAAAATGAGACATGTCCTGCGAACCAGATGGTTTCTCAGCTACGCGTTCCTCCTCCAAAAAACAATGGAAGCCCAAGATCTCCTCCAAGCCCAAGGCTTCCAAGCCTCCTTCAGCATGACTCTCCGAACCCAGGTCCCCACTCTGCTGTGCGTGGCCGTCTGCGTCACTACCACAGCATCTGGGAGGATTCAGTGGCGGACCCATGGGCTTTGCAGGTGTGGCGGAAGGGTACAGGATCCCTTTCGCCTCTCTTCCTCCCTTTCGGTTTTTCCCCTCTCATTCGGCCCAAGGCATAGAGAAATGCCATCTGTTCCATGGTGCTATCCAGGCTCGTCTAGACAAGGATATTCTGGAACCTGTTCCAGTTTAGGACAGAGGTATGGGTTTTTACTCAGACCTCTTTGTGGTCTCCAAGAAGGACGACGGCTGTAGTCCCATTTTGGATTTGAAGGATCTCAATGCCTTTCTGATCAAGACTCGTTATCACCAGGAGTCCCTAAGGAATGTGATTGCTGCTATCTTCCAGGGGAATTCCTTGCTTCTCTGGATCTTCAGGATGCATATCTAGACATCACCATTCATCCAGAGAGCCGGCAGTATCTCAGATTTTCAGATTTGCCTGTGACCAAGGGCATTTTCAGTTCTCAGCTCTTCCCTTTGGTCTGACTACAGCTCCTCAAGTCTTCAGTCGTGTCCTGGGAGCCTTAGTATCCGTCCTCCATTGAGACGGCATCAGAGTCACTCCATACATGGACAACCTGCTTCTGAAAGCCCCTTCTGTGGACCTTCTTCATCAGCAGGTTCGGGACTGCATTCATGGTCTCACCCATCACGGGTGAATCCTCAACGTGGACAAGTCGGATCTCGTTCCATCCCAGCGTCTGGTCTTCCTGGGCCTTCTCTTCCCTCAGCAGAGCGTGGTGTTTCTCACGGACGAGGTGGCTTACCAGATCGCCCACAGGGTCTCGGTTGTTCTGGCTCACGATCCAGTTCCAGCCAAGAAGCTGTCCTCTCTAGTGGGGAAGTTCATTTCCACCATAGAAGCAGTCTTGTTTGCCATGGCTCGCACCAGGGAACTTCAGAGGTTTGTGATCCAGGTGTGCAGGGATCACCTGTACCTTCTGAAGATGTCAGTGTCCCTCCCACCTCATGTGGAACTGAGTTTGTTGTGGTGGTTCGACCTCTCCAACCTGCTGAAGGGCAAGTCCTTCCTGGTATCCTTCTGGACCGCTGTGACAATGGATGCAAGCCTGTCCGGCTGGGGAGCGGTCCTGGGTCGCCTGAGTGCGCAAGGTCGCTGGTCTCTGGAGGAATCTCTGCTTCCCATCAATGTGTTGGAGCTTCGGGTGATTATTTCATGCCCTTTGCCATTGGACACTCAAGCTGTAGGAATGCCCAGTCCGGGTCCAGTCTGACAACACCACGGCCGTGGCTTACATCAACAAGCGGGGCGGAACAGGAAGTCTCACCACTTGGTTAGAGGTCAAGGCTATTTTGTCTTGGGTAGAAGAACATGTTCCTGCCATATCCGCAGTGCACATTCCTGGCATAGACAACGTCATGGCAAACTTCCTCAGTCAACACACGGTGGACAGCGGAGAGTGGGAACTGCACCCAGAGGTGTTCACCCTCATTGTTCAGAAGTGGGGTCTTCCTTGCATCAACCTGACAGAGGCAAGACACAACCTGAAGGTTCCGATGTTCTGCTCTTGCTGGAGGGATGCTCTAGCTCTAGCGGTGGATGCCATGTCCATTCCTTGGTTATTTCCTTTGGCTTACATCTCTCCCCCCCCAATGTTGCACAGGGTGTTAAGGAAATTGAGACTGGAGCGCTGTCCAGTCATTCTGATTGCTCCGTAGAGGCCACTCCAGACCTGGTTTCTGGAGGTTCTGGATCTGTCAATAGCGGAGCCATTCTGGCTCCCTTGCCATCCGGATCTTCTTCTGCATGGTTACCTGTGGAAGGCAGATGTTCATCGTCTAGCCTTGATGACGTGGAAATTGAATCCTCTGATGTGGTGGCTACTGTGCTTAGTGCCCGCAATCCTGTTTCTTCTAAGGCCTACCATCGTGCCTGGTCGACCTTTCTCAGGATTTTGATCTGCCTACGGTCCTTGCTTTCTTGCAGGACAGTGTGGATAAGGGGCTCAGTTTGAGTTCCCTTAAGGTTCAGACTTCTGCTCTCTCTGTTTTCTTTCAGAGGCCCATTGCTATTCTTCCTGATCAAGGTTTTCTTCCAGGGCGTTGCTCATTCTCGTCCTGTTTTCAAGACTCGTGCTCCTCAGTGGTATCTTAACTTGGTTTTGGGCATCCTTCAGCACCCTCCCTTTGAGTCCTTGGCTACTATTCCTCTATGCCTGCTGACGTGGAAAATGGCCTTTCTCCTGGTGATCGTGTGTGTTGGCCATGTCGCGTAATTGCATGCTCTGTCTTGTAGACCACCCTTTTTGGTGTTTCACATAGACAATGCGGTGCTTCACACTTCTCAGGAGTTTCTCCCAAAGGTGGTCTCTGAGTTCCACATTAATCAGGAGATTGTGGTGCCTTCTTTCTGCCCTGACCCTACCTCTGACAAGGAGAGGGATCTCGACTTGTTTGATGTGGTGCGTTGTCTTAAGTTTTATGTATATCTCAATGGGTCTATTAGACAGTCTGACTCACTGTTCGTCATTCCTGAGGGCCCTAGGGCAGGGAGACCTGCATCCAAAGTGACTATTGCGTCTTGGATCAAGTCCACTATTCGTAAGGCTTATGAGCTAAGGAAGAAGCCTGTTCCCTTTCAGGTCACGGCTCATTCTAGTAGATCTATTGGGGCTTCTTGGGCTTTCAAGAATCAGGCCTCCGCTGATCAGTTGTGCAAGGCTGCCACTTGGTCGTCTGTGCACACCTTTTCGAAACACTAGCGTGTTGATGTACTGGCATTAGCTGACGCCAGTTTTGGGAGGTTGATTCTGGAGGCAGTCTTGCCTGTCTAGGATCTTCTTCAGTTCTTTGGTGCTTCCTTCACTTTTGAGCCCTGTTGGCTCTAGTTCAGTGTGCTGTGTAACAGTTTGGGGTGTTGTTACCCCTGTTCAGTGTCCGTTGACACTTCAATTGTTTTGTTGCGCTATATCTGATCTGATGGTTCATATCTGCTCTGGCGACTTTGGGGGCCTTGCGCCTGGTCCTTGCCTTACTTCCTGCCTCTGGGAAATTCAATGGTTGGACATCCCAAAGTTACCAGTAACCTGTATTGGACAACAGAGGAAATAGGATTGTAGTCTTACCTGTTAAATCCTGTTCTCTTAGCCCATACAGGTTACTGGTCTCCCACCCTGTCAAGGGACCATGCTTGGCTCTCCTGTGGTAGACCGTGGGGGTCCTTCGGAGTCTTCTTTCCCTTGTACTATCTAGTCAATAGTTAGTGTCTCAAATCTTACTGGAGCTGATTGGCTAGCTGCAGCCAAGGAGGGAAGGTAGGTTCCTCCCCCTGCATACAATTCTAGAATTGTTCCTGCCTACTTAAAGGGGCAGATCGCCTACCCAAAGTTACCAGTAACCTGTATGGACAAAGAGAAAAGGATTTAACAGGTAAGACTGAAATCCTCTTTTTTTTCTTTTGCTAGTAACCTAGATTACAGGAAAGCAGAATGGGGTAACTTTTATGCAAGTTATGCTTTTTTTTTTTTCCTACTATTTTTTCCACAAGTTGATTTGTGTACTCTGTTGTGAGCTTTGACACAGTCAAAAGCAGGTAAAAGGAACAATCCTGCTAAGCTGTATATAATTGAATGTTTTTGTCCTTAGAGAAAAAGTAGGAGAAATGTAACAAAACCACCACTTCACCAAGTTGTTACAATAATGTTGCATACTCGTTGAATCTAATTTCTCTCCCATATCTAATGCCTTAATTGAACCTCATTATGAGAAGTAACTTAGTTGACGAACACTGACAAAGAGCATGAAATAGTGAATATTGGTTTGATTTGTATATCCTCTCTCTTAGACAATATACAAGTCACTTTATTCATCCACTTCTTCAAGCTCTATAATATGAATTTTAATCCGTATGGTACTTTAAATCGCTATGCATGAAAAATTGTGTACAGTGTTGTATTTTTAAAATAATCTTAAAAGAAGGAACATTATTTATTGCTATCAGTGTTGTCCTAAATAAATGCACTTTTATCTAGTTTTTATTATGTAACCAGTCACACAGTAGGCTGGAAATGAAATACATGCATGAAGAAGGATACCTTGAATTATTTCATTCCTCTTGCAGGTGCATGTCAAGTGATGGAGGACTACTGAATGCCTACCCAGGACAGGGGCCATCTGGTAGGAGTCAAAACACTAAAGTGTGTCACACCACCCCACCATCTGGTCATGCCGCATCTGTGAAGGACCCCAACAGCAGCCTGGCTGCAAGCAACCTCACCTGGCCTGGCCCCCATTCCATTACCTCCACCTTCACCACCACTTGCTCCCCACTTAAAGTTAACAAGAAAACCAAAGGGCTCATTGATGGCCTCACTAAGTTTTTTACTCCATCACCTGAGGGACGCAGGTTTCGTGGGCGGATCATAGACTTCTCAACGCACTATCGACCCAGGAAAAAAATACCTGATCCTGAGACTTACCCACTTCATATCCCATCCATGGGTGCCATGCATAGGCTAAGCCTCCCCTCTCAGTCTCCACTTTCTGTTCTTCCTCCTCTCCCGCACGCCACCCTATTTTCTGGCCACAGCCCTGGCTCCCAGAAATCCAGCAATTCAACCACTTCTAACTCCCCACAGAGTTCTTCAAGCCACTCCAGCGCCCCCTCCCTCAGAAGCCTCCCCAGTAACAGTCAGCTGAAGGGGCTCTTTGATGGATTGTCCCACATCTATGCCACCCAGGGCCAGCCACGCCAAAAAAGCCACCCAAGCTACGCACCACCCAAGCGTGTTTGCCACAAAGGCAGACTCTACACCTCAGCCCACTTCTTTGGCACGAGGGACCCTAGGAGTAGGCTCCTCCATCCCCACACATCCCCCTCTGGCTGGGCTGTGCCCAGGGGGCGAGCTCTGAAAGCCATTTCTCACTTCAAGCGCTCAACGTTTCTTATTAAACACAGGACACTAGGCAGGTTAAAATATAAAGCAGGAACTCTAGGGGCGGGAGCAAGGACCCCAGGGAAGGTCACCCTGGCAGACAGCAGGATTAAGCCCGTCCAGGATGATGGTAAGCACAGGCTGAAGACCCCCTTCCTGCAAGCAAGCATTAACTTCACCAGGCAGCACATTTATGAAGCCCACCAAAACTTACAAACTAATTTTTAATAAGGTAATGCCCCATGGACCTCTTTTTACACAGAGGAACCAAAGATTCATTGAGTTTCCCTCCTGTCAGAAGATGGGATCCTCTCTTTTCAGCTTAATGACAGAGGATATATATTTATAGTAGTACAGAAGCTGACCCAAAAGTGCACAGCTAGTCTTTAGAAAGTACTCTATTGGAGTGAAAAGGCTGTTAGGCGAGTCATAAAACACAGACCAAGCAATGAGCTACAGGTATTTATGCTTTTCCAAAAAGGACCAGTGCAGTGGTTTTAATTTCTTTCTTTTGGTAGAATGAACATTTTATATTTGAGTTTTGCACTTTACCTCAAAAATGCATTGTCCCATTCTGCCCCTTTGTGTAACCATGTTACTACTGATTGTTAGTATCTTGGTTATAAAAGAAAAATTGTCAACATCCCTAACAAGGCTCAGGAGTTTGAGAACTAAAGCAGGTAGCAAGGCTATAAATCTGAAACTGCTGAAGGGTGTCATACTGCTTTCAAAATAGAAGTAGCATTTGACATTAATAAGTACAGTTTTTATGCAATGTTCAGTTAAGTGGGCAGAACAAAAACTGCTGCGTTAGCTGTTGTTTGCTTCCTTCTTACACGTTCTCTTTCAGTGATGGAAAAGGATTCCATGTACTTTACTTCTCCTCCTCTTATCTTAGTGACCGTCTACAAAATTGTTTTCTTTACATTCACTAATCTTGTGCTCTGCTTGATCTATTACATCTCTATTAATACTGGACAGTAGACAAGCATTTATCTCCTTCGCGATCTCCATAATTTCATTGCTTTTGGCTCTTTGGCATGGCTGGTCAGCCTCCTTTCCTGTGGCTGGTCTCTTAATGCGACTCTTGTATTTTCCAGTGTGCATTCCATTCCTCCATTCCATGTTCTGTACTTCATCTTGTTATAACCTCTTGTCATATCACCATTGCCGATCCCCTCCCCAAAAACTCTTCTTAAATCTCTTAACTACATTCTCTGCATGTATCTTTTCAGCAACTAATCATAGGTTACATTCAATTGTAGCTGGGTCCTAAAGGAAAGTGTGTCCTTGTGTTTGAGAACATCAGTATTACAGATGTCCGGTAATACTGCTTGTTTTTTTAACCCTTTGAGTGGCAGAGGGGTACGGAACACATTGCTTTGTAAATGCGTTCCGTAGTCTCTGGCACTCAAAGGGTTAACACCTTCTAGTATCTGGTGCTCGGTTTCTTTTGAGACTGGAAGAAAACTGTGAGCTTTATTCTGTGGCAATTCATCTGCAACATATGGTGCCAAATAAAATTCCCTAAATTTCCATTGGTTTAAAAGGGGCTGTTAATACCTTAACCCTTTAAGGACCAGTGGGGTATGCAAAGCATTGCTTTACATCTCCAAAGCATTGATAGAAAGTTCAAGAGATTAAAAGTTCCACTGAACCTTTTGAATGCCAAAAAGGGTTACACAATGTATTGTGAACTCATCTGGCACTCCAAGAGTTAAATCAATGTATATTTCTATTTTCCCCCTGTGGTGCAGTTGGTTTACCCCAGAATTGCTCATCTTTATTTTCCTAAATATGGCCTCATATGTCTTAAAATCTTCAGAAAAGGTCAGTAATTGCAGGAAACCATATATTACCAAGCTACTAGCTCAAAACAGTCATAATACTGTGTATTGATTAATTTCAGTGCCTTCCCATTTAATGACATCTAGATAATTAAATATTATGGGAGTATGCAATTCTGGAGCAAAAGAACTGCATCACAGGGGAAAATTAAAATGTTCCACATTTCCTAATTAATTAAATTGAACTTTCAACACTTTGTATGACAGGCAGCTCTCCAGTGAAGAAACATTCAAGGGGTTAAAAGCCCCATTTAACGAATTAGGAGATATCATTTGTCCTGTGTGGAGTAGTTGTTTTGCTTCAGAATTGCATATCTATCTTATTGGATAAGGTCCCAATGTTTATCAGAGGAACCTATAACTGTTTGCTACCATATTGTTTATCTCCATGTTGTTGTGCAATTCATTTAATATTTGTCTGGCACCTGAATGGTTAAAAAGAAAGTATAACCAAAATATAATAAAAGAAAAATATATAGAGCATTCTACCATTCTTTAAGATGTGTGCATCTGTGTGCGTCATTATGTATAATAATAAACACACACATGCGTTTTTGTTTAAATGAGAATTTAAAGGGACACACATACTTTATACAAAAAAAATCCCTGGCTACACAACTAGATCTTTTATATCCTGATTTTACCTTCTATTTCTAAGGTGATTTACAGTGAATCACACTTCCCATTTAAATCTTTGAGTGTCAGAGGGGTACGGAATGCATTCCATACCCCTCTGGCACTCAAAGGGTTAATTTGATCACCTCTGTGAGCTTTGCTTTCCGTGTTGAAATGTAGGGCAACGCAAGTTGCAGGCTATTAGATGGCAGCAAAAAGGTTGAGGGATGAAATTTGGCATGAAAAGTGTGTAACAATAAGTGAAGGTTTTGTAGGCTGCAAAACAGCATGAAAAGATTGGAGGGGTTGCAAAATGTCAAGTAAAACACTGGCTGAAGAATGGCACATAAATTGTATACAGGATACAAATGGCAAAAAAAAAAAAAAAGTTGAGAGGCTGCAATACTGAGTGGAAAGTGCAGTGATAGGATGTAGAGTGCAAAAAATGGCATGGAAAGGGAGGATGGCTCTGAATAGAAGGGAGAAGATGTAGGTGGTGCAAAATGACAAGGATAGGTTGTGTGCAGGATTAAAAGCATTAGGGAAACTTTGGAGAGGGTTCAAGACAACCGGGAAGAAGTATGTTTTGACAGGAAAGACAGAGTGGATGCAGTGTGGCAGGGTAAGGCAGGGTAAGGGTGAGCACGGTTATGAAACATGGGTAGAGCAAGAGGGTAAAAAAATGTGG
Organism: Rhinophrynus dorsalis; assembly: GCA_037306005.1. Classification (NCBI taxonomy): domain Eukaryota; kingdom Metazoa; phylum Chordata; class Amphibia; order Anura; family Rhinophrynidae; genus Rhinophrynus; species Rhinophrynus dorsalis. The sequence goes on from CM074724.1 coordinate 122,919,370, forward strand.
ATTACCTGTGAAAAAGGATTTTAAAAACAAAAGAGAACTTACACTGCTGTTTTTTTCCTTGTGATTAATTAGGGCAGACTAATTGGAGTAATAATTGTTTAGTCCTTTGAGTACCAGAGGGGTATGTAACACATTGCTCTGCGTTGCGTTGTGTACCTCTCTGGAACTGAAAGGTTTAAACTGCACCAAAGGGAAAAATCAAAATTCCTATTTTTTTTTTAAATGGGTCTTTTAAACCCTTGAATACTAGAGAGATCACCAGCTCATTGCAAGGGGTCAACACTTTGAGTGCCAGAGAGGCATGCAACACATTGCTTTGCAATGTGTTGCAGACCCCTTTGACACACAAAGGGTTAAAAGCCCCGTTTAAACATGTCAGAGTTTGTATTTTTCTTTCATCCACTGTGGAACACATGAACCATGGGGTAAAGTATCCTCCCAAAGGAGGGCAAGGTACTTGTATACAGAGAGCTCTCTGGAGGCAGAGACTCCTTACCTACTCTACTTTACTCCCACCAGACATGATTAGTTTTAAATGGGACCTCAAAGGAGATAGTCATGGCAAATATATATTTTTTTGTTTTCTTATGGCACTGTTCATTCCATCATTCGGCAGACTCCTATCTTTGTTCCTCCTAAATGAAAATGGACCAGAGAACAAATATTTAATGGACCTTGGTCTGCTAAAAGATGGGTTTCTCTCTTTCCCTTTGCTAATCTCCTCTTTGTCCCATTTCATATAGAAGCCTGAAGAACGAATAGGATTCCAGTTCTCAAAGTGCCCAGATTGTGCGAGTATCCCCTATCTGTTTAACAGCCATATCCTGAGGTTGCTGGTTATCTGGCTAGTTTGTTGACATTGCCAGCAAGAAGGGGGGCAGTCCTAAAATATTAAAGCAGCATAAATGGAACAAAGTGATACTCACTTATTATAGCATGCAGGGATATAACTATCCGCCCTGCTAGGAGCTGTTCCCCCACTGAATTATAACAAGTCCGCTAGTAAATAATAAAAATGTATTGCCCAAAATATTAAAAGCAATAATACAATAAAACAACATAGCCAGTTTTCTGTGCTCTTGAAAAAGAAGCGGTTCACTTCGAAACGCGTTGAGTGATTTGACTGCTTATTCATTGCTGTATTTGGCTGTGTATTTGTTGTTTTATTGTATATCCCTGCATGCTATAATCACCAGTTCTATTGGTATAGACTGGTGGTTTCCTATAAGTGAGAATCACTTTGTTCCATTTGTGCTGCTTTAATATTTTAGAATTGCACCCCTTCTTGCTGCTGTTGTTTTCTGTTGTTTAGGGGTCCTTGAGGTCCTTTTACTTCTGTTGAAGAGCTGCATCCTGGTCCATTGGGAGTAACTGAGTGGGGGCAGTTTGAAACCCTCACCCGTTCTGTTGGCCACTGAGAGTGGTTATCAAGATTGTAAGTACGGTGGTGAATCAGTGACGGTGATATCTTATCTGACTGTATTACACTAGGAGCGCCCCTCTTGTTCTTCTTCTTGTTGACATTGTGTTTCCTCATAATTTCAGCACTTTTTGCCCCCCCCCCGCCTCGCTGGCCTACTGGAGTGGTTACTTCCTTTTATCTTGTTTTAGATTACTTTTTTCTGTTTTGTTTATTTATTTACATTTATTTGGCTGTGGAGCTTTTAAGACACTGGAGCTTGTGGCCTTATTGGATGTTGCATCATCGGAGTTCTGTCAGTTAAGTTATTGTTGGACTCAGGTTTATGTCCACATAACTTGGACATTTTATGTTATACTTAATTCCATGCACTATTTATGTGTAATGAATAAAGGTTACACTTTAACTGGCTCATGTGTGACTAATATAGGATTGTGAATAAATATACATAAACAAGAAAAAAAGGACCGAACTGATTTGTTTGTTGACAACGGGAAAGCTGTGTATAAACATAACCGCTGCCCTGGGTGTCAGCATTCTTCTTTTCGTTTGATGGTATACACACAATTAAAATCCGCAGTGCAGTAAACTTGTTATTTGAGTGCTGATATCACAAATACAGATGTTCTCTCAGTCTCCTGCATACTGTTTGAGCTCCAGTATGTGAGACTGGGCTGATAACTCTTAGTTCACAAATATGAGGGGGGGACCATGGATGTGAATAGACATGATGGCTGCAGAGCCACCATTCCGTTCATGTCTTTTGGAGAGAAACATTTTCCCTTAAGGCCCATTTTCCTGGGCCTCAGAGAACAGAAGGGTGGTACCATGCCTCTCCACTTCCTTTTTTCTGCTACATAGATCACAAGATGAACCTGTACTTCAGCTCTCTATTCAGGTGGCTGAACCTACCGCCTGCCATCTTTAACCCCTTACAAGTAGATACGTATTTTTTGCTCTTTTTCTGTCCTGTATTCTATCGTTGAGGGTCTCCTGGCTATGTCTGAGCACAAGGCAGACAACTCTAAGACTACCAAGGCTTCAGGGGCTTCCTCATTAACCCTTTGTCCTTATGTCTTGCTGGTGTTCCTAGGGTGCATTATGTTCCTCTTATTCTGTAGCCCTAAATAGCAACTTCCAGGCAGCAGCCTGCATGTTTTAAAGCTCTTCTTTTGACTATGGATAATATTCCTTCCTCTATTAAAGAGGAACTTTCATGCATATTAAAGTGCTCCCCAAATCATTTTTAACATTGCATTAAGCATTTCAATAATTTTATTACTCTTAGTAAGTCCTTTATCATTCATAAATCTAGCTCAGACATCTTGTCGAAGAGGCATCTGTGCGTCTGTGCTGTCCGTCCCTGCCTCTTCTAGGATTGGCAAGGGGGAGTTGCATTGTATCTTATGTGCAGAGAGGGACAGACAACGTAGGCACACAGATTCCTCTGCATCAGGATGCCTGCTGGTGAGTCTCCGAAGAAGCTACATTTCTAAATCATGCCGGACTTCCTAAGGATAATAAAAGTATTGATATGCTTAACGCTATGTTAAAAATTATTTGGGGGCACTTTAATATGCATGAAGGGGTTCTGGAGTCCTGAATCCAGCCTTTCCCCCACCAAAAAAACATCTAGTCATTTTGTAATGGGGGGTGTTCTTCTGATGAGGATGGTATTGATTCCTCATTTACTCCTGGGGATTCATTTGAGGAAGACCCTGGGTCTTCTGTGGAAGGTGTAATTAGAGATCAGAGGCCTCTGACTTGAATTCTTCATCCACAGATGTCTTTAAGAGATGCGAGTTGGATACTACACTTTTTCCTCCCCATCATTCCCTGGAGCAGATACTTCTTGAATAGTGGAAGTCATCATATTAGAAGCAATTTATTCTCCTGCAATTTTCTCTCTTATATCCCTCCAGTCTTTCAGCACTACAGCAATGGTCTACCCTCTCCCCAGCAGCTTACCCTTCCATTTATCTCCTTTTCAAGTTTATAGCATTGCCACTTATGGATGCAGTGGCACTAAAGGACCTGAGAGAGAAATGGCTAGATTCCTTTATTAAGGTGAGTTACTAGGGTCATGGCTGTTTGGGGGCATCAACTGTTAAGAGCAGTCCATGCAGATGCGTCTAACGATCAAGATTCTTGAGTCTAATGTGTACCTTACTGAGGCTATATTTTATTCTGACAGGCTCATTGGTATATTCTTGGCATACTCTGTTGCTGCGCAACGTACATCTTCCTCTGTATCGACCATTGGTCATCCTGAATTGAGCTGTAGTAATGAAGGATATCAACCTAACAGGCTATGGAGCCTCCTTTTGGCTCTGACAGCTCAGGGCCTTTGGTCCACGAAAGAGAGAGAGACTTATTTCCATCAATGTGTTGGTACTCCAGGAGAATGGCCTTGCTTTGCTGCATGGGTCCACGTCCCACCTTCTCCGGGGCCTGCAGCTGCAGATTCAGTCCAACAATGCAGTGGAGGTAGCTTATGTCAACTGCCTTGGTGGAACCAGTAGAGCAGCTGCATGGTCAGAAGTTCATTCACATGCCTGCTCTCTCAGCCATTCACATTTCAGGGGTAGTCAATGTTATGGTGGATTTTCTCAGTTGTCAGCACCTTATCCTGGGAATTGGGAACTTAATGAGACTTTTCGACTACATAGTTCTACTGACGGGTCTTCTGGCCCTATTGGCATCTTGTTCGAACAGCAAGGTTCCCTGGATTTACTCCAGGTCTTGGGACACTCCATTGGTAAATGTAAAGTCCATTCTATGGCAGTTTTCCCAGGCATAGGTGTTTCCTCCTTTTCCTCTGATCCCCAGAGTGTTAATGAAGGTCCGAATATAGTGAGCTTATTTAATCCTGATTGTTCCTTTTTAGCCTTGCCAGAAGTTTTTCTCTGATCTTCTCAATCTATCCATTACTGAATAGCTACATCTTCCACTCCTCCTAAACCTCTTAACTCAGGGTCCTTGTGTCACTCAGAGGTGGAGAGGTTAGTCTTGATGGCTTGGTCAGCATTCTAAGAAAGAAAGGTTTCTCTAAATCTGTCATAGTCACTGTGATGATGTCCCGAAAGCCATTCATCCAAAGCATTTCTTAGGGTATTGTATGGTCCTTGTTTACAAGTGGTGCAAAGACCAGGGTTCATGGCTGTGTCCCTTCAGACCTCAGAAATAACTGTGAATCCTATCAAGATGCAGATTTTAGCTCTATCTGTGCTTTTTTCATAGGCATGTTGCCTTATTGATTGATGTGCAAACCTTTGTTCAAGGTGTGGCTCATGCCTTCCCAATCTTTCAGGATCCCACTCCTCCACTGGACTTAAAAATGGTCCTGGGAGTGCTTCAGAAGGCTCCTTTCCATTCTTGGCTCTTAAGACAGCTTTCCTGCTTGCATATGTATCTGTTCAGTGTGTGGCTGAATTACAGGCTGTGTCCTGCTAATCCCCCTTTCTGATTTTTCATTTGAATAGGGCAATTATGCAGACTCTTGTGGGATTTCTCCCTGAGGTTGTTTTTGAATTTCATGTTAACCAGGAAATATTCTTCTTTATCTTTATACGGGTCCATCTGACGGACAGGAGCAGGTGCTTCATCTTTTTGAATGTATATAGCCTAGATTGTAAGCTCCTTGGGGCAGGGTCCCTTTCCTAGTGTATGATTCCCTTGCTGCACTTTCCCTCACAAATAATGTAATGATTGTACTTAACCTTAATGCTCTTAACCCCAGTTCTTTCGTTTTTGTATTGTATTATTTCAACTTCTGTTAAGCGCTGTGTACATGTATGGCGCTATATAAATAAATATACATACATACATACATATAGTTTCTTGAAGTACTAAGCTCATCGCACTCAGCCTTTCCAAAAAATAGACACATTTTTTGTTATTCCTGCTGGCCTTCATGCAGGCCAAGCTGTATCCTTAGGAAAATGCCTCTGCAGTTTAGGGTTATGGCTCATTTCACTATAGCGGGGTCATGCTTCCTGGTCCTACACATACCAGGCCTCTGTGGAGCAGTTGGGCTACACAGCAATGTGGTCATTCCTGAGTCCGTGTTCTGGCTTCAGCTGAAGCCAGCTTTGGATGGAAGGTCCTATAGTCCATTATGTCTTTGTAGATGCCTTCTTGTCTTTTCTTCCAGTATACTTTTTTTCAATCGTATGATTTGGTATGTAGATGTCCCTTGATACCTGAGGTTCATGTTTGTTCAAGTTTGTCTCTGTTAAAAACTGGTTTGTATTTTGAGTTGTTTTCTCCACTTTCTTGGGACCTTGGTGGGATAGCTTAAGTCTATACTCATGGTTCCTGTGTCCCACATTAGACTAAACAGAAAAGTGGACTTTTCTGTAATACTGATTTAATTATTCTCTCTTTGTCCATGTGGAACATAGGATTTCCCTTCCGGAGAAAAACTAGCTGTTTGAGTTCTCTGGGTGGGGGTCTGTTGAGTTCTCTGTTTCAGGTGACCACCTTTCTGTTCTGCATCTTTTTTTTTTCCAGTCTTTCGGAGGCAATCTTTGCCTCTTGAGAACCTTTTAAAGCAAGTGCCCTTCCTCTTGGCTGCTGGATACTTCACCTCATAGTTCCTGTGTTCCAGGTGTACTAAGAGAAAATGACTTATCAGTAAATACACAAAAATCCCCTTTTCTCCTTCATGGCTCATTTTGGTTTGTCCTACAACTATTCCATTAATCTTTAATCTAATGCACTTGGCCCCTTTAGGGGGTATTTAGCACCATAGGGGAAACATTAACACCCATGCATTTAAATGGGGCCTTTAACACCTTGAATTCTAGAGGGGTCTCAAATAAATTGTGAAAAGATGCATGCAGACCTCTCACACATTCAAATTGTTAAAATTACAAGTTAAATGAATTGGTATTTATGAAATTTCCCTTTGTCTCACATGGTGCAGTTGGTTTCTTGGCTTTCTTGAGGTTGTGACACCCACATATGTGAGATTTCAAATTAAAATATTATTAGCATCAACTGCTGTCCAACTGGTTTCCATAATAAGTGACAGAAATGACACTTGGTTGCCACAATAGGAAACTACAAAAAAAAAAAAAAAGCTTTTAAGCTGTAAAAAGAACCAACAGCTTGTGAGTTAAGTGCTACAGAACCATTTCTCTTAACCCTTTGAGATAAATCCATGTTTTTTTTTTTTTTACAAATGTTTTTTTATGTGTGTGTGCCCCTTTAAATTCTGTTGCAGCAAATTGCTGTTAGTTTGTAGAACACAACTTCAAAGATAACTGATACTAATGATGGTTTGGTTATTAAAATAATTCTAGCAGTCATGTCATAACTGAGGCAATGTCCTTTATTGCTCACCTGAGATAACTAGCAAGTATTTTTTCACTCCGTGATGCAGTTATTCATCTTATAAAAATTAATGTAATTTTGTACAAGTCCTTATGTTTCAGTTTTTAAAGAAAAAGCAGAACATTGCATTTTCACAAAGTAAACAAAATAGTCAAAGAAGACATTATATTATATAAAACTTATTTTGGTTACAATTTCCCTTTATAGGAAGAGAAAGGATGATGTGCAAATCTCAGCATATGCTTTTATTTGTTCACAATACAGTCATAAAGGCTGTAATGTTACCCCAATTCCTCAATGGTCTTTTTGCTTTTAAACATCAGACACAGACATGAAGATGGACATCAGGCATGACAGGTGGGATGTGTGCATTCCAGGCCGGCCAGACTTTGTCACACAAGAGGATGTGGATGTTTTCAGACAGGCACGAGACCTATCTTTTGAGGTGAGCATATCCATGTAAACTTTAATATGGACCTGCACACTGAGAACTGTTTTTGCATAAAAGTGGCCTGCAGTGCAAAGTAAATGTTACATTTGGACGAGTGTGTGGATTTTTTAGAACTCACTGGTAAATACAACTTCAAAGACAAAAGAGTTGTCAGGCAAATGCTATTGACTATGCAACTAAAATGATAGACCATCAAGGACCAGTAGATATAACTTACCTGGATTATAGTAAAGCTTTTGACACTGTCTCAGGAAAAGCTAATCAATAAGCTGCGTTGTTTATACTCAAAAGTAGTTGATTAGATGAGGTATTGTCTAAAGGACAGATGACAGAGTTGTAGACTATTATTTCTCACACTGAGGTTATCTGACACATTTGCACGCTTCATATCCTGTTTCTGGGCTCCATGTGGTTTTCTACTAAATTTCATTTCTCTGTCGTCCAATACAGGTTACTGGTAACTTTGGGTAGGCGATCCGCCCCTTTAAGTAGGCAGGAACAATTCTAGAATTGATTGCAGGGGGTGGAGCCTACCTTCCCTCCTTGGCTGCAGCTAGCCAACCAGCTCCAGAAAGATTTGTTCCTTGGTGAAGACACAGGCAAAAGAACAGTTCAGCTATAGTTTTAGCTAATTTTTTATTTTTCTGTTGGAAATGGAATACCACCATTAGGCGGATTACCATAACTGACTATGCCCTTAGATGTGGCTAGCTCAGTATCCAGGTGCTTTTTGTGGACCTTAAGCCCTGGGGGGAAAATCTTGGGTACAAGTTTTTTCCCCAGGAGTTGCCCACCGAGGCTTCTTCTTGATACATGGTAATCTGAAGATCTGCAGGAAAGGTGAGCAACCCTTTGAGTGCTGCATGTCCACATGTCCCACAGTGCCCCTCCGCACAGGGGTTTTTTCCTTGGGAGTTCTTATTGCACACTCCAGCACTCATTGGGTCTATCTGTATGTCTGTTGGGTGTTTTGGAGCAAGTTTCTGTGGTAACCTAACCCTTTAGCTGCTGGTTTTGCATCTTTTGGGGGTTTATTGGCACTTTCCCTACTGGGTGCAGTGTTTTTTGGGTCTTCTAACTTGTTCTAGGGATGTCTCATGTAATTATATTTCACAGTTTTAACTTTGACAAAATTTGAGTTCCCGCACTTTACTGCAAAGACTCCATTGCTCCATTCATTCCTATGGGACTGTACAGTTTGGGACATATCTCTGCAACCGCTCAATGTAGCGACTTCAGAGAGGGCTCATTTTAATTATCTGGCCTTGCTCTATCATCCGGTTACCACTGCAAGTGTTTTGGGGTGCTCAGGGGGCTTCAGGCACTGTTGGGGTACTTATTCTGGGAAAACTACATTTCCCATGAGTGCTTGCTTCATGCGCTCGTTTCTGATTTGCTCCCGCCGCGGCAGCCATTTTGTGCTTCTAGAACGAGTATCCTACGCAGGGCTTGGATTCTCCTTCTCTCCTCTGCAGATTAACCCTTTGCCTGCTAGATAAGTGTATTTTAGCAATTTCTGGGGTGAAATTTTTAATCTTTCACACTGTAATTGGGTGATTCATTATACTAAACATTTTTGACACTGTGAGAATATTTAATCCGTTGGAGCTTGGGGCCAGGCCTAAGACTAAGGACCTGGGGTCTCTGTGTCCCCTATTGCGCACTGTTCCTCATGTCATTCAGGGTACCTAGAGAATTCTCAGGTCATTTATACCCAGCATGTTCAGATGTCCCTGAGTCTCTCCCAGGGACCTCCAGCCATGCATTAGAACCAGTTTGGGTGCAAGAGTTCAAGCCTGCTACTAAGGACCTTCGGTCTACATTGCAACTCTTTCAATCCCAGTTACAGGCGGTCTTCCATTCATGGCAGACCCCCTCTTCAGTCAAATCTTCCCTGCCTAAACAGCAGGGAGTACCTGTTGTATCAGATTCCTCTGAGGAGGAACTGTTGGTGGATTCAGATGTTGAGGAATGTTCTGCTGTGTGTTCCTCTCAGCTTTTTGGGGACCCCTTTGAGGCTGATCCTGAACCCTCGGCTGAGGGCCTGATCAGGGCAGTCTTGACTTCCCTAAGCATTCTCTTAGTTCAGGAGGTTTATTCAGATCCTACTGATGTGTTTCAGGAGCCTAAAAAGCCCCTTACTTGTTTTCCACCTAACCCCACTCTTGGCCGCCTTGTGTCTGATGAGTGGAAATCTCCGCACAGGAAACCTTCTGTTTCCAAGAAATTTGCCAAACTTTACCCCTTGTCTGTGGCGGTGCTTGCTCAGTGGGTTCATCCTCCCAAAGTGGATGCTCCTTTCTCCAGGCTATCTAAGTCTACTGCCTTGCCAGTTTCTGATGCGTCCGCTCTGAAAGACTGCACTGACAAGAAACTTGAGGTTTCCCTTAAGTCCATTTTTGCCACTGCTGGTACTGCCATGCGTCCGGAGATCGCTGCGGCATGGGTGAACCAGGCCATTGTGGTCTGGATTGAGCAGCTCATCCTGGCTGTCCATCAGGGTGCTCCTACTTCGGCTATGTTGCGCCTTCTTGCCAACATTTCTGAGGCCCAGCACTATGTTTCTGCTGCCTTATTTGATGCCATCCATTTGGTGGCTAGGGTTTCCACCATGTCTGTGGTTGCCAGACGGGCTCTTTGGCTCAAGATCTGGTCTGCTGACACTGCTTCCAAGAAAGCCTTGCTCTCCTTGCCTTTTCAAGGCACATATTTGTTTGGGCCAGATCTTAAGGATCAGATTAGTGAGGCCACATAGGGTAAAAGTACCCCTCTCAAGCGTAATCATTTTTTTCGTTCGTTCCTTCCAGACTGAGACACGTTTGGCTAACCAGATGGTTCCCTCAGCTCCTCGTGCCTCCTCCAAGCCCAGAAAGCAATGGAAGCCCAAGGTCTCCTCCAAGCCCAATGCTTCCAAGCCTTCTTCGGCATGATTCACCGAACACAGGGTCCTACTCTTCTGTGGGTGGCCTTTTGCGTCACTACCACAGCGTCTGGGAGGATTCAGTGGTGGACCCGTGGGTTTTACAGGTGGTGACGGAAGGGTACAGGATCCCTTTCATCTCTCTTCCTCCCTTTCGCTTTTTCCCTTCTCATACGCCTCGGGCTGCAAAGAAACGCAGTCTGTTCAACGACAAGGATGTTCTGGAGCCGGTTCCAGTTCAGGACAGAGGTATGGGTTTTTACTCAAACCTCTTTGAGGTCTCCAAAAAGGACGGCGGTTGTCTTCCCATTTTGGATTTGAAAGATCTCAATTCCTTTGTGATCAGGACTCATTATCACCAGGTGTCCCTAAGGACAGTGATTGCTGCTATATCCCCGGGGGAATTCCTTGCTTCTTTGGATCTTCAGGACGCGTATCTACACACTGCCGGCTCTCTGGATGAATGGCGATATCTCAGATTTCCCTGCGACCGAGGTCACTTTCAGTTTTCAGCTCTTCCCTTTGGTCTGACTACAGCTCCTCAAGTCTTCAATCGTGTCCTGGGAGCTTTAGTGTCCGTCCTCCACCGGGATGGCATCAGAGTTACTCCATACATGGATGACCTGCTTCTGAAAGCCCCCTCTGCGGAACTTCTTCATCAGCAGGTTCAGGACTGCATTCATGCTCTCACCCATCACGGGTGGATCATCAACATGGACAAGTTGGATCTTGTCCCAGCCCAGCGTTTGGTCTTCTTGGGCCTTCTCTTTGACACTCATCAGAGCATGGTGTTTGTCACGGAGAATGTGGCTCACCAGATCGCCCAAAGAGCATCTGCTGTTCTGGCTCTCGATCCAGTTCCAGCCAAGAAGCTGTCCTCTCTAGTGGGGAAATTCATCTCCACCATAGAAGCGGTCCCATTTGTCGTGGTTCACACCAGGGAAACTCCAGAGGTTCGTGATCCAGGTGTGCAGGGGTCAGCCGGACCTTCTGAAGACGTCGGTGTCACTTCCTCTTCATGTGGAACTGAGTTTGTCCTGGTGGCTCGACCTCTCCAATCTGCTGAAGGTCAAGTCCTTCCTAGTTTACTTCTGGACCACGGTGACGACGGATGCCAGCCTCTCCGGATGGGGAGCGGTCCTGGGTTGCCTGAGTGCACAAGGTCTGTGGTCTCCGGAGGAATCTCTTCTTTCCATCAACATGTTGGAGCTTCAGGCGATATTCCATGCCCTTCATCATTGGACATAAAGCAACTCAGTAAAGTTGCAGTAAGGAAGGTCTGCACTGCAACCTGTGGATTGACAGCAGACCTTACAAACAAGCAATGTTAGCTTTTATGCTCATTGCGTTCTCCATGGCCAATCTGTTGGTGCCAGCCAGTAATATTGTTTGGCACTGACGTGCCCGCAATTGAACACAGGTTCTCTCCAGAAAGCTGAGCACACCTTCATGTTACTAAAATAAATGCTTTTATTGAAGTATCTTAAAAAACATTGTGTCCAATGTTTCAGTCCTTGTTCAGACTTTCCTCAGGGACAAACAATATTACAGTTTGTTTGTCCCTGAGGAAAGTCCGAACAAGGACTGAAACATCTGACAAGATGTTTTTTAAGATAGTTCAATAAAGCATTTATTTTAGTATCATGAAGGTGTGCTCAGCTTTCTGGAGAGAACCTGTGAAATTGGAGTAAAGTTTGGAAGCACCTGGTAAAAGTTGAAGTTTTGTGTGGCGACTGAAAAAAATACTGTCCATCAATTAAACACACCAATTCTGCTTCTGTATTGGTGGTGCAACTCAAGAGAGAGGTTTGTGAAACAACACATGAGACAGAATTGTTTAAGGGGGCTGTAACAGTTCTGTTGCCCATGTAAAAGAGGTCTTAAAGTAGATCTAACCCTTTATAATGACTTGGGTGATTTTGAAAGAGCATTCAAAATCACCTATATTTTTTAGCCACTCTTTATTTGAAACTATGGTTACAAGATAGTTATGCAAATTAGGCAACGTTGGATGGCACAGCCTTATGTCAGATACAGACATATCACTTTCCCTCCCAGATGCCACTTCCTACCAAGAATTACTAACTCATTTGCATAAACTGATAAATGAATGTAAATAGCTGGTAAATTCTAGTTTTAACTAAAGATTGGCTAATGTAAATGAAACAGAAACACAGCAAGCAGGACAGTGCTTGAAGTGTATCCCATAAAGCATGTTAAACATATCAGATATATCAATTAACCAATACACTTATAGATTGTTCTGACTGGGGTGAAATCCCAACAATCAGTCATAAAGCATACAAGGTAATGGTGTGCAGGTCCACCTTGACTGGACCTCACTGGTTGGCACAATCAAAATTAAAGGCTCTGAAGAAAATTGTAGTTAGGCAAACACTTTCCAAAAGTCCTAAGTGAAACGGTTTAATTAGATGCAATTAAAGGGATAGTAATACTTCATTTTAACTTTATTTTATTTTGTAGGCATTAAAAAAACATGAAGAATGATATAAGTCTTATCTCTGAAACCTTTATGGTTTAAGAGATATTCACAAACAAAGTATCCCCCCCCTGGTCAACCAGATCAGAAGGGAGATGCCCAGGTAGACTGCAGAGAGGGACAATCTTCAATTAAGATAATGGAAAAAGCTGAAAAACTTGCCAAGGGGGGAAGGGCTTTCATTGTTTTCATACAAAGAAAATTGTCCCCTTCTGTTATCTGTACTGTCATACAACCAGACTCCCATCTGAGAAGAGATTGTTTACACTAGGTAAAAGGGGCGGGGAGGGGAACTTTGCTTGTGAATATCTCATAAACCATAAAGGTTTGAGAGATAAGACTTATATCATTCTTCATGTTTTTTTAATGCCTACAAAATAAAATAAAGTTAAAACGAAGTGTTACTATCCCTTTAAACATTAACAATTGTGCAAATAGCATATTATAGCATATCCTCCTGATGAAATGATCCAGACTATCATAAAACATGTTGAGGGTTTTTGTTATTTTTAGAATATATTATGTGCACACTTTGTAAGGTTAAATTGGATCTAATAAACAGTTTCATCTGGGGCTTTTGGTCTGCTTCACATATCTCATATGTACATGCCTTAAAGGATACACCGATTATGCTCTCCTGGTTGCTGTGTTTATTTTCTTTTGAATGGCCTCTGTAGGATTAAGCTGCTCTGTGAAGTATCACATGTGTGGGAGCAGTAAAGGATCTCCCACAAGCGATTTTTAGCTGCTAGGTTTTATCTAGTAGCTTTGGGCAATGCGAGTACAACTACTATTATTTCCTAAGAGGTTTTTATTTAATGTCAGCATACTACTACTACTACACTAGAAATTGCTTTCCTGTTTTCTTGTCTTCTTGCTTCTTCATTGTAATGTTAATAAAGATGATTTTGAAAATGCTGTCAAAATCACCCCAGTTACTATGAAGTGTTATTTCCAGTTTAAGGTTAGGGTTTCAGGACAATATTAGGCTTGTGCTTTAGTGTGTGCACTTTTTTTGTGTCTATGATGTGTTTTAATTATGTGGTTTGTGCCCATTTACAATTCATTGATGAAGATTTCACATTTGTCCATATATTTGGGTACATATTAAAGAACGTTTTTTAACATGTTCTTCTCTACCTGGCAGAAAATAGGATGTAAAAGTATTAATGACAACACTGGTCGCTATCCTTCGGTCATTGAGTTTGGGAAGTATGAAATCCAGACATGGTACTCCTCGCCTTATCCACAGGAATATGCAAGGTGAGCCCAGTAAGAGCAGCATCTTCTCTCATATTATTTCTCTGTCGTCCAATGCAGGTTACTGGTAACTTTGGGTAGGCGATCCACCCCTTTAAGTAGGCAGGAAAAATTCTAGAATTGATTGCAGGGGGTGGAGCCTACCTTCCCTCCTTGGCTGCAGCTAGCCAACCAGCTCCAGAAAGATTTGTTTCTTGGTGAAGACACAGGCAAGAGAACAGTTCTGCTATAGTTTTAGAAATGTTTTATTTTTCTGTTAGAAATGGAATACCACCATTAGGCGGATTACCATAACTGACAATGCCCTTAGATGTGGCTAGCTCACTATCCAGGTGCTTTTTGTGGATCTTAAGCCCTGAGGGAAAAATCTTGGGTACAAGTTCTTTCCTCAGGAGTTGCCCACCGAGGCTTCTTCTTGATACATGGTAATCTGCAGACAGAAGATCTGCAGTAAAGGTGAGCAACCCTTTGAGTGCTGCAGGTCCACATGTCCCACAGAGCCCCTCCGCACAGGGTTTTTTTCCTTGGGAGTTCTTATTGCACACTCCAGCACTCATTGGGTCTATCTGAATGTCTGTTGGGTTTTTTGGAGCAGGTTTATGTGGTAACCTATCCCTTTAGCTGCTGGTTTGCATCTTTTGGGGGGTTATTGTCACTTTCCCTACTGGGTGCAGTGTTTTTTGGGTCTTCTAACTTGTTCTCCCATGTAATTTTATTTAACAGTTTTAACTTTGACAAAATTGAGTTAAAGGCGCGCTTTACCGCATAGATGCCATTGCTCCATTCACTCCTGTGGGACTGTACAGTTTGGGACTTATCTCTGCAAACAATTAACGTAGCGACTTCAGAGAGGGCTCATTTTACTTGTCTGACCTTGCTCTATCATCCAGTTACCATTGCAAGTGTGTTGGGGGGCTCAGGGGGCTTCAGGCACTGTTGGGGTACTTATTCTGGGAAAACTACATTTCCCATGAGCGCTTGCTTTGCGCGCTGGTTTCTGTTTGGCTCCCGCCATGGCAGCTATTTTGTGCCTTTTGTAGAACGATTATCCTACGCAGGGCTTGGACTCTCCTTCTCTCCTCTGCAGATTAACCCTTCGCCTACCAGATAAGTGTATTTTAGCAATTTCAGGGGTGAAACTTTAATCTTTCACACTGTAATTGGGTGATTCTTTATACTATAACGTTTTTGACACTGTGAGAATGTCTATTCCATTGGAGCTTGGGGCCAGGCCTAAGACTAAGGACGCTGGGGTCTCTGTGTCCCCTATTGCACACTGTTCCTCATGTCATTCACTGTTACCTAGAGAATTCTCAGGTCATTTATGCCCAGCATGTTCTGATGTCCCTGAGTCTCTCCCAGGGACCTCCAGCCATACAGCCAGTTTGGGTGCACGAGTTCAAGGGTGCTACCAGAGACCTTTGGTCTACATTACAACACTTTCCATCCCAGTTACAGGGGGTCTTCCACTCATGGCAGACCCCTTCTTCAGACAGATCTTCCCTTCCAAAACCGCAGGGAGTTCCTGACGTGTCAGATTTTTCTGAGGAGGAACTGTTGGTGGATTCAGATGTTGAGGAATGTTCTGCTGTGGTCTCCTCTCAGTTTTTTGGGGAACCCTTTGAGGCTGATCCTGAGCCTTCGGCTGAGGGCCTGATCAGGGCTGTCTTTACCACCCTAAACATTCCCTTAGTTCAGGAGGTTCCTTCAGATCCCTCTGATGTTTTTCAGGAGCCTAAAAAGCCCCTTACTTGTTTTCCACCTAACCCACTCTTGACCGCCTTGTGTCTGATGAGTGGAACTCTCCGGACAGAAAGCCTTCTGTTTCCAAGACGTTTGCTAAGCTTTAAACCTTTTTTGAGGCAGTGCATGCTCAGTGGGTTCCCCACCCCAAACTGGATGCTCTTATAGCCAGGCTGTCTAAGTCTACTGCATTGCCAGTTTCTGATGCGTCCGCTCTGAAAGACTGAACTGACAAGAAACTTGAGGTTTCCCTCAAGTCCATTTTTGCAATGCCATTTGTCCAGCGTTTGCTGCGGCATGGGTTAACCGGGCTTTTGCGGTCTGGACTGAACAGCTCACCCTGGCTGTACATCAGGGTGCTCCTTCTTCGGATATGTTGTGGCTTCTTGCCAACATCTCTGAGGCCTAGCACTATGTTTCTGCTTCATTATTTGATGCCATCCATTTGGTGGCATGGGTTTATATCATGTCCATGATTGCCAGACAAGCTCTTTGGCTCAAGATCTGGTCTGCTGACACTGCTTCCAAGAAAGCCTTGCTTTCCTTACCCTTTCAGGGTACATCCATATTTAGGTCAGATCTTAAGGATCTGATTAGTGAGGCCACAGGGGGTAAGAGTACTCATCTGTCCTTGGTCCCCAGGAAGAAAACTCCTCTCAAGCGTAGCAGGTTTTTTCATCCCTTCCAGACTAAGACAAGTCCGGCGAACCAGGCAGTTCCATCAGCTCCACGTGTCTCCTCCAAGCTCAAACAGCAATAGAAGCCCAAGGTCTCCTCCAAGCCTAAGGCTTCCAAGACTTCTTCGTCATGACTTGCCGAACCCGGGTCCCCACTCGGCTGTGGGTGGCCGTCTGCGTCACTACCACAGTGTCTGGGAGGGTTCAGTGGCAGAACCGTAGGTTTTACAGGTGGTGGCAGAAGGGTACAGGATCCCTTTCGTCTCTTCCTCCCTTTCGCTTTTTTCCCTCTCATACACCCCAGGGCGCAGAGAAACGCCGTCTGTTCAATGGTACTATCCAGGCCCTTCTGGACAAGGATGTTCTGGAACCTGTTCCAGTTTAGGACAGAGGTATGGGTTTTTACACAAACCTCATTGTGGTCTCCAAGAAGGACGGCAGTTGTCCCATTTTGGATTTGATAGATCTCAATTCCTTTGTGATCAGGACCCATTATCACCAGGAGTTCCTATGGACGGTGATATCACGGTGCCCATGATTGGTGCTGTTCAGTGTCAGTCACTTGCTGAGTATCATGATTGGCTGTCTGTGATTAGCCCTCCTCACACAGCCTTTTTAAACCCAGGCTGAGCACTTCCAGGTTGCCCTTTCGTGGTGTTTCTGACTCCACTCTGCCTGACCTGCTTGTCAGGCTTCTGGGCCTGTTCCTGCTGTACTTGCTGATCCTGTGTTCCAGTGTTCCTGTATGCTAGTGTTCCTGTGTTCCAGAGTTCCAGTGTTCCTGTGTTCCAGCACCTCGCGGTTTAATCTTACTGAGTTCCAGTGTTCCTGTGTTCCAGCACCTTGCGGGTTAATCTTACTGAGTTCCTGAATCTCCTGCTCCAGCTGTAGCTCTGGCGACATTGTTCTTCTCGCTGCTGATCATACTTTGTTGGTTTTCTCCATTAAACCTGGTTGCGATATACATTGTTGGTCCCAGCGTGCGGACGCTGGTTTACTCCACTAAACCTGGTTGCAATATACATTGTTGGTCTCAACGTGCGGACGCTGGTTTACTCCACTAAACCTGGTTGCAATATACATTGTTGGTCCCAGCGTGCGGACGCTGGGTTACTCCACTAAACCTGGTGGCGATATACATTGTTGGTCCCAGCGTGTGGACGCTGGTTTACTCCACTAAGCCTGGTTGCGATATACATTGTTGGTCCCAGCGTGCGGGCGCTGGTTTACTCCACTAAACCTGGTTGCTATATACATTGTTGGTCCCAGCGTGCGGACTCTGGTTTACTCCACTAAACTGGTTGCGAGATACATTATTGGCTCCAGCGTGTGGACGCTGGTTTGCTCCACTAAACCTGGTTGCGATATACATTGTTGGTCCCAGCGTGCGGACGCTGGTTTACTCCACTAAACCTGGTTGCGATATACATTGTTGGTTCCAGCGTGCGGTCACTGGTTTGCTCCATTAAACCTGGTGGCGCTATTACCATTAGTCTCAACGTGCGGACGTTGGTTTGCTCCTGAACATCCAGTACTGTGGTCAGTCGCTGTCCACTTCCTTGCAGTTGTCTGAGTATCCCTGGCAATAGACTTGGCTTTTCTCCTGGCGATCGGGTCTGTATGCCGTGTCGTGGAGTTACATGCTTTCTTATAAACCACCCTTTTTGGTGTTTCACAAAGACGAGGTGGTGCTTCGCACTTCTCAGGAGTTTCTTCCGAAGGTGGTCTCTGAGTTCCACATTAATCAGGAGATTGTGGTGCCTTCTTTCTGCCCTGACCCTACCTCTGACAAGGAGAGGGATCTCCAGCTGTTAGATGTGGTGCGTCATCTTATGTTTAATGTACATTGCACCGAGTCCGTTAGACAATCTGACACACTGTTCGTCATTCCTGAGAGTCCTAGGGCAGGAAGACCTGCATCCAAAGTGATTATTGCTTCTTGGATCAAGTCCACTATTCGTAAGGCTTACGAGCTGAGGAAGAAACCTGTTCCCTTTCGGGTTACGGCTCATTCTACCAGATCTATTGGGGCTTCTTGAGCTTACAAGAATTAGGCCTCCGTTGATCAGCTGTGCAAGGCTGCCACTTGGTCGTCTGTGCACACCTTTTCGAAGCACTGCCTTGTTGATGTGTTGGCATATGCTGATGCCAGCTTTGGGAGGAAGATCCTGGAGGCAGTCTTCTTTGGTTCTTAGTGCTTCCTTCACTTTTGAGCCCTGTTGGCTCTAGTTCCGTGTGCTGTGTAATAGTTCTTGGGATGTTGTTACCCCTGTTCAGTGTCAGTTGACACTTCTTTGTTTGTTGGGCTATCTCTGATCTGATGGTTCATATCAGCACTGGTGACTTTGGGGGCCTTGCGTCTGGTCCTTGCCTTACTTCACGCTTCTGGGAAACTCAATGGTTGGACATTCCAAAGTTACCAGTAAACTGTATTGGACGACAGAGAAAAGAGGATTTTAGTCTTACCTGTTAAATCTTTTTCTCTTAGTCCATACAGGTTACTGGTCTCCCACCCTGTCAAGGGACCGTGTTTGGCTCTCCTGTGGCAGATTGTGGGGGTCCATCGCGGTCATGCTCACAGGAGTC
The DNA here is from genome assembly GCA_037306005.1 of Rhinophrynus dorsalis. NCBI lineage: Eukaryota > Metazoa > Chordata > Amphibia > Anura > Rhinophrynidae > Rhinophrynus > Rhinophrynus dorsalis. The sequence continues at coordinate 122,938,264 of CM074724.1, forward strand.
TTCTTTCCCGTCTACTATCTAGTCAATAGTTAGTGTCTCAAATCTTTCTGGAGCTGGTTGGCTAGCTGCAGCCAAGGAGGGAAGGTAGGCTCCACCCCTGCAATCAATTCTAGAATTGTTCCTGCTTACTTACAGGGGTGGATCGCCTACCCAAAGTTACCAGTAACCTGTATGGACTAAGAGAAAAGGATTGAACAGGTAAGACTAAAATCCTCTTTTTTTTAATACCCATTTATTTCCAATTGTGTCTGCAATATTTTTGAAAGGTTTGTCTCCCTTCTGGTAGTGAAGTTATTTTTGAGAACTGTTTTTGATATGATATTGCTCATATCTGATCTGTGTCTTAGAATGATCGAAATAATCTTAACTGATTAACATCACCAACCTATAAAGGGTATTTGGATTGTATACACAGAGACATGTGGGGTAATTATGGGGTTCCCAAGTGAACCGTAGGCTTCACGCCGTTCAGGGAGCCCTGAACAAGATGCGGAAAAAAAAAAAAAAAGGACCGCGGTCTTTAAGTGACGGCTGCATGCGCAGTCGGATGTCCTTAAGGGAATAAGAGGTTAATCTGAAGTAGGATTTTTATTTGTATGTTTATATTTTAATAAACTTTGTATTCATGCATTTTACACAGGGTTCACAATTTCTGGGTAATATGTATGCTTTAGCACAGGATTGTTTTCTATTTTGCTCTTTCTCTACATTTTTTCTTAGTTTTGGTATTTTGAGTATCCCTTCTTTCCTTTCTGCTTCTCATATCTTGTTCACTAGGGGCTCGATCCAATACCGTTGCTGTGAAAAACTATGGTATGAAAAAAAAAAAAAAAAAAAAAAAAAAGCAGCAGGTCGACGCTACATTTTGGTCTCATTGGAAGTTATTAAAAAAGATTGTTCATTTACAATTGAATTCCATGCATTGGGAAGTAACATGCATTAAGGGACCTAATTTTATGTCCAAAAATCTGCTTCTACTTTTTTTGGAGTAGAGTCCCCTAACGCCTGTTTTAAACTGCCAACTCTGAAATTGAAGGGGAAAAAACTGACAAAAAACCTAACTGACCAGTGGATGTATTGATATGGGCCCCTAATACTCATATCAATACATCCACATTTCTGAAAAAAATGTGTGTAATGTTAGAAATATTAACTGTATGAGTACAAGTGAGGTATGCAATGCATTGCATACCCCACAGGCACTCACAGGGCTAATCCCACTAAAACTAACACCATCCACTGAAAATGAACACTTACTTGTAAGTCTGCTATCTAGCGGGGTCGTCAGCACCCTGGTTATTGTCTGCAAGTCTTCTTCATTTAATCTGGTCTTCTTCTTATCGTCTTTCTTCTAATCTTCTGTCTTCTAATCTTCTCATACATATTCATGTTTAATTAATAAATGCCACAAAGATAATCTGTATGTGTATGCTGCAGCCTTTGGTGGCGGCACGAGATCATTGCACCCCCCCCCCCCCCTTTGCATACCTCTCGGACCGTTGACCGAGCCTTTCTGAGGAAAATTTGAATGGAGACTGGCTTTTATACGGCCAGTCTCTGTTCAAAATGGATCCCAGCCTTCCATTGGCTGGGATGTGAGTTACTCACCGCCTAGCCTATTAGCTTCTAGCAGGTTTCTCATTCCTCCTGCTAGAAGCTGATTGGCTGGGAGGTGCATAACCCCACATCCCAGCCAGTGGAAGGCTGGGAACCATTTTGAACAGGACTGACTATATAAAAACCAGTCTCTGTTCAAATTTTCCTCAGAAAGGTTCAGGCAATGGCCCAAGAGGTATGCAAAGGGGGGGTGGGAATTTGCACTGATCTTCTGCCACAGCTGACAGGGTCTGTGGCAGCATACATATATGGATTATCTTTGGGGGCATTTGTTAATTAAACATGTTTGTTCTTCATAGTGGCATACATATGAAAAGATTAGGAGACAAACAATTAGAAGACGGAAGATAAGAAGAACACGGAGGATAGAATGTTAAAGAAGACTTGCAGTGGATGACAGATAAGTGTTAAACAGCTATGGGGTATGGGTGTCAGGATAGTGTGAGGGCTAGTATATTTTAGCTTTATTGTTAGGATTAGTTTAAAGTTAGTGTTTGGGAGGGTAACTGTGTTTGAGCTCACGCTCTGTGTTTGGCACTGTCAAATACCGAGGGTGAGCTTTTTTTTCCTTTGATATTCCCATTTTTCAAGCTGTTTAGCGTGAGTTTTCGGAACAAAAAGCATACTTCAGAAATTGGACCAAAAGACAGGTTCTGTGGCCCAATGTTATTTGTGGTTTCTGTTGGTAGGGAAATTGGACTGAACTGTGTGTGCTGCACGGTATCCATTTTTGCCCTACCAACAGTTTTAATGGGGACTATTGAATCTAGGTCTTAGTATCAATTTTATTTATAATATATATGTATATTTATGATGTCTTGGTGCTGTGAGATTCTCTTTCCACTCATTCTAGCTGCTTCTGTACCATTTTTAACTTTATTTCACTTAATTTCACAGCAATAGTAGATATATGATTCAAATGCACTTTTAGAAGATGTATAATTCAAATGCAGTTATAATTTCAGTATGCACAGTTTCTTAAAGGGGTGTTTTTAAAAGCCTAGTATGTGACCATATGCTTATTACCATGCCTGCTTGGGTGTCCTTTTAATGATGTATACAGATATTATGTGTTTTGTGGTGGTGGGTGGGATAAACCTATAAAAAGAGGCTTGTATTTAGTCCTTTTGGGTCTCCACGTACTGCATATCTTTCCTGTTTAAAGTGAGCCAATCTTATCAAGAAAATATTCGATTTTTGGTATGGGTGATTTTAAACTGTTGTTTTTATTAGGCTTTAACTGACCACAATCTACGTGTTTCCACAAAATAGCTTTATCAAGTGTATTATATATATATATATATATATATATATATATAATTTTTTTTTTTTTTTTTTTTTTTTTTTTTATATGTATTGGCTAGGACTTGCTTGAAATTGAGGTACCTTGGAGTGGTAAGCGAGCTTAAACATACTTTAGCCAAATTATGCTACAAAACTCTCATTGTATAATATTTACTTTATACAGGGTTCACAATTTCTGAATAATAGGGATGGATTAGCACAGGATTGATTTTTCTTTTAATATTGCAAATAACTTGGTCTTTTTTCCTCAGGTTACCAAAGCTTTACCTGTGCGAGTTCTGTCTGAAATACATGAAGAGTAAGACCATCTTATTGCGTCACTTAAAGAAGTGTGGCTGGTTCCACCCTCCTGCTAATGAAATATATCGCAAGGGTGACCTCTCAGTGTTTGAGGTACATTCCAAAATTGGATGTCTCCTGAAGTGAAGCATTGATAGTATTTGACATAGAGGCTTAACAAAAGTAGCTGTAATTCTCCTGAAAAGGGCTGGATACAGAAAGAAAAATAGTTGCAATTTTGAGCAAAACATGCACCTTAGAAAATACATGAATGTTAGAGAGGTCTCCAACATATTGCAAACAAATGTGTGGGAAACCTCTGTAGCATCCAAGGGGATAACAGTCCCATTTAAAGCAATGGGACTTTTAATTCCATCAGGGTCTCCTGGTAGCATGCCGATGAGAGCTCTTCCTTTTAGATAAGACAAGAGGATGCTTAAAAAGAAACTCCCACCCTCCCATCCACAGTGTTTTATTGTCCTACCCAGGTATGACTTTTTTGTATTAGGGTCTGTGTCCCCTTTTATTGTTTTATAGAAGCATGGTGAGCTTCACCTTATCTGGCTCTGGTGTAGCCCATCCAAATGGATTGGATATTGATGGTAGAGGAGTGCCTTTCCCTTGTGCCATTCACAGAGAAAGATCTTCTTGTGTCTTCAGTAACTGAAACAAATCAAGGCTGTGGCTTTGTGCATCTGTTTGGTCTGTTCCGAAAGTCGTCACACACTGGTGCTGAATCCCAGGTGAGGTCATGGCACATAGGAGATGATGCGGCATTATTCTCTGTGGGAGGTGGACTACCTTTAAGTCCAAGCCTCAAAATGTAAGATATGGTGAGCCTGCCATATAAGGTATTTTTCGTGTGTCTATTTTTATAAAAGACATATTTTCTTTTTGGTGTATTCTTATTGCTATATTCTACAAAGCAAAACTTAAAGCTTAAAGCTTAAAGAACCAAAAATACAATATATAATAAAATATAATGTTATTGTAGTAAATGAGTGGCAGCTGTATTCTTCTATCCCATCTATAACATTAGATACCACATATCAAATACACACTTATAATAGATACCATATGTCAAATACACACTTACCCCTCGCTATGCCGAGCCTCAAAACAGAGAAATGTTCTCTCTGGTATAAATGTCTCCAGTTAAACTGATAATGCCCAAGGTATCACTAATCAAATAAGCATTAATTAATATAATATTCATAGGAAAAAAGATTGAAGACTTTAAAAGAACCGTACCAAAAATAAGACTCAGATAACATTCACTATGCAGACTAAGTAATAATATCCAAAAAACAGACAGGCACAGCAAGCTGTAGTGAACCATCCACACACAATATTAAAAAAAAAAAAATTGTAAAATCTATATTGAATTGTGGCTCAATAACAAGATAAAAAATATATAAGACAAATGTGCATCTAGAGCTTATACCTAGGTACTGATACTCTTAGTATATAGCATCCACACAGACAGACAGACTGGTAACTCTCCTCTGTGTGTATGTCAATAAAGCAAAGAAAACAAAAAGAAAACTTGAAAGAAAAAAAAAAGTGGCCAAAATTAAAAACGAAAAATATGAAATTCAAAATAGTAAAAATATATATATTGTCAGCCCAAGAAGTAATCTGATTGTAATCCTAATGATAAGTCACCAGATCACCTTAGCAAAAAAGAAAATAATCTCTTAAAGGCAATGTTCTAAATTTAGTACATTGTCCTCCACAGGCTGCATAACTTCTGATAGTATAGGTTCTTAACTTGAGACTCAAACATACACAATTAATTCAAGCCCCACTTGTTGAATAACCAGCCGGTCTAATAACCACACCACCAGTCCAGTTTCAGGCTTTCAAACACAATATTCAATCAGTCCCAATCTTTGTAAACTGTTTTTCAATTGCCATACGTGTGGTATCGTACCAATCATCCAAACAAATTTATGTGTGTTTTTAGTTTTGATCATGCATTATGCTGATAGTTTGTTTGATGTTCTCAATCGGTGGCATAGGTTAGTCTTCATTCATTAAGACATAATTATTTGATGTATTGCATATAAGTTAGACTTAAGGTTTTACTGTCCTTTCATTGATGTAAATAGCACCATTTCAGAATAGCAGATTATTTGATGTGATCTGTTTCTTCTCCCTCTCAGTATCTTCAATGCGTCTCAAGGAACTTCTGTCCTCATCAGAGAAAAATATATGTATATACTGGATGAAGACAAGTGGCCATATATACCTGTAGGTTCCACCTTTTCATCAGGTGATGACTGCCCATAATACTGTCGTAACTCAAAAGTCTCAAAAATCTAAGCTACTCAAAAAAACTCTTTAAATGATCCAAATAAGAGGATATGTTTTTTTTTTTGTTTTGGTTTTTTTGGTTAAAAGAAAACTCAGCCTTCACTGTTCATGAGGTTAATTCTAGTCTCATTAATCAGATAAAATACTCCCCCTCCGCCAAAGCAACTGAAATCTGTATTCCCATTTGACCCTAAGGATAATGCATTCTGGTACCATACCCCTAAAGTGGATGTCCATGTAGCCGGACTCTAAAAAGTCTGTTTTATTTAAGCATGGTCTAGCTTTAGAGATCCTACTGATAAACCCCCACCCCAAAAAAAAACTGATATGGCCTTGTGCAGGTGTTTGAGTCTGGAGCAATTTAATTTAGGCCTAGCGTGACCACTACCAACTAGATCTATCAGGCTCCTGCTGGCTCAATTAGAGCAAGTCATTGTTAACAGAATATATAGGGATGACTTGATTAAAGCTATATCTGTGATTAGAGTAGCAGTGGACTTTATTTGTAATTCTTCCATCGAAAATGGCAGAATAGCTGCTAGAACAAGCCTCTCTAACAGATGGGCATAGGGCCTAAATAGTGGACAGATGATTTTTCTACAGAAGTATTCGTGGATAAGTTAGGCTATTAGTAAAGGCATCTTCCATTACACAAAGCTTTAATTTGCAAAAAGCCTTGTTATCCCTGCAGAAGCTACAAGAAGAACTGCCTGTTTTCCTCCAAACAGGTTTATGGCCACTCAGATTCATCACTTCATTCTCAAGAGAGTAAGCTTCTTGAAGGCAAGTCAAGATTTAGAGGATTCGTAAGTCCTACTTACTGTGACAAGTCATTTGAAGAAGCAGTGCATATATCCATAGGTATTCCTGTTCTTAATACCTCCAATGGAAGTCATCAGATCAGTAGTGAACATCATGTGAACAGAAGATGTGGAGGTCACTATAAGTTTTCAAAAAGCATACCTTTTTGTGCCTGTCCTCATAGCCGTCAAAGATGGAGGAAGTATTCATCGTCTTCAGTTAATGGCTATATTTTTTTGGCTTATATTCATCTCTGAGTGTTTACAAAGTTTATTGTGGTGGTGGCATTACATCTAATAGATATAGTCAACACTGATATTTCTTTTTTAGACACATAGTTATTGAAGGCCTCTATTCCTCAAATTCTTCTCTTTTTTTCATTTAGTAATTTCACAACTTCAATCCCCAACAGAAGAATGATTTTTGGGTCTCATCCTAGTTTCCTTCTTAGGAAGATTATTTCTTCTACAAAACAAAATGAACAAGTTGTTTTCTCAAGTCAACATTCTCAAATAGGCTCAATGCATGTTCTTTAACAGTTAGGCCTCTATGTAAATGTTGGCGACGACTGTTTGTTTTTTCTGCCAACAGCATTTTTTTCAAGCACAGTAATCTAGTCAAATACCTGTGCTGTGAAAAAATACCAGTTAAAAAAAAAAAAAAAAGCTTAAGAGGTGTTTTCAGCCATAGCAAATAATGAAAGCACTGTAATTATTAATTCAAATGTCTGCATTAGCCATGAAGATCCGATAAGGGACTCAATTTGTCACAGGACGTTTAAGACCCAGTTTTTTGGGGACTGTAGTCCCTTTTCGGATCTTAAAATAGCTGACAAAGAAACTGTAAGTAAAAAAAAAAAAAAAGTTACAAAAAACTTAAGTCCCCAGTGGATGCAATGATCCCCATATCAATACAGCCAAATTAGGGAAAATGTGTCCAAAGTTAGTAGACTTAACCCTATGAGTGCCAGTGGGGTATAATTACCCCACCAGCATTCATAGGGTTAACCCGACTAAGTTAAAAAAACAGCATCCCATTAAAAGTAACACTTACCATTAATCCTGATGTCCAGCGGAGTCCTCAGCATGCTGGTCATCATGTATCCTTCTCTTCTTTCTTCTCTTCAGTCTTCTCGCTGTAAAAAAAAAATAAATAAATAAAAAAAAAAAAATAATGATAGTATTAATACAATGCAGAAATATCCCTCACAATAATACATAGTTTAACCCCTTGCGTGCCAGAGGGATATGCAACACATTGCAAACCTAGGCATTGTTTACCTCTCTGGGGCTCAAAAGGGTTAAAGCATGTATTATTAGCCATTTTGGAAATATGAATATGTCTTCATGTATTCAAATATGTCCAACTTGTTCAAAGTAATATATCCAGAAATGCCATAATTATCTTTATGCTGCAATAAAATAATTAGCTTATTTTTTCATATCTCTGCTGCTGTGTTCGGAGGCGGCAGAGACAGTGATGCCTGGCACAGTCCCTGGTCTTGTCCTGCAAGGGCCGATGCCCATTACACACTGAGTGAATTGGAACTGAGACTGCCTTTATATATGGGCAGTCTAAGCACATCCCAGCCAATCAGTTTAAAGAGCAGCTGTTCAAATCTGATTGGCTTGGAGTATGTGTAAGCACATCCCAGTTAATGGCTGTGAAGGAATTGGAACTGAGACTGCCCATATATAAAGGCAGTCTCCGTTCCAATTCCCTCAGTGTGTAATGGGCATTGTCCATTTCCTTTTGGACTATCATCACCATAGATGCAAGCAGGCAGAGATAAGGGGCTGTTTCAAGGCCAATGTACCCCTTAAGAGAGTTTTCTCCATTTCAAACGCCTAGCAGTCTTTACAGTTTTGAAGGCTGTGGTATTCCTCATCAGAATTCATACTGGCAAGATCAGATCAGACAGTTCTACAAGGAGTAGGGATCCACATCATTTTTCAAGGAAGATTTTCCTATGGGCAAAAGCTACAGTGTCGGCCCTGTTGGCTGTTCACATCAGAGGGAAAGACGATGCCTGAGTAGACAGTCTCAGCAGGAAGACAATTCAACTAGAGGAATGGGCTGTCTGCTAAAACGTTTTCATCTCTCTGAAGAAGACATGGGGTACCCTGAGATAAATGTGATGGCCACAAGAAAGCATAGAGAACTTCCAAGGTTCTCCACTCAATTTTCTTAGGATCGTTTAGAAGCCGTTGTATGTAATTTACAGAAATTACTCATTCTGCTAGCCTATATATTTCTTCCTCTGTGACTCATTCCCATATTTCTGTGGAAAATCATTCACAAAAAATAGCAGTAATATAATTGATCATTGCTGGCCCTGGAGGGCTTGGTTAGCCATTCTAAATAATTCCTCCGTGAAAGATGGAGTTACTATTACAGTCAAAAGGTACCTTCTACATCAAGGTCCAGTTCTTCTACAGCAAAGATTTAAGGTGAACCTAGCAGCTTGGTTCCTGAAAAGGAGATCTTAAGGTCTCAAGGTTTATCTTCACAAGTAATTGATCCCCTTCTTAAATTTATAAAATAAAGTACTTCAGATGTTTATAATGAAACCGGGAAAACATTATTTTACTGGTGTATGTCAGAGAATGAAGATCCTCTTTTTCCATTCTTAGTCTTCTAGAATTCGTCAGGTATTTTCAGTAATGGCATGTGGCTTAGCATACTCAAAATCCAAATCTCCGCTCCACGAAGCGTTCTAGACCAAAGAATTGTTTCCTTATATTGACCTTCAGAGGTAAACTACACTTCTGGATAATCCCTTTTAACCCTTACAAGGACTGTTCTCTGAAACCTCTTTCTCTCTGTACTATCTTGCTAGTAGCCCTTACTTCAGCCAGAATATTAGTTCTGTTTATTAAAGAACCTTATTTGGTATTCAAGCAAGATTGAGTTACTGTAAAGTCAGCTCCATAATTTGTACCCAAAGCTTCATCCTTCTTTCATCCAAGTCTAGTTTTTGTTCAGTTCTGAACAAAAAAATTACACAAGTTTGATATCAAAAGATGTTTAAAATATTATCGTGTCAACCTCTTTGGCTTCTCCATTGGGTTGAAAGACACAATTTACCATTGCAAGATGGGAAAATTATCCATTTGTTAAGACTGAACTTGTCAATAGTAAGCACATCTAGAGAAGATCAAAGCTCATGCTACTAGAGTGTCTGTATTAACAGACCACAAACTTTCCTCCTTTGTTTTTCAAAACATCATTTTTTGTTTAACCATCATTCATGTTCCAGATTGTCTCTGTTACAACACTGGAGATAGTAGTAGTGTTGGATGTACATTTTAAGTATTTTTCTGTCTTGCCTAGAAGGTAGGGCTCTCTCAGGTGTGCTACCTATGGAGACCTGAACGAAAAGGACTAAGAAAATGCTGTATTTTCCCCTTGTGGTGCAGTTGGTGTAATGGTTACTCTTTTCTTTCTGCATATGACCAATACACTTAAAATGTTTAGTCTTTAAATGTTGAAGAAAATATTTATGGACCTTATAATATAAATGTAGTGTGAGAAAACTAGCAGATCCATTAGAGTCTACTTTTAAGTTTCATAGCCTTGCATTTATAATTCACACTGGTGTACTGTGCTCCTACTGTGCCATTTATTATACTGTGCAAACCTCTATGATGACATTCAGACGTGCTAAGGGATAATTAATTCTGTGCCATTCCTCATCTAGGTGGATGGAAACATCAGCAAAATTTATTGTCAAAACCTGTGTTTGCTGGCCAAGCTTTTTTTGGACCACAAGACCCTGTATTATGATGTGGAGCCATTCCTTTTCTATGTTCTCACCAAGAATGACAAAAAAGGCTGTCACGTGGTTGGATACTTCTCCAAGGTAGATACTGCATGTACACTCCTTAAAGGGATAGTATTACTTCAAAATTACTATCCCTCATATTGTAGCCCTTAATAAACTGAGTTAAATGATACCAGCGGCATCTATCAAACCTGTATGGTTTAAGAGATTGCCGCTTTCAAAGTTTCCACTCCCCTGTTGTCAGCTTTCTGCTGCCAGCAGGAGAATCCGGTCCCGGGACAGGCGGAGGCTCTTAAACAGAGCTGATATCTCGTTATGGAAGGAAAAATGATTCCTTGAAACAGTCTTCTACGTGTGCTTGGTTACCAAGCACGCGTAGAAGACTGTTTCAATTAATAATTTTTCCTTCCATAACGAGATATCGGCTCTGCTGAAGAGCCTCCGCTTGATTCAGAGACCAGATTCTTCTGCTGGCAGCAGAACGCTGACAGCAGGGGAGAGGAAACTTTGAAAGCGGCTATCTCTTAAACCATAAAGGTTTGAGAGATTCCGCTGGTGTCATTTAACTCCGTTTATTAAGGGCTACAATATGAGGGATAGTAATTTTGAAGTAATACTATCCCTTTAAGTCACAAGTCCCATGTTCTAGTCCTAAGTTGGCTAGATCATTCATTCCAGTCTGAAATTAACTTTGCTTTGAGTTGTCAATAACATTTTAATGGTTCTTTTATTGAAATGTGTTATTGCATTCAATAAGCAGGCCTTAGCAACTCGCTAGCAGTCATTAAATATGCCACTGAAATGAACTACTGGTGAATATTGTAGTTTGAAAATTCCTATAATGGAACTGTCATCTGTCTACATTCTAACCTCAGCGGGAGAATATATTTTCACGAGTTTAATGATTGTCAGTTCATTCAAATTAGCTAGTACAGGTGAGCAAGGAGTGGAAATGGGAGGGACAGCAATGTGGAATGTTAGTATCTGCCTTACATGCCTGCCAGTACAGTCTTACTTGCATTAGACTGACAAATAAAACTGAATATCTAATAAACTATTGTTTGAATGGAAAATGGACAACATAATTAGAGGTCCTTCTGAAAGTTCTAACACAATTTTCTAAATTGCTATAAGGTGTTCCACTTTTACATGCATCAGGTTGTAAATCAAAAATTTTCCGTGTTTACAGGTGTGCAGAATTATTGATGGGATATTGGCATGAGCCTGTATAGTACAATTGAAAAACATTATTTCTCCTAATTAACCTTTAAGGAATAGAAGAGTGTAAAATACATTGCTTTGCAATGGGGTGTTCACCTGCCTGTTCCTAAAAAGTGTTAAGACATTCATAGTGTTTCTGTAGTACAATTATTGTAATCAGTGGAATACGAGGTTTACTAAAATGCATGTATGGGGTTGGCCACCTTAATAAATGCCAGCTACTTAGTCTGCATGTTGGAACTGTGTCTAGCACTGGCAATATATTTATATAAGGTAAACTCACATGCTGTGTTCCTGTGTCTCTGCCAGATACACCCAGGGTTGGCAGTAATGAGGAATCTCAGAAAATGCATTATAGGATTTTTGCTATTCGTTTCCTTGGATCTAGTCAATTACTTGTAATATAAAGTATTCATATTATACGCAGAACAAGGTAACAAAAGGAGACAGGCAGTTAAAGGGACAGAACAGAGAGAGAGACAGACCACGAAAGAGACACAAAGGAACAGTGAAAGTGTACATATGCAAGAAAGAGAGCAAGCATACAAGACAAAGTATGCAAGAAAGAGCAGTAAAGTGGACACTAGAAAAACTGAGATGGTGACTGCTAGACCTCAATAGTAAGAATGAATGAGAAATTAGGCTGAACTTGTGAGTGCAAGACAGGACTGTCACTGATGCATATTAATGTATACTGTGTACTTTAAACACCATGGGCAATGCTGGGCCATTTGTGCCAATCCCATATAAAAATAAAGATTGTGTAACACTTTTTGCAAAAGTTACCTTCAGTTTATATTTTCCATATCATTTTGCTAGTTATTTTACTCTATGCTCCTCTCTCTCTCTCTCTCTCTCTCTCCCTCTCTAACAAACTTCATTGTACCCATTCTCCTTTCTGCTTACTATTTCACTACCCTCATATCTTTTCTTACAGGAAAAGCTATGCCAACAGAAATACAATGTGTCGTGCATTATGATCTTGCCTCAGTATCAGCGTCAGGGATTTGGCAGGTTCCTTATTGACTTCAGTAAGTTCAACCATTCCGTTGTTTTGTCTTTAATGCAACACTAACATCTAAAAATGTTCTGGAGTTTTGTACACTTAAATGCCTTGTACTTCATTCTAGCATCTGTAAAAAAACAATCAATCCTTTAAAAATTCTTTAGTTGTTTCTAGAAGCCTAAAATTGTGTCTTACAAATACTTTGTGGTTGTCCTATTCCTGCCATTTCCAGGTATCCCATAGAAATCTTTATAGGTATCTCTGAAGTAATAGTTCTGTATTATCTGTAAGTGAACTGAGATAAGGTCACAGCATTTAAATATAGAACAATAAAACAATAATGGGTATTGATTTCAACAGATAAACTGCATTAGCTCTTGTTTCTCATTTCAAACTGCACAAACAAAAATAACCAAATGGTGATTATACTGAACAGTCTGCATAGGCATTAAAAATGAATTGAATTTTAGGGATTTAATTGAAAATATTTTTTCTACATCGTCCAATACAGCTTACTGGTAACTTTAGGTAGGCGATCAGACCCTTTAATAGGCAGGAACAATTCTGAGAAGTGACTGCTGGTTGAAGCCTACATCCTCTCCTTAGCTTGCAGCTAGCCAATCCCCAACCAGTAAGATTTGTTCCTTGGTCAAGACACAAGCAAGAGAACAGTTCAGCTATAGTTTTAGCTTTTTATTATTTTCTGTTAGAAATGGAATACCACCATTAGGTGGATTACCATCACTGAAAATTCCCATCACCCAAATGTGGATAGCTAAGTTTACCAGGTGCTTTTGTGGCTGGGGGGAAAATCTTGGCTGCAAGTTCTTTTCCCAGGAGTTGCCCACTGAGGCTTCTTCTTGATATATGGTAATCTGAAGACAGAAGACCTGGTGAAAAAGGTGACAACCCTTTGAGTGCTGAGGTCCACATGTCCCATGCTTCCCCTCTGCACAGGGGTCACTATTGGAGTTCCTATTACATACTCATGCAATGATTGGGTTTATGTCTGTGAGGTGTTTGGAGCAAGTTTCTGTGGTAATTTGACCCTTTTGTTACTGGTTAGCATGTTTTGGGAGGGAGGGGGTTGGACACTTTCCCTACTGGGACCAGTGTTTTTTTGGGTCTAATGTTTTATTTGAGTGGGCTTTTTGTATTGTTTTACGTGTTGGTATTCACTTTGTTAACTTTATGTTCTGCGCCTTTAAGGTGCATGTTTACCGCATTGACGCCATTGCTCCATTCACTTCTATGAGACTTTACAGTTTGGGACATATCTTCAACCGCTCCAGGTAGCGTGGTCAGAGATGGCTCATTTTGTTGGTTTTCCCTTGCTCTGTCATCCGGTCAACGTTCTGGGGATGTTGAATCCCCCCTGCTGGGGCCTCCAGCCATGCACTAGAGCCAATATTGATGCAAGAGTTTAAGGCTACTACCAGGGACCTCCGGTCCACCTTACAACTGATTCCATCCACTTACAGGGGGTCTTCACTTCGTTGTAGACCCCCGCTCCCATCAGATCTTCCCTGCCTTACCCGCCGGGTGTACCTGATGTGTCTGATTCCTCTGAGGAGGAAATATTGGTGGACTCTGATGATGATGATGATGACTGTTCGGCTGTTCCTTCATCTGAGTTTTTTGGGGACCCCTTCGAGGCAGACCCCATTTCCTCAGCTGAGGGCCTGATCAGGGCTGTGTTGTCCACCCTGAACATTCCCTTGGTGCAAGAGGTGTCCACTGACCTCTCTGATGTTTTACAGGAGCCTGTTAGGCCCCATGCTTGCTTTCCTCCTAATCCCACCCTTGACTGCTTGGTGTCAGAGGAGTGGAAATTTCCAGACAATAAACCCTCTGTATCTAAAATGTTTGCTAAGCTTTATACGTTTTCTGAAATGGCCCGTACTCAGTGGTTTCATCCCCCTAAAATGGATGCGCCGGTGTCCAGGCTTTCTAAATCAACTGCCTTGCCAGTGGCTGATGCTTCTGCTCTTAAAGACTGGACTGACAAGAAGCTTGAGACTTCTCTCAAGGCTATTTTCGCGACTGCGGGCTCTTCCCTTCGCCTTACCTTTGCCACTGCATGGGTAAATAGGGCTTCTGCTGTCCGTCAGGGAGCCACTACTTCTGACATGTTGCGTCTTCTTGCTGGCATTGCTGCCTTGTTTGAAGTTGTATTTTATGGTAGCCAGAGCATCTACCATGTCTGTGGTAGCCAGACGGGCTCTTTGGCTTAAGATCTGGTCAGCTGACTCTTATCAATGAGGCCACTGGAGGGAAAAGTTCTCATCTGCCAGTGGTCCTAAGGAAGAAGGCACTTGTTAAAAGGAATCGGCTTTTTCATTCCTTTCAAGCAGACTCGTGCCAAGCGACCCATACGGTCCCTCAGGCTCAGCGCTCCTCATCCAAGCCTAAGCAGCAATGGAGAGCCAAGTCCTCCACAAAGCCCAAATCCACTACCTCTCAGGTTGGCAGGCCTGTGTGGTGGAACCATGGGTGTTACAGGTGGTGGTCTCGGGATACAGGATTCCCTTCACCTCCCTTCCCCCTCTAAGGACCTTTGTTTCTCATTCTCCCTTGGGAGCAGAAAAGAGATGCCTTTTCAAAGAAGCTATACAGGCCCTTCTGGACAAGGCGGTCCTGGAGCCAGTTCCCCCTCAGGAGAGGGGCTTGGGATTCTACTCCAACCTCAAGTGGTCTCAGGAAGAATATCTACTTCCCATCAATGTCTTGGAGCTTCGGATGATGTTTCATGCCCTACATCACTGGACTCGACTACTGTAAGATATCCCGGTAATGGTGCAGTCGGACAAAGCCACAGCAGTAGCCTACATCAGCAAGCAGGGCAGCACAAGAAGTCTCGCAGCTTAGTTAGAGGTCAAGGCTATTTTATCATGGGCAGAGGAGCATGTCCCTGCCATTTCCGCAGTTCATATTCCTATTGTAGACAATGTTCTGGCAGACTTCCTCAGTCGACACACAGTGGACTGCGGAGAGTGAGAGCTGCATTCAGAGGTGTTCAACCTCATCATCCAGCAGTGGGGTCTACCATGCATCAACCTGATGGCAACCAGACACAACAGGAAGGTTCCAACCTTCTGCTCTCGCTGGGCGGATCCCATGGCTCTGGCAGTGGATGCCTT
The DNA here is from genome assembly GCA_037306005.1 of Rhinophrynus dorsalis. Taxonomy (NCBI): domain Eukaryota; kingdom Metazoa; phylum Chordata; class Amphibia; order Anura; family Rhinophrynidae; genus Rhinophrynus; species Rhinophrynus dorsalis. The sequence continues at coordinate 122,953,733 of CM074724.1, forward strand.
ATCGATCCCGTGGACGTTTCCTCTGGCTTACATCTTCCCTCCTGTTCCCCTTTTGAACAGAGTACTTCGGAAGCTGAGACTGGAGCGCTGTCATTCTGATTGCGCCTTACTGGCCACGATCACATTGTTTTCAAGAGCTTCTGGACCTCTCTGTGGCGGAACCTCTTCCACTTCCTTCCCGTCCAGATCTTCTTCTACAGGGTTACCGCTGGAAAGAAGATGTTCATTGTCTAGCTTTGATGGCTTGGAGACCGAATCCTCAGTTTTGAAGAAGAAAGGATTTTCTTCTGGTGTGGTGGATACTATGCTTAGTGCCCGCAAGCCTGTTTCATCTAAGGCCTACCATCGGGTTTGGTCTACCTTCCTGGCTTGGTGTGTTGACAGAGACCTGTCTCAGGATTTTGACCTTCCTACAGGATGGTGTAGATAAGGGTCTCAGTCCGAGTTCTCTCAAGGTTCAGACTTCTTCGCTCTCTGTCCTTTTTCAGAGGCGTCTTGCTATCATTCCTGATGTCAGGGTATTCTTCCAGGGGGTTGCTCATATCCGTCCAATGTTTAAGTCCTCAGTGGGATCTTAGCCTGGTCTTTGGAGTACTCCAGTGTCTTCCCTTTGAGTCTTTGGCTACCATTCCTCTACTTCTGCTGACCTGGAAGATGGCCTTTCTCCTGGCGATTTGTTCTGTTCGCAGAGTTGTGGAGCTGCATACCCTGTCTTGTAATAAAGTTAGGAGAGCTCTATAAGTGAACAGTGCATCAGAAGTTACTAAGTGTATCTGTTCGTATGATCAAAAGTAACTGATTGTATCTGTACAAATGTTCAATTGTTGAGCTCTCCCTACTGTACTAAAACAGAACTATATTACCTCTCCCAACTAATGCCTAAGTCCTCAGTGGGTGCCTGTGTACACTGCTGGATCACTAGTGGAGGGCTGTTGGAAGGTGTACTTCTCCAGTGCACTATGACGCTCTGTGCAGGTACCCCTTAAATGTAATGGTGAAATTAGCAATCAGATAATACAAACAATACAAGGACTAAATAGCAGTGTTGCTCGGTGTAAAATGCTAGATAGAATATGATGAAATAAAATCAAATAATCACCTTTCTGACGCATTTCGCATTTAAAACAATACTTCTTGAAGACATTAGTCAGGAGAGGTAATATAGTTCTTTTTTTACTATAGTCGAGAGAGGTCCACAATTGATCATTTGTACGTATACATTCAGTCAGGGCTTATAATTTTAAGTCCTTTGCTACTAGCCAGACCTGAAAAGTTACTCGCCACTGCAAGCCAAAACATACCCACCAGGGCTGAATTTCTACTCGCCACGGCTAAATTTTCACTCACAATTGGCTAGTGGCGAGTGGAAATTTTGAGCCCTGCATTCAGTTACTTTTGAATTTATATGGATACATTCAATAACTTTATTTCAAGGATGTTTTGATACATTTAGGACACTTATAGTCCAGGAATCTGCAGTGGTATAATAGGTGTGGATATTATATGCTTTTATTATTGTATGTTTATGGGTATTTTGTACATGCACTTTATATGGGTAAACTTTATATTCATTACTGTTCATCATTGCCTCATGGGACATTGTGTTAGTATTACAATTTAGATTTTATTGGTTCATATTTCGGGCTCTCCCTCTTTTTTATTTTAGATATTCACACCTGGTCTTATAGGATTGAATTGACTCCACTGGGGTGTGGTCACTGCTGGTGTTACACTTATTTATTTTTTCTTTTAAGGCAGAGTGCCATCATCTCCACATTGATAGTTATGTGTGTGCGCATGTGTGTGTGTGTGTATGTATATATATATATGTATGTGTATATATATATATATATATATATATATATATATATATATATATATATATATATATATATATATATATATAAATAAATAATATACTCCACTAGGATGAGTTATGGTAGATAACACCAACGGTCATGCACCCAGTGCTTGCAAAATCAAGTAAAGTTCCATCTTTTAGCTTATATTTTATATGTTGCAGTTGAGGATTTGCAGTAACTGGCTTCATTATTTAAGTAATATTATGTCTCTCCAAAGGTTATCTGCTGTCTCGCTGTGAAGGGCAAGCTGGCTCTCCCGAAAAGCCCCTCTCAGATTTGGGTCGCTTGTCGTACCTGGCCTACTGGAAGAGTGTCATTGTTGATTATCTCTCATCCCACTGTGAGAAGCAGGTCAGCGTCAAAGGTCTAAGCCGAGCAACGGGGATGTGTCCCCATGACATTGCCACTACCCTGCAACACCTCAACATGATAGACAAGCGAGGAGACAGGTGAGTGACAGTTAAGGCGAGAACATGCTACTCCAAAAAGAATGTAGACCTAAATACAATAAACTGTCTCACTCTTCCGTCCGGCCATTTAGTGCCCTTAGACTTGTTGGCCTCATATCCCAAAGCCATCTTATTGCAGTGGTGTTAAACATATAAAGTGTATAAATATCGCATATCAATGATATATTTTGCTCTTCCATGAAGCTGATAATGTATACAATTACAGATTCTTCTCCTTATGTATACACATATGTGTTTGTCGCTCTGTGCAGGATTGTGATTATTCGAAGGGAAAAGATTATGGAAAGTCACATGGGAAAGGCTAAAGCACGTTCCCGTGTTAATGAGGTGGATCCAGAGTGCCTCCGGTGGACACCTGTCATAACATCCAATGCTGCAGTGTCTGACGAGGAACGAGAAGCTGAAAAAGAGGTAAGAATTTAAATGTTAATATATAATGAAGACCAGTTGAGTTTCTAAAAAGAAAGGTATCTGGTCACCATTGTCTCAGACTGAATATTAGTAAGGGTAGCAATACATATTGTCAGGGGGTCCCCCAGTGTTATGGGAAGAGTTAGGGGATCTGTTACTACTGGCATAATAGAGTATCAATATATCAACCAGAACCAGACTGAGACAGAAGATCAAGACAGATCTGCGCAGGGCCTACAGATCTATCAATATTCATCAAGTTTCCCCAAATCCGTTGCATGGAGTCTCACTTGGGTGAGAAGGTGGATGCTAAAAGCTTGAAAGACCATACCAATGAGTTAATCAGCATCTGGAATTCTGTTAAGAAATTTGCTGGTAGTTTAACTGGTCCATTTTGAAAGAGGTATAGCCATTTAGGTAAAATAATCATCTTAAAGTGATAGTAATGTTTCACAAAAACAGCAGCTCCAATTAATCTTCATAGTATTTGAGCCATAGAGAGTGCTACTCCATTACTGTCAGAGTTGTAGTTCAAGAGTAATTGAATGATAAAGTTTCCCCCTCCTGCCCCTTTTACCTAGTGTAAGCCACCTTCTTTCAAATGTGGAATCTGGTCACTTGACCAGACAGATCACAGCAAGGGACAGTTTTCTTACTGTGAGAACAATGAAAGCCCTGCCCCCCATTGACAGGTTTTTCAGGTTTTTCCAAGATTGTCCCTCTCTGCAATACACCTGGACACCACCTTGCTTCTCTGAGCTGAGCAGTTACATCAGTGAAAGGGGCGGGAGGGGGATACTTTACCATTCAATTACTCTTGAACTACAACTCTGACAGTATTGAAATAATACTCTCCATGTCCCAAATACTATGAAGATTAATTGGAGCTGATTTTATTATGAAACATTACTATCCCTTTAATTAAGTTAGATCTGCCAAAACCAGGAGATATAAAGAAAATCCCATCTCTGGAGTTCCTTAGAAAAATCATCAGGAAGCTGGAGGAAGTTCTTTGTAAGTTAAGTCTGAGGTGTAGGTGTAAAGAAGATCCCTAAAATATTTAATTTTGGGGTGGTTCCAGGCAAAACTGTAAGTAGTTTGGAGGGACGCAGCCTGCTCGGGCTGGACATTAATAATGAGGCATTCCGACTTAGAATAATTAATTTTAAAATGGGAGCGTTAAACATATATATCTAACAAATATAACAATGGAGAAGGCAGGAGTTCGGTTTCGTGAGAAAAATTTAAATATCATCTGCAAAGCATGCCAGTTTATTACTCGTATCCAGAGTATAGATGCCACTTATGTCTTCATGTTGAATGTAATTAAGAAGGGGTTCTAGGGAAATCACAAACCGGAATGGAGAGAGGACAACCCTATGTTGTCCCATTTCGTATGAGAAAGACCTCACACAAGAATCCATTAACCCTAACCTTGGTGTCTGGCGAGACATGTAGATTGAAAATTGATGACAGAAGAGACAGCCCCAAGCTTATATTAAGAAGTGCTTCTCTAAGAAACCGCCAGAGGACTCTTTCAAACACTTTTTCTTCATCTGTTGACTGGAGCAGAGCAGGCAGGTTTTCAGGGTTTGCCAGGCAGATAAGTGAAATAGCTTTAGCTGTGTTGTACCTAGCCTCCCATCCCACAACATAGCCTGATTTGTTAGGATGTATTAGTGTAGGAAAAAGAGGTTTAGCCAACATTTTAGCTTGTGTAAAGAGATGGGACAATAGCTACTACATCATGTAGGGTCCTTCCCAGGCTTGGGGATTACAGATATGTGCACCTCCAATGCTTGAGGTGGGAAAGACGATCCTGTCCTAATCTAGTTGAGCTATTGCAGCAGATGAGGTGCTAGTTCTTGTTTCAAGGTTGTAGTAGGTTGTGGGGAAACCTTCTGGACCTGGGCTTTTACCTTTAGGTGCAGAGTTTTTAACCTTTTCCAGCTCTTCCAAAGTGAAAGGTGCTTCAAGGAGTAATGTATCTGCCTCAGATATTGAGGGGACCCTCGTGGTCTGTAGGAAGGATCGATTTTGAATGTGTGTGTGTGTGTGTGTGTGTGTGTGTGTGTCACTGTATAAGGTCGGATTGTAAAAGGCGTGTACTAAGTTATACGGGTTGGAGTAAAACTGTCTAAATACCTTCTCCATCACCTCTACTGTTCGGCAGTTTAGTGATATATATTTGTATATATTCCCTAGTGTTTTCCTGTATTTCATACCATACAGGTAATTTTGGTATTTATGCTAAGATCTATTTATTCTACTTTTATGTAGGAGAGCTAACTCTTGTATGGCTTCCGTAAGGGAAGTTAGATCACTGGATGAAAGGGAATGTTTATGAGCTGTTTCAAGTGCAGAGATGGTAGCTAGGAGGTCCGTAATCTTTTGGTTGCAAAGTAGCTTCTTATGAGCTGCTAGTTTAATGAACTCTCCACAAAACACACACTTGTGAGCCTCTGATGTAACAGGAACAGAATCTTCCCCATTGTTATTATCTTGAAAGTAATGAGATATCATGAGCAGACTCTATGAAAAGTTAATTAAGTTTCCATGATGGAGAGCTAACCAAGAAGGAAGGGAGGCTGAATTTAATAGATATTAGTTCATGATCCGACCATGTTTGAGTAGAATAGGTAAGTTTAAAGTGTTTGGATGGCATGTTGTGGCATGAATATATAATCAATATGAAAGTTAGAATTGTGACGCGCCGAAAAAATTGTAATCTTTCACCGGTGGGAGTGTGGGCTGCCAACTGTCCATGAAGTGGTACTTATTCAATAACTGCAGTAAAAAAGTTAAAAAACTGCATCAATATGGACAAGGATTTGTACCACCACCAACACCCTATGGGTGCATACTCGCAAAAGGATCAGTTGGAGTGAAAGCTTATGCCACCTCCAACCTTCAAACAGCTGGGGAATTTGAAACTGCCCCCAGACGCAGTATAAACAGACCATTCGTTTTTTTGGATGGCTACTGTCTCGATCACTTTCTCCCAAGCGGCACAAAAATTCCCACTCCAAACAAAAAAGAGAGGAAGTACCACCACAAACTCTTGTTTAAAATTAGAAATGTACTCAAATTCTTTTCAATCAGAAATAATACATTAAAAAAATATGATGGCAACATCATCAGCACATTGCTAGTCTATAATAAAAGTGGACTGGCTACTCTGAAAAGACTGAGGGCTGGCATAAATCAACATTCATCTGTGAACGAGACCAGAGAAGCTAGCAAACTTAACTTTCTAAATTGGGAAAGAATAATGAAAAATGGGTTACTCGTTATTTAAGTAAACAGAATGTAGGGGTGAATAAACTAGTAAATAGACGGAACATAACCATCTTGTAAATACAAAGGGGTTAACATAATTCAACCTGCGTCTTGGAAAGAGGCAAGAGAAGGTATGGCATTTGGCGTATGGCGTACATCTTTTGGTGAACAGCATCAGGGTTTGGCATATAGCGTTTCATGTATAGCGTATGGTGTTTCATGTATAGCATATTCTGCCCCTTGCCTACTCCTGTGAGAATCACGCCCCATTGTATTCTCCTGTAAGGCATGAATATTCCCTCCTTACTGCCCCCCCCCGGGTGTGATTGTCCACCCAGGGGTGTGTGTGGATGGAGATGGAGAAAATGGTACATTGCCAGGCTTCTCTTTTTATTAATACACTAGTTGAAGAGCCCGTTACACGGGCCACAGTGCCACTACCAGCCAGTTGCGGGGCAGTCATGCACAGTAGAGACTGCCAGCGCCGCGGCTGATACAGAGCTGGACGCTCCTTTGGAGCGTCCAGCTCTGTATCAGCCTCGTCAGGGGCAGTCTCTACTGCGCATGACTGCAGCACGCACAGCAGTCTCTACTGTGCATGACTGTGTTGTTACACATGTTTTAGCAAATTATTATATAGAATATGTATAGATGGGCATGACAATATTTCTAATAAGTGGAAATTCAAAAAGTAAACACTGTAACATATTTAACAATATTTTAAAAGGAAAACATTCGTATATGTTAACAATATACTTATGTATATAATCAGTCCTTATTTCCAAAGCCTCAGACACATCTTTGCTGCTAGTCTAAAGCAGGCTGGACCTCCCTCAAAAATATAAGAACAAAACAGCCGGCTCAGCAAATGTTTGAGTGTAGTATAACGGTATCTTGCTTGGCCTTCACCTTCACCCTTGTGCTCTCGCAGTAGTATACTCACTCGTGTATGAGGCTTTTATTCTGCCTCTAAGAAATAAGAGCCTACTCCGTGTATACCCTGGGATTGTTATTCTTGCCCTCCCTGTCCATTTTCTGTGCAAAGTTTCCAGCCACTTGTAAGTAATACGAGGTCTATTAGTAGTAACACTGAGGAGATCATTAACCCACTGTGTAGACTACAAGATCCCCTTTTTGGCCTGGGCCACTGCACTAGGGGCTATTAGGACAAATGGATAACTCCACCGGTAAAGGTAAAAAGTAGACTTTAATTAAACTATGCCAAACAAAGGCTATACATATACCTCTTAAAACCAGTCATATAGAAAGGTTTGATGATTGTACACACACCAAATACAATTAAAAAATAGTAAAAATGCTCTACACTTTTCGTGTCATACCCTAGCGCTTCTTCAGGAGAAGAAAAATAAGACATACAATAATTACCCCTTTTTATATAGTTCTAAACTCGGGATGCTATTAATCTCCATTAAACATGGCCGACATTGCAGCCACAAAGTCCACTCTCCATAGGTCAGTATCCGGAAACTAATCCCTTCCATTAAATACATCGCTTCCGGAGTTATGCTAACAGTCAATCAAGTAACGAGACAAAGGGCAATTAATATCATACAGTTGAAGCACAACATTCCACCACATGATGCACTCCATCATTAAACCCACAATATAATATAATGGCTTTCGGTGCACTCCATCATTGGAACTCAACCTCTGTCTCAGTATGACGCGGGGCACCAAAACACTAACAATGATGTGATTCACCAATAGATTGCATCCTGTACATGCATTCCACCGCTGGAAAGTATCCCACAGTCCTATGGCACAAGCTCCAAAGCCCAATTTACATACATGCAGAAGATAAATACCTCTCAGAACTAAACACTCCTCTATCGGAATACATTATATAGATAAAAAAGTAATCTCAAATACTGGAATGCGTCATATTACATACTTCAATCCAAGATGTTAGTAGGTCCCCTACTTACAAATATAATAATACTGTGTGTAAAAAATAAATAAATTACATTTTAAATTGGAGGCATCATCCCTAGTTTATTTATTAAGGTAGATAGTGATGATTGAGGGTATTGGTTTAAATTTAAATGTATAAATGGGTTTATATTCTTCACGTTGTCTACTCATTAGGTAGATAACAATTATTGGTACAAGATGATTTGGGGATTTTTACAGTAGTAGTCATCATTAGTTTGTATATAGGTTGGGATAAAGTATTTTTTTTCTCACTCTGCTGTGCAATTATTCGATATATATACATAATGCGAAATGTATATGTATACAATATTTTGGCAATATTGGGTAGAAAAATGAGACAGGATAATACCATTGATTTAAATGTAATTTATTGCTATTAGAGGTATCTTCCTTTCCATTTTCCTATCCAATATTGCCAAAAGATTGTATACATATAATTTCTACAGTATCTACATTAACTGACTGCAAGCAGAGAGAGAAAAAAGTTTTATTTTTTTTTACCTCTACCTATCTAAAAATTAATGATGACTACTATAGTAAAAATCCCCAAATCATCTTGTTCCAATATTTATCTACCTAACAAGTAAAAACTCTGTGTGAAAGAATATAAATCCATTTATACATTTAAATGACCTTGAGCGCACAAAGGTGAAGGCCAGGCAAGACACTGTAATACTACACTCATCTTCTACACTGGCTGTTTTGTTCTTCAATAACCTTTCTTACAATTTATCCAATCCCTGTTAAAAACCAAATGAGCACAAATTATCACAGGGAAACCTATACAATTGTGGATTTTTATTTAAATTTTTTCCCATTTTTATATTCTCAAATTAAATTATGGGTTATTCTTATAAATTTGGCATTAAATGAAAGCCCTACATGTCCTTAAAAAAGGGTGTATAATTTGTGTGGGTAGACTAAATGAATTAGAGGGAAATAATGTTTAACAAATACATACTTTTGTCCTCTGGTGTAAAAAAAAAAAAAAAAAAAAAAAAAAAAAAGCCCTCGTCACGAAGTGGTTAAAACAATAGAGTGAATATGCATAAATGATCTATTTGTTCAAAACCTGCAGGCAGAGCTTCTTATGGAGCAGGCAAGCTGTGGTGACGGGGAGTACCAGCACACCCACTCCTCCCATGCTCACTCCAAGCAATCGCCTTCTGATGAACAAGCCTTCACCAAATTTGAACTTCCACAAGAGGACACATCTCCACCAGCAGATAAGGAACACCCAAATGAGCCTCCTAAGGAGTGCAATGAGGAAGATGAGGAGGAAGAAAAAGAAAGGAGTCAGGAAACCTCACCTCCCATAATGACCAAGCCCCAGACACTTGCTGCAAAGAGAAAGGTAGTATCATCTGGCTTGAGGCAATTTATTTATATTTTTAGAACAAGTGTAGGACCCCTACCTGTCTGGAGCTTTAGTATTGGGCCTGATTTTTCTTGGGGTTCAGATACTTTCATTGATGAGTTGACTGTCAACAAAACCTTTAGTTGATAGGTCTGAAGCCATTAAAATGCTAGAGGATAATGGTATTGCATGGCATTCCGCAAACATGGAACATGTATAATGAATCTTTTACTACGGCTTCTAAATGAAGCAGTAATATTTGAGGTAACCAAGACCATTCATAAACATAGGTTGATATCACTGTTAGCAGAAGATGGCAAAATATTTGCAGCAGTGCTGGAAAATTATACTAAATTTGGGGATGGGTTAATAAATTAATTCTGACTAAGCAGGGTTTAAGCTTCGAAAGCCCACTAACCATAACCTTTGCAGAGCACTCAGTCTTATACACAGCCACCACTCCAACTCCAGCAACAGAGTCATAGAGGGGGTATTGGCCATGTATATGCAAAAACAAACAAATAAAACAGCACTTAGTTTATGTGTTATTTTTGCATCCTAGTTGGACACAAAAACAATGTTATTATATGGAGAAGAAATGTGTTTACCTTAGCACAACACAAGCCCTGATTAAGAAAAAACATTTCCTCTGGCCATGTATATCTTGCAAGCCTGAGTCCTGCAAAAATTATTTACTCAGGGCTTTTATTTGGCTAACTGGCTGTTCTCTGTGTAAGCCTGCTGCTATACTGGCTAACCATGATTTTAAAAGAGACTAAAAAACCTACATTGAATGTGGCAGATATGTATGGAGGTGGTGGTGGACAGGTGTGAGTGAAGTGTATGTATGTATATATGTGTGTGTGTGTATATATATATATAATATATTTTCTAATTCGTGATTCCTACAGCAATTGTTACTGTATTACTACACAGCATTCCTCCGTATCAGTTACCAACCCATACTCAGGGAGCAAGTTCCACAGAGGTGTGCCACCACCCGTACAACCAATGTTTGATATTTGCCATCCCTGAGACCCATGAATCACCCTGTATTCAGAATGTTGATGGAAAGTTCTGTTTGATGATGTAACTGCTGCTGCTATAAACCCTTTGCTGCCTTCTTTTTCACTATTCTGTCTTGCAGCTTTTCTGGCGCTAACTTTCTCACTCTCTTCTTCCACAATGCAACACTCCACCCGATCAATAAGCATATCTCTATATTCCTCAGAGATATGCTGCTGATCATCATTATTGTGGAACTGCCCTTTGATCACTAAGTAATGGAATATGATTCTGAAGGAAATCGCTAAAATAATGAATATCAAATTATAAAAAAAGCTTCAGTACATAACAGAATTTAAAGCACCTGCATTTTAATAAGAGTACTACCAATGGCTCTTTAGATCCTTCATCTTAAAGGGATAGTAATGTTTCAAAAAAACAGCAGCTGCAATTAATCTTCATGATTTTTGGGCCATGGAGAGTGTTATTTCAATACTGTCAGAGTTGTAGTTCAAGAGTAATTTAATGATAAAGTATCCCTCTCCTGCCCCTTTTACCTGTCAACCAGACTTCTTGCAGCAAGTGACAATCTTCTTCTTGTGAACATAAGGAAAACCCTGCCCCCCTTGACAGGTTTTTCCTTTATGCTCACTGAAGATTGTCCCTCTCTGAGAACCATCTGGGCAGTATTGCTGCTCTGAGGTGAGCAGTGTTACATCAGTAAAAGGGGCGGGAGGAGGATACTTTATCATTCAGTTACTCTTGAACTACAAATCTGACAGTATTGAAATAACACTCTCCATGGCCTAAATACCATGAGTATTAATTGGAACTTCTTTTTTTGTGAAACATTACTATCTCTTCAATGCACTGAAAATTAACATCCCTATTCTACAGAAACAAACATCAGTCCCTTCTCACTTGGACTGGAAGTATAGCATCACCTTGGTTATTACAATGGAGAGTGTTACATCTAGTGAGGGGGGTGCAGAAAATCCTTTGACTGCTTTTGGAACCCCTGCCTGGATGATTTGAAGTCAGATTGATTGTGGTAAAACACCACCTAAAATTTACCTGGTGATCATGTATTTAGGAAAATTATGTTTTAAGTCTCAGAGTAACATCTAGCTACCGTGTCATCTGTTGTTGAATACAGCCGAGAGCCCTTCTCCTCTATTTCTTTATCTCATTCTTCTATTTTTTTTCTTTGTTTCTTAGTTTCTGTTATGCCTTGGTTTTATGTTATCTAAACATAGTTAAATTGGGCATTTATTGTTTATTTCTGTAGCCAACAAGTTTGTGGATAGATCTATCTGTATAATGTATCAGTACCTTGATTTCACATTACTTAATTCTGCCTGAAAGATTTCTGTTCTATTTATTCTTATATTTGCCGATTGGCCTTTATTTGTGTGTGTGTTCATTGTCCTCTAATGGTTGACTTTTGTCTTCTCTTCTATAGAAAATTTTCAAAACAATATTAGGTCTCACTTTTCTTATATTTTACCTTTGTGCACAAAATTATTGGAATTACAGATTATAATAAGTACTTAAAGTGTGGCTAGACAGAAGCCATAATTATTATTCTGTTGATTATCTGATAAAGAGCCGCCCAAGCAACACTGGCTCAACAAAACTTGTGGAACAAATATCAACGCCTAAAGAAGTTCTGAAAATTATGAGAACCGTTCATAGACACCCTACCACCCAACCAGGAAAACAGGTTCAATCTGACACTGATGTACTAAGAACTGGTGGAATTCGGCAGTAAATCTACTGCACCTTTCCAGTTGATTCAAATTTAGCTTTTAACCCCTTTAATGCTAAAAAGATTTCCATTGCAAAGCATTGAAGACCCATCACATGTTCAAGGGGGTAACAGCCACTATGGGAATTACTCCAGTGTGGAGATGTTTTTGTGATGAGTGTCTGGTGGTGTCGTGAGCACATGCCCTTGACAATGGAGAAACACATTACCATATGTACTAAGAATTATATGCGCAAGGGAAGGGAGAATTTAATCAATAACATGCAGGGTTGTCGAACTGCCGGTGATGTGTAAGAGATGCCTTCCCTACAGCATTAGACATTAAACAACCCCAAAGTCTGACCACATCCTCTCTGCTTCCCAGCTTCCATAGTGGGGGAGTGGAATAGATCTGTCTATCACATTTCCCTGCTCTTCTGTACTGACTGTACCAGCTAAGTGGGCTATCCACCAATCAATTGATACAGGTAAACACAGGGCTCACAAGGCAGTACTGCAGGAAGGAGAGAGAAAAAAAAGAAAAGAAAAAGCCACTAAGTGAAATATAGCTAAAGTGAAAGGACAACATAAAAAACAGTATTTAACACTCCAGCATTCTCCCCTCACTCCCATTCACCTCTTCCCTCCCTCACTCCCATTTGCCTTTTCCCTCCCTCACTCCCATTAACCTCTTCTTCACTCCCATTAACCTCTTCTTTCCTTCACTACCATTAAGCTCTTCACTCCCATTTATCAATTTCATCCCTCACTCCCATTCACATCTTGCATCCTTCACTCTCATTTATCTCTTGCATCCCTCACTCCCATTCGCATCTTCCCTCTTTCACACCTATTCGCCTCCCCCACTTGTTACATGTACATCAGGGGGAGATGAATGGGAGTGAGGGAAGAAAGAGGTGCATGGGTTAAATAAGGTCAGTAGAAATAAAGAAACCCTTATAGTTGTACGCAAAAGCAGATAATGTGAGGAGAAAGGAGGCAGAAAAGACACATATAAAATGAGACAAAACTTGTGGGGTCTTGGAATTGTTGTTTGTCATGGTGATATTTCTTTCTATCCATAGTCTTCTTGCTAAAGATGGGAGGGAATATGCATACTAGTTTAAACATAAAAGTGACACTCATTGAGAAAAAATATTCTATTAACTGTTTACTAAAAAAAAAAAAAAAAAAGCAGCTTTTCACTGTACGTTGATCAACGATGCATAATTATATGAATAGAATTCCCATTGCTCAGGAGCAGCAATACTGAGTACTCACAGTGGTGGTCTTCCTTCACAGTCCATTCCTCTGTAAAGTTGACTTAATTCCCCAGCCTCCCATACTTTCTTGCATCTTCATGCTCCTTCTGTAACAAAGATTTAGCCTGTGAATTGTCTAGTCTTCTTTTTTGGTGAATATCTTTTTAATGTATTGCTAGTGGCTTTCCCCGGTGAGTAACATATGCACATCCTTTCAGTTCCTCTGCTCATCAGTGTCTAGATGTTTATTGCCATTATGTCTCTCATATAGAAATTGTAAGCCTTATTACCACAAGATGTTTGAATATACATATACATTTTTAGGCAAATTAGGCTTAGTTCATACAGGCACCTTGAACACGATTGTGTTGCAGAATTGTACTCTTAAGTTCATTTCACTTACCTGAGCTGTCCCTGCATACCCCCAAGAGATCCTGTTGCTGGAGAGAGACTAATATTTGGCTTATGTGGGCAATGATTATGTCATTGAGGTTGTCAGCGCACCCATCCAGTCATCTTTGTGAGTAATCATCACTGCTGCCCTGTTGACCTCTATGCAGATCTGCTTTGCTAAAACTTTCCTGCATTCTAAGATCAATGCAGGAAAGTTTCCGCAAACTGCATTTGGACTTCGTGTGTGGAGAAAGTGTACAGCCCAATATGCAGCAATGATAAGTAATTTCTCGTTAGAAATGTTAAAAAAATGCTTTGCAAGGACAGACTCATGAGCTTAGCCTAAAACTATTTATTTGTGAAAGAAATGTTTTGTAAAACATTTGTGCTACTAAGGCTTATGGTGTTTGTAAGTGCATTATAACACCAACACACAACTAGTCACTCCTTTACTTCTAAACTCGATATTGTCAGTATAAGTCCTCAGGATACACCAAGAGTTAAGGTTTGAAAGATAACTCATTTATGATCAAGCAAGGTTATCAGTGGCACATTCCTTGTGATTGATCTACCTGTACTTAAGTTGGACTGTACTTAAAACCTGAGCAGTTTATGTGTCCTGAGTGCTCTGGTTGAGAATCACTGCTGTAAATAAAGTGAACACTGCACTTTGAGAATGTCTTTGTTTTTACTAATTGTTTTATTTACTAATAGTTCTGAAATTGATTTGATAATCCAATTATTTATTCCATACAGAGAGGCTTCAGCTTGAGGAAAAAACGGGGACGAAAACGCAAGAGAATCAACAGCAGTGTAACCACAGAGACTATCTCAGAGACCACAGAGGTCTTAAATGAACCATTTGAGGACTCAGACCATGACAGCCCTGATCCAGAGTCTGAGGATTGGAACCTAAAACAAGATTCTAGAAGAGTCAAGCAGCATGAATGTCTACTGAACAGAGAGACTGAGACCAGGAGCCAAATGGATGAAGAGCTATGTGCAAGTACGACTTACTGGACCTAATGGGCAGGGTTTGGGGACCTATAATTCTTATTCCTTTTTTAGTTATTTTATGTACTATGCTGAGTGGATGGGTTCCAACTTTAAACCTAAGTATAATAATCCTAGAGTTTATAATACATGCAGATTTTATGTAAATTACTATAATTTGATTGTAAAGTTCCAGCTAATTTTTCCCTGACACATTGTGCAACAAGGAGACAAAAAAATACAAAGATTTGTGCCATTACAAGTTTATACACAAATAAAAATGATTTTATAAAAAATACTTGAACCTATAAAGAGAGAGCTAGAGAAGGGTTATACTTGAAACCATTAATGGCAAGAAGGGTAATTTCAGAACTCAGGTTCTGGAAATATGTCTAGCTTTATGTAATTATTACAGTCAAAACTAAAAATACAACCTTTATGGATAATGACTAGCCATTATCAATAGTGACTGGCTGAAGTTGATAATAAAACTTTTTGTACTGAGCATGGGAATTTAATTGCTAATTCTCATTTTAGTTCATCTTGGGTTTTAGCTCATCATAAGTGAGCAGTAGGCCGTTTCTTCTTGGATTTATGAAAAGGGTCTGTATTTAGAATAGGAATTGACTGAACCTGCTAATTTAAGTGTACAGTCAGAATATGCATCAGTTGCCATATCCTCAGGTTTCCTGTAAGAAGATAACTTTAAAATAGTACTAATCTATGCAAGCTTGGTTATTTTCTAATCTGAGCCTGTGTTCGCTGTCCAGTATTAAAGTGTTAGTAATGTCCAAAAAAAGTGTTTTGCATTTAGAAGAGCTTAAAAAGCTGAGCTAAATGAAAAAAAAATGTTTCACTGTCGTCCAGTACAGGTCACTGGTACTCTGGGAGGCGTAAGTCCCCTTTAATAGGCAGGAACAACTATGCAAATGATTTGCAAGGGGCGGAGCCTCCCCTCTTACTTAAGCCACCTTCTGGCCAGAGCCACTTAGATTGATTTGTTCCTGGAGTGCTTTGCACACCAGGTAGAGAACATCTATGCATCTTAGTGTTTTATTATTTTTTTATTCAAATATGGAATACCACCATTAGGAGGGTGACCATGGCTGTGAATTGCCCTCTTTAAAGTGGCTGGTGCAGCTTCCAGGGATTTTCTGTGGACCTTATGCCCTGAAGAGGGGACAGCTTGTGTTAAGCAGCTCCCCTACTGGGGAATTTACCTCTGGTTCTTTCCCACCTTATCATGGTCACCTGAAGACAGAAGTCCTGCAAGAAAGGTGAGTCACCCATTGAGTGCTGAAGGTCCACTTGTCCCCACAGTGTCCCTTTGATGGGCTTGTATTTGGGAGTTTCAATACACTCCAGCACTCATAGGGTGTTTTTATTGCATTATTACTGTTTTATGCAATTTCTGTGGTATTCTCTGGGTTTTGGAGCTTTTGATATTCGTTTACTCATGTTTCTTATGTGTTTCATACTTGTTTGGGCACTTTTTAATGTTTTCTCAAACTTTGTTAAAAATGGTGTTCCGCGCCTTTAAGCGCGGCTTTTTCCCGCTCAGACGCAAGGGCTCCTTTACTCTCTATGAGAATTCACAGTGTGGGACGTATCTCTGGAACCGCTTCTCACAGCAACTTCAGAGAGGGCTCATTTTATTGCTAGGCTCTTGCTCTATCATCCAGAATGTGTTTTATGTATGTGGGGTGTTCAGGGGGGCTTCGGGCACTGTTTGGGGTACTTGTAAGGGAAAACTACATTTCCCATGAGCGCCTGGTTCGCGCTCATTTCTGATTGGCTATCATGATGGCCGCCATTTTGTAGTACTTTTCCTAAGCGAGTACACTACGCAGGGACCGAGCCTTCTCTCTCCTCAACAGATTAACCCTTCGCTGGCCAGATAAGTCCGAATTTAGACATTTCTGGGGTGAAACTTTAATCATTTACACTTCTTCTGGGTGATAGTGTTATTAGTGGGGTATATTGACGCTGTGAGCATGTCTACTTCACTGGAGCTAGGGGCTAGACCCAAGTCTAAGGAGGATGGGGGTGTGCTACCCCCATGGCGTTTTGCTCCTCTTGCCACATTGGGCTGTCTACCGATAATGTGGGGGATCTATGCCCTAATTGTACTGGTCAAGATAGCAACCCTGGGCTTTCCAGCCACGCTATTGAGCCATCTTGGGTGAGGGAGTTTAAAGCTGCCGCTAGGGATCTCAGATCCACGCTTCAACTCTTTCCCTCTCAGATACAGGGGGCTCTCCAGGTCTGGCAGACCCCCTCTACCATCAGGACCTCCCTGCCTAAGCCACAGGGAGCTCCTGATGTCACTGATTCTTCTGAAGAAGAACTCTTACAGGATTCTGATGCTGAGGAACGTACTGTTATTGAATCTAACAGGTCCATTGGGGACCCCTATGAGTGTGACCCTGAAGTCTCGGCTGAGGGTCTGATCAGAGCGGTTCTGAATACGCTCAACCTTCCTCTGACTCAGGAATCCACTTATGATCCTACTGATGTTTTTCAGAAAAAGCCATCTAAACCAGTTGTTTGTTTTCCAACTAACCCTACTCTTGCCCGTCTGGTCTCTGAGGCATGGAAGAATCCTGATAGATCTTCCTCTGTCTCTAAAAAGTTTGCTAAACTTTACCCTTTTCCTGAGGCTGAGTTGGCAAAATGGGTTCATCCTCCTAAGGTGGATGCTCCTGTTTCTAGACTATCCAAGTCTACCGCCTTGGCTGTCTCTGATGCCTCTGCCCTGCAGGATTGGACGGATAAAAAGCTAGAGCTTTCTCTTAAATCTATTTTTGCCTCCATTGGCACTGCCATGCGCCCAACCTTTGCTGTGGCTTGGGTTAATAGAGCCATTGCGGCCTGGACTGAACGACTGACTGAAGCAGTTTGCCAGGATGCGCCAGTATCTGAACAGTTGCAGCTCCTTGCTAATATCACTGAAGCTCAGAACTATGTTGCTGACGCTGCTTTTGATGCTGTGCGCATGATGGCGAGGGCCTCCACTTCTTCTGTGGTGGCTAGACGTGCTCTTTGGCTGAAAATTTGGTCTGCTGATACAGCCTCTAAGAAAGCCTTGCTTTCCTTGCCCTTTCAGGGGAATTTGCTTTTTGGGTCTGAACTCAAAGAAATGATCAGTGAGGCTACTGGCGGTAAAAGTACTCTTCTACCCTCAGTCTTTAAGAAAAAGTTTCCAGCCAAACGCAATCGGTCCTTTCGTTCCTTTCAGACTGAGACACGCTCCTCGGCCCAGACGGGTCCTCCCGCTACGCGCTCCTCCTCCAAGCCCAAACAGTCCTGGAAGCCCAAAGTTGCCCCCAAGGCCAAGACCTCCAAGACTGCTTCGGCATGACTCGCCGAACCCGGGTCCGCATCCGGCTGTAGGCGGTCGTCTCCGCATCTTTCGCCGGACTTGGGAGGAGTCAGTGGCGGACCCATGGGTTCTTCAGGTGGTGTCAGAGGGATACAGGATCCCTTTCTCTTCCC
The DNA here is from genome assembly GCA_037306005.1 of Rhinophrynus dorsalis. Lineage (NCBI taxonomy): Eukaryota > Metazoa > Chordata > Amphibia > Anura > Rhinophrynidae > Rhinophrynus > Rhinophrynus dorsalis. Next base: position 122,971,960 of record CM074724.1, read on the forward strand.
TTCCTCCTTTTCGGTTCCATTTTACTCGTCCTTCTCAGGAACCCACAAAAAGGTGTCTGTTCGACGACGCTATTCAGGATCTCTTGGACAAAGAGGTCCTGGAGGTGGTTCCTCAAGGGGACACAGGTTCAGGATTCTATTCCAACCTGTTTGTGGTAGCCAAAAAGGACGGAGGAGCTCGTCCCATTTTGGATCTCAAAGATCTCAATGCTTATGTGGTGACTTCCCACTTCCCCCAGGAATCTCTGCGTTCTGTGATTGCAGCAATGTCTCCAGGGGAGTTTCTTGCCTCCCTGGACCTTCAGGATGCTTATCTTCACATCCCTATTCATCCAGAGAGCAGGCGGTATCTCAGGATTGCCTGCCACAGGGGACACTTTCAGTTTGCAGCGCTCCCCTTTGGGCTGACTTCAGCCCCTCAGGTCTTCCAGAGGGTGTTAGGCTCCTTGATAGCGGTGCTCCATCAGGATGGGATCAGAGTGACCCCCTACATGGACGATCTCCTACTGAAGGCCTCCTCAGCGGAGCTTCTCCGTCAGCAATTACAGAAGTGCATGCACACCCTGAACCGTCATGGCTGGATCCTGAATCTGGACAAGTCGGACTTGATTCCATCTCAGAGGCTTCTGTTCCTGGGTCTCCTGTTCGACACTCGCCAATGCATGGTGTTTCTTCCAGAGGACGTGGCTCACCAGATAGCCGTCAGAGTGGCTGGGATTCTGGACATGGACGAAATTCCAGTTCCGAAGTTGTCGTCTTTAGTGGGGAAGTTCATTTCCACGATCGAAGCAGTCCCATTTGCCATGGCCCACTCCAGGGAACTTCAGAGATTTGTGATCCAGACGTGCAAGAATCATCCAGATCATCAACATCTGTCTGTTTCTCTTCCTCCTCATGTCGAGTCGAGTCTGCACTGGTGGTTAGATCTCTCTCATCTCCTGAAAGGGAGATCCTTTCTAGTTCCTCATTGGACCACAGTCACAACGGATGCCAGCCTTCGGGGCTGGGGTGCAGTCTGGGGTTGCTTCAGTGCTCAGGGGAAATGGGGTCTGGAGGAGTCCCTGCTCTCCATCAATGTTCTGGAACTTCGAGCTGTCCGGCTTGCCCTGAGGCACTGGGAGTCTCAATTGACCGGTCTTCCGATCAGAGTGGAGTCCGACAACGCCACGGCGGTGGCTTACATCAACAGTCAAGGCGGCACAAGAAGCGGTTCCGCCTGGTGGGAGGTCAAGGATATTTTGTCTTGGGCAGAAGATCACGTGCCTGTCATCTCTGCAGTTCATATTCCAGGCGTGGACAACGTCATGGCAGACTTCCTCAGTCGTCACACCGTCGACAGCGGAGAATGGGCTCTTCATCCAGAGGTGTTTCACATGCTCACTCAGCGGTGGGGGATGCCTGTGGTGGACCTGATGGCTACCAGACACAACAGGAAGGTTCCGGTGTTTTGCTCCCGGTTGAGGGACTCCCTTGCTCTAGCAGTGGATGCCTTGTCGATCCCTTGGGACTTCTCCCTGGCTTACATCTTCCCTCCTCTTCCTCTATTGATCAGAGTTATCCAGAAGTTGAAAAGGGAGCATTGTCCTGTCATCCTGATTGCTCCAAACTGGCCTCGCCAGTCCTGGTATCCGGAGTTGATGGCCATGTCAGTGACGGATCCAATTCCGCTTCCTGCCCGTCCGGACCTACTTCTTCAGGGATATCTGTGGAAGGAGGATGTTCACTCTCTCCATTTGATGGCATGGCGGTTGAATCCTCGATTCTAGCAAAGAGAGGATTTTCTTCTTCTGTGGTGTCGACTATGCTCAGTGCTCGTAAGCCTGTGTCTTCCAAGATCTATCATCGCATATGGTCAACTTTTGTGACATGGTGCTCTGATAAGAAGTTATCCCTTGAATTCCATCTTCCCACTGTCCTGGCCTTCTTGCAGGACGGTGTGGATAAGGGGCTCAGTCTGAGTTCCCTCAAAGTTCAGACTTCTGCCTTGTCTGTGTTTTTCCAGGAAAGGATTGCTATCCTTCCTGATGTGAAAGTTTTCTTCCAAGGTGTGACTCATGTTCGACCTGCCTTCAAGAGTCCTGCTCCCCAGTGGGACCTCAACTTGGTGCTGGGAGTTCTCCAGCGACCACCGTTTGAATCCTTGGCTTCCATTCCATTACGTCTCTTGACTTGGAAGATGGCCTTCCTTTTGGCTATTGTTTCAGTTCGCCGGGTAGCAGAGTTACAGGCCTTGTCTTGTAAACCTCCTTACCTGGTGTTCCACAAGGATAAGGCTGTGCTTCGCACTACCAAGGAATTCTTACCCAAGGTTGTGTCCGAGTTTCACATTAATCAGAGATTGTGGTTCCCTCTTTCTGCCCTAATCCTTCATCTGACAAGGAAAGAGATCTCCATCTGTTGGATGTGGTGCGTTGCCTCAAGTTTTATGTTCATCGCACTGAGTCTATCAGGAAGTCTGACGCTCTATTCGTCATTCCTGAGGGGCCTAGGGCAGGGAGACCAGCTTCCAAAGTTACCATTGCCTCTTGGATTAAGGCTACTATCCATGAAGCCTACAAGTTGAGGAATAAGCATGTTCCCTTCCGGGTGACTGCCCATTCCACCAGATCTATTGGGGCCTCTTGGGCCTACAAGAATCAAGCTTCTGCTGATCAACTGTGCAGAGCGGCCACTTGGTCCTCTGTGCACACTTTTTCTAAGCACTATCGAGTTGATGTACTGGCTTCGGCTGATGCCAGTTTTGGAAGGAAGGTCCTGGAGGCAGTCTTGCCTGTGTAGGTCTTCCGCTCTGTGATCCTTAGTGCTTCCTTACTGTTGAGCCCGGTTGCACTGGTTCCATGTGCTGTGTTAGTTCAGGGATTGTTCCCTTGGTTGGTGTCCGTTGACACTTACAGTTTGGGCTATGTTATTAACTGGGTCATAGCAGTTCTAGTGACTTGGGCCTCGCGCCTGGTCCTTGCCTTTCTTCCCGCCTCTGGATCAGCTCAATGTTTGTACATCCCAGAGTACCAGTGACCTGTATTGGACGACAGAGAAAATAGGATTTTAGTCTTACCTGTTAAATCCTTTTCACTTAGTCCATACAGGTCACTGGTCTCCCACCCTGTCAAGGGACCAGTCTTGGCTCTCCTGTGGCATCCAGTGGGAGACCGTTCGGGCATGCTCACAGGAGTCTTTCTTTTTGCTTACCTGAGGTCAGTTTTAGGGTCTCAAATCAATCTAAGTGGCTCTGGCCAGAAGGTGGCTTAAGTAAGAGGGGAGGCTCCGCCCCTTGCAAATCATTTGCATAGTTGTTCCTGCCTATTAAAGGGGACTTACGCCTCCCAGAGTACAGTGACCTGTATGGACTAAGTGAAAAGGATTTAACAGGTAAGACTAAAATCCTATTATCTCTCTAACCGCTATGGCATTTGAAGTTCGATGTCTCCTACTGACCACTGTAAAGCTGTCAGCAGGAGATCCGTGTCGGCCGACACGGAAGCGCTTGAGCAGAGCCGCAGTCTCGTTAGTTACAATGAATCCCTTCATTGGAATGGTCTAAAATGTGTGCTTGCAAACCAGGCACAAGTTTTAGACCATTCCAATGAAGGAATTCGTTGTAACTAACAAGATTGCAGCTCTGCTCAAGCACCTCCGTGTCGACAGACATGAATCTCCTGCTGACAGCTTTACAGCTGTCAGTAGGAGACATCGAACTTCAAATGCCTGTATCTCTCAAACCATAGCGGTTTGAGAGAGACAGTTTTTTGCATTTAGCTCAGCTTTATAAGCTCTTCTAAATGCAAAAAATATTTTTGGACATTACTAACCCTTTAATAAAGACTGATAATGTTAGATATTGACCAATTATCTACTTTAAATGCAACATATAGACATATGTCACAAGAGATTCTAGCACCTCTGCAGGAAATCCTCTTCAGTTTGTGAAATGTTATTTTGTATACCAGTTTACTACACCAAATGGTAGTTAAAGCCAACAAATGACACTTTATAGACAGTTAGTAGCATGAATTGGCATACATTTGCTAGTAATACAACTCTTGTTTATTGAATGATTCAAATATCTGAAAATAATTGGTAAAATGGATGTTTATTAGCTTCTGTATCTTCACAGATCATGTCAGGGAAGCACATGAAAAAACCTCACACAAAGAAGGCCCAGTTCGTACATCACGAAAGCAAGGCTGGCCTAAGGGAGTAAAGCGAGGACCATCCAAAAGAAGGCAAAGCTTGGAAAGGAAAGCTGGATTTAAACTAAACCTGTACACCCCTCCAGAGACCCCTATGGAGCCTGACTACCAGGCCCAGACAGAGGAGGTGAAAGAGGGACCTGAAGAGGAAGGAGCTTCCTTTCTTCAGGAAGATACTTTGGCAAATAGCAAAGAATCTGAAACTCACAAGGAAGTTGCAGGAACCTCTCCCCCAGAGCCACCCAGCCCAGGTAGCACCATATTGGGGAAAACAGAAGAGGAAAATAGTAAGGAGGAAGAAAATGTGTGTCAAGAAGAAGAGGAAATAGAAAAAGAGGAAGAGAAAAATGCAGAAGTAGAAAAAGAGGAGGAGAAGCATAAAGAAGATGAGAAGCATAAAGAGGAGGAAATGGAAGAAGGACAAGAAGATCAAGAGAGGACAGACGTAGCAGAAGAAAACGTAAAGGATTCTGAGAATGTACACAGAGCTGAGCATGTGGTACTTGAAGAAGAAGAGGAGGAAGATGAAGAGGAACAGTCTCACAATGAGGACCATGATGCAGATGATGAGGATGAGAGCCATTTGGACACGTCTGAGAAGGAGACACCAGAAGAGCCATTTCAGGAGGCCCTGGGAGAGCAGGAGTCTTTTTTAGAGCTGGGCATAGAAAGTGGTAATTCATCTCAGGTTGATGTTTCAAGCAACAGCTGTAGTGAAGTGATGGAGGTTGAGCCAACTGATGAACAGTCCTGTGAAATGGAACCTACAGCTGAACAAGAGGTGCAAGCACTAAAACCTGATGAACATCCTACAGACAATTTGATTCCGCAAATGGCAGGGGATGGAGGTGAGACTGATTTTGACTCAGAAACTGTAGAAGCTGTCCAGTCACTGACCCGTGAGAGTGAGAAGCAAGAGGAGGCATACAGAGACTGTACAGAGACTCAGGAGGCATGTCAGAGCTTGCAAAGCTATACCCAGAGCCCACCAGCAGGAGCTACAGAGGAATGCCAGCAGTCTGACCACAGTAGTCCAGTGTCTTCTGTACATTCAAACCCTAGTCATTCTGTGAGGTCTTCGAATAGCCCAAGTGCACCATCCTTGGAGAGCAGTTATGCCCAGATCAGTCCTGAGCAGACTGGCATGTCTGTACCTTCCCTACAGAACATGGAAACAAGCCCCATGATGGATGTACCATCTGTGTCTGACCACTCACAGCAGGTAGTGGACAGTGGATTCAGTGACCTGGGCAGTATTGAGAGCACCACAGAAAACTATGATAATCCCAGCAGTTATGACTCTGGAATGGGAGGGGGGAACCTTCCATCTCAGAACAGCTGTTCTTATAGTGGGGGATTGACTTCCTCCAACTTAACACAAAGCAGTTGTGCAGTAACCCAGCAGATGTCAGCCATGAACAACAGTTGCAGCATGATTGGATCTCCCCCTCCCCAGACTCAATGCAATGTCAAGTCCCCACAAACTTGCAATGTGGAGAGGCCTCCCAGTAGTGGCCAGCAGCAGCAGCAGCAGCTGCCAACATGTGGCATGACTAACACTGGTTTCACATTGCCAGATATCTCTGAGGCTGGGGGAGGTGGATTGGGTGGACTCTATGACCGCATAGGACAAGGGGATTTTGGGCCTGGGCACTACCCACAGCCCTCTGCCACCTTCAGCCTCGCCAAACTTCAGCAGCTGACCAACACCTTAATGGATCACTCCCTGCCTTACAGCCACACACCGGCCGTAACATCCTATGCAAATGGTGCCTCCCTTCCTTCCTCCTTAAGCAACATGGTGCAGCTTCCCCAGTCACCACACTCTGTACCCCCCCAGTCCCAGGCAACCATGACCCCTCCTCCAAACCTCACACCACCTCCCATGAACCTGCCCCCACCCCTACTCCAGCGCAACATGTCCAGTGGACAAATGGGACTCACCCACAGCCAAAGGTTGCAGACCCAGATGTCTGGTAAAAGCCACATGTCCATGCGGACCAAAGTGTCAGCCCTGCCCCCAGGAGCAACTTCTGGCCCCCACCCATCACAGTTGTATGGTCATGCCCCCCCTCCACAGACTGTGGCCATGCAAGCCCCATCTCGATCTCTCGCCATGCAGCGTGGGATGAACATGAGTGTTAACTTGATGCCAGCTCCAGCTTATAACGTGAACCCAGTCAACACGCTGAATGCTATGAGTGGCTACCGGATGTCTCAATCTATGATGAACAGTGGCTACCATAGCAACCATGGCTACATGAACCAGAGCCCTCAGTACCCAATGCAAATGGGCATGATGGGCAGCCAGCCTTATGCTCAGCAGTCAATGCAGGCCAACCCTCACAGCAACATGATGTATTCCAGCCCAGGTCATCATGGCTATATGAACACTGCAATGCCCAAGCAGTCGCTCAATGGGTCATACATGAGGCGGTGAGCTGTACCTGAAGATACCAGCATCCCTTTCCCTCTCCCTTCAACTCAGCAACAGCAGCATAATGGAATCTGCACTATGGAACTTGATACAGACTGACAGGAGTCTTAAAGAGACATATAATTATTCCCCTTGCCCTAAAAACCTCTCACCATGAAGCTTGTATACTCCCTCTATTTCCCTTCTTCAATTACTGCCCTGTTTCCTTATAATTTGTTCAGGTTCATTATGTGATGTAGTTATTTTTCTCCTTACTCTGGGGGATTTTAACTCCTTATAGATAAGTGTTAAAATCTTCCTGAGCAAGGGGAAGGCAGCTTATAATTTTCTTCTGAGGGCCAACGTTTTGTTGGTCTATTTCACCAGGAGGTAGATATCTATTTACTTTCATTGTTTTCTTTCTGATTTCACCCTTTCTTATTCTCTTTACTCTTTCTCCAAAATTTACATCACCCTTCTGCCTGAGCTCATGCCTACCCTCCACACATCTCTACACAGTAATCATATGAAGAGATTTCAAAGCCAGCACTTAGTTTGAATGCAAATTCAGCTCCCTTTTGTCACTATAAAAAGCTGGAAAGCCTTATACACTATTTTCTTCCTTTCATCCGGTTTTCTAATTTATTTGCCATCCCTCCACATTCAAATTAACCCCTTATTGACCAGAAGGGTGGGCAAATTATTTGCGAAGCCATGCCTTGCGTAGCCCCTTGGTCCTTAAGGGGTTAAGGGCTGTTTTCATGCAGCTAAAGAAAAACTAGTTGTAGCTCAAACAAACAGCTCCATAGACAACATATAAATATTCCCTAAATTCCCATAGAGTTTTCCAACACATTGCAAAGCAATTTGTTGGAAACTTATTTAGCATTCAAGAGGTTAAAATCCCTTCTGGAATTGGAGGGAGTTTTTATATATTCCTTGTGGTGCAGTTGGTTTGCATGACAAAGGCAGCTCTAACCCCTTGAGTGCCAGAGAGGTACACAGCGCATTGCTCTGCAATGTGTTGTATACCCCTCTAGCACTCAAAGGATTAACTTAACCATATCACTGCAAGTTGTTGGGAGCCGCTCTGGCAGAGAAATGGTTAAACAGATCACATATTAAATTCACATTTTTATGTACAGGCAGCTCACTACACAAAAGGGATCTCTTCCTACCCAGTGCTGTAGAACCCAATATTTCCCATCTCAATTTCCTCTTCTGAGTCTGTGTTTTTTAATTTTTGTTTGTTTGCTGGAAGTAAGCCTTACTAAGCATGCTGCTTCTCTCTATGGTGTGAGCTTTTTTCCACGTAGTAATGTTAAGTCCTGTGCTATACTGTAAAGCCATTTGTTTTTATTATTTTGTTTTCTGACATTGGTCAGCCTTGTTTGAAGAAAAACTGAAAATAAATATATTTTTGTTAATTATGAAACTGTATAAAATATTAAAACTTTTTGTTCCCAGGATTGTCTTGGGCATCATGGGATTTCAATCCAGCATATATTATACTCTTGGTATAATGACTGTGTGGCTTTCTTCTCTCTCTCTCTCTCTCTCCCCCCCCTCCATCCCTTTCTCTTTCTCTGTCGTCTAATACAGGTTACTGGTAACTCTGGGTAGGCGATCTGACCCTTTAAGTAGGCAGGAACAATTCTAGAATTGTATGCAGGGGGTGGAGCCTACCTTCCCTCCTTGGCTGCAGCTAGCCAACCAGCTCCACAAAGATTTGTTCCTTGGCGAAGATAACACAGGCAAGAGAACAGTTCTGCTATAGCTTTAGAAGTTTTTTATTTTTTTGTTAGAAATGGAATACTACCATTAGGTGGATTACCATAACTGACAATGCCCTTAGATGTGGCTGGCTCAGTGACCAGGTGCTTTTTGTGGACCTTAAGCCCTGGGGGGAAAATCTTGAGTACAAGTACTTTCCTTAGGAGTTGGCCACCTAGGCTTCTTCTTTAAACATGGTAATCTGAAGTCAGAAGATCTGCAGGAAAGGTGAGCAACCCTTTGAGTGCTGCAGGTCCACATGTCCCACAGTGCCCCTCCTCACAGGGGTTTTTCATTTGCAGGTCATATTGCACATTCCTGCACTCATTGGGTCTATCTGTGTGTCTGTTGGGTGTTTGGAGCAGGCTTATGTGGTATTTATCCCTTTAGCTGCTGGTTTGGCATTCATTTGGGGGGGGTTCTGACAGTTTTCCTACTGGTTCAATGTTTTTGGGTATCCTAACATGTTTTAGTGATGTTTCATGTCTTATAATATTACACCTTCAATTTTGTAAAATTTGAGTTAATTACCAAATAGGCACCATTGCTCCATTCACTCCTATGGAACTGTACAGTTTGGGACATATCTCTGCAACTGTTTAACCTAGTGACTTCAGAGATGGCTCATTTTACTTGTTTGCCCTTGCTCTATCATCCGGTTCATGTTTCTAGTGTGTTGGGAGGCTCAGGGGGCTTCAGGCACTGTTTGGTGTACTGTTCTGGGAAAACTACATTTCCCATGAGCGCTTGTTTGGCGTGCTATTTGCTGCAGCCATTTTATGATCTTTCCAGAACGAGTATCCTATGCAGGGCTTGGACTCTCCTTCTCTCCGCTGCTGATTTACCCTTCTCCTGCCAGATAAGTCTATTTAAGCGATTTCTGGGGTGAAACTTTAATATTACACACTGTAATTGGGTGATTTTTTTATACAATAAGGTTATTGACACTATGAGAATGTCTATACCATTGGAGCTTGGGGCCAGACCTAAGACTAAGGATGCTGGTGTCTCTGTATCCCCTTGCTCTTCCTGTCATTCAGGGTTACCTAGAGAATTCTTAGGTCATTTATGCCCAGCATGTTCTGATGTCCCTGAGAGTTTTCCAGGGACCTCCAACCATGCATTAGAGACAGTTTGGGTGCAAGAGTTCAAGGCTCCTATTAGGGACCTCAGGTCCACTTTGCAACTCTTTCCTTCATCAAGTCTTCCCTGCAAAAGCCTCAGGGTGTACCTGACGTGGTCAGATTCCTCTGAGGAGGAACTGTTGGTGGATTCAGATGTTGAAGAATGTTCTGCGGTGGGCTTCTCTCAGTTTTTTGGGGACCCATTTGAGGCTGATCCTGAGTCCTTGGCTGAGGGCCTGATCAGGGCTGTTTTAAATACCCTAAACAGTCCCTTAGTGCAGGAGGTTCCTTCTGACCCTTCTGATGTCTTTCAGGAGCCTAAAAGCCCCTTACTTGCTTTCCACCTAACCCCACTCTTGACCACCTTGTGTCTGATGAGTGGAAGTCTCCGGACAGGAAACCTTCTGTCTCCAAGGAGGAACAAAAAGTCTTGCTCTTGGTTAGAGGTCAAGGCTATTTTGTCCTGGGCAGAAGATCACGTTCCTGCCATATCCACAGTGCACATTCCTGGTGTAGACAATGTAGACTTCCTCAGTCAACACTCAGTGGACAACGGAGAGTGGGAGCTGCACCCAGAGGTGTTCACCCTCATTGTTCAGAAGTGGGGTCTTCCTCACATCGACCTGATGGCGACAAGACGCAACAGGAAGGTTTCGAGGTGCTGCCCTCGATGGAGGAACCCTCTAGCTCTGGCGGTGTATGCAATGTCCATTCCTTGATTACTCCTTCTGGCCCACATCTTTCTTCCCCTCCCCATGTTGCACAGGGTGTTATGGAAATTACAACTGGAGCGTTGTCCAGTAATTCTTATTGCTCCGTACTGCCATTGCCAAGCTTGGTTTCCGGAGCTTCTGGGTCTGTCAGTGGCGGAGCCATTCCGGCTCCCTTGCCGTCCAGATCTTCTTCTACAGGGTTACATGTGGAAGGAGGATGTTCATCTTCTAGCCTTGATGGCTTGGAAATTGAATCCTCAATACTGAGTAAGAAATGTTTTTCTTCTGGTGTGGTGGCTACTATGATCAGTGCCTGCAAATCTGTTTCTTCCAAGATCTACCATCGTGTCTGGTCGACCTTCCTGTCTTGGTGTGCTGACAAGGACCTGTCTCAGGAATTTGATCTGCCTACAGTCCTGGCTTTTTTGCAGGACGGTGTGGATAAGGGCCTCCGTTTCAGTTCCCTTAAAGTTCAGACGTCTACTCTCTCTGTTTTCTTTCAGAGACACATTGCCATCCTTCCTGATGTCAAGGATTTCTTCCAGGGTGTTGCTCATACTCGTCCTGCCTTCAAGATTCCTACTCCTCAGTGGGATCTTAACTTGGTTTTGGGCGTTCTTCAGCCCCCTCCATTTGAGTCTTTGGCTACTATTCCTCTACACCTTTTGATGTGGAAAATGGCTTTTCTCCTGGCGATTGTGTCTGTCCATTGTGTCGCGGAGTTACATGCTCTGAACTGTAAACCACCCTATTTGGTGTTTCACAAGGCAAGGCGGTGCAAAGGAGTTTCTCCCGAAGGTGGTTTCTGAGTTCCACATCAATCAGGAGATTGTGGTGCCCTCTTTCTGCCCTGACCCCACCTCTGACAAGGAGAGGGATCTCCACTTGTTAGACGTGGTGCATTGTCTCAAGTTTTATGTACATCGCACTGAGTCTATTAGGCAATCTGACGCATTGTCCGTCATTCCTGAGGGTCCTAGGGCAGGAAGACCTGCACCAAAGGTGACTATTGGTTCTTGGATCAAGTCCACTATTCGTAAGGCTTATGAGCTGAAGAAGAAGCCTGTCCCCTTTCGGGTCATGCTCATTCTACAAGATCTATTGGGGCTTCTTGGGCTTACAAGAATCAGGTGTCTGCTGATCATTTGTGCAAGGATGCCACTTGGTCATCTGTGCACACCTTTTCGAAGCACTACCGTGCTGATGTGCTGGCATCGGCTGACGTCAGCTTTGGGATGAAGATCCTGGAGGGAGTCTTGCCTATCTAGGATCTTCTTCAGTTCTTGGTGCTTCCCTTTTGAGCACTGTTGGCTCTAGTTCAGTGTGCTGTGTAACAGTTTGGGGTGTTGTCACCCCTGTTCAATGTCGGTTGACACATCATTGTTTTGTTGGGCTATCTCTGATCTGATGGTTCATATCTGCTCTGGTGACTTTGGGGGCCTTGCGCCTGGTCCTTGCCTTACTTCCCGCCTCTGGGGAACTCAATGGTTGGACATCCCAGAGTTACCAGTATCCTGTATTGAATGACAGCGAAAAGAAGATTTTAGTCTTACCTGTTACATTCTTTTCTCTTAGTCCATACAGGTTACTGGTCTTCCACCCTGTCAAGAGACCATGCTTGGCTCTCCTGTGGCAGACTGTGGGTGTCCTTCTGGGTCAGGCTCACAGGAGTCTTCTTTCTCTTCTAAGATCTAGTCAATAGTTAGTGTCTCAAATCTTTCTGGAGCTGGTAGGCTAGCTGCAACCAAGGAGGGAAGGTAGGCTCCACCCCCTGCATACAATTCTATAATTTTTCCTGCCTACTTAAAGGGGCAGATCACCTACCCAGAGTTACAAGTAGCCTGTATGGACTAAGAGAAAAGGATTTAACAGGTAAGACTAAAATCCTCTTTTCTCTCTGGCACAAAAAATTACTGGCAATATCATTATCTTGTGTTTTTTTGGTCCAACTGCATGTGTTTAAGGTTAAACCCAAACATCTGATGAACAATTGCCATTTTATGAGAATGCCTTTAAAACCCCTCTGTAATAGAAGGGTTGACTTAAAACTTTTCATTCCACTTGTAAATGTTTATATATTTGTAAAATATTGAAGTTATTTTTAATAAAAAGTGACAACAAAAAAACAAGAAAAAACACAAACTTAAAAGGACCAAGAGACAAAATGGATTTCGATGTTACCAACCAACATGCACACACACACCCTGAATGAAAGGAAAATATAGAGTATAGGGATACATTAATGTAGATTAAAAAATATAAATCAGGTCCTATCTGCAGAAATTTCATAACTTTCGGGGAATCTTGTTCACGATGTATCGGAGCTTTAACTGCGTGCAGTGTAATTGCAATCCCGTATCATTTAGGTGTCAGGATTTATTTTTCCTTATGGTGACATCTGCAGTTGCAGTGAATCCTATGATCTTGGTGGTCTTACTAGAGGTTTAAATGAAGTAGAATCCATTGATTCTTCATTTCAAATATATATGCTGATTCTATTCGGCCACTAATCACTGACATTTTATGGTCTTTTTCATGTCTTTCCACCACAATTTAGAAGCCACTGTAATGTCCCTTTTCATTTATGCTGCCCAAGCAGAATAAATAATCAAAATAAAATGTTACTATCTCTTTAATAAGCAGTAGACTACAACAGTGATCAAAGTCATAAAAAGTATATCGCTATCATTAATTACTGTGTGAAGGACTCAGGTCTGCTAAACAAATTAAGAACCATGGATTCCTAGGGAATAGCTCTCCTTTAATGGTATCCTATTGAAATGTCATCTCCTACATGGCCACCCTCAAAAGGGCGACATCAGAATGTCACCTCTTAACATGAGGCAACACCAGAATGTCACCCCACTTAAAGGTTGCCTTGTGGGCACTCTGTAAGATGCGGCAGAGGAGAAAGCAGGATGAACAATGGGAGAAAGCTCTTTGATGAATGCACTTATCTGGTGAGATCAGAATGTCACCCCGCTTAAAGGTCGCAATGTGAGCGCACTGTCAGTAGAGGACCACTAATAGAGCAACTGCACATATACTTTTTTTTTAGATGAATAATGCACAGAACTTCCCAACTGTGCATCACATAAATGGGATTTTGTTATTATAATCATTCATAGAGAGATGCCAATTCATAGCACACCATTAAAACCAATATTCTGTGTATCCAGTAGTTTCTCTACAGGTTCAGATTGTGAAAAGATTATGTACTTGTGAATCTTATTACTTCATAGACCCACATTACACATTCATTACAACATGCTACAACAGGTGATTGCATACATTTGGCAACCTCTAAAAATAATATATTTTGACATTCATCTGTATTATATTAATTATTGCCTCCATACTCTGTAGTGAGTTACTCTTAACAAATAGTTGTTAATAATTTTATTTTTGACACACACTTGGGCTTGGTGTCATTAGCCCACATTTTCATAGTTCTACTTGCATGTCAGTACAACACCAGTTACATACACACACATACAGTAGAAAACATATATTTAAAACCAAAATGGGGATTTCTAAGATAAAAATACTGAGTTTTACATTATACAAAATCTACTTAAATTAAAGGAATTCCTTCTTCCTCTCATCATAATAGGAGAACTGGTGAATTTCAAAATTTCACTTTGTTTATTATTTAGCACACCTATACTTATACATGTTTCAATAATAAACTAAAAAGGCAAGAAATGCAGATTTATTTGAAAAATGATTTAATGTTAACAAAACATGTCATTTAATATTGTGGGAGTGGCGTTAATTATAGCTGGAATCCTGTCAATTTACTGCAGCATCTTTATTTTTAATGTCATATCTTAAAAGAAACATGCTAAGGTTGATGAGCATGACAGTGATAGATTGTCTAGGTTTTTGAGCCATAAATAAAATTGTCTCATACAGGCAAGACTTTCAGAAAGGAGCATTACAATATATGGAGTGTAAAACTCATGATGTCTATCTTTGCATCAACTGGGGCAAACAGCAGCATACACAAGCATATCTGATTCCCTGCTTTCTCCATTGCTGAGTAAATTAACCCTGCCGGCTAGATTGACAGGCCTGCTCCCATTGTTCATCCTGCGTTCTCCTCTGACGCGTCTCTCTGCTAACATGCCCACATGGCAACATTTAAGCTGGGTGACATGCTGATGACGCTGCATCTTAAACGGGCAACATTCTAATATTGCCCCTTTGAGGGTTGCCATATGGGCAACGAAATTTCAGTAGTAAACCCCCTTTAATGGTTAAAGTGACATTTGGATAATATGGATCAGAATATCAATATTTTACAATTGTGGACCATGAAATCTGATACAGTGAATCACGTATTTAAAGAATATGACCCCATTTACACTATTCCAGGAAAGCTTTTTCACCATTTTTACCAAATTACCCACACCATATTTATCTAGCCTCAGTATTTGTCATTGTCTTAGTTTAGAGCAGGGCTGTCCAAGTTCAGTCCTCAAGGGCCACCAACAGGCCAAGATGTAAGGATCTCCCTGTTTAAACACAGGTGAGTCATTCAAAATGAATGAGCCACTGATTAATTTACCTGTGCATAATCAGGGAAATCTTTAAAGGGATACTATTGCTTGAAAATAATTTTATTTTATATTGTAGCCCTTAACAAAACATTACAAATGATATAAGTCTTATCTCCCAAACCTTTATGGTTTTGGAGATATTGGCAAGTAAAGTTAATAATAATCATAAAAGTAACCCTTTTCCTGGCTGATTTAGCCAAGTCTGCCATCTAGTGGACAGATTTGGAATCCAACCATCATCAGTTGTATTGCACTGAGAGAAGGTTAGTTATGGTTTTTTCATTAAAGGGATAGTAATACTTGAAAATAAGTTAACTTTATATTGTAGCCCTTAAAAAAACATGAAAAATGATATAAGTCTTATCTCCCAAATCTTTATGGTTTGGGAGATATTCAGAAGTAAAGTTTCCCCTGGAGTGACGTCATTGCTCCACCCTTCAGATTTGGAATCCGGTCCCGGGATGGCTGTGCCTCTCCAGAAGTGCTGAGATCACCATCTTTAAAAAGAATTTCTTAATTGGAATGGTCTATAAAGTGTGCTTTCAAGCCAGGCACACTTTGTAGATAGTTCCAATTAAGTAGTTCTTTTCAAAGATCGTGATCTCTGCACTGCTAAAGAGCTGCCGGTTGCTCTGTGGACCGAATTCCAAATCTGTCCACTAGATGGCAGACTTGGCTGAAACAGCCAGGAAAAGAAAACTTTACTATATTTTACATGTAAATATCTCCCGAACCATAAAGGTTTGGGAGATCAGACTTATATCACTTTTCATGTTTTTTTAAGGGCTACAATATAAAATAAAATTATTTTCAAGTATAACTATCCCTTTAAGTAAGTGAAAGGTTATAAGAACTCATGAGTGGTGACATTTATTATTAGAAGAAAAAGGTCACCCCTAGTGTAGTATATCTCAATGTTGGTCCACCAATACACCACCATATTTACAGTATCAAAGTTCATTAGTAGTGGTCAGATGGACGGATGAGAGATTCAAGGTTGCCCCCACTCAATCACTCCTCAAATGGAAACGGAATACTGCTTCCCAACACAAGATAAAGATCTCCCCCAGCATCCTTAACAAAACAAAGCGACAGCAAGAAGGGGTGTAAGCAACAAGACTGACATGAGATATAAATAGAAATATGAGGAAAGTGAATATTCACATAACAGGACCTACCGGCCAGTAGTAAACATAACCGGCAATAAGCACTCTTATTACTGCCTATGTTTACTACTGGCCAGTAGTTCCTATTATGAGTATTTACTGTCATTATATTGCTATGTATGTCGCATGCCAATCTTGTGGTTTGCAGCCCTTCTTTTTGTCACCATTTATTATTAACATTTTAAGGACCAGGGGGGGGGGATCACTGCTTCACAATCTATTGCTTACCCCTCTGGTCCATATATGGTTAATAGAGATGAAAGATGGTGCACAACGTTTCATGGTGGATGACCTTTCCTTTGAAATGTTTTTTTTATCACCGCTCATCACTATTAATGAAAGGGATATTACCCTGTTAAGCAAATCTGGAGAGTGATCTGTCATAACCTTACGCTGTATCTGGGGTGTTCATGAGCACTTGCGTGGCTTTGCACAGTCGCACACTAAGTGCCCTTGTGAAGCAATGTGTTGCACACCCTACTTGTCTAATCAAACACTAATTGATCAGCACTTCTTCTTAATATTTAAGGAGCAGTAAACTTTTTTTATGAAAACACAGATTTTATAGATCTTTTCCTGCTCAATAAAACAAGGTCACTCCCACTGCTGTCAGATGTTCTATTCAAAATTTATAACAGTTCAAATATTCATGAAATTAATTTACTGTGTTTACTTCCTGGAAATTCTGACTGACAGGAAGTGACAGGCAGTTTCTATCACATTCCATCACATTATATGGAGAACTGTATGTCACTGACTTTCTCGACTTTCCTCTCCATTAGAATGTAACAGAAAAACTAATTAGACCACTAGAGGGCACTGCTAATGTAAAAAAAAACTTGGGTTGAAACTGTAATAACTGGAAATATGTATCTCTTGGCAGTGGGAGTAGCCTTATTTTACTCAGTAGGAAAATCCCTACAATATATATTTTTTCATAAAAAAAGTTTACTGCTCCTTTAAGGTTGGCTTTAGGAGCAGTCAGTCTGTAGGCGACATTGTACCTGATAATTATTACATCTTCACTGAGACATTCTCGGGCAGACCAAGTAATACTACAGGGGAGACATGTAAATTCCCATTGATCTGAATGTGGCTTTTAACCCACTGAATGCTAAGGAGGTCTGCAGCATATCGTTTTACAATACACTGGGACATCTCTAGCATTCTTGGGATGAAAAGCCCCATTTAAATCAAAGGCACTGTGACCTGTGGACCATGGTGCAGATCTGTTCCCACTAAAAATCTGGGCTTAGCAATGCACATTGCAACATTCAATGAATGGCCGACCCACGTGAACATCAGCCAGTAATACAGGGTTGATGGCTCTGTGGGCTATACATGTCACAGTCTTTCAAAATCAAAGTAGCAGTTCCATTATAAGCCAACCACTATCATACATTCATTCTTCCTGCACTGCTGTAGAAACTAGTATGGCATAATAATGTAGGCAGCATGCATAAAATGTTTGCTAGTCCAAATATTAAACAGGCTTGGATGTGGAAAGTTCTGTTATCAGGAAAAGTTGCAATAATAAAGGAACCTGCTACAGAATGACAGAACCATCAAATACACATATTAACCCCTTGAGGTCACAATATGTTGCACACCACTTTAATCTTTAAGGGATTAATGTTACCATAATAGAGAAATGTTATTTCCCTGTATGGTGCATATGTATTCTCATCCAGGGCCTTGTCATAGTGCCCTAGTTTTATATTTATTGTTGTTGTCACTCATCCTTTTCTGTCTCATTAGTCTGTGCTGTACTCCGTGCTGCCCGTCTCTCCAGAGCCAGCTGAATGTCCAGCTCTCTCAACTGCTTGAGGAAACCCCTGTTAGGCAGGATGCAGCGATGTTTCAGCACTTGTGTAATTGCATCAACAACAGTCATGTTCTTATAGATCATAAGGTAGGCCAGAACCAGGGAGGCAGAGCGGCTGCGGCCCATGGCACAGTGCACCAGCACCTTACCTGCGGAAAAAAGGGAAATATGTTTGTTATACAAACTAATCACGACTTGAAACTTAATAAAATGAAGCAACTGCAGAGAAATGTGTAATAATGCATTTTACACTTTATAATTGGAATTGTGGAACAATTATTTTAAATATATCTCTGTCTCTAGATTTAAAGTCAGTATCAAGTCTATTTCTAACTTAAGAAACAGCAGTATATTGGTGCAATTATTTCCTTTCCTCTGTTGCATTTTGTTATAATAAATATCTCTGTTCTCAATTCACTCTATAGCCATAGCTTTATCCTGGACATTCTTTCATCTTTTACTGCGTTGGCCCCTAGCACTTCTTCCGAGAGGCTATTCCATATATCTACCAAATGTACAAAGTAGTACTTTTATATATACATATAATATGTCTGAATGTTGAAGACCAAGACTTTCCTTGGCATTTATTTTGTACAATACATCACAGATTCATGTGAGTGGGGAATGATGGCTCTATATAAAGTGAGTAATCAGTTAAGTTCTTTTTTTGATACAGTTCTAAATTACAGTCTATGGGGGAGATGCACAGATGTGTTGGGTCTGTGTTGAAAGGCACATCACCAGGATGCACTAACGTGCTTTCACCATCATATCCCTTCAATTTGCCATGCTTTCAACAGGTTTATGATTTTTGACTGAACACATCAACGATGGCTCCTTTCCATATGTAAATGCAGGGTAATAAGCCATTGTCATATTCATGTAGATGTGTTTGTGTTCATGTGGCAAACTGTGATAGCAGCCTTTGCTGTCGGAGTTCATATAACCAACATTGCCAACCTGAGGTTGGCTATGTTGGAATGTCCCTGTAGCTTCCTATGTAGTAACAGCCCTCAATCATAAGCATGGAGGGTTGTTATACTGCTGGCAATATGTAAGGGATGCCTTCTGTTAAACACCGCTAGCAGTAGACAGCACTGAAGTCTGAGAACATCCATTCTCTATCTCCACTTTCTCAGTGGGGAAGCGGAGATGATTCTTTCAGCACCACAAACAGCATCATTCCCTTAACCCTTTGAGTCCCATAGGGATCTGCATTGCAGACCCCTGTGGCACTCAAAGTATAGAAAGGAAGAGAGGAGGGCGAAAGGGACAGAGGATGGGGTGACGGAAGGGACAGAGACACCAGTGGCCTAAATATAGTTTTCTTATGGGCCAATAAAAGTCTACTCTGTATAACTGGCTGTGGTAGAAAGCTGGCTGAATGGGAATTATATAGTTGGACACAGGGCTGATTTCATATGTAGAAATCTGATATTCGGGGTATAATTCTTGAACTATATATCCCCCCTTAGATTGCTCCAACTTGAGGTCCAATGCTTATGCACCCATGGTGGGTATCACCTCCTCCAGTCCTCTCATTGCCTCATGGTTTATTATTCTAATGTTATCTCCTAAATGGCGAGTGTCAAAAGGGCGACATCAAAATGTTGCCCTTGTCAAAAGAGTGATTTAAAGGGATAGTAATACTTAAAATGTAAAAAAAATATATGTTGTAGGGTTTATCCCCCTGAGTAAAACAAGAATACTCCCACTGCTGAAAGGTGTTTTATTCAAAAGTTATTAATTTTCAAAGTTGAATTTTTTAGGTGCAATATCACAGTGCCCTGAAATTGTACAGTGGCGCTGTTGCTACACGATCCTATGGACAGCTCTGGTCCCGGGACCATAAATCTCCATAGGATGGTGTAGCAACAGCGCCACTGTACAATTTCAGGCCACTGTGATATTGCACCTAAAAAATTCAACTTTGAAAATTAATAACTTTTGAATGAAGCACCTTTCAGCAGTGGGAGTACTCTTGTTTTTACTCAGGGGGTAAACCCTACAACATATTTTTTTTTACATTTTAAGTATTAAGTCACCGTTTAGAAAGTTGACTTCACCCAGTGTATAACCCCAGTCTCAGTACACGTGAATTGTAGCATGCCCTTTAACATGTGACTTGAAAATGTTGCCTTTACAATTGAGTCTGTTACTCCTCTGTACTCCCATCACCACTACTCTCCACTTCCAAGAAGAGTACCCTGGCCTCCCAGCAGATCCCCATCATTCCTGTCTCTGTTACTTACTGTATGTGGGCTCTTAACAGCTCCCTGCCACCTTCTCTGTGGTATGCCCCTCTCCACACTGTGAACCAATGCCTGTGTGACATCACTCTCATTTAACCCCTTAGTGACAGACGACTTACCTGGTAAGTCCAGGAAGTCATTTGCTATAATGGAGAAAAAAACAAAAAAACCTGTCAATAAGGGGTTAAATGGAAGTGAGATTGATGGCCTGTATTCCCGGTGATGTGATGATGTCACACAAGCTGTAAGTCACAGTATGGAGAAGGGGCAGGCAACAGAGGAGGTGGCAGAGAGCCACTATGATCCCAGATACAGTAAGTAAAGGAGAGAGAAAAATGGGGATCTGCTGGGATGCCAGGGTACTCTTCTTGGAAGTGGACAATAGTGGGTATGGGAGTGCAGAGGAGTGACAGGTGCAATTTTAAATTGCGACATTTACAAGTTACCATTTCAACACCAGTGCCATTTGTATGTTGTCTTTTTGACATGGACAATATTTTGATATTGTCCTGTGGACTGTTGCCATTTAGGCAATGCCATTCCAATAGAATACCCTGCCACATAATTGGATGGAATCGCCCATACTTTGTAAGGGTGCAATCAGGGCTCAAAATTTCCACTCACCACTAGCCAATGGCGAGTGAAAATTTAACCCTGGCGAGTAGAAATTCAGCCCTGGTGGGTATGTTATGGCTTGCAGTGGCGAGTAACATTTCAAGTCTGGCTAGTAGCAAAGGACTTCCAATTTTAAGCCCCGGTGCAATATTCCAGCATTCTTCACTCTATGCTTCCATCCCAGTGTCTTCTTTTTAAAACCACACTGTACCAGTGGCGCTGCTCTAGGACTTCACTTTCCCACCCCATGCAGGTTCACCATTTTCCCACCCCTGCTCTGTCCCTTTACTAGGGGAATGTGGAGAAAGGGACAGAGGAGGGGTGGCAGAGCTACAAATTGGCGGAGGAGGGTGGGAAATCGATGAAGTATTTGAACGGCGCACCAGTAGAGAGCTGTTTGTAATAACAAACAAAAAAAAGATATTGGGATGGGAGCAGAGACTGAAGGATGCTGTGACACTGTACCCTTACAAAGCACAGACGATTCCAACTAATAGTAATGAGGCTGAAAAAGACGTGTCTGTCACTTTTAGCCCATGCCAAATAACCCCTGTTGATCCCAAGTGGATACAAAAAAAATCCTTCTCGCATCCAAATGGTGGTCAGATATTTCTCTGGCTCAACATCCTATCTGCTTGGAAGCCAACTGTCATAATTCTCAATATGGTTCTGTGCTGGATAGTTATCTATTTCTTTTTTAAAGAAATTACAGCATCTGCAAGCACAGCATCCCAAGGCAAAGAATTCCATAACTTTACTGTCCTTACTGTAAAAGAAATCCTGCCTTTGTTTTAGTCAAAAGCACCTTTCCTCTAGTGTTACTGGATGACCTCTTGTTCTTCTCTCAGCTCTTTGAGTAAATAGTTCATTGGAGAGTTCTTTGTAATGACCTCAGATATATTTGTAAATGGTAATCATATCACCCCTTAGATGTCTCTTCTCTAATGTAAAGAAACCCAGTTTGGTTAGTCTCTCATTTTAACTCAGATCCTTTAATCCATTTATCAGTTTTGTTGCACGTCTTTGCACTTTATCCAGTTCAATAATGTGTTTTTTAAGAACTGGTGCCCAAAACAGTACTCCATATTCTAGCTGAGGCCTTACTATGGCTTTTTCTCTTTTGTGCAGTATGAAATACAGGTACGATGGGAGGAGATCTTCCTTCCTTGGAAGGCAGGAATGTTTCAGAAGACAAGGTTTTGAAGGTAGAGCCTTTGCTCTCTCCAGTTTTGATTAGTTCCTGGTAGAGTGAACAGGCTTGCAACATTGCTGTTTAGTTTTTAGTTTATTTTTATGGGGCTGTTGCAATTCACCCATTAGGTGGATTACCATTCCTGGATTCCCCTGGATGATTGCACAGTGTGCAGGTGTAGTGGTGGACCTTTACAGCCGTGTGAAGAGAAATCTGCAGCTCAAGTTTCTCTCTCCCAGCAGGGTCTCTCTGAGGCTCTGTTACTTCATAATAGTAACCTGAAGACTGAAGAAAAGATTGGTGAGTAACCCCTTAAGTGCCATGGTCCACTTGTTCCTTTGGCTCCCTTCCTACAGTGGTTGTTTCTGAGCCTGAAGCTCTAGGGCCTAGAGTGGGTAATTTATTCTAGTCTTTATCCTAAGTTGTGGAGCAAGGATGGCTGCCTTGGTTTGTTTAACCCCTTCCCTGCTGCTTTCCCTGTGTTTGGGGCTCTTTCCTGAGGTTTCCTTTATGAGTTATGCTTTTTTATTACCCCATTACATCCCCTTGGGTCTTTGGGTGTTTTGTGCAAATTTTTGAATTTTTCATTTTTAAGGTGAATGGTGCCTTTAAGGCGCACTTCCTGCCACAGCCGCACTCGCTCCTTTGACTTCTATGGGTCAGACTTCTTTGGCACATATCTCTGCAACCATTTGTCATACATAGTCCAGAGAGGGCTCATTCTTCTTGCCTCCTCATGCCCTATGATCCGGTACACATTCCTAGTGTCTTGGGGGCCCCGCCAGTGCAGTTTTTGGCATTACAATGTAACTAATAGAGAAGACTATATTTCCCAGAATGCCTGTTTTGTGGGCTTCTGTTTTCCTTCTCTCTTACTTAGGCAACACAGAGGTTGCCTCTCCTTGCTATCCTTCTCAGATTAAACCTTGCCAGATAAGTACCTTTTTGGGCTTTTCTAGGGTGAATTATTATTCTGGGCACAGTATTAGTATTATTATAATGTTTTAGACACTACTTATGTTAGGATGTCGGATCCAAAGGGACATGGGGCTAGACCTAAGGCAAAGGACCCCCCTTACTGTTCCTCATTCCAAATCGGGGCTCCCTAGAGAGTATTTGGGATCTTTATGCCCCTCATTTGCTGTTGCCCCCAATACTCCACTGGGGGCCCTCCACTCTTGAACAAGAGCCAGTCTGGGTGAAAGACTTGAAGTCCACTATGGTACAGTTTCCCCTTTCTCTACTGGGGGTTCCCCATTCCTGGAAACCCCCTTCTACCTTCAGGCTTGTGGCCCCTAGCATACCAGTGCTCATGGACTACTCTGAGGAGGACTCCTCTAAGGGTGACAAAGAGGAGGAGGAATATGAAAATGGGGATTCTTCCTATTCCTTTGGAGACCCCTTTGAAGCTGATCCTGCTCCCTCTGCGGAGGCACTCATTAGAACTGTCTTACAGACTCTTCAGGTCTCTGACACCCCTGATGAAGGTCCTTCTTCTTTGGATGTATTCGGATGTAAAAAGTCTTCTACTGTCTTTCCACCCAGTGCCACTCTAGATCCAGATCCTTTTGGATGAGTGGAAGATTGCCTGATTAAGTGTCCTGGTGACATGAAATGTGTTTGAAGCATTGTTCTATGTTAATAATATACATTTGCACAGCTACAGTACAGAGAAATTGCTGATTACTGCTTTTGGGTACTCTGTTTCACCTCTGCCCGATTTCATCCTATTCCGGAATGAACAAGCTCCGGCTATATGCTCTTCCCGCGTCCTCATCTAACCCTAGGAAGGCAACATACAGCCCTCAGCAAGCAGCAAAGTTAAGGGGAAGGAAACCCTAATCACCAGAAACCTTGTCATCAATCACTGTGAGCATGCTTCGATACAAGTGGGGTATTTGCGAGGACAAGGATGGGAGAGCAAGGAGCACATTACAGCTCATACGTCTACAGTGTCAGGAGAGGTAATGTACTCACAAACCTTATTAGCAGATTTTGCACTTTATTGAAAGATTGTGAGCATATGCGGCCTTTGGTTCCACTGGGACGTTTTAGTTTAAGTTGATTTATGTATACATATGTTTTTTTTATATATTTATATTTTTATAATTAAAATTCTATTTTTTTCTATTATTGTCAGAGTTGTGTAACTGTGCCACGGTAGTTACTGTATGCCTTATATTTAGGTTAGTTTTTATCTTATAGGTTTCATTACTTTATTTAAGATGAATATTTAGTTGGCTCTTATATAGCACTCTCCCATATGTACAGTTCTGTTTTTTGGATTTGAGAGACTTGGCACACTTGTCTAAGGATAGGAGTAGGCTAGTACTGGGTTCTTCCTATATCCTGGTGTATATTTAGACATTTTATTTTCATTTTTCCACCAGCTGAGTGCCATAGTAGTTCGCATCTTCTTTGTATGTCTACAGATTTTAGTACATTTGAATGGATGAAAATTAAAAAAAATGCCTATTTTTTACATTTCCACCACTTCAACGATACTAAAATCTTTGAATATCATTATTTCCTACTGTATTTAGTACTTTACAGCCTAAGAAAAATGGTACTCCATTGATATGGGTTGACATACAGTAGGTGGAGCAGGAAAACTATCCTACATCTGCTACTTTTCTTTTGCGAAATGGCCTGCCTCACTAAAATGATCATAATCGCTATATATATGTGAAGAAAAGGTCAGTAAGGCATAGCATTTAGGAAAATAGACATTCACCTGCTTCATATGAGAGGCCACTTGCCTTTTTACCCCTCGGCTAGTGTGCACAACTCTTTTCAAAATTTGGTGATATAGGAAAAAACACATACTTTTTTACACTTCAGTCACTTCAGAGATGCTAAAAATCTGTATATGCCATGGAATTTCCTAGCCTATCCAGTACCTAGGGCCATCCCAAGAAAAATGGTATCCCATTGGTAGTGGGTGCTAAGAGCATGGCTACTAGAAGAGCAGTCAGTATATGTGTGATTACCAGTTGAACAAGGCTGGGGGGGTCAAAGTATGGATGCTGTACACCAGGGCCGGACTGGCCTACCGGGATACCGGGAAAAATCCCGGTAGGCCGCCAGCACTGGGCTTCCCTGGGGTCCGGCTGGAGCTTCTTAAATTAAAGTGCTATCTTTGCCAGGCCTGCAGGCCATCACTCAGTAGACTCGACTGGCGGTTGTTCACATCTCGCGGCCGCCTGTTACCTTGCGGCCTCGAGATGTGAACAACCGCCGGTTGCGTCTACTGAGTGATGGCCTGCAGGCCTGGCAAAGATAGCACTTTTATTTAAGAAGCTGGGTAGGCTGGCCGCTCCTACCTTAAACACATGTGTGAGCTGAGCGGGAGGCTGGGAGGAGAGACAGAGTCAGCAGACGCCAGACACGGTCACAGGGGAGGGGGGAATCAAGAGGGTTTATATAGAGGTAAGAGGGGGAGAAAGTCAAAAGTGGGACCAATAGCGGGTAAAAGAGGCAGAGAGGGGTCAAGAGGGAGAAAAAAAGGCAAAAGGAGGGGGATCAGGAGGGGGAGAAAGTGGCAAAAGGTTGGGATCAAGAGTCAGGAAGGGGAGACAGAGAGGCAAAAGGGGGCTCAAGAGTTAATGAGGGGGAGAAAGAGGCAAAAGGAGGGGGGGTCGAGTGGGAGAAAGAGGCAAACGGGGGGAATCAGGAAAGGGGGAGAGAGAGGCAAGAGGGAGAGAAAGAGGCAAAAGGGGGGATGAAGACAAGAGTCAAGGCTGGATTAAGGCAAGAGGGGGAAAGAGGCAAAGAGGGGGATCAAGAGGAGGAGAATGGCGAAAGAAAAATCAAGAGGGGTAAAGAGAGGCAACTTGACAAGAGGGGGAATCAAGACCAGGTGAAAGAGGCAGAGGGGGGTCAAGAGTGGGAAAAAAGAGACAAATGCAGGGGGGATCATGAGGCGAAAGGAGGGGCAATCAAGAGGCAAAAGGAGGGAGGGACCAAGAGGCAAAAGAAGGGGGGATCAGGAGGGGGAGAAAGAGGCATGAAGGAGAGCGAGGCAAAAGGAGGGATCAAGAGTCAAGGAAGGGGAGAAAGGGGGATCAAAAGGGAGAGAAAAAGGCAAAAGTAGGGGGCTCAAGACTCAAGAGGGGGAGAACGAAGCAAAAGGTGGGAATGAAGAGTGGGAGAAAGAAGCAAAAGAGGGGAATCGAGAGTCAAGAGGTGGTGTGTGTGTGTATGTGTGTGTGTATATGTGTGTATATATATATATATATATATATATATATATATATATATATATATATAATAATAACTCTTTATTACTCTGGTGGTGACATATAACTCTATTGTTCTGGTGGTGGCATTCAGATGTCTTTTAAAATGCATGTTTTCACCTTTTATAAAGAAGAAGAAAAAAATGCCATTATGCTATGGGGCTGGTATAATGACGCAATGCTATGGGGTTGGTCAGCAATTTTTTCCAGGGCTGGTTTTTATTCCCAGTCCGGCCCTGCTGTACACTTTTAAAAGGTTGCACGCAAAAGAGCGTGTGACCACTTGACACATTAATCATGTCGCCTGGATAAAATTGGTGACCTGAGAATCTCATACTGCATGAAAGTGTGAGATTCTCAGGTTGCGCTATGAAATGTTGCCCATATATTCCAGGATTGCTGTCTCAGTACTGCAGGGATGTCCAGCGGGGTGGCTGGCCGTGCAAGTAATTAATTTGGGCATACTCCTCGCAGGGTGGGAATTTGGGCGAGATGTAGTTGGAGTTTATGAAAAACAAACTCCTGTTCTGCACTAAACCCTCCTACTCGCTGTCAAGTGTGCAAAGTTATCAGACCAGGTGACTTGGCAAGCCAATGGCAGCCCTCCCACTGAACCCGGATAAGGAAACACAAGGACGATAAATGCTTTGGCAAGCAACTGGAGCAATGAGTGTGCAATCTCTGCCAGTGGGACAAGGGGTAAACACTTATATTCATATTTATACAGGCTTTGCAATGCATTGTGTATCCTTCTGGCACTCAGAGGTTTAAGTATTTTACATTGTAAGACAACGGGTTAAAAGGATGAGGGCAACGGGTTAAAAGGATGCGGGCTGGATAATCTATGTAATCTGTATACTGTCCAAGTCACCAGAAAACTATGGATACTGTGCATCATTTCATAGCACAACCTGAGAATTTTGTGCTTTCATGCAGTGTGAGATTCTCAGGTCGCCAGGTGATAAGACTAATGTGAGATGTGGTTGCACGCTCTTTTGTGTACGACCTTTTAAAAGGATGCGGTGTATGCAAGGGTCTGTGACTAAAAGCAGGCAATGGAATCAGGCTGGAAGGGGGTAGGGTCAGACAGTGAATGAGGAGATCTGTGACTTCCAGTGGGCAACAGAATCAGGCTTCAGGGGCTGACAGTGTTTGTTGGGTCTGTAGTGGAAACAGGAAGGGGGTCAGATAGCTGTGATGGGGGGTAGACAGTGAATCAGAGGGCTAGGAGGGTGAGTGCAAAGCAATGTGTTGGACATCCCTCTGGCACAGGTTTTTTATTATTATTTATATTTATATATATATATATATTTATATTTAAAATGTATTTTAACCCTTTCCGTACCAAAGCAGTATCCAATGCACTAAATGACCCTCTAGCACTCAAAGGGTTAATTCAAATCTCCTGGGGGCACCAGAACTCGTCCTGATCTCCCACCAGTTATTGATCTCCCAGCCGATTTGGCTGGTAGATCAATAAAGGCAATGCAAGGGAGTAGGGTGGCTTCCCTGCTTCCGTCCTACCCAAAGTACTGGATAGGAGTGGGAGGGATCGGGAGACATCTTCCGCTTCACCGATGACATGATGTGGAAGGCTTTCTCTGGTCTTGCTCACTCCTACCCAGAAGTTTGGGTAGGATGGAAGCAGAGGAGCCATGTTGATTCACTGCATCTCCTTTACTGATCTCCCAGCCAAATCGCCTGGGAGATCAATAACTGGGGTGGGGTGGGGATATCTTTTTTTATTTTATAATATGGTCCTGTTTTACTGGCTTATCCGGTGACCACATTTTGCTCTTACAATGTACAGGCTTGACACAGCAGGAACAGCTGTCCAATCTTGTACATTGTACTGGTCTGACACTCTGCATGTTAATAAATGCATCCCGTGCACGTATTGGCAGAATTCAGACTCTGTCCTGGGTTATGAGAATGTGACATGGATTTCCAGGTAGCTTCCTGCTTTGAAGTGGGATTAAGTATCTGCTCATCCTGCTCTGGCTACTCCTCCCCAGGGACTCTTGAACACAAACACTGTGTGTCATTTTGGCACACACATAAACAAGAACCTTTCCCTGTAGATTTATTATGCAATCTCCATCACAATAAAATTTGTAGTGACCAGATATCTCTTTAATGCGGGACACTAAAGATAATGTAATCTACAGGGCTTCACAACTACCAGTGGAAACCTTCAGTGTGTGTTTTCATAAGTGTCTTGCATTTAATGGGAGGTCTAATCATTAAAATGATAGTGTTCCTTTTTAATAAGAGAATCCATCATTTTAATTCACTCTCCTGTGTCCAGTGGGAATTTCTTAACCCTTAAAGGGCTTCTATCAGTAACCTATGAGGACAAGTTTTACAGAACAGTTTCTTGGTGTTACTTTTAAACCTCTTCTTATAGATTAATCTATTGAACTAACCCTGTTAACACTGTAGATTTCTAACGTGTCCACACTTCATGAACTGGAGTTATTCTTAGGGTTGCCACCCAGCCGGTATTTTACCGGCAGGCCGGTAAAAAATTGGCTTCTCTCCAATGTTAAGTCTATGGAGGGAATGCCATGGCGGGTATTTTTTTTGAAGAAAAGGTGGCAACCCTAGTTATTCTTGAGTAAACCAACTGCACCATAGGGGACAAATTGAAAATTCCTATGCACATGAATAGAGCTGTGTAACAGTTTGAATACTAGAGAGGTCTCCAGTGCATTCCTTTGCAATGCACTGGAGACTTTGCTAGTATTTTAAAGGTTAAAAACCCAATTTAACTTAACAAGAATGTTTATTTGTCCCCTATTGTGCAACAGGTTTACTTCAGAATAATTACAGTTCGGAGCGCCCAGCTCTGTATCAGCCGCGGTGCAGGCAGTCTCTACTGCGCATGACTGCCGCACGCGCAGCAGTGTCTACTGCTCATGGTGGGCGTTACACACGATTTAGCAAATTATTATATAGGATATACTACAGTGCAATGTTGATTATGTGCACCAAGCCCTTACTAGGGTGTTGCCTACCCCTCTTTTAGATGCGGTTCCAGCAAGAATGATTACATATTCATATCTCCCAAGTGTCCCTCTTTAGGAGGGACAGTCCCTCTTTTAGACCCAAATACCACTGTCCTTCTTTCCTACCCTGATGTCCCTCTTTTTAGGAGACCAGACTGTGTGGGTGTATATAAGTGTATCACATTGCTCCACAGCAATAAAACCCACATTATTGTTTCTTTAAATGTCAGTATATGTGTTTATAAATTAGTGTGCTTAAATAAAATACTTTGGTCTTGTTATAAGTCATTTATTAGGTAGCACAAGGAGGGGTCAATAGGTCATGAAACAGCCTGAAAATTCTCGTGAATGCCCTGCCCACCGTCCGCACCCCCAGCCAATCCCCCTAAAACACAATTGTCCCTCTTTGGCAATTTGAAATGTTGGGAGGTATGCAAATTAAAGGAATACCTTTTTTAATTAAAGTAGTAGTAAATCTTTATTCAAACAAACAAACAAAAAAAAAAAACATTGTAGGGCAATGATTGAGTAAAGGTAAGTTAGTCCGAGGCTCAGTCATTTGATTAACACACCTGTTAAGAAACAGGGAAATCCTAAAGACATGGCCTGCTAGGGATATCTGAGAATAAGGTTGGGAACCACTGATCTATTCCCCATATACACTTACTGTCAGACCTGCTTAGTGCAGTGTGGATGAATTCAGCTGCTGGGTAGAAGAACTCTCTGAGGTTGAAGCTGGGGAGGTCCTCTGCCTCCACACCATAATACTCTATGACCATATCACTGTAATACTCTGCTCCGGTGTCTACATTCCAACGGCCATGTGCTGCATTCAGAATGTGTGTGAAACCACTTTTTTCCAGACTGTAACGGTCCAATGCAGTTTTCCTGAAACCACCGGAGAGGAAGAACTTGTTGAAACATTTACTAAATGCAAGTTTCTGACATCCAATATGCTATTTTCAACTCCAAAAGCATTATCTGGATTCTGAGAAATGTACACTTAAATAGGATAACTACAATATTTTACTTTGTCTGGCTTCCGGGTCTGTTGAGCATGTTCAAAGGGGCAGTAAAGCATTTTAAAACAACTTTACTCACTATAAATTGCCAAGTTAGTAATACATGCTTACTGAAGCGGTTCCATTGTTTGGTTAATAAATGCTCACATTTCAAAATAAGTATATTATAATTTTGTGCTTCCTTTATTCGAGATGTTTTATCTACAACAAGAATGTCTTATCTATCTGAAGATATCTAGGAAGAGATGCACTAAAGACAGATGCTGTGGTGATATGCACTAAGAATTAGTTATGCGGGAGGGGGGATAATCTCCTCATTATCATGGAGGGTTGTTGAACTGCTGGCGATGTGGAATGGATATCCTCTGTTATACACCTGCAGCAGTTCAACTGCCAGAGTGGAGAGGATGTGCTCATCATATGGTTGGACAGCAAATATATGACCTTACAGGACATATTGTTTTTGTTTTGTTACTTAATATTTGTTCAATCATGTATTTTGTGAGTGGATGCCTCCCCAAGCTGCTTCTCTAGCAGATGTGAATGGATGCCAGCAGATGATTTTGCCAAGCTGCCCCACTGACATCCGCTGACCTCGCCGGACAGTGTCTGGTGAGGTGAAAGTATGTCAGCGAAGCAACTTGGCAAAGCATTGGCTGGTATCCATTCATATCTGGCGAGGTGAGAAGATGCAAGTGGAGCAGCTTGGCGGGGCATCCACTCACAAAATACATGTTTTAAAAAAATATCAACTAACAAAACAAATATATGACCTGAATGGACATATTGTTTTTATTGACCAACCATACCATAAAACTCAGCTCTGTGTTTAAATCAGCTCCTAACTGTAATTGCAGGAAAGTAACCCCCCCCCCACACACACACAGATAGTGTCAATGCATGAGGCTCTAAAAGTCCTTTAAACATGGACTTAAGGAACATATGGTTTAACCCCTTAAGGACCATGTGGTCCGGGGGTGGGCAGTCCTAGAAGTGTATGGCAATGCAACGCAATCCTAGAATTCCAGAACATGCCAGGACCGTCACCGGTCATGCGAACCAGCGTGATGGTCCTGGCACATCACCGGTTGTTAAGGGGTTACATTTAGCTAGAACATTTATGTGTCGCATTTAATAAATCTGCCAAATGATCTTTGATTTAATCTCTTTGCCTCACCCCATATTATCTTACTGTCACCTTGCTTGCACTCATCCTGGATTATCTTGCACTTTCCCAAAACATTATATAGTTTGCCTATGTTTTTTGGATCTCACCTATGACCAAAAGTAACTGAATTATTTATGAATTTCAAAAATATTTAGGTCTCAAATAGTAAATAATTTTTATTCCTTTCAGTGCCACAAGGGTATGCAATGCACATCCCTATAGCACTGAAAGGGTTAAGGGAGGGCAGAGACAGCTCCATAGAGAGCTACAAGGAGATTCTAACATCGCCAACCATGATACGCGTCAGGTTCCTATAGAGTATTCCTTGTATTGGTTTCCCATGCCCCCTGTGAGATTCCCTCCCGGTCGGGTTCTCCACTCAGTGCAGTGTCAGCCTACAGCCACGAGGCACACAAGGATTGAATCTGGTGCCCCTTCAATTTTAGAACTGCATAAGGACTTGTGTCTCTCAGCCTGGGCAGACTTCTTTCCATATACAAGTCAACTTAAACTGCAGTATCTCTACATTTACACCCGCAGAGTGATTTATGCATGAATACTGCCCTCTCCATCAGCACAAAGAGATAGTGAGAACACCAGAGGAAGAACATCAAAGATCTGTCGGATCTGGAAACTGAAGGCTGAGGAGAACACAGTTCATTGGATACAGAGGAAGGGACCTCTGATGTGCATAAAGCCCAAGATGGGCAAAATGTGAGTGCGATATCTGTTGCTTTTATACTTTTTTGGTCTTTTATTAAACATATACTACACATAGATAATTCTGTTTTCGTTTGAGCATTGATTATTCTCTACTATTCCCTGGTCATTTGGTGGACAAGGCCACTTTCATCAATTGCTGCATCTAACAAATTCATCATCATCATCTACCGCCTCATCATTGAATGCATACCTCGTTTTTCATCTCTTATTTTCCATGTTTCATCTCATGTTTCATTTTCTAATGGAACATAAGTAAGACTTCATTTTCATCTCATTATCAGTGACTGAATCATAAACTTTTCTTTCTTCTTTTTTGTTACATTTTTATCTTTCTAGTGACTGTGTTTTAGACTGGGACACTCTTAATTATTCTTCATTAGTTCCATCATTGAATATCCCGCATTTTTAGAAACCAATTGTTTCTATTTGTATACTACAGTATTTCATTTTTGGCTTATATGTTTTGCCATATTACTCTACCTTCCAGATTAGTTGAGGTTTTTTTGTCTAGACAAAGGTTGTCTACTTTTGACAATTTGTTTGCACAGGTCATTCTTCTTTTGTTAAAAATAAAGAAAACAATGAAAAAAAAATGTAAAAAAACCCACCATTTTTATTGGTTCTCTTGTGATCATTTGGCCACAATGCATCTGGTGATGGCATGAAAGGTATAACTGGTCAGTAATACTTACAAAATGGGCGGTTTTAGAGGGGCACTATCCTTCTGGGGTGAAAATCTCCATGTCCCTCTATCCCTCCCTATTTTCCCACTTTTTTCTTGATAAGAAAAAAAAAAGATGAGTGCTCCAGTCCTGGAGAGCTTAGTTTCAGCCTGTGCATCATGAAAGCAGCGTGCACTGAGGCACACTGCTATCATTTAACCCTTGACATTCCAGGACAGTCATGGGTCCTTATGGGAAGTTTACACATTACAGTCCTGGCACATCTTTGGAGACCTCTCTAGCATTCAATTGGTTCAAATACCATTTCAAATCAGTGAGAGTTTGGGGGTGTTATATATTACTCCCCTAGTATGCAGTTGGTTTGTTCCAGAATTGCTTCACTTTTCTTTTTTGAATAAGGCCTTGGCTGCTCTGTCAGAAATTCAACTGGAAATTAATTTATCATAAACGTATGCTTAGATGCACTGTGTTTTAATTAAAATTTCTGGGATACTTAGAAGCTGCAAGCAAAGTAAAGTAGGTATGCCAGTTACAGGCAGATCCAGTCTGACAACATAATCTGTCTTCACTGAAGCTATTAAAGAGGTAAGAAAAGCTTAAGAGGAAGTTCTTCTGAAATGATGAGAGTCTAGAAGCTGATTGATGGTGGGAGGTTGGTTAATTAGTAACATTTTTAATACCCACTATAGGAAAAGGGGTGGAGGAATCAATGTAATAATAATCATCATTTTCATCATCATCTTTTCGCAAAGAAAAGTCTCATGATTTCAGATAGTTACATAATCCTATAAAGGAAAAATACTAGATGTTCTATATGTATTTTATTTTTTCACTGTTTGCCCATGTTTGCCTTGCAGTGGCAAAGTGTGAGCAGAAGTTTATTTTCTATAGTATCAAATGCAGTGAACTGGAGTAAAACATTTTTTTGTTCTGTTTTCTACTATTGTGTTTAGTTTGTGTATTAATAACAAGGGAGGCCATCTGCTCCAATGTCACCAGATCCTTAACCTGACCTTGGATATATCTGAATTTGTTTTATGCCATAATTGCTCCTTTTTGTGTTTAAACACATGACAGAGCACTAGCTAATGAACACAGCTGGAAATTGCATAGTTTTCACAGATTTCATTGCATTTTAAGGCGTGGAAATGTAAAAATAAAATGCAATTTTTTTCCTGTAGCACCACCTTCTGGAAACATTTGTGCACACTAGGCTAGGGGTATAAAGGCCTTTGGCATGGAAAGGGTTAAACAACAGGCAGTCCACAGCACCCCCCTGAGGATATCCCCATCATATCTCACTGTCTGTCTCTGTCTCTCTTTGTCTGTCTGTCTCTCTTTCTGTCTCTCTCTCACCCGTCCTCAGTATCCAGAGCTGCCAAAATGACCCTTTAAAAGGTTAGTTACACCATGTGAATACTCCCAGGACTAGGGCACCGTCTTTGTTCAGTCATCCCAGCTGCTTATTGAATTAATATGGAGTAAGTCACATAGCTGTGCCCCAGAGAAAACCTAACCTCTCTCTGTGGGAAGTGCCAGGTACCCCACACTAATGGGATATAGGGACACACACGACCACAGTCATGAATCTGTCCTGAGTGGCAGTTCTTCCTTCTAGTGCCAAAAACAATGTGTTGGATACCATTCTGGCACTCAAAGGGTTAATAGTTACCTACAACTCCTGACTTTGTCTGGGATTCATTAAGAGTGTTCTAAAAACAGCATATCAGATTCATTGTTCTATACTTCACACACTGATATAACTTTTTGGTAATCCTCAATGAATGATCATGTTTATTTTTCCTGTTTATGAATGGCAGGGAAATACATTGAAAACAAGTTATTGCCTTCTAACTATATACACTCATATACGTAAAATGTATGAGCATACCTGAGCCCATCCTCATTGAATTATATGGGATTCACCAGCCTTAAGCTGGCTAATGCTGGATTAATTTGGCATTTACTCCACTGATGAATGAACAAAGATCAGATATGACCCGACCATTGAATCGGTGAATGAATACTGCACAATGAAATACCCTAATATCCTTGTGCATTCATCCATTTATTGCTTCATCAATTTTGCCCTTGAAGTTGTGCACAAATAGCTGTATTTAGGAAGCACAAAGTTGAGTATGCTGAAGCTGGTGCAAAACAAGTGTACGTACAGGACACATAAAAATCCCCAAAACTCCCATTGCATTGGGAATTGCAGATCTTTCTAGCCTTCAAGGGGTTAAAATCTATAATTTCATTTTCATGTGTTCCCTATGGGGCAGTTTGTTACAGAATTGCTCATCTTTAACTGCTTAAATACAGTCTAAAACGTCATAATAGCGTCAAACAAAATACACACTGACTAAAGACTGAAAAAATATTTCCTAAAAACATAATCTGCTGTCTTACAAACACCCCCTAACTTGACTGAATGATAATGAAGATTTCCCTGAACAATGAATCAGAAGCGGCATGTTTCCCGGCTTACACATGAGATGTGAAACCTTTGCATTAAAGGGATAGTAATACTTCATTTTAACTTTATTTTATTTTGTAGGCATTAAAAAAACATGAAGAATGATATGTCTTATCTCTCAAACCTTTATGGTTTAAGAGTTATTCACAAACAAAGTATCCCCTCCCTGTTCAACCAGATCAGAAGGGAGGTGCCCAGGTAGACTGCAGTGAGGGACAATCTTCAATTAAGATAAGGGAAAAAGCTGAAAAACTTGACAAGGGGGGGAAGGGCTTTCATTGTTTTCATACAAAGAAAATTGTCCCCTTCTGTTATCTGTCTGGTCTTACAACTAGATTCACATCTGAGAAGAGATGGCTTACACTAGGTAAAAGAGGCGGGGAGGGGAAACTTTGCTTGTGAATATCTCATAAACCATAAAGGTTTGAGAGATTAGACTTATATCATTCTTCATGTTTTTTTAATGCCTACAAAATAAAATAAAGTTAAAACGAAGTATTACTATCCCTTTAATATATAACATGTAAGTAATCCATGAAATACATCCCCTAGATCATTAATGTGACTTACTCTTTCTCACTGCTGTTTTACGCCAATCCTGAGCAAAGCATAAAGTACTTCCTACCTGCCTTAATCTTTTAAATGTTAGATAGGTTTCCAGGTCATTGCTTTACAGCGTAATCGAATCCTATTTAGCATTAAAGTGTTTAAATAACAGCTACCTGCTTTACATTCCTGATAAGTAAGTACTCATCACTCTTCTCCACCTTCTTCGAAGTTCATGCAGTCCAACTCTTCTCCCCAATTTCTCTCCAGGTAGCTGTGATATACCAGCCACCAAGCAACCCTTTCTCCTTTCTCTCTGACTCTGAAACCTGGCATTCTGTCCTCAGAGTCTCCTACATTTCTCCTTGGCAACTTCAACACACACTGATCATTTGTCCTCATCCAATGCTTCCAGCTTTCTTTCTCTGACCTTGTCCTATGGTCTTCAACAATGGACTGCTGCCAACACTCACAGGGAAAGCCACTATCTGGACCTAGCATTTGCCAAAAACTGTTTAGTTTCTGACTTCACAATTTCCCCCTTTTTCTCTCTCTGATCACCATCTTATCTCTTTCACATACCTTAACCCCTCTAAAATGCCTCTCTTTATCTGTGACCTACACTCCTTAGCTTTTCAGACTTAGCATGCACCTTGCAAACTTCCATTTTAGCACTGCTCTACTACTAATCTAGACTTTGTTGTCAAAGGATATAACACTTCGCTAATTTCTTCTTTGGATATGCATGCTCCTCTCCACCTTCGACACTCCTGTCCCAGGAATCCGAATCCCTGACAAAATTTATTAACACAAATACTATGCACCTGTTGTTGAGTTGCAGAATGTCTCTGGCTAAAGTATCATTGTTTTTGCAGACTTCCACCATTATAAATTCATATATTTTTAATAGAGCTCTCATCCAGACTAAGTAACACTAATTTTCTAATCTAATCACCACTCACAAATCTGACCCACGCTGCCACTTTAAAAGCTGTGATTCTGTCTTCAAATCCCCAGCCTTAAACTGCTCCTACTTTTCCAATACTCAACATTACTTTGCTGACTTTTTTAAACATAAGGTACAGTCCATTCACAATAAAATGCCATCCACATCCTCTCTTCCAGCCCCCTTATTCCGAGCTCATCTGGAGCCACCCTCAGCTGGGTTACCCCTGTTACAGAGGAGGAAGTTTACCTTCCTCCACTCCACCTACTTCATGCCCCCTAGATCCAGTGCCCTCTCACCATATAAAGGCTCTTGCAGCTTCTCTTATTTCCAGCCTTACTAATATATTTAACTCCTCTGTTTCTACTGGGACCTTTCCTTCCTCATTCAAACATGCAACAGCCAAACCTACTCTGAAAAAACTTCTCTTGAACCTACTTGTCTTTTTTTTTTCTTTTTTAAGTTTAATAATTTTATTGAAAATTCAAGTCATACAATACATATGAAAATCCAGTGTTACAATGAAAAGTGAAAATGTCATGAATATAGCTACCAGGTATATTGTTACAGAAGGAAGAACATCTGGGAGCAACTAATCAGGATGTAACAAAAAGCATATTGGTAGACTCGTACATGTATTCATCACATGGAGAAAATGGGATAGGGAAAGAGGGAGAAAAAAAATTCTCTCTATTCTTCAACCTCTCTGAAAATTCCAGCTCTGTTGAGACCCACCACTCCCAAGCTGAGGATATAGGTGGAGACCCCTGAGCCGAACAGAAATGGCTCCATGACACACACGGATCTACCCCACTTTATTTACCAGTATGTGAGTTCCATGTAAGAGCTAAAAGAGGAAGGGAATGAACGAGTCCATCAATGTCAGGGATACTTTAGAAGTCAGCCCAGATTTACAAATGCAACTGAATAACTTAGTTCTGTGGTTGAACTGTTGTTATAGTTGTATTGGAATGTTCATGAAAAGAAAGCCAAGGTGACCAAGTCATCTGCATTAAATCATTGAAGAGCCATAATGAAAATGGAGGAGTTGTAGTGGATTTCCAATACAGGGGTATGAGCAATTTAGCTATTGTAGACAAATGTTGCGGAGATGCAGGGGAGTATGCGGGGTAGGAGGTGGTTTGCTGCGGAGATGGTGGCGAGAGACGGAGAATGTTAGCAGGGGCAGTAGAGGGGAGCATTGTTGTGGCCGAGGCTGGAAGTAGCTGGAATTGGAGCCCGAGGCCATACCCTAGATGGGAACAGACATAGAAGCCATGATTTTAAACAACGCCGGAGACAGCGGAAACTGGCATTGGAAGTCCTGTGACGTCCCAACAGAAAAGGGTGAGCAAAAATTCAATTTGAGACTGATAAAGGGACAAATGCAGGACGGAGTATAATGCGGTGATAAGTTAAGCTTTGGGACGCAGTAAGAAGTTGCAGGAGGAGAAAGAGTATGAAAAAGAGTATGAATAAATAAAAAAGCTGGTATAGAGTGTTGGAAAGGGTGGAGGCTGTGCCAGCTGTTTTTGGGACACTTACAGAAACAAGATTAAGCTGAAGGTTCAGCACTATAAAGAAAATATATTGTGTCCTGGAATAAGGATGGTGGGAGATATTTCAAAGTGTTTTATCACCGCGGCCTCTAGGGTCTGGGTCAGTGCCTAGCCTCGCTTGCTCCAAAATATCCATGGCGGCCGAGGAAGGGTGGTGGGAAAGGAGAAAGTAAAGAAGGAGCGAGAAAGGACAATGTAAAAGAGAAAGTAAAGGAGCAACAACGGAGTCTTTCTTGCTTAATTTAGAAACACGGTTTGCTGCCTCATAAAGTTGTTTGGAGGTGGGAGGAAACCCCTGTGTTATGACCCAAAGGAATTGTAGAAGCTAAGAGCAGAATAATGGCTTCAACGAAAGGGTCAGATAATAAGCAGCAAAAAAAGGATAAGAAGGCTGAAAAAATGGAAGGTAAAACAGAAAAGAGACTATCTTTCTTTTTCCCAGAGTCAGGAACAACCAAAGGCTTGTTGGAGGACTCACAGATAAGTGAGAAAACGACTCTCTCCAAACCAGATCTTGAGATAAATAGGTCACATTCTCAAGCGCAACCTGAAGGGGAAACAAATATGTTTGAAAGGTTGATTCTTCATACTGACACGCATTTTAAAGAAATGAAGGAAGAGGTGCAGCAAAATACAGAGGATAGAACATGTTAGTGTGTTCCACTCTCCCAAATCCCCTTCCAAGACTGATATCATTGGGACTAAATTGCATACTGCTATCAGCCCAAGATAGGAAGATAAGGGTATTCCTAAATAAGGTATAGGATTTTTGGCCCAGGAAAAGCCCCACTCTGAGTGCATTTAGCTTCCTCTGAGATGTTCACCCCTAAAATTTCTAATTTGTTGTAACTAATTTTAGCTTGCAATAAGAAACAATAATTTTCTTGAACATCTATAAGGGCTGAAAGTGATGTAGATGGATTAGTGATTTAAAAAAGCAACATCATCTGCGAATGCTGCCTTAATTTTAGTGGTATTAGTAGTGATACCTCAGATATATTTATGAAGTCTAATACTATTAAACATGGGTTCTAAGGCTAATATGACTATCAGTGGTTATAGTGGGCAGCCCTGATATGTGCCATTTGTGATTTTAAATGGTTCTGATAGAATACCCTTTACTTTGATGCTGGCATGAGGTTCTGAATACAGACTCGTCATAGCACCAAATATATTAGGACCCGGACCAATATTCCTAAGGGCCGCCTTTTTGTATGTCCATCTTATTCTATCAATGATTTTTCTGCCTCTGTTGATATGAGGAGAGCCAAAGTCTTTGTTTTATGAATCAATTGCTTTAAGGATATGGTCATGGCTGTGTTGTGCCTTGCTTCTGTACCAGGGACAGAACCGCTTTGATCTGGGCAGATTAGTAGGGACAGGTGGTGTCTCAGATGAGAAGCTAACATTTTTGCAAACAATTTAATATCAAGATTCAAAAAGAGAGATGGACCTATAATTACCACATATCGAAGAATCTTGATCTGATTTGGGAATAATGAATACACATGCTTCTAAAGATTGTGAGGGGAAAGTAGATCCAGACATAATAGAATTGAAAGTCTTAAGCAGATGGGGTACGAGAGTAGTTTAAAAGGTGCAATAATAAATTAAAGGAAAACTGCTTGGTACTGGAGCTAGTTTCATTGACTTTAACGTTTGGTTAATATCTGAAATTGTAATTGAGTCTCTAATTCATCTTTAACTGTGGAGGTAAGGGCTGGCACTCTTACCTAGTTTCATCGACGACTTTAACGCTTGGTTGATATCTGAAATTGTAATTGGAGTCTCTAATTCATCTTTAATTGTGGAGGGAAGGATTTGGACTCTTGCATTAGTTAGAACTTAGAAATTTAAAGATCCTTGAATCATCATCCGCAATCTCTTCACCCAAAGCAGCCTTCAGATTGTAAAGGTTATTATAAAAGTCCTGAAATGTTTTAGCAATTGCAGGAAGTGTGGTGACATTCCATTGGTTTGTGTCCATGAAATGTGTGATTTGAACCACATCAAGAATTTAGTGACCCCTTGACAAATGAGGGTGTTCAACTCCTCCCTTAACTTCACGATGTCTGCTCTCCCCTTTGACAAAGGGGATTATTTATGTAGATTTCCCAGTTATCTAATATTAATCAGTGAGAATATATGCTTCTATTTCTCTTGTTTATTATGAGAACCAATTTTTATCAGATGTCCCTGAATATCACCCTTATGAGCTTCTCACAGAAGAGGGGCAGAAATCTCAGGGGGATTCATTTACAGTAAAATATTCCTCCAGGGCTTGATTAATAGTAGAAGATGTGGAGTAGAGTGGCCTTGGCAATGTTCTCAGGGATAGAAAGGGACATCGATGTGGGGGTGTGATCAGTCCATGAAATTGTTTACCCACATGTCTTTTAAATTACTGTACAGTTTCTCTTCTTCCCTTTGCATCTAAGATCCTGGAACATCTTGTATTCTTACATGTAATCTCTTTCTTCAGTTCCAATTCTCTTCTTGATCCACTGCAGTGTGGTTTATTTTCCAACTACTCCACAGAAACAGCCCTGACAAAGTTACTAATGACTTACATATCCCAAAGGACAATACAGTCTGCTAATCCTACTAAACCTCTCTGCTGCCTTTTTACACTATTGATCTGTACTTCTACTGGACATGCTACATGGGCATCCATGACAACTCTAAAATGAATTGCCTCCTATCTCTCAAACTGTATCTTCATTGTTTATTTTTCTAATACCTCTCAGTGGGTGTACCCCAGGAATCAGGCCTGGGACCACTTCTCTTTACCCTCTCATTTGGTGACCTTATTTCATCACTTTGGCTTTAATTACACAGATGACACACACAAGTCATCCTCTTACCTCACTTTGGCTGTACAGGCTCAAGTCATTCAGTGTCTCATGTCAGTCTCATCATGGATGTCATACCACCATCTTAACCCCTTAAGGACCAGCGGTCCCGGGGTTTGTGGTCCTTTAAGGACCAGATAGGAAAGTTTGACGTGCCGTCCCACGTGACTGATCACGTGTGCTGGCACGCCAAACAGGGGATTGAAAGAGATCTCTTCAGTCTTGGAGTGATCAATTTCAGTCCCTGCTATTACTCACAGCGCTCCTGCAGGAGCGCTGTGAGTAAAAAGTACGTGACGTGCCAGGACCATCCCTGGGGCTTAAGTGCTGGACAGCCGTGACGGTCCTGGCACGTCAGTGGACGTGAAGGGGTTAAATTTAATATGGCTAAGACAGAACTTGTATTTCTGCCCAAACCCCATCCCCAACCAATTTCTCCATTACAGCTGACAATTCTAGATTCACTCAGTAACCAAAGAACTCTATGGTTACAGTCTATTCTACCCTGACATTCTCCTCCCACATTCAAGTTATCACCAAAACCTGCCACTTCTATCTGAAACATATTGCCAAAATATGTATCTTCCTCTGCATGTCACCTGCAAAATTCTCACTCAGGTACTCATTCTTTCTTGATTAGATTATTGCAACATATTACTCTCTGGTCTTCCTGCCTCTAATCTTTCTCTACTACAGTCTGTTCTCAGTTCAGCTGCAATAATATCTACCCTTGTTCCCAGATACTTTCCTTCTCTTGGCTACCTATAAGGTTTCACATTTTACAACATTCTTCTCCTCTCCTTTAAGTCCCTTTCTTTTTTGGTATCCTCTTACATTTCTTCCCTTATCTCTCGCCTCACCACTTCCCCTAATTTGCCTTCTTCTCAAGGGTTCTTCGTGTTTTTTCCTTGCACACGTTGAGCCATCTGTCAGCTGCAATCATTTTCAGTGACTTCCCCCTCAACGTTGGAATGTGCTATGTATTACCATTAGTCGGTCATCCACACTCATAACTTTTAATCATCTCCTAAAACCCCACCAGCTCAAGGAGGCATCTCGGTAACAATATTCTCCTTGTGCAAACATCAAAATCATTCTGCACTTCTCTTACTGAAGCTTTGTACTTGCATTTATGATCCTCCCCCTACTGTCTCTGTATGTTATCATGATTACTAATTATATTCTAAGCTCTCTAGGTCCCCTTCCTATTGGATGATTCAATTTGCTGTACTTTTTTTCCTGCTAATGCAACAATCACACTTTAGCCAGATACTCTCAACCCTGTCCTGTATTTTTGTATTGTTCTATTACTGTTTCTGTAAAGTGTTGTGTACATATCTGGCACTATATAAATAACTATACATGCTGGTGAAATGGCTCATTTTGTTAAGGCACCAGCTGTAGAATCTGTTCAAACTGCAGGGTCGCAAGTTCTAGTCCCAGCAGGGTCACCTCAGCCTTCTGAAGTAGATAAAATGAGTACCATTAAATTAGGTAATAATATCTATACCTCTAGGATATACTTGAAAATGAGATGCAATCTTAATGTATCTTTTGGTAAAATACTTTGATACTATTATTATTAAATTAGTTTTACATAAAAAAAAGTTTTGTTGAAGTTTAGAAAATTGGATAAGTAATTCTAGAGCAAACCACCTGCACCATAGCAGGGGGATGAAACGACCATTGCTTTGAATGAAGCTTTTAACCAGTTGAATGATAAAGAAGTCTCCAACAAGCAATGTGCTGGAGACCTTTCTAGCATGGGGTTAACAGTGCCATTTAAATCAATGTGGATTTTTTTTTATAATTTCTCTCCTATCACGCAAATGGGTTTTGCCAGAAAACTTATGACTAATTCAAAGCAAATTGACCATTTATTAAAGGACAATGGTGAAATACTACATAACAAAAATAGTTGAAACTAGAACAATAGAAAATAATAAAAATAAAAAACAGTAGAAAAAAAGAATAGTGCACAATCAACCTGATACTACTGTTATGTTAGGTTCACAGCTCCACATTATGCAAGGGCTGCATGTTTTAGACTTACTCATCTCCAATGTAAAGATTGGGCCACACCTCATTGACGTGAGTGAATTTGGCTGCTCCGTGCCAGAAAAGTCTTTCGAGCTCAAATGCCCCTGGAGTGCAATACCCAGTGTCTGGATCTACAGCAACTGCTGCATAAGCATTGTTCTTCTTTCGGTTGGTTGTGTCAGTTGGCATCCTCGCTGAGATTACTGACATGCCACTGTGATCATGTGGTCCCTGCACACAAGTACAAGACTGTTAAACTTCCATTTTCATCCATTGTATAAATTAATGTAACTTGTGCTGGATAAGACAAATTTCAAAGCTGAAGTGGGTTGGAACCGCACAATCCATTGTATCAACAGAATAAATTTACACTAATATCTATCTATCTATCTATCTATCTATCTATCTATCTATCTATCTATCTATCTATCTATCTGTCTATCTATCTAAGAATGAGTCTTCCTGAGCATGCAGAAGGCTCTGTAGGACCTTATCCTACCATGAGTGCCATATACAGAGAAAAAATACCCTGAGGCACATCTTACTGATCCTGCCTAGATGATGGTACCCTGGCAGGCTTCTTCTGAGTTGAGCATTCTCTGATCACTACTTTGTGTGTAAAGGGATAGTAAACCTTGAAAATAAGTTTATTTTATATTGTAGCCCTTAAAAAAACATGAAAAATGAAATAAGTTTTATCTCCCCAAACTTTATGGTTTGGGAGATATTCAGAAGTAAAATAAAGTTCCCTTTTCCTGGCTGTTTCAGCCAAGTCTGCCATCTAGTGGACAGATTTGGAATTCGGTCCACAGATCAACCAGCAGCTCTTTAGCAGTGCCGAGATCACATATTTAAAAATAACTACTTAATTGGAACTGTGTACAAAGTGTGCCTGGCTTGCAAGCACACTTTGTAGACCATTCCAATTAAGAAATTAATTTTAAACATCGTGATCTTGGCACTTCTGGAGAGCCGCAGCCGGTCCCGGGACCAGATTCCAAATCTGAGAGCTAGAACGGTGACGTCACTCAGGGGGAAACTTTGTTCTGAATATTTCCCAAACCATAAAGGCTTGGGAGGTAAGAATTATATAATTTTTCATGTTTTTTTAAGGGCTACAATATATTATTTTCAAGGTTTACTATTCCTTTAAAACTAGGCAGGGCTGCGTGGTGTATCTATTACAATGCATCACTGCAAAAACAGTCCACTTTAACTCTTTCAGCTCTGGGTCACTCGCCTGCGCTTATGTTAGAGGAAACACTGTCCTGAAAAACATGGGGTTCTGCAGAACAAACTGAAGAAACAGCAGACTTTAGAAGCACTATAACCTAATCTCCTATAAAGTAAAAATAACAGTTATTATACCTAACTGCATAATAGCAATTATTTGGTAAATTATTGCTACAAATTAGCTTTCAAATATTGATACAGTGTTACCCCTGGGATAATAGCGAAGTCTCCTACACAAGGGGTTAAAGAGTTTAACTTTTAGGGTTACATGAGGATTTAACTTGAAACAAAGTAGTTTTACCAAAGCAAAACATCTGAAAATCACTCTTCTAGTTGTCATGTTATCCAATATATTTGACTACAAATCACCTTCTCTACCCCAAAGTGAAGTCAGTGCTCCATACTGTAACAATAGTGCAACATGGTCTTCGCTGGTACTGATTTAACCCTTTGAGTGCCAGAGGGGTACACAATGCATTGCACAGCAATTCGTTGCTTACCCCTCTGACACTCAAAGGATTAATATGTTATCTCACCCTCATCAAAACTAAGTGAAATTTAAAT
This sequence comes from Rhinophrynus dorsalis, assembly GCA_037306005.1. Taxonomy (NCBI): domain Eukaryota; kingdom Metazoa; phylum Chordata; class Amphibia; order Anura; family Rhinophrynidae; genus Rhinophrynus; species Rhinophrynus dorsalis. Next base: position 123,016,846 of record CM074724.1, read on the forward strand.
GTTTACCCTCACATTGAACAGGAGTATTACAAAAGTAATAAGAAAAAAAAAAAAAAGCTGAGGCCCTCCACTTGACAATGGAAATTGTAGTCCTCAACAGCTGGAGGGCCTCAGACTGCCCACCCCATTTTAGAGTATAGGGTTAATTGACTAGTATTAATAATGTATAGTTACAGAAAATACACTTCACCACAGTAAATGAAATAAAGAATTTGTAAAGCCAGGGCAGGATTTCTCAAAAGACAGAGTACTCAACTGCCTAGAGTGGCAAATTTTGAGCTGTGCTGACCACATCCACATTCTGAATTGTAGGTCTGGCCAGTGCAATCTCAATGTACTTTCACCAGTTTTATACCCCTTTAATGACAGTATTTAACCTCTTAGTAGCAATACAGGGGGTGGTGCAATGGGTGGAGCTAACGGTGCCTAGAGTGCCTTGCCTAGGGGAACCTGGGATGTAACTCTGGCCCTGTGCTGAGGAGAGTGTCCATATGAGTGTAAGTTTGATGGTATGCAATGCAGCATATGAAGCGCATAATGAAGAATTCACTCAGCTGACATTAAGACTTTTTAATATTAACAAGCCCCTTACGCTGCCCTTACTCATGCACAGGAAAAAAAAATATTCAAAGTTACTCCATTTCCCGTGTTCATTGATTAATATATGATAGTAAACAAGACAAAATTGGAAAGGAACTCCCTGAAACACCCATATGTTGGAGAAACAACAGCATGCATTATGTATAATAATACGTGTGAATAGTACTTAGGACAGTAGGTGGGGTTGTAGTAAACCTAGCCAGTTTTGCAGCATGCTGCTCTGAATTCATTATGTATAATAATAACTGTGAATAACACTTTGGACAGTAGGTAGAGATGTAGTAAACTTAACCAGTTATTTGTTGCTGCTCTGTTCTAGAGAAAAATAATGTGACTGTTGTTCTGTGTGTATCACCAATACCACAAGCTCCCCAGCTGACCTCCTTTGGCACAAGCATTGTTAAGAATACACCTTCCAACAGAGGCGTAACTAGAAGCCACCGGGCCCTGGTGCAAGAATTGCCATGGGCTCCCCCCCGACCACATTGGCCCCCTTCATCTCCACATTGCCCCTTCCACAATGCCCCCTTCATCTCCACAATGTCCCCCTTCATCTCCACATTGCCCCTTCCGCAATGCCCCCTTCATCTCCACAATGCCCCCTTCATCTCCACTTTGCCCCGCTTCATCTCCACATTGCCCCTTCCACAATGCCCCCTTCATCTCCACAATGTCCCCCTTCATCTCCACATTGCCCCTTCCACAATACCCCCTTCATCTCCACAATGTCCCCCTTCATCTCCACATTGCCCCTTCCACAATGCCCCCTTCATCTCCCCTGGAGAGACGGACTCGGTCGCAGGTGCAACCGCTGTGACCCCTATTGTTACGCCACTGCCTTCCAACATTTCAAATTGCCAAAGATGGATACTTTTGTTTTAGGTGGTGTTTTGGAAGGTGCGACTGCTGGGCAGGATAGTAGCTCATTATGTAACTGAATAAATGAGTTACAGCAAGACCAAAGTATTTTATTTATACAGACTAATTTATAAACACATATACTGACGATAAATAAGCCTTAATGTGAGTCTTATAGCTGCCGAGCAATTCAGGCAACCACATTTAATTTCCATTCTGCCATTCAGGTACACTGAAGAGACAAGAGGAACAAAGAACTTCTCATCAGCTCTAGGGTAGCTATGTGGGAGGGATCATTATACATCACTGGACATCATTGCATTGCCTGCTGTTTCTCTGGCGCATCACAGAGTTTTAAACACTAGAGGGAGAATTGCCCACTGACTGCTGTGACTGTGGTGGGCTATAAGAAAATGTACATTGTGCCCAAAGCCTTAGACTAGCATCACACTAAAACAGTTGCACTGCAGCTCCTGTTTAATGTCAGGATCAAGGCTCCATTCTTTCTCTAGTGTTCGGAGCTCTGTCTGGAAGGCATCACCAGTTCTCCTAGTGTTCAATGTTTAGTGCTCTGTAGTCTTCATTATGGGACTTTGTATTGTCCCAGAATGGGGCTGCCCGGGACATGGAACATATATTTAAAATCTGGGACTGTCCTGGACAATCTAGGACATGTGGCCACTTTAGGAGCCTTGTGATACACTTATATACATAATCATACCTGGAAACTTTTTGTTGTGGACTCCCCATAGAGGGGAGTCCTGTGGTGCCGCGGAGGGTGAAAAATGACACAATTTGTGTCAAATTGGGGTGGGGCTTAATCACGAGTGGGGCGGACCTTATAAAATGGAGAAAAAGTGGTAGGAATAGGTTGGAGAAGTTTGGGAGGAGTGGGAGGAACAGATTGGGAAAGAGCAGAAGTAGGAAGAGTTTCATTAGCCTCTGCCTCGGAGACCCGGTAATTAGTAGCAAAAACGGAGTCTCTGGGACAAATCCAGAGAGTTCCCAGCTATATACACAATGCATATGATGATCCATACTCCGTATATTATAGCAGGTATCTCTTCCATTTGCACACACAGTGGTGTCACTGGAGTAACCCTGACAGGGACTGGAAATCCCTTGATGCCTTAAACTGGTTTGTACTCTCGTACTTACTTTTGAATAATGAATGTGAGGACAATTTTACTTGTATTTATTATATATTAAAAATAGGAAATGTAAGCACCCTCTGCTTTGTTGTGAATACTGTTTGTTGCCTGTCTGTTTCTCTTTTAGAGCTATCGTTGATCATAAAGTAGAGAAGTTGAGAATTAAGATGTACTGATTTGCATAGGTGGCAGAGTGAGTATCCTTCACATGCCTGCTTGTTTCTGATAATTTAAAATAGAGGGATAACCACTTCTAAAGCAACATTTGGAAGTTATTACTCTATGAGCTACCCTCTCTCTTGTTGTTTTCATACATTTAAATCAATAGGGAAATTTACTTGTCCCCTATGTTGTGGTTAGTTTCCTCCAGAATGTAATTTCTTTTGTGTATAAGGCCCTTTGTATCTTAGTGGCACAACTTTAAATTAATTCTGAAGAAAATAAGGAGATGATATGCGGAATCATCAGGCTGGCATAGTAGATGAAGATTGGTGACTATGTATAGTCACACCTGGGAACTCTCAGGGTTTGACGGTGAGACTCAGGGTTTTGACTTAGATCTCAGGGTGAAGGACCAGTTTCTCAGGGTGAGAGAGTTCAGTGGTACCTATTATGTAATCAACACCATTTCACTACTTCAGTAGTCTCTAAATTGGTGTCAATTCTACCACAAAGGCAGGAAGAGAAGTCCTACTTGTCTTGTGTATGTTGAAGCAATTATATCTGTAAGCTGTAGCATTTTAAGAGTTCCTTGAGGATAGATTGTAGCAACTCTGTGTTAGCAAAGGGACATGTCACCTAGAGCATATGTTTCCAAGAAATATAAAGGTTAATATTTGAAAGACCTCAGGGTCATCTCATTTTGAAAGTTCCCAGGTATGTATATAATGGGTTTAGCAGTAGTATTTATCATGGACTGAAACAGGTAGAGTCTTGGATTACATGAGTTAACCACTTACAAGCATAGACATACATTTGAATGCAAAAGTTTGGGTACCCCTGGTTACCAGAAAAATTTGGAGGCTGTAATTTCTGCCAAAGGGGGTGTTACTAAATACTGATTGATAGAGTGCCGAAAGTTTTGCACAGGTCATATTTTCTTTTTTTATCTTTTTCAATATGTTAAATTCAGCAAATAAATAGTAACTGTGCACTATAATTTGCAGAAATGTAATGTTTGTTTGTTTGCTGTAGAGGCTGTGTTAACTTTTTTCAAATCGACAAAACATGTAATTTGGCCAGGTACGCCCAAACATTTGCATACAGTTGTCGATACATAAATATAGAGGGATACAACTATCTAAATGGATGGAGATAGATAGCTGGACAGACATAGATAGCAATAGATGGATAGATTGTTAGATAGATTTAGTTAGATTACATTGGTAGATAGATAGATAGATAGATAGATTACATTATACTGGTTGATATAGATAGATTTGATTGATAGGTAGGGCCAAAATATTGACATATTGTACACAATGTTCATCAAATTTTAGGTCTGTGAATACGTGCAGGACAATGGTGTTTAAGCCATCATTATTTGCCTATACAGCTTTACATCATTTTGTAGACACATCCAGGCATTTTATTGTATTTGGTCTATAGTGTCCATCTCACCGTCCATACTATTCTTCTCTGTTTTCTTCCAATTTTGTGTTTCTTCTTGGTTTTCTATTCCTCTTATATTGATATTCTTTTACTGCTGGTTATTTTATTAGAAGATTACTAGTTCCGGACATCCCTTTTTTTCATCTAGGTCATCTTGTGGTATGCTATTAGATCATTGTTTTAGTCTGTGTTCTTGCTCCTTTACATATAGTCTGAATTTCACTCTGAAGTTGGTAAACTCCTCATCAATAGCTTGAAGACATTGATCCCAGCCCCTAACTTGGCTGTTGAGTACAAGCAGTGTATAAGTATGTACTCCCCTGGAGCTTCTTTCTGGTATTTCATGGTCTCTTTGGGGCACTGAAATCAATACCTCATATTCTTTCACAACAATGGTTGTTATTGCTACTATTTTTATAATTTGTGAACGCATCACTTTACAGAGCTATAGTGTTCACTGTTGGTCTATAAATATGCACACAATAATACATGGTAATTAAACATGACTGTAACAGCCTGCACTGCATACCTGATTGAAACCTCCATTTCCTTATCAGCTGTCAGACATAAGGTCAGCCTCCATTCTCAAAAGCTCCCCAACAAGGGTTTATCAGCAACTCATATACTTCTGATAAACAGACTTGAACCCTTCCAAACTGTCACTCCACACTTAGCAAAGCATCTTACAACTGTAACTAATGATAAAGCACCTTTGAATACCATCTGTCACCACTTTTGCCATTACTGAACAAATGTTTGGCTCCGTAAGCTTTCATGAATACCAGTAGTGGAAAACAAAGTAGCTTTGGAGGACGAGTCATATGGAGAAGTCTATGAGATTTGAACTCTGACCTTGCTATTTAAAGGAAAGCATGTAAATTAAAACTTGCTATTTTATGAAATAATATTTTCAAGCGTTCACAAATGCATGTAAAAGTTTCCATATATTGTTGGAACTTATGATCCACAATATTGGTGTTTTTCACCAGTCTAGGGGAAACAATATTCCTTTGCATTCACCACTTTTTGCAGTATCTTTCACAGAAGAGTACAGCCTCTGGACCAGGAAGTGAAGGATGCAAAGGAAAATTGCTTCCCCCCCCCCTCCCAGAAAAAAATCGCATGCAGTCTCATGAATTCTATAAAGGTATAAGAATGTATATATGCATACTTAGGGCTGTAATCTCCAGCATTCAAGGAGTTAAAAACAATAGGTCACCACTTTCTAGTAGGGTTACCACCTAGTTGATATGGATGTCTGGTAAAAATTGTAGAATATATTGTCAAATAAGTACATAGAAACATAAACTTTGACAGCACATAAGAACCATTCAGCCAACCTAGTCTTCCCATTTTTCCTACTATCAAAACCTCAAACCATACTTGGTCCTCATTCTTGTCTTATGTTCAGGATAGCCTTATGCCTAGCCCATGCATACTTAAATTCCCTCACTGCATTAACCTCTACCACTGCTGGTGGGCTATTCCACTTATCTACCTCCTTCTCAGTGAAGTAAAATAAGTAAATAGGATGGCTGGTTATTTTTCCAGCAAAAAGTTTCAGCAAGAAATAATATATTTAATGAAAGACAAATCTACTATAATGGGACTGGAGGACCTAAAGCACTCAATGAACTGAGCCAGACCATTCCTCACACCTCACTGTGCTATCTAGAGGGAGACGTTTAATATACAGCAAAATCATCTTTGCTGCTGCACTCTGAAGTGACTTCATAACTTTTTCTTATTTGCTATAGTATGAATTGGCGAAATAAGGTGGGATTTAGCACATACAGTTATAAACCTTGAGTGAAAGCAGTAATAGAGACTATAGGTGAGAGGGTACATTATGCATAAAATGGTATGCTGCTTGAATGAGTACATTATTTCCACTGATAAGAGACTGAAGGCTATATTCGCAAATGTGGAAGTGAATGGGGGGTTGAAAAAACCCTTCCCCCAACATCCTTTTTAACAGTTTGATTATTATAGAGAAATTCAACACATTGTGAAGTAATGCATGGACATATCTCTAGTCACTATGCAGTTAAAATTCCATCCAAAACATTGGAATTTTTATCTATCCCCTGTTGTTCAATTGTTTTACTGATTACTGTACAAACTGAATGAAATAGGCCTAGGGGAAAACATTTGTGTGTAGACTGGAAATTGGCTGAAAGATAGAATGCAAAGAGTGGTAGTAAATGGCAATTCCTCATTTGGATAAACGTGATAAGTGGAATACCTCAGGGACCTGTCCTGGGTCCTCTTCTTTTTAAAGGGATAGTAATACTTCATTTTAACTTTATTTTATTTTGTAGGCATTAAAAAAACATGAAGAATGATATAAGTCTTATCTCTCAAACCTTTATGGTTTATGAGATATTCAGAAGCAAAGTTTCCCCCTCCCGCCCCTTTTACCTACTGTAAACAATCTCTTCTCAGATGTGGAATGCAGTCCATAGACTGGACAGATAACAGAAGGGGACACTCTTATTCCTATGAAAACAATGAAATCCCTGCCCCCCTTGACAAGCTTTTCAGGTTTTTCCCTTATCTTAATTGAAGATTGTCCCTCTCTGCAGTCTACCTGGGTACCTCCCTTCTGCTCAAGCTGAACAGTGTGACATAAGTAAAAGGGGAGGGAGGGGGACACTTTGTCATTGAATTACTCTGGAACTACAACTCTGACAGAATTGAAATAACACTCTCCAAAGTCCAAATACTATGATGATTAATTAGAGCTGTTTTTATTATGAACCATTACTATCCCTTTAATTTGTTTATTAATGACCTCCCAGAGGGGATAGGGAGCCATGTATCCGTGTTTACCGATGACACAAAATTAAGTAAGGTAATAAAGTCTGAACTGGATATGTCTTCATTATAAGAGGATTTGGACAAATTGAGTAAGTGGGCAGGCAAATGAGATTCAGTATAGACAAATGCAAAGTTATGCATTTTGGGTATAATAATAAAAATGTAAAATATAGTTTAAATGGTATTTCTCTGGGGAAATCTACTAATCAAAAGGATTTGGGAGTAATGGTAGACAATAGACTTAGCAGTAGCATGCAGTGCCAGATGGCAGCTGCAAAGGCCAATAAGATAGTGGCATGTTTTAAAAGGGATATTGACTCAAGGGAGGAAGATGTTATTATGCCTCTTTACAGGTCCATGGTAAGACCCCACCTAGAATATGCTGTTCAATTCTGGGCGCCCTTTCTGAAAAAGGACATTATGGAACTAGAGAGAGCGCAGAGGAGGGCTACAAAACTAGTAAGGGAAATGGAAAGTTTTAGTTCTGAAGAAAGGCTAGAAAAGTTAAACTTGTACACACCAGAGAAACGGCATCTTAGAGGAGATATGATAACACTATATAAATATGTACAGGGCTCATACAAAGGGCTCTCCAAAGACCTGTTCATTAACAGAACAGTACAAAGGACAAGGGGCCACCCGCTTAGACTTGAGGAAAGGAGATTTCATCCACAGCAGCGGAAGGGTTTCTTTAAAGTAAGGACAATAAAGGTATGGAATTCACTGACTGAGGAGGTGGTGATATCGAATACATTAGATGCCTTTAGCCTGGATACTTATTTAAAAGAGCATAACATAGAGGGCTATGTACGTTAGTATTGGGATTAATATTTAGTTAGCAGTTGTTGATCCAAGGAGAAATCTGATTGCCATTTGGAATCAAGAAGGAATTTTTTCCCCCAATTCAAGGCAGAATTTGAAATTGCTATATTGAGGGTGTTTTTTGCCTTCTTTTGGATCGACGATGGTAAACAGGAATAGGAAAAGATTATGTGTTTAAATTTGGCGGGGTATTCACGATCCTAAGGGTCATAGGGTATAAAATGGGGGATGGGTCACTGCATTAGGTATCTTGACAAAGATCCCAGAAAGGGATCGAAACGTTGATCTACAAATAAAGAAAAATAGCACTTAAGAGCAGTCCTGAGCGTGCTGATTTGCAGATATAAATATATATATATGTAGCCATAAGAACAAGAAAAGCACTGATAAAACAGGCTAGTATCCCATATAGAAGGCCCATATATCCTTGATAAATGCTTGTCCATGTAATCATTTATCTGCCAACATGGCAAGTGAACTGCTGAAGCACTGGCTGGAGACTCAGGCATAAAATATTCAGGTTTCCCTAGCCATGTAAAATCCATTAGCATATTGACACAAATCCAAATCCTGTTGGAGTATACACCCCATTTGGCCCTCGAGTTAATGTGTTCAGAATGGTATAATATAACCACAGGAATTATCCATAAAGACCCAAAGGAATAATTGGTTTGCACTTACCAAATGGAATTCTTTAAGTCAGTCTTTTAATATAGCATAGTGCTGGCCTTCATACCAGATTACTGAATAAAGAAACTGTACACTTGCACCCTTGCTTGAAAATGGTAAGTCAATGTACATGCTCATGACACGTTTATTAGTTTACAACTGCTTTTTTATAAATCTGAGCATACTTTTTACAAGATATATTCAGAAGCTTATCATTTTAAAATCACACTAAATAAAGAGGAAATGGTTTAACCTCAATAACTGTGATCTTTTTCCCAATCTATTAATCTCCCTCACTTTTGATTTAATGCTGTGGAAAATTTGAGAAGAGACAGTTGTCTTGCCTGCATTTCTAACTCTGAGACAACTGCTGTAATTAGATGTCTTTAACAGTGTGTGTGTGACACAGAGGTCTCCAAAACATTGCAGCTATCTTTTACCCAATCAGGCTATGGTCAATCAGCTTGTAAAGATTGAAATAGCACTCCAAGGCTCCGCTGAGTGATTCTGTGGTCAGTCACTTGACCTGACAGAGCTAGATCTTTAGAGTCCAGCAGAAGCAAGAATTTATATGCATATCTGATAACGAAATACATGAAATAACTGCACTAAGCAGCTGTTAATGGATTATGTTCCACAATGAAAGCATCTGAAACTGCTTGATCTTTGTTTTTTTTTATATTCACAGGCTTCATGTTGATCACAAGCATTAATACTCATCACAAGGCTATATGCTTATCACAAGTATCCTATATAATAATTCGTTAAATGTGTGTTTGTCAGATGCCATCATGCGCAGTAGAGACCACTGCTCGCACTGCAGTCATGCGCACTACAGACTACCCGCACCGTGGCTGATAACAGAGTGGGGCTTCAAATTCAGTTTGGTGCGCAGAAAGGACTACAGTCTGAATTCGGAGCTCCCCGCTCTGTATCAGCTGCGGAGCAGGCAGACTGCACCGTGGCCATTGCTGGGTGGCACTGTGGCCCGTGTACACGGGCTCTTCAACTAGTTGTATAATAATTTATCACTTCTGCACTCAGCATATCCCCAAATGACCAGCACCAGGACTGGCAAATCTCTCTCTCTCTCACTTTCTTTCTTTCTTTCTCTTTACCTCTCTATTTCTCTCTTTCTTTCTCTCCCTCTCTCTCTCCCTCCCTGCTTTCTCTTACTCTCACTTGCTCTCTCTCCCCTCCTTTCTCTTACTTTCACTTTCTCTCTCTCTCCCTGCTTTCTCTTACTCTCGCTCTCTCTCTCTCCCCCTTTCTCTTACTCTCACTTGTTTTTGCTCTCTCCACCCTTTCTGTTACTCTCACTTGCTCGCTCTCCCTCCTTTCGCTTACTCTCAATTGCTCTCTTTCTCCCCGTTTTGCTTACTCTCACTTGCTCTGTCTCTCTCCCCCCTTTCTCTTACTCTCCCTTGCTCGTTTTCTCTCTCTCCCCCTTTCTCTTATTCTCACTTGCTCTCTCTCTTCCCCCTTTCTCTTACTCTCACTTGCTCTCTCACTCTCCCCCTTTCTCTTACTCTCACTTGCTCTCTCTCCCCCCTTTCGCTTACTCTCACTTGCTCGCTCTCTCCCCCTTTCTCTTACTCTCACTTTCTCTCTATCTCTCTCTCTCTCCCACCTTTCTCATACTCTTACTTGCTCTCCCTTTTGTATTCTATCTTTTTCTATCTCCCTCTCCCCTCCCTCCTTTGCTGTCTTTCTTAGGAAATTGTGATGTCAAAAGAGAACTTTAAAACTATTTTTATCTTTCAGTGGGAAGTAAAATGAGGTCCTCCAGCTCCAGCCAGACTACAACTCCAGCAGCAGCTGAAGGGCCTCATGGTTCTCATGCTTGGGTACACCTTACCTAGAGACCTAATACATTTACTGTATTTAGATCTACATACTCTATCAGCTTGTATTTTCTGCAAATATATCACTCCTTGATGGAACCCCAACACGGTAAGCAAAGAAAACTCTCAGAGATCATCAGCTTTCCTGAGAGAACTTGTTTTATACAACCATAGGAAATCAAAGGCTTTCCATCTGTACTATCCCAAACCCTATGGGCCTCTACAAGAGGTCTTTTATTCATAATAAAGGGAACTATACTACAGACCCAAAGGTTAGCAAAATATATAACTTCAATTGCAATTACATCTATTAGTTGACCCAGTATTATTCCCACTAGTTTACAAACTATGTAAATGGACTGATCACAGACTAACAACTGGGATAACAATTATATTGCCCCCCTTTGCCTGCTAACCTTACTACTCTCCCTATGTAATACAGCCTTACTACAAGCATATATCTGGATGATACAGCTCAAGTGTGACTAAGTGAGGAAAATTCTATGTGGAGTATATTATTTTGCAATACAGTCTGAACACCAATATTATCAAGGGAAGTCAACATGTAAAATATGCACTTGTAATTAGACTCACACTATGCTGTTGCAGTAGATGTGGGCTACTGAGATTTTTGCAAATGTTTTTGATACAGTTCCAAACAGGAATTTACTGTACAAATTAAAGGATATATTCTGAGGTGAAACTATTTGCTCTTGTAAAAAACAGTTGTTGAAAGATTAAAGGGTAGTGTGAAGAGTGTTGGAACATTCAATTGTACTGAAGTAAAGTACATCAAGGTTCTGTCCTGATCCACTTATTTTAAATTTGTTTATTAATCACATTTGAAGTAGGTGTTGAAAGCATTGTCTTTGTGTTTGCAGATGACACAACATTATGCAATGTTATAAATTCAGAGCAAAACATTCCTTCTCTGCAGTGGCAAAAGTCTGCAAGAGTTGAATGCTCTAAATTCTGTAAACAAAAAACAAGCAGACACAATGTATCAAACAGAAATGAAGTCACCACTGGCATTGAAATGGAGGGTGCTGATTCACTCCAGTATTCCACACTGTAGAAGTAGTATCCAATGTATCCAAGTAGCTGTTAGCAATCCAATAAACAAACTGGTACACTGGCCTCATAAAAACACAAACTTTATTGTAAAGTTAACAAATGAAGAAAGATACAGGAGCTGAAATGATAGGACAAAAAACAAGAGTCACAGAACTCCAAACAGTCATGCGTTTTGCGCCAAAAATAACATTTAATCATAAATTAACAGACTGTGCAAGACCTACAGCGAGGGCAAACCCAGCTTCAAACTCATAGTACTGTGTTTTGGAATGTTGTCAGTTCACCCTCCACCACCATCATCAACCCCCACAAGTGGGTCTCCTGAAGGATCTACAGCTGTTTTGGAGCATTATGTATCTAGCGTCTGTAGCCAATATTGCTCTTTTATGACCTCATGTTAAGTTATATTATCTTAAAATCCAAAAATATATGCTATGGACCAGTGGTTCTCAATCTTTTTTTGTTCAGGGCACCCCTAACAAACAATCTAGAACATTCGGGGCACACCGAACATATTTAATGTACTTTATCAAGGGCATAAGAAGGGTACAATACATAAATATACAGTTATTATTAGGTCTTATAATCGTAATAACAAAACTATACATATTGTGCATAACAATTTCTATAAATCTTTATTTAAAAGTCCATTTTTGTTAGTCTTCATAGAAAAGATGGGGCACCCTAAGCTGATGTTCGTGGCACACCTAAGTGCCACGGCATCCTGGTTGAGAATCACTGCTATGGACTATGCTAAGGGTTGAATCATAATTTTGTTCCTGGAATAAGTTCTATATAGATTGCCCTAGAAATGTGACATAGCCAAACACAGAAAATAGATTCTCTGCTCTGTGCTGTGTCCTACAGACACTCTCTGGCTGTAACTAGAGCTGGGAGAGTGAAGACTCCCCACTGAGCAAAATATCATTTGGGAAAGAAGATTGCTCTAGCTGAAATATCCCTTCCCATACCCTATACCTTTGCAAAAAAAAAAAAAATATATAGGAGTGAAGAAGAATGGATGAATGTTATGACATATAGTACAAAATGTCAATAACTCTAAAAGGCAATCTACAAACAATAACATCCAAAAGAAATTAAAATGTAATAAAAAAATATAATACACTTAAATAATCAGTAGAAAAAAATGTGCACAGACCATAATGTAAAAGAATCCAGGGCTAGGAAAAACTCAAAGGCTTCATGTGTCTCTGAGGTGGTTTCCAAGCACTTATAACTAACGCACAATATACCTCACTGTCATCCGAGTTTCACACCAAAAAGGGTGCTTCCTCAGTTAAAGGTGTTACACCAGTGGAACTTCCAGATATTTCAATGTAATTCAATTTATTAATTTATGGATTATGCTTTAATGTAAATTAATTAATTTGAATTTGTGGGTCTACTTTTTTACATTAATGTATATTTATTTTATAGAACATAGTTGATTTACACTGTCATAAACTTATCAATTCAGAGTTAATTCTTGTTAACATTTAATATGTAATATGAATTATGTATTTATATATTTATCTATGCATTTGTTTACAGGCTTTGAGTGGGGAAAGAGACACGTATCTAAATGTTTTTGTTGCCAGGACACCATAATTGATTGATAACTGGAAAGAGAATTACATTGAAATATCTGGTATTCCTTCTGGTGGAAGCACCTGTTGTGGTGGAAAACACATTGCTGGATTACAGTGGGGTATATTGCGTGTTGTACATCTGAAGCCTTTAAGCTTTTCATGGCCGGGAAGTCTTTTACATCTAGAGATATACCGACTTTATGGTCTGTGCACCCTTCTACTACTAATTATGTAAGTGTATTAGCCTTTCTTAAATCTATTTTTAATTAGTTTTGGATGCTATTATTTATAGATTGTCTTTCAGACTTATTGACATTTTGTACTCTAACCTACCCCTTCTTCCTCACTCCTGCAGTTGTTTCTGGTGGTGAAGTATATGGGGAGAGATACTACAGCTAAGGGCATTGTTTTTCTCAAACTATTCTCAGCCTAGTGGGGAGGTCTCATTTTTGAGGTTCTTGTTATGGCAGGAGAATGACTGCAGTACTCAGCATGGAGAATAGTTTATATTCTCTGTGTCTGGATGTGACATGCATCTGGGGGATCTATGCAGAATATATCCTAGTTCTAATGGTATCATTAAAACTTTGTATGTTAATGTCTTTCTTACTGCCAGTGAGCGCTTGTAGGTCACAGAGTTGAGATCTGGGAGTGCTGACCCTATAGAGTATATCAGAGCTGTTTTTCTCAGTGGAGCAGGACTTTGTGTATTCTCTGTTGTCCATTATATTCTCTAATTATAACTGTTGGTATTACTGGGACTATATTAATGAGATAGGGTATACTCTTTGCACTGTTCAGTTATGTATTGTTGACTATATTCTATTATCAAATCTGTATATTGGCACTCTTTTCTTTTGTATCCTGTAAGCATGTTGGGAGAATTAGGGTTGCCTGTAATTATTGCACTTTTATGCTGCAATTGATTTGCTTTGTGAGCACTGGAATTACAATTTACCTCTCTGTTTTGGAAAGTTTCCTCTAAGCACTTCAGCTCCAGTGCTTACTAACAACACCATTTCACCCTCTTTCCAGTGGGCAATGGAGCAATATTAAAAGGGATAGTAATACTTTGTTTTATCTTTATTTTATTTTGCAGACATTAAAAAAACATGAAGAACGATATAAGTCTTATCTCTCAAACCTTTATGGTTTAAGAGATATTCACAAGCAAAGTATCCCCCCCCCCGTTCAACCAGATCAGAAGGGAGGTGCCCAGGTAGACTGCAGAGAGGGACAATCTTCAATTAAGATAAGGGAAAAAGCTGAAAAACTTGTCAAGGGGGGAAGGGCTTTCATTCTTTTCATACAAAGAAGATTGTCACCTTCTGTTATCTGTCTGGTCTTATAACTAGATTCACATCTGAGAAGAGATGGCTTACACTAGGAAAAAGGGGCGGGAGGGGGAAAATTTGCTTGTGAATATCTCTTAAACCATAAAGGTTTGAGAGATAAGACATATCATTCTTCATGTTTTTTTAATGCCTACAAAATAAAATACATTTAAAACGAAGTATTACTATCCCTTTCAGTTGTTACTTCATCTATCTGCAGGATGATTGGCTTTAGCTTCTACCTGCTGCATAATTCATATACAAAAATCAACTCAATTGCTTCACTGGCATAGCTCCATTTTACTTTAACTGTAGGTTTTAACCAACAATCATCCTGGGATTTTCTCCACATTCTTTTGTTCCTGAAACTACTGATTACCTTCAAACACTAAAGCATTTGTATTACTGAAATGCATTCTTCTGAAAGCCCAAATGGCCTATAAAAAATATATGCTGACTGTCTCTGTTCACCCTCTCCCCTTACAGTATTCGACAAAAAGTTTGGCTGTTCACTGCCCACCTGAAACTCTCCTAGTACACTTAAAAATATGAAATCAGCCTTTTTGAAATTGAGGCCTTTATCATGTCAGTGATGGGGAAGTTAACGCTTTCATCCAAGTAAAGCTTCATCCAGTTTTTCCGTATCTCACTGAGAAATCCATAGACAGATAACTGCTGTCCTGGATGATTTTCTCTTCCCCCAGCTGTGTTCAAGATTAATAAAGAAGAAGAATACCATGTCAAAAGATGCTTAACTTCTTCATCCTTAGCAGTGAGATGGAGTATCTGTTGCACTGGAAGGGGTATGGCCCCAAGGAACATTCTTGGGAACCAGTCTCAATTATTTACACTCCTGTATGTGTTAGAACTTTCTAGTGAGCTCATCCTGATACAACGAGGTAGAGAATTGGGGTGAGGCACTGTCATGCACCCTGTACTGGCAAATTACAACAATAGCCTTCTGTCTTGCTGTCATGCAAGTACCCTTGAATGCTGTTTTCAAATGTGAATTAGTACTTCCCACAAGGTATAATTGTTTGCATTTGCTTGTATGATGCACTGGGCATCTAAGAGACTTGCAACTGGTCTTTGTTCTTGTTTTGCAATCCAAACAAGCACTCTGGTGACATTGCATATATGTTATGCACAAATGGTGTTGATAGCATATATACAAATCCTGGACAAGTTCCAACCACTGTCTAGCTGTTCTGGTGCCTTATGCCTGCAAGTTAGCCTGTTCCTGTGCTCCTGCATCCAGCTTTTCTCCTGGACTTTTACCTCGTTATACCTTCTTACCTATGAACCATGTCTTTCACCTGCTCCTTTGGATGCTTCATCTTGAACTTGACACAGTGCTGCTACTACTACCTTGCAACCCTGTTCTCACTGCGGGCCTACCTGGTCAGTGGTGACTTGTAAGGGTGTGCGCTCTCTCAACTCACAAAAGAGAAGAAAGAGGGGTGCTAATAGTTCTTTATTATTGATTGGTAAATGCTCCCCTACATATTCCAACTAGGTGTAAATCCGTTAATAATTGACAGCAATCTCAAATGAAGGACTCAGACTGCCTTCATTCAAAGTATCAGTGTTGCTGCTTCCCACCAAATGAGACTCCCACAGGCTCCTCGAGAAACAAAGACACAAGACACAGTTTGTGGGAGCTGACTGCTACAATGTTTCATGTGGAAACAGTGAATATAGAGAGAGAGTAAGAGGACACTTACGTTTGAGTAAAGGCCAGCTTTGTAATCCATTAGCTGGCAAATTCGCATGTAGGAACATAAACCCAACCTGCTGAGGAAATTCTCGTATATATCCGGAGGTTCTTGTAGATCCAAAATAATGCCAAGTGTTTTCTAAAATGTAAAAATATCCTTTATTTAAAAATCTTTTCGTTCAAAAGTAATTTTGTTACAAGCGGTTTTATGCGTTTCTGAGCAACACACTTTTTCTTCAGGAACCAACAATTGAACAAAGGAATACATGAAATAAAAAAATAAAATAAAGAAGAATTTTATTTGACAAATGTTTTAGTATTAAAGCCAGATAATGCAGTTCCATTTCAGCTCTTGATCCATTTAAATTTAAGGGTATTTTCAATTGTCATTATATTTTAGTGTATCTAATCTTAAGGGTATAAATTATCTAACTACTGAGGGGTTTATGTGTTTGGGTCATCCCATTAGACGATCTTCAATTGGCTGATAAGTTTGATTCAGAGCGGCAAATCCAGCGTTCATGTATTCCTTTGTTCAATTGTTGGTTCCTGAAGAAAGAGTGTGTTGCTCAGAAATACGTAGAACCACTTGAAACAAAATTACTTTTGAACGAAAAGATTTTGAAATAAAGGATATTTTGACATTTTATAAAACACTTGGCATTATTTTGCATCTACAAGAGCCTCTGGATATACGTGTTTCCCCAGCAGGACGGGTTTATGTTCCTGCATGCAAATTTGCTGGCTAAGGGATTACAAAGCCGGCCTTTACTCAAACATAAGTTTCCTCTTATTCTCTCTATATATTCACTGTTGGCACATGAAACATTGTAGCAGTCAGCGCCCTCAAACTGTGTCTTGTGACACTCTCAACTTGAAACTCCAGTTACCCACCCCTTACAATAAAACAATTGTATACAATTGTTTAGTTAGTTCTGGATATCATGTCCATTATGATTCTCTGTTGTGGGACTCATGGATCCCAAACTTCTCCTATTGAAGACTTCCTAAGAATTCCTGAGAGGAGTTTGTAGTCTTGAGTTCTGCTAAAATAATCATGTCTGCCTCCATGGATATGGTATCCAATTGTAATTTTGAGAACCACACATTATTCTTGGTGGACATTAGGGTTTTTTGCCCAGATTAAGGTAAGTGGGGGGGTTATTATTAGGAGGTGTTAATGCTCCCTTAGAAAAATGCATATAACTTTAATATAACAACACTTTGGATAACAAAGTGAATATAGACCCTGCTTTTTTTTGTTTAAAGCGGAACTATCACCTATTTTAAAATTTATGGCAAATAATTACCCATCTAGAGACTAGCTGCTCAATTAGTGATAGTTGTCAGAATAATTACCTGGTTAATGAGCATGCTCCAGGGCTGACAGGCAGTAGAGAGTGCAGACATCTTTCCATAGTGACGTATGAGCGCCTGCCCTGTCAATCCCAGACGGCTCTAGGAGGCGTTGCAGGGAGCTGGTCCACTCCAAAAAGGACTGACAGTGCAGGCGAGCAGACGTCACTATGGAAAGATGTCTGCTCTCTCTACTGCCTGTCAGCCCTGGAGCAGGGTATCATTCTCATTAACCAGGTAATTATTCTGGTGACTAGCACTACCGAGCAGCTAGTCGCCAGATGGGTAATTATTTGCAATACATTTTAAAATAGGTGGTAGTTCCTCTTTAAGTGTACTACTTGTGTGGTGTGGCATAGAGAAAGTGAGGTAAAACTTTCTTTTTCATGTATGATAAAAGCTTAGCCCACTCCCCCCACCTTCTTTTGTTAATATGTTTACTGTGGTAATGCAGTGGTTCTCCAGCTTATGCTGGAATACAGTTCTTATCATGTTTGTCTACCCAGCAGACAAGGATGATGGGAATTCTGTTCCCAAAACAGTTGTATGATCATGCACACACATACACATTCAAACACTCATTCACACATGCACCAATAGCATTTGCACATACATTTACATGGGCGCACACAGGCGCATGCATGTTTCCATGAGCACACACACACACTTTCATGGGTACATACACATGCATTCACAACAGACACATATGCATGCATTCATGCACATTCACACAAGCATCCAATTGCACATTTGCACACACATTTGTGAGTGGACACATTTTCCGTGCACACATTTGCGAATGCATACATATATGCACTCACACACATAAAACCCCATTTGCATACATACGGATCTGAGCACATGTACTTTGTCACATATACATTCACCTGCATACATATTCGCACATGTACACATTTGCACGTGTATGCAGTCACATTCGTGAGCACACCTGTGCACATTTAAGACACATTTACACACAATATTACATACATCTTGAGCACAAGCATGCTCAGTTTACTAAATTAACCCTTCCATTGCTAGTATATGCAGGTCTTCTGCATTCATCACCTGATGTTAGCAGGCCATTAGCCTATCCCTGCTGTAGGATCATCTAGGGCAGGGGTAGGCAACCTGTAGCTCTCCCTCTGTTGGACTACAAATTTAATCATCCCTACCTCATTAATATTTGGCCTTAGTTGGTGAGAATTGCAGCTACAGGAAAGTATAGACTTTCCACATCTCTGGGAGTGCAAATGCAATAGGGATAGTGTGTGTGAGTATGTATGTATGTATGTATGTATGTGTGTGTGTGTGTGTGTGTGTGTATGTGTTTTTTAAGACTGGGGGCAAAGATGATGGAAGCTGATGGATATTAGGAGACATGGATGCATCAGAGCTGAAGAGGGAGTCAGAAAGATGAGTGGATGGGATGGGCGACAGACAGTGGGGGATATTGAAATTCAAGAATGGAGGGAGGGTAGGAGCAAACCGATATCAAAGGAAGGGCAAATGGGGGGGGGGGGAGACAGAGAGAGGTGAGAAGGAGAACCAGTGGTAATAGGGGGAGCATGAATTGGAATTTCTGAGTTAGGGATGGATGATTCACTCCTTCGCATTGTTCCAAGGTTGTAGAGAAGTAGTCAAATATAAGGGCGAGGGAAGGAAAACACATAAAAGGAGGTGAAAACAGGGTAGGTACACATGGAGAGAGAGAGAGGAGCAGGTGGAGTCGGTTAAAATAAGACAGCGTTAAAAAGCCATCAATTTCAATGTATTGATGGAGAGGTTAGTGTGTGGACAGAATTGGAAGGACCTCAGTCATCATATAAATTCTAATTAGAAACCGTCAGTAGACGAAGCAGCAAGCCATCTAATTAGCCTGGCTGGTCCATCACTTTATCTGCATGGCAGAGTATAATAGCTGATGAAAGCAATGTCATGATGATTGGGTGGTGGTCTTTCCATTCTGATTAGACAGTGGGTTGAATGTCTTTAGATGGGTGACTGTGAACCCTTGACCACCCCCAATAAAATTATACACCTGTCAATTTAAAATGTGGTTGTTTTGAATAACAGTTAATCCATTGTACACAGTAGCAGTCACTGACATATTGCTGCACAGTAGATGGGTATGTACTAAGTATATTTACTCTTGGTCCTACACTTGGGTGACCACAATTTATTAAGTTGCTTATGTTGAAGGTTCTCCCCTTAATCCCACATATGCCAAGGGGAATGCAACAAGGAACATTGTGGAGTTTGGGGGGATTGCTTTCTACTAAGACTTGTTTAACACAACAGGGTGAAGAGGAAAGTAGCATGTCTTTTCTACATTTCATGCTAGATGGGAGGGGTTTTGGGCTTGCATCCATTAAATTGCAGAGGGTGTTCCATTATGCACTAAAGCGACTGCCAGAAGTGCAGGAGTTGGAGTCTAACTTCAGCAGAGCTGCACTGGCAGTCATACATTTTCCCAAAGTGTATTACACCCCTCTGTAGATTCCAAGGATTTCATTAACATGTTTCAGGGGATTTAAAGGGATAGTAATACTTCGTTTTATCTTTATTTTATTTTGTAGGCATTAAAAAAACATGAAGAACGATATAAGTCTTATCTCTCAAACCTTTATGGTTTAAGAGATATTCACAAGCAAAGTATCCCCCCCCGTTCAGTCAGATCAGAAGAGAGGGACAATCTTCAATTAAAATAAGGGAAAAAGCTGAAAAACTTGTCAAGGGGGGAAGGGCTTTCATTGTTTTCATTGTAAGAAGAATGTCCCCTTCTGTTATCTGTCTGGTCTATGGACTGGATTCCACATCTGAGAAGAGATAGCTTACACTAGGTAAAAGGGGCGGGAGGGGAAACTTTGCTTGTGAATAGCTCTTAAACCATAAAGGTTTGAGAGATAAGACTTACATCATTCTTCATGTTTTTTTAATGCCTACAAAATAAAATAAAGTTAAAACGAAGTATTACTATCCCTTTAAGCCATCTTAAAGTGTTCTGAAATATATAAGCAAATTGAAAACCAGATGGCTGTGCATTGTGTTTCTCACCTAAACTGACACTCAAAGGGTTAATTGATTGCAGTTCTTAACCATGGTAGGCAATCTGTATCCCACAAGCTGTTGTTGGACTACAACTCCTATCATCCTCAGCTGGTGTTGGCCTCGTCTGGATTATAGAGTTTTTAGTTTTACATCTGCAGATTGCGCAGTCCTCCTTGTACTAAACACTCTAATTTTCTGAAACATAATAATAATAATAATAATACACTATTCCATGTATAAAGGAGTATCCCCGTGCTCGTTCTTCTTGACTTGAAATGCACTGCAAGCTCCTCTGGCAAAGAAAGCAATGAAGGGGATATCCCATGCAATATGAGAAAAGTACACTGTTCTCATAGAAGTGCTGTTAATAGAATTTTGCTTACTAAGTGAGATTTAGTGGAGATCTAGTTTCTTATACATTTAAAGATGTGTTCAGAGGGATTTGGTGTAGCAGCATCAATGCCAGAGGTATGATTTACAACGTATTGCCAAGAAATTCAAGACCCGAAACAGATATTAGATGTAGTGGACTTCTGATCTGGTGAAACTGACCATCACCAGCCTTTTAAGTCTAGTGTCTGAGCATCTGTCTTGTGCATGTCTGGACTCATCTGTAGGATGACATTATAATCTTAGGGTCGCTGTGTGTCAGGAACCCCAGCCCATCCTTAGCAAAAAAGATTGCAGTGATTTATGACACATATGTCAGCAGTTCCGCAGACACTTAGGCCTGCAATTAATACAACAAGCACAGTAGTATTATGGGACCATTACTTGTGTCTCTCATTCTATTATCACTTTTTGTAACACACTCATAAAAAGTCTTCTTACACTGAACCTAATCTCAAGAATGCTAAAAAAATAAAAAATAAATCAGATCTCTAAAGTAGTAAATTCATCAAACTCTGCCAACCTTTTACCCAGAAACTGACATACAACAGGGACACTAATGTCCCATAAAAATGCTTTGTTGTTTTGTAGATTTAAAAACCATAAATTATGTTCAGCAAATCCCATCTCTCAAACCTTTATGGTTTGAGAGATATTCGGTGCTAAAGTTCCCCCCTCCCTCACCTTCTCCTGATGTCAGCACTCTAGCTTAGCTGACAGTAAGAGGTCCTGGGACCAGCCGCAGCTCTGCAGCAGAGCTGAAATAGCGATATTTGAAAATAATTACTTTATTGGAACAGTCTACAAAGTGTGCCTGGCTTGCAGGCACACTTTGTAGACCATTCCAATGAAGTAGTTCTTCTTAAATATCGCTATTTCTGCTCTGCTGCAGAGCTGCCTCATGTCAGCCACCACGGATCTCCTGTCAGCTTTACAGCTGACATCAGGAAAAGGGGGACCTTTTGATGCGAATATCTCTCAAAACATAAAGGTTTGAGAGATAGGATTTGTGCCACATAATTTATTTTTTTTAAATCTATGAAGCATATTTCTGGGACATTACTATTTCTTTAACCCCTTTGATTGCTAGTGGGATACGCAACGCATTGCTCCGTAATGCATTGTATACTCCTCTGCCACTCAAAAGGTTTTCATAGTTTGCAATAGCATCTACCAACGCCCTTTGTTTTGAATGGCCAACTTATTTTTGAATCAATTATTTGGGAAGGCCTGTCAGTTTCCTAACTTCACCCCCAATTTCTGTCAAGGCAGTTGGAGGAACTGCATTGTAATGCAGGGGCATACTTTTAAAGCATGGGCATACTTGACATTCACCTCCTTTTTCAGGGACCATCAGCTTGGCTACCCAACAATCTCAGTTTCTCAGAAAATAACCAATTTAATACCATGGCTATTTGGTCAGGGACACGCAAGACTGTTGTGAGTGCACAGTACATAAAAGTGAATGCTTTACTCCAAAGCAAAGGAAGAACAGAAACCTACCACTAAAGAGGATTCTACATGTTTATCTATATTTGGGGATGGGGGCATAGATGGGGGTATATGGATGCAGGGGGCTTGCAAGGGGAGAAGAGACTGGTTAGCTGAGTGCAAGTGAGCAAAAGGGACATGGAGAAATCATGTGCAGGAAGGAGAGAAATAGAGAGAGAAGGACAGAGTGAGAATTTGAGGTAGAGGGTCTGTTAAGGGGAGGTGGAGGAGAGAGGTAAGAGGGAGAAGGTCCAGGTAGGAGGACATAGAGAGAGAAAGGAGGGGTAGGAAGGAAAGAGTACATGGGGTAGGCTGACCAGACCTCACCTTTAACCGGGGACGCATAGGAAAAATACATACTGCAGAACTGTATTGATTTCAGTGAAGTACTGCAAAATGGCTGTTTCCTATGTGTCCCGGTTAAAGGTGAGATCTGGTCAGCTTAACATGGGGGAAACATCTAGTAAATAATTTCCATTTTAAACTCCGCTATAATGGGTTGATGTAAAACTTTTTATTCCACCTTTAAATGTTTCAATATTTGTAATACCAGCCAACACGAAGAGATGTGCCACACACACACACTTGTATTTTAAAATTAGTTTCCCATTAAAAACCTCCAAAATACTGTCAATTGATATCTATATTTGTACATTCCAGTGGCAGCACACTAAGCAAATAAGAAAAAAACTCCCATAATACAAAGCTCTCAAATATTCCATAGATTCTGTTTGTCACATTTCGAGCTCTGCTTCTTAAATGATTTCATAGGATAATATAGGTATAGGGGGACCTTTTACTTATTCGAGGGTTGAGTTATCTATTGCATTAATCTCGCCCCCACTGTCTCTGTCTCCCAGACTACTCAAGGAAATCCAGGATAGTAACCCATTACATGAATTAAAAACAAAGCAATAAACTGGTTTGAAGAAGCTTTATCAGCTGAGGCTCTTCGCACCACAATATACATTGCTTTACTTTTAGGGCATTATATACAAGTGAAAAGAGGAGCAATTCTAGAGCAAACCAACTGCATCATAGGGATGAAATAAAATTTCCCATTCATTTAAATGGGACTTTCAACACTTTGAATGGCTGAGAGGTTTCTAACACTTTGCAGAATAATGAGTTTGAGACCTCTTTAGCATCCAAGGGTTTAAAACACATTTAAATCAATGGGGGATTTGGGAATTGTATTTGCCCTCTATGGTGCCGTTGGTTTGCCTCAGAATTACTTCATAAGGCACCTTATCAATTCTTATGTATGCACCTGTAGGCGTAACATCAGTTGCTCTTTGCTCTAAACCTGGTTTAAAAAAAAAATACAAAACTAACCTAAAAAAATCCCATTGAAAACAGCGGTCTGTTGTAGATTAAGCAGTGTTTTGGAACCAGTTTGTTCCATTGTTTTGCAGCTGGGAAACTAGCACATGACGAGTCTTAGAGTCATGTTTTGGTCTTTCTGAACAGATACACAGAGCTCCACTAATGTCTGTATCCATTGGTATGTGACAGATTTATCTACTAATGTGCATAGTAATATAGTTCTGCAACAAGCTCCTTCTGACTTAAGCCTAACAGGGAAAAAAAAGCTATGCTTTTTTTTGGAGATTAACCGTTTAATGACCAAAGGGTTGTGCAACACTTTGATTCTCAATGCATTGTTCACCCTTCTGGTCCTTTGATGGTAAACATTTGAATTGCATAAAATATACATGTTGCCCTGATCTTAAAACATTTCTCTTTACCACACTGATGATTTTTTTAATACCTTTGTACAATAATGATTCACTGTAATAGGCTACTGAATCTAGACTGACCTTATTTCCTTAAGACAAAAACGGGATGGGGTATGGGACAGACGGACAATAGGACTCCGTCACTCCGAGTCCGATCGCAGTAAGCTGCAAGCAATGAGAACGCTTTTGCGCCGTCTCTTACTAGCAGTGTTCTCTCTCTCTGGCCAAAAAGCCTGCCCCTGAAGTAAATCAGAACTTCCTCTCTCCATCACTCACACTAGTAGTTTTACTGTGTTTATTGTACTCATTGATTACCATAGAGTCTTATGACTCGTCGTTATACCACTGTCTAAGAGAATCTATGGTAATTTTCCATAGACTCTAGAGTCTTAGACAGTTATGAGTCACTCAAGTCATAAATCTCTATGGTAATCAACGCGTCCAGTAAACACAGTAAAACCACTAGTGTGAAGGAAGTTCCGATTTACTTTATCTTATGAGAAATAAACAAGCCACGTTCAGTTTTTTACAAAAAATTAAAAACTAAATATAAGTTATATTAAAAAAACGGGACAAAATTGACATTTATATTAAAAAGATGGGACAGTCTGGAAATTTGAAAAAAAACCGGTATTGTCCCATGTAAAACGGCAAGTATGGTCAGCCTAACTGAAACACAGAGGTATCCAGACTTCACCTTTCATTTTATGAGTTAAAGGTATAGTAATACTTCGTTTTAACTTTATTTTATTTTGTAGACATTAAAAAAACATGAAGAATGATATAAGTCTTATCTCTCAAACCTTTATGGTTTATGAGATATTCACAAGCAAAGTTTCCCCTCCCCGACCCTTTTACCTAGTGTAAGCCATCTCTTCTCAGATGTGAATGTGGTTGTAAGACCAGACAGATAACAGAAGGGGACAATCTTCTTTGTATAAAAACAATGAAAGCCCTTCCCCCCTTGACAAGTTTTTCAGCTTTTTCCCTTATCTTAATTGAAGATTGTCCCTCTCTGCAGTCTACCTGGGCATCTACCTTCTGATCTGGTTGAACAGGGGGGGGATACTTTGTTTGTGAATATCTCTTAAACCATAAAGGTTTGAGAGATAAGACTTATATCATTCTTCATGTTTTTTTAATGCCTACAAAATAAAATAAAGTTAAAACAAAGTATTACTATCCCTTTAAGTTATCTTTTGTTCTTTATGGTGCAGAATGTCCAGATAAAAATGTACCTACATCTACCCATTGCTGAAATACATGTCACCATTGTTCACTATATATGCACATTTATCTGAAGTATATTACAAATACATATTGCATTAAAATGATATCCATCAGCAGGACAGATCAGATAACATCCAATATATTGTCTATATTAACCCCCCAAATGTTCTTATACCAAGTCATCTCTGTCACTCTCCAGCATTCCCCCATGTACCTGTGTGTGCTGCAGCCCTCTTCTGAGTGAGCCACATAGAAAAAATGCTCTCTCACTGGGATCTGGGCTATTTTTAGGGTGGGATTTGCTGACTCTGACCTTGGTGGTGGGATGGGTCAGACTGGAGGGAGGGAGTCAGCTTTTTATATGCTGGACAAACCAGTAATTTATTCTAACTAAACCTTAACCTTGACTAACTAATGCAAAGACACTGCAATTATTATTATTAGTAGTTTATAAGTACCAACATATTCCAAAGTGGAGGTGAGAACCTACAAAATTGGAGACAATAGAAATCTAAACAAAATCAAGGGCACTGGGATAATTTTGATGTGTCTGGTTTGCACTCCTGTTCTTGGATATTTTGGATCTCAGGGCCATATTCATTAAGGTAAAAATTGGAATCATGGAGCAAGGGAACTATGTCATAGGCAGGAGACATGAAAATTCCTTTAAAAGGAATTAAAAGTTATGTTAAAGGGGGTTTTTTAACCAGTGACTGCTAGAGAGGTATCAAATGCATTGCTTCACAATGCTTTGGAGATCTACAGCATTCATGGGGTTAAAAATCCCTGTTTGGCCAAATAGGTGCAGTTCTGAAACAAACCAACCAGACAATTGGGGAAATAACATTTTCAATTGATTTAAATGGGGCTTTTAATCCATTGAATTCTTGAGACCTCTCAACAACCACTGGAGAAAACTTCCATTGATTTCAGTGGGGGCTTTTAACCTCTTGAATGCTATAGACATCTTCAGCTCATTGCTTCACAATGTGTATGAGACTTCTAGTTTTCAAAACTCGTTTAAATCAATAGGAATTTGGATTTTTTCTCAGCGCTTGTGCAGTTGGTTAGTTGCAGAGTTGCATCTATTTAGCTGAATGCATAGGGCCCATAGGGTCTTTTCACCAGTCTACAGAAGTGCAATAAAAATCCCCATTTATTTAAATGGGGACTTTTTAATCAACTGAATTCTAGAGGTCTCCATTGCATTGCAAAGCAATGCATTGGACATCTGTCTAGCATTCACTGGGTTTAAAGCCCCATTTATG
Organism: Rhinophrynus dorsalis; assembly: GCA_037306005.1. Classification (NCBI taxonomy): domain Eukaryota; kingdom Metazoa; phylum Chordata; class Amphibia; order Anura; family Rhinophrynidae; genus Rhinophrynus; species Rhinophrynus dorsalis. Next base: position 123,043,460 of record CM074724.1, read on the forward strand.
TCAATGGAATGTGCTGAATTTTCATTTTAAACCTGTGATGCAGTTGGTTTGTTCTAGCATTGCAGCTCTTTAACCCTTTGAGTGCCAGATGGGTATTCAGCGCATTGCTTTAGCACTCAGAGTTAAAGCAGAACTACCACCCTACACAATCTTTAGCTTTGCTAAGTCCCCATCTGGCGATTAGCTGCTTTGTAGAGCTAGTCACCAGAATAATTACCTTATTTAATAGATTTCTGCTCTTCCCCGGCTGACAGGCAGGATGGAGCGCGGACATCTTGCCATTGTTACATCCGTGCGCCTACGCTGTCAGTCCCAACTGGGTCTAGGAGGCGTTGCTAGGAGCCATTTGGCTCTGGCTGGGACTGACAGCACAGGCACGCGGACGTCACAGTGGCAAGATGTCCGCTCTCCATCCTGCCTGTCACCTATGGAAGAGAGCAGAAATCTATTAAATAAGGTAATTATTCTGGCAACTAGCGCTACTAAGCAGCTAGTCGCCAGATGGGGACTTGGTGAAGCTAAACATTGTGTCGGGTGGTAGTTCCGCTTTAAGTTAATGAAGTCGATATTCCATTACAGCCAGCTAGCTCTTCTGCACTCTCATAAGCCCTTCTGAAATGTGGGAACAACTGGGGGGATCCTATTCAAGGGGTTTCATGCACCATGTTCTACACCATTCATTTTCTGTTCCAAATTAAGAAACCGTGCTCATTAGTTGGAGGTCAGTGCCAGTGATAAGCATACCTGGGAACTCTCCGGTTTTGCCCCGGACTGGAATGTGTAGATATGCGTCCTGCAGGTCCAAGTAAATCATCCAGTCTTGAGGAAGCACTTGCTTGATGATAGTGTTTACAGATTCCATCTTGAAGCGTTTGACGTTCAAGTGACTGTTTAGGTATTTGAGATCCAGGACAGAGCGAAGATCCCCAGAGCTCTTCTGGACAAAAAAGAGGATGGAATAGATGCCTCGGCCTTGTTCTTCCTCTGGCATCTTGGAGATGGCTCCTTGTTGCAAAAGTTGGAAAACAAATTCCTGAAGAAGACAAGCTTTTTGAGGATTCCTTGGTAGTGGTGTGCTTCTGAAGAGGTTTGTTACTGGACTTACACAGAAGTCCAGAGAGTATCCTGAAGTGATGGTCTGCAGGACCCATTTGTCTGATACCAATCTGGTCTAGACTGGGAGAAAGTGTTGTAGACGACCACCCACTTGTCCTGTCTGGACCGGTACACCATCAGAATTTAGGTGCGGACTTGAATCCCTCCTGGGAGCAGGGCTTGGAGACACGAAAGAGATTAGTCTGCTCTCCCTTCCAGGCTTGAGATCTGGAGGCTTCTTTACCTGGTCTGTAGAAACGTGATTCATGAAAGGAAGAAAGAACTATTTGTGTTCTGTGGTTCTGCCCAAAATCATTTAGTCTGTTTCTCTTGTCTTAGGGAAGAAAAATGCTCTTGCCTCCTAATGCTTTTTTAATTATATCGTCCAGAGCATTGCCAAAAAGGTAATACACAAAGATTATACTTGGAGGGATAATCTGAATTCCAAGAGTGCAACCAGTGTGCCTATCTGACTGCGACTGCCAGTTACATTGCCCGCGACTGAATCTTAACTAAGTCAGTAGAACAGTCAATAAGAAACTCAATGGCCAGTTTGATCTCTGCCAAAGCATCTAAAATAGAACGATGGCTGTCTCCCTGGAGGATGGCCTGTTCAATATTATCCAGCCAGATCTTCAAGGCTCTGGAGACTGAGGTTAAGGCCACAGCGGAGCCGATGGAAGCGAAGACTCGCTTCAGGTCATTATCTATACGCCTGTCTAAAGGATCCCTAAAGGAAGTGGCATCGTCCAAGGGAAGAGTAGTTTGGGGGCTAGATGAACCACCACAGCATCAGCTTTACAGGCCTGGTCCCAGAGTTGGCAGTCCTGTTATGAAAAAGGGCACATTCTTTGTAGCCTGTTCGTGGCCTTGAATCTTCTTCCCATCTTCTGCCATTCAGAAATTATGACTTCTTTAACTACTTCATGCAGAGGAAAAGTAGCGGATTTCTTTTTGTAGGAGGAGAACATGCGATCCTTAGGATTTTTATCCATAACTTCAACAAGGTTCAAAGATTGTCTCACAGCCTTGATTAATGGTTCCATAAGGGCTATGTCAAAGCCTCAGACTCATTCTCTTCCTCTGAAGAAAAAGCTGGCTCCAGAATCCTAGGCTGTTCCTGAACAGAGTCATCTGAGGAGTGTCACAGGCAAAGCAAGCACGTGGTCTTAGTGGGGAGTCAGACATCCTCTGAAGAGCAGAAACATCCGAAGAGCTGGAAAGACATGAAAAGAGTCCCGTCAGCTACGCATCACTCTTTTTAAAATAAAAAAACCTGGAACTTACATGTAAGCAAACTTACCACATAGGCTTAGAGAGCGACGTATTTTGCAGTGGATCAAGGTCCATGGCACAATCTAAACAAATATGCCAAAAATGAAAGTAAGAAAATAAATAAATAAAACAGAAGATGAAGCAACCACAAAGTTCCCATACAAACTAACCTGAAAACAAGGCAGAAGACCCTAGAGGGCAGCAAAAGGCAGCAACAGCTAAAGGCACAGAATATCAGATGAGAAAAAACTACACAGAGAGAGACAAAGGAGCAGTATCTGGCTTAAAAAAGCATTGTCTAATTTACTGGTCAAGTTGTTGATTGGTTGGATGCAATGCAATGACATCATCGTGTCTTGGGAAACCCAGTAGAGCCGCATTGAGAGGGACGCCTGGCTGGTAACCGCATCAATAGCCCCCGTCGCAGACAGGGGCCTTCCAGCTTTACTCCCTGATGGGAGGGACCCACTGGAAGCTCTGGTGCCAGGGAGTGAGAGACCTGGCCCCCAGTAGGGAATCTAAAAAGATTTGGGTAAGCTGCAAAGAAAATATTCCAGCACTGAATGTGGGAAGCTCCTGTCGACAGACAGGAAACAAAAAAAGACTAGGGGAAGGAGGAAGGAAGGGGTTTTTATTTTCTTTGGGACGTTCCTGTTTCCTGGGTCACTGGAGGCCTTAACCCATTGAGGATGACTGCCATGCAGTGACCAGGGAAAGCTCACTAGGGCTGTGTCCTGCTCCCAGGGTGCAGTCTCTTTAAGCTCACCAGTGCCATACACGGAGAGGAAATTTTCTGAAGCATATCATACTGGTCCTGCCAAATGACAGTCCAGACACGAAATGCCAGACAATTCCTCTCTCTCTGAACAAGGGAAACAGCTAACCCCAGACATACATTTTATCCTTTTTGGCCTTGTCGGTGAGGTGCAGCTAATACCTGTAAGCACTGTGAGTAAAGGGTCCAGATCTGGATTCCCTCCCATTTCTCTTAGGGTGACCAAACCCAAGAGCAACTTGAATATACAGAAAGAAAGGTCAGAGATACTCAACTAGGCTTATGAGCTTGCAAACACATGCAAAAGGCTCAATAGGACTGCCCAGGGTGCAGTTTTTTAGCTTACCAGTGCCATACACAGAGAGGAAATCTTCCATTGCAAATTTATAAATGAAAGTTGTTCCCAGATTATCTTCAGCCAATCATGAAGCAGGGTCTTGACCAGATATTTGATACTTAAATTGAGTGACCCTGGTTGAGCAAATAGCTTGATACCTGACTTGAGATGTGCTAGCTATTCACTTGTAAGCAGAAAGCTACTGGTAGTGCATGATCTACTTCTTGGACACCCATGGTTTAGGTCAGTGGTTCTCAACCTGTGGGTCGGGACCCCTTTGGGGGTCGAATGACGATTTACCAGGGGTCACCTAAAACCATCAGATATTTATTTTTCGATTCTCAACAGTAGCAAAATTAGAGTGATGAAGGAGCAACGAAAATAATTTTACTGTTAGGGGTCGCCACAACTTGGGAAATTTTATCAAAGGGTTGCGACACTACAAAGTTTGAGAACAGCTGGTTTAGGTGCTACATCTATCCATTTTAGTTTTTGAGATGTCACCCTTTATATTTTGATAACACTGTGCAGCACTTTACACTTCTTCCAAGCACAGTATACTAACTAGTTCTATTCAAGGTCAAATGTACCCCTCTGTGTGCTGTTACAAATAACTCCTTTGTGTGAGCTCTGCCTAGATACATTCATAACACAGTGTGTGGTAATATACTTGCTAGTGGGAGTCGTGTTTGTTTTACTCTACAGGAAAAGCCCTATGTATATTTTTATAATATTTGCTATGCCTCTAAATACTTAAAAATTCATAATTAGTGAGCATGAGCAAAATGTATGTTAGCTTGCACAGATCACCATCAAACAGAGTACACTGTCTATTCCATGTATTTGAATCAATCACATGCTCCATCTACTCTGTGGTATGATCAATATTTTTTAAATGATTTCTGGAGACATTAAATTTAATAAATAAATAAATGTAATCATTTATGTTATTTAATAAACACTACAAAGTATGAGAAATGCTTGAATGGTCTCATGTTTAATCAATCACATGCTACAATGTTTAATCAATAACATTATTTAATCAATAAAATGTTGCAATATTGAATAAATATGTTTATGTGAAAATTCTAACAGTAGAGAGATCAAACAAAAATAATGGTTGCTTAACCTGCTGGTAAATATTCAAAAAACAACTTTGGGATTTACAAGGCAAACAAACGTTAATGAAGCAAATGTTAAAATTCTCACTCAAATATAAAAAGTGGACAAATGATGGGTTAAAGCAGTGGTTCTCAACCTGTGGGTCGGGACCCCTTTGGGGGTCGAATGACGATTTGCCAGGGGTCGCCTAAAACCATCAGATATTTATATTTCGATTCATAACAGTAGCAAAATTAGAGCGATGAAGGAGCAATGAAAATAATTTTACTGTTAGGTGTCGCCACAACTTGGGAAATTTTATCAAAGGGTCACGGCACTAGAAAGGTTGAGAACCGCTGGGTTAAAGTCTTGGTAACTCGATCAGTTATTTTGTCATGAAGGATATTGTCATCAAAACAGAGGAGGGACAATGAATTAATAATTACAAAACCTTGACCCTAAATTTCCCAGTTTATTTTAATTTGAGTTAAAATTTTAATGTTTTAGTGAAGTCAAATTTCTGTTGGTTTTCATGCTTTTGTGGGGGGAGTTTGCCTTTTAATTTAACTATTTGGTATCCATAACAGTGATATCATCATTCTTTCTTAAAGGAGAGAACTCGGTCATGGACAGTAAAAGAAAGGATAATAGTACGATTATCGACCAGCAAAAGGGAGAGATCATAATGTCACCTGAATTAAAAGGGCGACATCAGAATGTCAATCGCATCAAAAGGGTGACATTCTGATGTCGCATGCTTACACTGCCCTCTTCTGCCCTGGTGACTGAATGCTCTGATGACATCATCATGAGCGTTCAGTAACCAGGACGGGAGCGAGCAGCTTAAAGGGATAGTAATGGATCATATTAAAGGGATAGTAATACTTTGTTTTAACTTTTTTTTATTTTGTAGGCATTAAAAAAACATGAGGAATGATATAAGTCTTATCTCTCAAACCTTTATGGTTTAAGAGATATTCACAAGCAAAGTTTCCCCCTCCCGCCCCTTTTTCCTAGTGTAAGCCATCTCTGGTTGTAAGACCAGACAGATAACAGCAGGGGACAATCTTCTTTGTATGAAAAGAATGAAAGCCCTTCCCCCCTTGACAAGTTTTTCAGCTTTTTCCCTTATCTTAATTGAAGATTGTCCCTCTCTGCAGTCCCTCTCTGCAGTCTACCTGGGCACCTCCCTTCTGATCTGGCTGAAGAGGGGGGGGATACTTTGCTTGTGAATATCTCTTAAACCATATGTTTTTTTAATGCCTACAAAATAAAATAAAGATAAAACGAAGTATTACTATCCCTTTAAGTCAATTTAATATTGTAGATAGTAAAAAAGTAATTGGGGCCACTCCAATCTCTCAAACCTTCATTGCAGAGCATTGCATACCCCACTGGCACTCACAGGGTTAACCCTTTGAGTTCCAGAGGGGTATGGAACACATTGCACTGTATTGCATTCCGTACCCCTCTGGCACTCAGATGGTTAATCCCCCTAAAGTTAACAACATCCCCTGAAAATAAACATTTACCTGTAATCCTGATGTCCAGCGGGGTCTTCAGCACCCTGTTCAGCCAGTGTGTCTTCTTTTATCTTCTATCTTCTCATCTTCCTTCTTCTTATTTTCTGCCTTCTTTTCTCAGCCTTGTTCCAAATATAATACTGTAATTTAAAAAAATATCCAAATTATAGATGCCCCCCAAAGATAGCAACAAAGATATGCTGGCCTTACCCCTTTGACAATGAGTTGTGTACCTCCTGGCATTCAAAGGGTTAAATGTATGCTGGCATTCCAAGAGTTATAAGTGTGCTGCTGGAATACAGAGAAAAAAGAATCACCCCTCCAAAGTTACCTCTCGGGCCAGTGCCCGAGCCATTCTGTGGGAAAATTGAACAGAGACTAGCTTTTTACATGGCCAGTCTTTGTTCAAAATGGTTTCCATGCTACAATTGGCTGGAAAGTTTGCTTACACACCTCCCAGTTAATCAGCTTCTAGCTGGGGGATGAAGAAACCTTCTAGATGCTGATTAGCTGAAAGGTGCGTAAAAACACATCCCAACCAAGCATTTTGAACAGGAACAGGCCATATAAAAGCCAGTGTCTGTTCAATTTTTCCCAAGAATGGCTTGAGCAACGGCCCAAAAGGTAACTTTGGGAGGGTGATCTTTCTTCTCTGCATTCCTGCTGTACTCTTAACTCTTAACTCTGCCAGCATACATTTAACCATTGGAATGCCAGAGGGGTATGCATTGTATTGCTCTGCAATGCGTTGTGTACCCCTCTGGCACTCAAAGGGTTAAGGCCAGCATATCTTTGTTGCATATCTTTGGGGGGCACCTATAACTTGGACTTTTTGTATATTTACAGTGCCATTATATTTCGGGGTTAGAGGTAGTGTTGGGAGGGCGACTGTGTTTTACAAATATATTCTTTGGAGAAGGCGCTATATGGTAATATATTATCTCAAGTGCCTCTTCTTACAAGAGCTTAATTCTGCAATAATCCAAGTATAGACATTTTCAAGGAGATTCACTGGCTCCTTCAATTCCCAGGGTGTTGCAACCGCTAAGATATTTCCACCCCACAACCAAAAAGTAGATATTATCACTTTAAAATTTGAGTTTGGCACTTGTGAATTCCACCTAGCCACTGTGTACACTGCTTTGTATAGAGCTTTTGTAACAGTCCCTGGGTCACTAGCTCTCCGGATTGCCCTATCTTGCAGTCGTTAATGAGGTGCTACTGAAGCAGGAAACCTGTGTTTTAGCTCACGCTATGTGTTTGAGAGTGTGTCAAACACCAAACCTTAGCCTTTTTCCTTTAATGTTCCATTTCTCACACTATTTAGAGTGCATTTTGGGAACAAAAAACACGTCAGATGTGGGGCCAAAAGACAGGTTATGTGGCTCAACATTCGTTGTGGTTTCTATTGGCAGGGAAATTGGATACCTTCAGTAACACAGTGTGTGTACCACCCGGTATCCATTTGTGCCCTAACAACAGTTTTACGGCAACAATTGAATTGAGCTCCCGGTGTGTACCAATCATTATTCCTAAACATTTTCTCCCAGCTCCCAGGGAGTGTTCAAGTATTATGCATGAGGAATAAAAATGTTTATTTAGATAAAATGCTCAGACAATATTGGAAACAAAGGAAAGCAGTAATAAATAGACTTTTGACTGAATGAGAAATACACCCAGGACAGGGTTAGCCAATCTTTGGGCATCCAGCTGTTGTGGACTACAACTGCCATCCTCCCTATCCAGTCAGTGTCTGGATGAATATTACTGGATTTGCAGCCCCCAACAGCTGGAGGTCCCAGGGTTGACAACCTCTGCAAGTGGAAAAAGGGTCCTTTAATTTATTCAACCAAAGGACTTACTTAGGTAGGTGTCTTTCATACAGCAGACCATACATCGAAATACTTCTGTTTGCATTTGATCAGATACAGACAATTGATCCATAATAACCATACTAACCATTCATAACTATTGAAAGCTATTTTTTATTATGAGAATGTATTATTATTACCTGAACGGCAGGGAGGCTGTCTACATTTAGACTTTCAGCTATTTTTTTATTTTAAATATTATTCTCTCTGTTGTGTTAGGGGGATTTTTTTATTTACTTGTGATACTCTATGTTCTATCCATACAATGCTGTATGAGAGTACATGACATTTCATTTTTAGGTGATTTAACCTTTAGAGTGCCAGAGGGTTATCCAACCCATGAGTGCTCATGCATTCTGCCTGCCCAGTGAGGAAAAACTGTCAGCAACTGTCATGTCTGATTCCATGGACTTTGCCATTATTAGGCAAATGGGGGTTATTATGAGAACCACCAGCCAACAACTTTCTAATCTCCATAACTCACCAATGATAAAAGACTATCATCCACTTCACCACACATTCTTGGCTGTCACACTATGTTACTCCACACAAACCATTATTCTACATGTATGTGAGTGCGTAATGACTATTATACAGGAGTGGTAGAGCAATAAATTATTCAGTTATATAAATGGGTATTGCCCTGTTGGGGACATACAATAGTGAATTTCCCCGCTGGTTTCATGTACAACCAGGTAAAAAAAAAACATGTATACCAGGTCATGACCTAGTTATCAAGCCACATATATCAAACTGTCACATGAAGAAATGTGTTATCTGCCAGCACAACACCATATAAATCACTTATACAGACAGCATAACAAGGAACTATAAAGTTCAAAGGATTATACATGTGCACATACAGCAATGTGTAATTAAGAAATGGTCTAATAAGAATGATGTAGTCATAACCAAACAAGCACTCCAAATAAGAATGAGACAACACAGACACTAGTTTCTAAAACTCCACACTGCCAGCATACTCCAATCATGATTTATCTTTGTTAATGAGACAGTCCCAGTTTTGTTGATATTAAATCCTATATAATAAAACGCTAGTGATGTTTGTCAGAAGCCGTCTTGCTCAGTAGAGACTGCCCGCATTTGGACAGTACTGCACATGACTGCATCGCATGGAGCAGTAAGGCGGCATCAGTACACAGAGTAGGGCCGGAGCAGTGAGGTATGGCAGTACATCGAGCACGACCGGAGCAGTGAGACATCACCCGGACCTTGACCTGTGTACACGGGCTTTTACACTAGTATTTTATAATTGGCACTAAGTCCCCATTCCAATTTTCAGTACACCTTACCATCATGCAGGAATTCTCAAGCAATCTTCTGCTGAAGTGGGATGGAGTACTTCCTCAGTGGACTTCATTGCTAGTGTAGAATACTGTGAGCTGCACTGACTTTAGATAGCCAGCCATATATCTGGCCCCTGACTTACGGTTTTAGCAAACTGGCTTTTTACCAGTGATCAGCCAATCACTGGTTATCTTCATTAAGTATTGAGTGTATAAGTGTTAGCAATTATTTGTTGAATTTGTTGAGGATTCAACACTATGTGCACCCATTTTTTGTTTTATGTTTTATCCCCTTGAGGACAAGAGGGGAATGCAATGCATTGCAAAAAATGCATTACTCTCCAACCTGATCCACAAGTAAAGCATCATTGTTTTAACTTTTTATTTTAACTATTTAGTATCCTACCAGTGGCATCGTCATTTTGTTTTCAGAGAGAGAGAACTTTGTCATAGACAGTGAAAGCGGCGGGGGTGTGTGTGTGTGTGTGTGTGTGTAAAATACATTATCCTTTATGGTTCATGTGACAAGACTGCCATTTTAATGAGGGACACTGGTTAAATCTTGATTGTAAAGTATTTCAGATGAACCAACGCAATCCCACATAAATATGGAGATCTGGTCACGTTATCTGTGGTATTGATTGGTTTCACCCCTGCCTCCTCAACCAAACGCACACACACTGGCATGGGAGGAGGCTCAACCAACCACTTAGCTACTTGCCTCAAACAACCTACTCTGTGAAGGAAAAAAAAAAAAAGACCTCCTATGGTGCCCCCTCCCCTTGACCTCCACGGTGAACAGGATAGCCCCTCCCCTTTGCCCCATTTCACTCAGGAGGAGGCAGGGGGCTTCAGCCAAATGCTGGTCCCTCCCCTTCGCAGCAACAAAAGGTACTGTTCTTTTCACTCTGTGTAAAAAAAAATACATATATAAGACCTCCCCTTCACTGTGGCAAACAGAGTAGTCCCTCCCCTTTGCCCCACTTCACTCAGGGGCAAGCGTCAGCTAAATTTTGGCCCCTCCCATTCACTGTTGCAAAGGGGTCTTTCCCATTCTCTGCATTGATTCTGCCCCTAGAAGTTGCCTGCGATGAGGCAAATGGGACAGGGTGGCAGAAGTGATAAGGTGAAGATGAATCAACAGGGGCCACATTGGACCATTCACCGCTTTGCTTATACCAGCCTGTCTCATTCACCGGATCACAGACATGTGGCAAAGTTAAATCCCACGGACAATGCAGTGCACGATTTGCAAGTATGATGTAAAAATATAATCTAATACGGTCACCTTTTTCCCAGAAAATAACCCTGAATACAATGTACAACTATGCTTGCAGCAGAAAAGATTGGATGAAGAGATATTTCTTTAGAGACAGCAACCAATGGCAATGTTTGGAACTACATATTCAGTTATATCATACAGTCATGTCAATAGCATGATTTCACATTTAACCTTAAAGGGGCTGTAAACCCTTATTATGAAAAATATGTATGTTGTATGTTTTTCCTGTTGCATAAATGCTGTTAGAGTCAAGTGACTCTCTAGTTGTTGCTGTAGATGAAGATCTCTGTTCACATGCACAAGCCCTCAATAGACAGAAATAGCAACAGATCCACTTGACCAGAGAAACACTTGAACTCAAACCGAAGGTAATGGAAATCTGATATGTAATCTTTTTTTAACTATTAATCTTCCGGCAGTAAGCGTAACCTTCTTTTACACAGTAGATTATTTTCAGAATGAGGATTTACTGTCTCTTTACGTGCAAAAGCATGGCTTCTGTAGAGAAGATCATAGATTTTTTTCAGATAACAGTTAGCAACCATTAGCTGCAACTCCAAAAACATGGGTGTTCTTATATAAAGCTAATTTATTATATTTTTTTCATACTTCATTTGATACAAGAGCAACTAGAACTGTATACACTTCCAATGAGAAGGGGTCTTTATAATAATATAAAAGTAAATGTATAGAACATCTTTACTTTTTTCAGCTGTGACTGTTCTATGCTTTGCTGATCGCCTTGTAGGTGAAAAGGTTGTTGGTTTGTAGCAAGAACAAGTTATTCTTCATGGTCAGCTCAAACTTTACTCTGGTCTCACCTGGATCTTCTCTTGGCCTCCAGCTTTATATCAAGGTTGCGTAGTTGTTCGAGGAAGCCATGGTTGGGAGAGATGTCCCGATGCTCACTCACACTCCGAAGAGCATCAAGCAAAGAAAGACCCTCAGAGATCATAAGGAAAGCCAGGACAAGGGAGGCAGCACGGCTGATCCCCATTGCACAGTGTACAAACACCCTGCCTGCATGGATAGAGAGGAAATAATAACATGTATGACCATACCTGTGATCCTTCAAAATTGGCTCAACCTGAGATCTTTGAATATTCACCATTAAACTTCCCCATAACACAGATGAAGTCCCTACTTGCTATAACCCAGAGGTGCTCAAAGCACCTTTCACAGGCTACAATTTAGAGTTATAACTGGTTGTAGGTGCACAAGACATGGAGGACTACTCCATTTCCTTTTCAAAATCCCCATTGTTCTATAGGTCTCCAGTGCATGAAGACCTTTCTCGCATTCAAGTGATAAAACAACCTCATTTAAATGAGTGGGAATGTTTTCTTGTCCCCTGTAGTACAGTTGTGCCCCCCCCCAAATTGCTCCAGTTAAATTTTATACATAAGAACTAATGTTAATTATAAAGTCTACTAATAGAATATATTTCTAATTTAGATGGTCACTGGAACTCTGATTACAGTCATTAAAGATAATGTACTTACTATTATTATTATTATTATTCTTTATTTGCATGGCAATACAATTAGAACATGCAATACCAAAGGACTAGAGGATCTTTAATGCAAAATCTACTAAACCATTCTAGAGGTAGGCGAGTTGGGGCACAGTGTACATGTACATGACATAAGTGCCTCTAGCAGTTTGTAGTTCAGCGTACCAGGCACACAGAAGGATCACCAGGTAAGATAAAGTGCTGTGTAGGCAGTGTCGTCCAGCCAGGTTGTGGTCCAAACAGGATATTGGTGGGCATAATGGTTAGTGGAGTGGGAAGAGGCACACAAGCTGGGAAGAGTATGGTTGGTTGTGTGTCTGATTCCTGAACAATTATGGAAGGACTTGATATAAAAACTCTAAGGCAATATGTTCAAAAGTAAAGAGGAGGAATTCTGGGGAAAATCCAATGGAACTATACAAAATAATTAAAAATTGCAATTGATTTTAAATTCTCAGCTACTAAGCTCATTTCAATTGTAAAACTGCATAGTTTTGTAAAATTGTGGATTGTCACTAAATCATCAGGGAATTATGAACTAAGGCATTATGAAGGAAGGATAAAGAGGAGATAACTTATCCAGTGTTAAACTCTCCAGTTCCTATGCTGCCTTATGGAGCCAATGAGTTAAGATTTTGAGATCCAGAGTAACATAGGAACTGGAGATGTTATCTCCATGGGAGAAGTTATGTCCTCTTTACCATATCATAGTGCATCTGCCCACAGATGTCTGCTGTGACCATGTCATCATTTTCACCTGGCAAGGAAACATAGGTGAAATGTTTGGATCATCATCAGCTTTTGTCAAACATGAGAAAAGACATCTAGAATATGTTCAAAATACACAATAGATACCAAGGAGCACCTTGGAACTTAGAAGTTAGGCTTGAAACAGACTTTTCACTGAATCAGAAATATTGCTAACCACATCCTGGGGTTTCTATATAACAAATGAATTTGGAGATGGATTTAACATTTCCAGGCCCCTAATTAAAATTGCAGTTGGGCCTTGTTCGCTTCTCATGTGAAGATGGATTTGTCTTGGGAAAATAGGAGGGAGACAATCAGAGGCCCAGAAGGCACTTGCATTTTACAAGTACTTTGAGGGAAGGCAGAGAATAGTTAATGTCTTGGCTACTAGAGAGGTCTCTAATTAATTGCTTTATAATGTATAGGATACTTCCAAAGAGACCAAGTGATTACATTTTCTGGCTTCTTAAACCCCAATGCCCTAATGCTGCCAGATCTCCTGTTACCATTATTCTCTAGAATTTTGTTCATGGGAATCATTATTACCATTGTGAGTCTGAAGACCAGATCTTATAAACTGTGCAGCTGGATAGAAATAGGCACTCATATCAAAATCTGGATCATCATCAGCTTCTACCCCATAGTAATCAATGTTGAGATCTTTGTAGAACTCGGGCCCAGTGTTGATATGGTACTTGCCAGAAGCAGCATTCAGAATGTGAGTGATCCCCATCTCTCTCAGTGCTGACTTATCTCTGGCTGTGAACCTAAGAAAAGAATACATATCAGGAAATTCCATTGGAACCACATACTTCCCATGCTCGACATAATGTGTTAGTATCTCCTAAGTAGGTATGGGGTGAAAAGTCCAGTTTTATTTTTTAAGAAACTTTAACCCCTTGGATGCTAGAGAGGTGTCCAGCGCATCGCGGATTTGAGACCTCTCTAGCATCCAATAGGTTAATTATATATCTAATTCACTTTAACCCTTTGAGTGCCAGAGAGGCAAAGCAATGCGTTGCGTACCAGTCTGGATTTAAAAGGGTTAATGTTAAGGGTTAGTGCTTCAGTATACTGGTCATTATTTTTCATGTCCCCTTTGTATATTAATGAAACAAAATACTAATGGAAATCAGAGGGAAGAGCGGACAGAGAGAAATTCCCTCCAAATGAATCCACCGGAGAAAGAGACTTACTATAATGGAGGCAACAAAAATACAAGGAACATCAAATACAAAAATACAAAGTGTTTATAGAAAAGTACTTATCCAAAAGTGACACAAGTAATAACTCCTCAGGAGGACATCAGCAGGAGACACTGAACGCCAGAGGATCCTATCTACATGAACCACCTATCCCACATATAATTTGTTTTGTTTATATTCACCTCCACATTATTAACCCCTTAAGGACCATTGACGTACCCGGACCGTCACGCTGGTCCGGCACTTGGGGTGGCACATCGAACATCCCTATGTGGTCCTTAAAGGACCACACACCCCAGGACCACTGGTCCTTAAGGGGTTAAGCACTGTGATTTGTGTATTTAGCATTTTTGTTCACTGGTTTAGTATGTGAGTTTCTTATTCTTAGTCTCTCCTGTTTAGGACATTTAGCTGATTTATTAGTATTTCCCAACTTTGGGCTGATCTCTATCATTATTATGGGACACCTTTTGCCTTGGTATCATCTATCTACATGTGGTTTTAAATGATTTTATGTGATGTGTATGTCTTCATGCTAATAAACATTTTGTATTTTTGTATTTGATTCTCTGAAGACGTGCTTGCAGTTATAGCACGAAACGCGTCAGAATTTTATTCCAATTCTATCTTTATTACATTTTGTACGAGAAAGAGACTTTATTTTTTTAGTCCATACGAGGATTGAGGGATATTGTGCAGCCTTTAAAGTTATTAAGTGTGCTCCTTTAGGGGCACGAAGCCTACAATCATTAAAAGGAAACGAGCAACACCTGTTAGCTAAGCAGTCTACATCATTTGACAACGGAAAGAAAGAACTTACAGGGACTTCACTAGTACCCGCTCATAAGTCGGGGGAACAGAGATACCTGCCCGTGTGAAAGGAGTGGAGGGGGAACATAGCCGAGAGGAGCGTAAACCCGGCAAATACACAGAATGGATACCGGGACATATAACTACCTGCTCACGCCCTTACAGTGAGTCCATAACCGAAAGGTATTGAAGGAGTACTGCTTCCATCGAAATAACAACATACTGCTCACTTTCATCCGTTTAACCTTTGTGTACCACATAGGAACTGGCTTCACATCATTTACTACAAATTACTCACTACAGACTTTTAGCTGCAAGTTAATTATCTCTATATTCTCACATTTTCCACATTTTGAGTTTTTTTGGTACTTTTTATAGCATAGATATATGTGGTATATTTGTATGTATTATATGTATAGTGTATTATTTATTATTATTCATTGTCTTTTATATATATATATATATTCTTGTTTAGAATAAATACATTAGTCTATACATATCTTTGTGCCATTTATATTCATGTTGATATTACTAGATCCAAGCGCTTATTTCCTACTTTTTGTATAATTTGTTTTGTTTATATTCACCTCCACATTATTAACCCCTTTGCGTCCTGTGACGTACGCGGACCGTCACGCTGGTCCGGCACTTAAGGACCAGTGACGGTCCTGGTATGTCATGTTCTTTTACTCACCTCCTGCAGGAGCGCGGTGAGTAATACCAGGGACAGAAGTTGATCGCTCCAAGACCGGATCGATCTCTTTCAGTCCTTCGTTCGACATGCCGCCCCACGTGATCAGTCACATGGGACGGCACGTCGAACTCGCCTATCTGGTCCTTAAAGGACCAGACACCCCAGGATCGCTGGTCCTTAAGGGGTTAAGCACTGTGATTTGTGTATTTAGGATTTTGATATTAGTATTTTTTGTTCACTGGTTTAGTATATGAGTTTCTTATCCTTAGTCTCTCCTCTTTGGGACATTTAGCTGATTTATTAGTATTTCCCAACCTTGGGGTGATCTCTATCATTATTATGGGACACCTTTTGCCTTGGTATCATCTATCTACATGTGGTTTTAAATTATTTTATGTGATGTGTGTTTCTTCATGCTAATAAACATTTTGTATTTTTGTATTTGATGTTGCTTGTATTTTTGTTGCCTCCATTATAGTAAGTCCCTTTCTCCGGTGGATTCATTGGGAGGGATTTTCTCTCTGTCCCTTCTTCCCTCTGATTTCCATTGGTATTTTGTTTCATACACTTTCTGGCTTAGGAGAGCACCATGCTATTATAGTATTTAATATTCTTATAAGCTACTGCATTGTTCCAGTGCCTTTCTGTTTGGTTAGATATATCCACCCTTTGTATATTAAGTTTCTATATATATAGCCGTGGGTGTACGCACATGTGCCTCTTCAGCTATTGTTGCTGTCTCTCAACATGAAGTTTATGGATTTGAACACCCTCAGTTTTTTCTGCTTTTCGTGTTTAGAATGTTTGTTAATCTGTTTGTGAGGGGGTGACATGCCAGGGCTGTCACACAATCCCATCCTTTAAGGACAGGTGATGGTCCTGGCATGCGAAAGACTTTGTGATCACAATGCACCACAGGGGGTGCTGAGATCATGCCGGGGAGGCTGTTACTGACTGCTCCAGGACTGAAGTAATCAGTTTCAGCCTTTCCCTGCTTATCAAACTAATGTAAAAGCCCGTGTACATGGGCCAAGGGCCGGGTGATGTTAACCACCACCAGACCACCAGAAAGCACAGAACTCCCAGCATTCTGTGCGTTTGGGCAGTCTCTACTGTGCATGACGGCTTCTGACAAACAGTCTAGCGAATTATTATATAGGATATATATATATATATATATATATATATATATATATATATATATGATTTAGAGCAAGCCTAAAGTATTTTATTTACACAGCCCAATTTTTAAAGACATATACTGGAGTCTTAACAAACATTAATGTGAGTTTTATTATTGGAGCAATTTAAAACACCATATAGTGAGGGAGGGAATAAGGGACATAAGGATTTTTGTCCAAGACAGATAGTAGCCCCCTAAAAAGGGAAATTTGGGAGGTTTGAACGTATCTTCATACCTTTTATCCAGTCCCTATTTATAATTTACTTATTGAGCACAAATTATGATAGGAAGACCTATAAAAAGTTGTGTTTTAAAACTCTTTTTCTCATTTATTTTAAATACATTTTTATTGAAGGTTTTTTCCATTACAAAAAGAGAAAAAGGAGAAAAAAAAGAAGTGAACATTCAAATTACAGACATCTTCATATTGCGAATATGAAAAACACAAAATACAAACAACATTTGTCGCATAACTTAAAAATATGTCAGAGGGTCACTGTAATGTATGAACAGGATGTCAAATTGTAATGGAAAGACTAAAGAGAAGTATAGGAAAGAATGTAAGACGACAGGTAAGAAGAAAAATAAGGAGAAAGAAAGAGATCAGTGAAAAAGGAGAGAAGCGAAAAAAAGAGAAAGAAAGAAAGAAAAAGTTGTGCTTATAAATCCTTACGCCTTCTCCAGGACCCCCCTATCTAAGATTAAATCAATATTTTGTAATGATGTTAAAGTATAGAAGTCAATCAATGCTTGGACATATAATCCAACCAAGGCTGACAAATATCCAAGAATGCATGAGAATGGTCTATAAACGTACTTGCTAACATACAGTTGAACAAAGGCATACTAAAAATCATCACATGGCTGACTTTGCACAGCATTAGTAAGTATTTGAGAAGGAGCACGTGGCAGAGAAAACAGCATTTTTATGGCAAAGTTTCCATGTAGGGACTTAAGTAAAGAAACGTTACATTGTAAACCATGAGACACACACAATGCGTCATGTAAAGGTGGCATCAGAAAGGTCATTCTGCTGTACACAACATTATGTATTTGTCTGCAATCACCTTTGGTTTGCTCTGTATAAACGCAACAGCGGATTCAGTTTGTATGTGAAGAAATGTCTGTGATGCGAATCCTGTGTTGTTCATTTCACAATGTTCTCCGCCTTTTTTTGTTGTGTGTGTTGTGATTGGATCATTAATTGTAACATCTTATATAATAATTTGCTAGGATGTTTGTCATGATGCAGTCATGCGCAGTAGAGACTGCCCAAGTTCGGGAAGTCTCTACTGCACATGATTGCATCTCGTGAGTGAAGCGACGCAAGACTGCATCGCGTGGAGCAGTGAGGTAGTGGCCACTTAACCCTTTTTTTGCGTACCCCTCTGGCACTCAAAGGGTTATTATTACCCGGACCTTGGCCAGTGTACATGGGCTTATACACTAGTTGTAACATATTTGATGAGACACCCTTGTTGATCCAGAGGAAGATAAAAAAAAATATTGAACACATTTCCAAGTGTATAAAAAAATTCCTTCCTGACTTCAAAAGGCAGCCAGATATGTCCCTGGATCAACATCCTATCTTCTTTGAAACTACATGTCATAATTCTCAATATAGTTCTGAGTTGGAAAGATATTCATTACTTTTTCAAAGAACTACAATGTCTGAAAACACAGCATCCCTAGACAAATAATGCCATTACTTTACTGCCCTTATTATAAAAAATCCCTGTCTTAGTTTTAGTCAAAAAGCACCTCTCCTCTCGTCTTAATCAATGACCTTTTGCTTTTTGCTCAGCTCTTTAAGTAAATAGTTCATTAGAGAGTTCTTTGCATTTATCTTGAATATATTTTTAAATGGTAGTCATATTGCCCTAAGACATCTCTGATATATATGAAACCAGTTTGGTTATTCTCTGTTTGTAACTCAGATCATCCAATCCTTCCATCAGTTTTGTTGCATGTCTCTGCACTTTTTCCAGTTCAATAATGTCCAAACTATCCTCTATTTTCTAGATAAGGCTTTACCAAGGATTTACACCGAGATAGAATTATATTCACATCCTGTGAATATGTACTCCTTTTTATTCAGGGCAGTGCCCTACTGGTTCTTGCTGCTGCTGAGTGACACTGCACACTGTTGTGAAGTCTATTAGTGCTTCTACATCTTTCCTTAAGGAGGATTTCCAAGAAGTTCCCCATTTAGTGTATGCATAGCCTTTTTGTTTCTGCAGCCCAAATGCATAACCTTACATTTATTTATATTAAACATCATCTGCCACGTTTTGTCCATTTACTCAGTTTATTCAAAACTTTCTGCAGAGAAAAGCATCCTGTTCTATATGCATTTCCTTACACAGCAAACATTAAGGCACTACTTTCAAAACCCACTTTTAGATAATTAATAAACAAATTCCAAATCACTGAGCCCAGGACTGAACCCTGTGGCACCATACCTATGCCTCGATTCAATATGTCCTGTTAAAACTGCCGGTAGGGCCAAAATGGATACCGGCTGTACACACACACTGTGTCACCAAAGGTATTCAGTTGTCCTGCCAGCAGAAACCACCACAACATGGCTTGTGGCCAAACATTTGTCATTTTTTTTTGTTCAAAAACTGTTGTTAAATAGCATGAGAAATGGGAGCATCAAAGGAAAATGGCTAATATTTGGTGCTTGACACATTGTCAAGTACCAAGCGTGAGCTCAGACACAGTCACCCTCCCAAACACTAACCCTACACTACCCCTAACATGAAACTTAAACAATACTAGCCCTAACACTATCCTAACACCCATAACCCAGAGCTGTAACACTTTCCTGCCATCCACTGTCAGTCTTCTGCTGTCATCTTGTATCTTCCATCTTCTTTTTTCTTATCATCTTTTCTTCATGCTTGTTACCAGACGATGGCACTGTAATAATAAAAAAGGCTAAATTAAAGATGCCTCCCAAATATATGGCCCAAAGATATGATGGTCTGAACCCTTTGAGTACCTGAGGCACCTCTGGTATTCCAAGGATTAACACTATGATGCCAGTCCATAAAAGTTAAGTTTCATGCTAGCACATAAAATCTAAGTTTCATTTCAGTCCATAGAAGTGAAGTTTCATGCCAGTTCAAAAAAATGAAATTTCATAACGGTCCAGTAGTTAAAAGAATGCTGCTGATGCCGCCAGTGGCAGAAATGCTGAGGTAAAATCTCCCCCTCCCCCCCAAGTTACCTCTCAGGCCATTGCTTGAGCCATTCTGTGGAAACATTGAACAGAGGCTGGCTTTTATACTGCAATGCATTGCGTACCCCTCCGGTTCAGACCATCATATCTTCCGGCCATATATTTGGGAGGCATCTTTAATTTGGCCTTTTTTTTAATTACAAGCATGAAGAAAAGAAGATAAGAAGAAGACAGAAGATTAAAGAAAAAGACTGACAGTAGCTGACCAGGGTGCTGAAGATCCCACTGGACATCAGGATTGCAGGTAGGTGTTTCTTTTCACAGGACATTGTTAACTTTAGTTGGATTAATCCTATG